>JAKSZU010000003.1:24343258-24943258 GCA_026018925.1 Tupaia tana | reverse complement strand
GGCTTCACCCTCCTCCTCTGGCTCGTGGGTATGAAGCTGGGCCTGCTGGAGAACACAGCAGGGTGCAGGAAGCAAAAAAGGGAGTTTTGGGGAACAAATAAGTAAGAAACAGCTGGGAGTTGTGAGAACCCCAGGAAAACTACTCCCTTTGTCCTGAGGGCCTTCTAACAAAACCCAGCACAGCGGGCTCCCTTAGCTGGCTGGGCAGCACCGCCATCTGGTGGCCACCCAGGGCATAGGCTCTTAAAAAGAAATCCAAACTCCGGTCTACTTCAGTGGTAAAAGTCAAGGTTGAGGCACTGGATTCTCACATGACTGACTGTAGTCAAGTCCCAGATCCGGCGGCTTGAAAATCACAATTCTTTTTATCGATTTGTTATTTATTTATTTTAAGTCCAAGGCTTTCCCAGCCTCCCCTGGCACACATTGGCTCCTGTCCAGGCAGGTCAATCCCAGCAGGAGGCTGCGCTGCCCGTGAACTCCAGGCCATGTGGACACCCCTCACTTGGCAAGAGTTGACAGGGTCTGGAAGGTTTAGGCACAGGGCTTTCCAGAAGAGTTGTTTTTTTCCAGGCTCTCAGCCCCATGTTATAACCAGCAGTCGCCTGAAGTCAGGGCACAGAGACAGGGATGGGAGATGATTCCGGGCAGGGCCTCAGTTATTACCACCCGAGGTGACACCCTTTTCCAAATAAGCCTGTCATCTGCCTGGCAAGAAGCTGCCAGCTCAGGAAGGAGGACACAAAGGGTGTGCGTGTGTGTTTTATTTATTTTTTAAGAAGTTTTTGCCTTAGGGCACATGCGCTTGCTAGGGAGAGAGTCAGACAGTGCGAGGGAAAGTGGAAATCACCCTCCGGGGGGGGATGGCCACACAACAATCCTTTCTCTTTTATTCTCTTCTGGGATCTTGGGCATGTACACACGCCAGGCTTGATTTTCAAGTCACCGGGTCTGGGACTCAAACTGCTTTTGGCCATGTGGGAGTCCAGTGACGTAACTGCTATGCCATCTGCTGGTCTCACAAAGAGTGATTTTTTTTTTTTTTTTGGAGAGGTTTTTCGCTATAGGGCGCGTGCACTCGCCAGACAGACAGAGAGAGACATAGAGACAGAAAGCGAGAAATCACCCCCCGGGGGGATGGTCACGCTGCAATCCCTTCTCCTCCATTCTCCTCTCGGGATCTTGGGCACGCACGCACACGCGCCCGGCGTGAGTTGTAAGCCACCGGGTCCGGGACGCGAACCGCGGTCGACTACGTGGGAGTCCAGCGACATAGCCATTACGCTAACTGCTGGTTCCCACAAAGAGTGTTTTTAAAAACGGGGTAAGAATACTCATGGGAACTTGTATTGATCAAGGTCCAGCCATTTGCCAAGGTATATACACATTTTATTTAAAAAAGTTTACAGTTTTCATTATACACAACTATTAAGAGGTTATAGTCAGAGGCGGCATTTGTCCTGTTGACAGACGTGCCTACTAGATCATCACAATGCAAGAAAAAGGTGACGGGGAGGAGGGAGGGCGAGGAAAAAATAAGCGACCAAAGCTTAGATTTCAATGAAGGGCTGGTAAGTCCCTTTTCCCTCTGCAAGTATCACACACTATGTACCAAATACAATCAGTAAATAGTGGCCGTTTCCTGCCAGGCTCCCAGCCGAGACCAGCATTCGCTAAATTAGGAGCCCTGGCTCTTCCTCAGGTGAGTGGAAACCTGCGATACCTGAGGGCCGTTAACCTCCCCTACCCCAAGGGGCCCCACCTTGTCCAATCCTTCATGGGATCGCCAAGGCGGCCAGCGGTGGAGGAAGCGTGAGCAGGGACACGCGGTTGTGTGCGCCCCAGCGGGAAATGATTTGATTTCACTCAAGGCTGTGAACCCAGTGAGGAAGTGGATAACGAAGTGAAACTCTTTGCTAAACGTTTGTAAATGGCTTCCACTTTTCTAATCGAGCCACTAAAACATAGTAGGGCTCCGTGTCTCTTAAAATCTGACACTAGTTCCCAGAGACTTGCTGCCCAGAAACCCGAGCCCCGGAGGCCAGCAGTGGGTCTGTTTGTCATGATTTTCAGCCCTCTCGGTAGGAGGCCTAGTAAAATGCAAGTGTCAGGCCAAGGCCCACAGGGCTTCAGGGAGCCACAGAGGGAAAATTCCTTTCAGGGGAGACACTTCTCAGGAGCTTAGATCAGCCAGTTGGCAATAAGAACAGCTTTTGAAGTGGGGGAAAATGTTAGGTACCTGGAGAGATTATATGGCAACTTCTGATAATGATCTCACGAGTAAAAAATGCTGGTTGCAACTGCACAGTAACCTCGAGGAGGGCGATGAGACTGAAGACAGAAGGCCCAGGCACCAGTGTCTGGGCCAACTACCGCCGAGCGCGAGCCCCAGGCCCTGCCTGGGCCTCTAGTGGCTGCAGGTGCAGCGCGGCAGTGTCTTGCTTGTTGGAGTCTGGCAAGAACTCGAGCTCAGTCATTCAGACGGGCTGAGAAGGGCCGGTAACCCACAAGGTAGGATTCAAACCCTCTGGGTGCTAGGGAGGGAGGGGAGACGGCCCGCAGCAGTCCTGACCTCCGGCCACCACCCCGGCAGCTGAGCGTGCAGCCTTCCCCGGGACTCTGATGCTCTTCTGAGTGCAGGGAGGAACCACCCCGGGCAACCAGAAAGCGGGCTCCTGTGTCCAAACACCCCTTCGCTCCTTGCTCCAGACTCTCCCCCACCTATTCCTGGGGGCCCAGAGTCCTGATTCACAGCCAGGTCCCCTTCCAGCTTCCTTGTACCTGTAAGTATGGGCTCCTACACTCACCTCGCCCAGGTGCAGGGAAGAGACTAAACGTTAATGTAAGAAAGGATTCTGCTCACCCTGTCAGAGGCAATTTCCCAGAGGACAGGAAAAGCCCCACACGGCCCAGACATGCACGGGAGCAGTTAGTGCCCAGAAAGAACACGGAATGCGAGAGTTCGGTGTGATCTGAGTGGCAATGGCAGGTGCTTCCAAAGCTAATAGAGAAGCCTAATTACACCTTCACTCAGGCTTGGACAGACACACGGACAGACAGACACGAGGACACACACACACACACACACACCACACACTCCACATACCTGCCTAACCCCGGCACCCTCCCACGCCGAGTCTTCATCTGGGAGCTCTGCACCACCAGCTGCCTGGCGCTGGAGCTCTGGATTGGAGGCAAACTGAGGTTCCTCTGCGGCAGAGAAACATGGCCGCTCACATGGCTTCCCTCACCTTGGTTCTACTATGCATTTTTTGGACAGGATCAACAGCAATTATCATCTGGACATTACTTTTTGGAAAGGTAATTAGAACACTATTGTTTATACAATATTGAAAAAATACAATTTTTTATTGTTTGAACTCAAATCACCACCCAGCACTTTAAGCCTACCCTAAATAGCACCTACAAGAAAGGTTACAGCACAAGCGAACTGCTGGTTCAGCAGGTGAGCAAGGTCGACAGGCCAGCAGACACCCTCCCTCCCCCAAGCAATGAGAAGACAGCGTGCTAGGTTAGAGTTAAAGTACACCAGTACATGTTAAATAGTTAATACTACCCTTCCAACAAGCCACAAATGCTAGATAGGTAACTCAGTACGGTTAACTAACCACAGCCCTACGTAACTGCACTTTTTTTTTTTTTTTTAAAGAAAACCTTTTGCTTCGTGCCCGTAATTAACATAAAATAAGTAAATCTTTGTCTTTTTATTTAGGAAAATAATCATGCTAAAAGCAAGTTGTACTTTATATAGATTTTTTCAAAGAAAAGATTGATTGTGCTTTTTGAATTAAAAAAAAAAAAAAAAGATGGGGTATCTTCCAACCTCATTGACTTAATAAGCCTTGTGGAATATAGCACTTCTAAACTAAAAACACACATCAGAAAGAAAAATTAAATTATCCCAGTGGGACATTCAACAATTGTCTTTAGAAGGATTTTAGATTGGCTAATTCTGGTATGTCCTGTTGGTTGCAGCAAATAAAAGCATATTGAGCTGCTGTCTGAAACTCCTCCAAACCCCCTCTCCCCATCAGGCAGCACTCGGGTTTGAAACTGCGGCAACCTGGACATAGGGTTAGCTGCGCAAACGTGTGATTAGCAGGCATCTGAAACTGTCTGATTTCCTCTTACGTACACAGGAGAGAACATTTTCTTCCTTCAAAACCCACTCTACTACATCGTATTTCTGAATCCCTTCCTCCTATTCAGTCGCACTCTGAAAAAAACTGTTTTTCCCATATAGAGTCACTTTGGGTATAAGAACCTTTATTTGTTCCAATTACTATGCATTTTCAGTTTAGAATGTATGTTGGGTCTCAATACCCACTTCCCACTCCCACCGTAAGATGATGACCAGGCTGCTGTCAGGAGCAGCAGCAGAAGGGACAACAAACCCAAAACATGAACGAGAGCACCCAGGGCTTTGCGGCCACTGGCCGGGTCTTCTTCCGGAGTCTAACCGCCCACCGGGCAGCTCATCCAGGGAGGAGACCATCTCTTTCTAGGTGAGGATTAAACCTGCAACCTGTCTAAGCACAATTCACACACCCCCCCGAAAAACCCAAAACCAATCAAACAAAAACCACCCTCAAATGTAAAGCTCGCAGTCCAAGGTAGCAGTCTCACGTCGGCCCAACGCCAGGACGGAGGTATGACTGTACGCGTCCCGGGTGGGAGGGAGCATCTTCCCAGCCGCTTTGCTCCTCCTGCCCTGTCTTTTCCAAAAAGGTCTGGCTTACTAAGCTCTACCTCTCACAAGAAAGAATGGGATTCAGAAACACTTCCAAAAAGTTCTCCAAAGCAAAACACTTGTGGCTTCAGGGCCTGTAGCGGGAAGGGCAAGAATCTACATATAAAAATGTACTTAAAATCCCAGTCAAAAAATTATTTTCAGTACTCCAATTAGCTCCCTGTTTGATACTGTTACTCCTCAGAAATGGGGACACTCAGGGTGCTCGGGGAGGGCAGCTCCGATTCCTACCTGGCTGACTCCTCGCTCCCCCAGCAGGCCTCTTCCTCCCCAGTTGTCGCCTTTCCGTTTTAAAAAAGCACTATTCTATCTTCACATCCAAGAGCTGGTTGGTTTGGTTTGTTTCTTTGGAACAATCAATAAAAGAAGCAACTTTTTCCTTTTTTTTTTGTTTTTGTTTTTGTTTTTTTTTTTTTTTACTCATGTCTACCTATCAGAGCGGCTATTTCTTTTGACAGTTCAGTAGCACACAGGCTGACTTGGCCAAATGGACTTATGAATGCATGCATTCGGACCGCATATTGCTACCAAAATGGAATGTGGGAATATGCTATGCACCTCAGGTTGAGAAATGACCAAGAAATCAAGATCTAAAGGGTGATATATAATATATATATCAATGCTATTATTCATAAAAACCTTGTTTAGTAATAAAAAAAATTGCTTTGTTTAAATATGAATATTATAGTCTGCTTCTCATGGTTAGGAAATAATAGTCTTTCTGAAAAGCAGGTGCTTTTTCTACTACAACTCCATATCCTGGGCCTCATCTTCCGAAAAGTCAGACATGGAACTCTCCGATGAGCTGTCGCCGGTGCCCTCTTCCTGCTCCTTCAGCGCCTCCTCCGTGGCGTATTTCTGGATGTACTCTGCAGGGTGGGGAGGGAGAAAACGCAGAGTGGTGAGTGGGCGGGCAAGTGTTTCAGCCACCACTGCTGCCTGCTCAGTCTCCAGACAGGGAGGTTCAAACCTGCCTCTCACCCCAGGGGCTATCCTGGTCACCAAAGCTAAGGGGGATCCCCCAGGGAGCCTTGTTTGGAACAGACTTCACATTTTTCCCTCTGCTGGGAAGGAATTATTAAGAAGGACGACAGAGAACGCTTGACTTGCAGGGGAGAACAGCGCACCAGCACACCACAGGAACCCGTGAGGGACTGGGGAAATGGGAACCCCACATCTCCTTTCTACTTTGTCTCGTTCAGATGACTTACCTCCCAGCGAGAACAGGGCTAGTTATGATTCCACAGTCATTTATAAGGAAATCCCCCATCATTTTCAGACTTGCAGTTATGTAATTATAGTCAGCCTAGATCTATTATTGAAGGAATAGAGTTTAGTCTAAACAGACCCTGCTTGTCAGGTCTCTGAGGCAGCTGGTAGAAAGCGTCTCTCAATCTGCTCAATCTGAAAAAGCTGCTAAACGGGGTACACAGCCAGCCCGAGTGATTTTACATGTACTAGTCACCTAGAGATTCGTATTGCTGTAGCCTAGGCTGAATCTGCTGGCTGGAAAGAACTGAGCAAACGTGCTCCCCGAACTCTAGGTGCATACTGTGTTCAAGTAAATAGCCTCTGCACAACTGGAGAGACCAGACAGGTCCTAGCTGGCATGCAAACCCACTAAAACACTTCCTAGGGTGTCCCCATGGAGTGGCTGGGACTGACTGCAACAGGCAGATAAGAAAAATGGCCCAAGGGCTTACTAAATGGAGTGACCACTGCAGGAGTCCAGTTACGATAATTTGTGTGTGTGTCCAAATAATTTCTAATTGCCAGAGGGCATATGCAGAGAGGGAAAAAGCACCCCCCCAGTCATGTGACAATCCCTTCTCCATTTCTTCGTCCTGCTGGGATACGGGGCACGCACGGACATGAGCTCAGTGTGCTTTTCACACCACTGGGTCAGGATTTGTACCATGGTTGGCCATGTGGAATCTGATTCCATTTCACCACTAGGCACAGGGCAGGCCCTATTTTTTGTATATTTTATTTAAAATAATTACTATTGCTATTTTTTAAATTTGCTATAGGGCATGAGAGAGAAAAGGAAAGTGAGGAAGAAAGCCACCAGGTACAGAACTTGAACTGTGGTCGGCCATCTGGGAGCCCAGTGCCTCAACCACCATGCCCCCTCTGGCCCCTATTTTTGTATATTTTAGAAGCGTGTTTAAATGTGTCTAAATCTAACTTTACATTAAATGCCTGCAGACTTGTGACTTGGAGCCCTTAAAATCCATTATAAATACATTTTATGCTGTGATAATGATATTAAACTAACTCTTGGTTAGGTAGGTAGGAATTTACCTTAGTTACTTTTTAGGACAAAAGAAATGTTCATTAAAGTCTCAGAAATTTAGCCCAGCCTTGGTGGAGCGAGGTGGCAGTGTACTGACCTGCAGTGCTGGAAGTGTCAATTCCCACCACGGCACTGGGTCCCAGGTCACCTGGAGACATGCCTGCACACAGGCCAAGATCCTAACTAGCTGGGACCAGCAGTTGGTGTAATGGCTATGTCGCTGGACTCCCATGTAGTCGACTGTGGTTCGAGTCCTGGACCCAGTGGCTTACTCACTCCAGGCGCGTGTGCATGCATGCCCAAGATCCTGAGAGGAGAATGGAAGGGGAGGGATTGCGGCGTGGCCATCCCCTCTGGGGGGTGATTTCTCACTTTCTATCTCTCTGTCTCTCTCTGCCTTTCTGGCGAGCGCATGCGCCCTATAGCAAAAACCTCTCCAAAAAAAAAAGATCCTAACTAGCTCAAGTGGGAAGGGAATCATGGTGTCATGAGACACCTTAGAGGGTGCACTCCTCTCTCTCCCTCTCTTGCTCATGAAAAAGATCTATCGGGAACCAGCAGTTAGCATAATCTATGTTGCTGGACTCCCATGTAACTGCAACCCGGTGACTTAAAACTCACGTCGGGCACACGTGCCCAAGATCCTGAGAGGAGAATGGAGGAGAAAAATCCCCCGGGGGGTGATTTCTCACTTTCTGTCTCTATGTCTCCTCTCCTGTCCGAGCACACGTGCTCTATAGCGAAAAACCTCTCCAAAAAAAAAAAAAGAAAAGAAAAAGATAAACTATTAAAAAAAAACAAAACCTGTCCCCCCCCCCCCCCAAATGGGTTGGCTATTTTGCTTGTCCCTTTGTAGAAGTTACTGCACACTGTTTTTCTGACGCTGTAACGTGATGGTCTCAGCCTCCCGTGGTATATTCACAGAGGTAAAGGCATTCCGACTGCTTGCCGAGACGAGGCTTCTCAGGAGGGGGAGAAATGAAGAGCAAGGTCACTAAAGCGGAGAGGAAGCAGGCAAAGCTGTAGGCAGGAGCTGCTCCTTGTCATCAGAGGGGGGCAGGGGTGAAAGGGCCAGGAGGGCGGTCACAGCCAGGAGGGTGGTCACAGCCGTGCTGACCCTGCAGCCTAGGAGAGGCTAATCCAGGGGAAAGGCGTGGCTATGCAAGAGTTGAGTGGTTGGGATGATAAAATACATCACTAAGAGAGCACTGCTTGTGATAGTCTTTAAAAATATTCGAAGGAAACAAGGCAAAATGTAAAGGTTTTATCACAGTGGGAGAGTGGGTATGTGGTAGTTCTCTGTCTTCTGTACTTTCTGTGACTAACAGAGGAAGTGAAAATACATAGGTACTTGAAATTCATCTATTTTTTCTTAATTTCTCTCTTACTCATTTTTTCGTTAAGTTTTTGCCATAGGGCACATGCACTCACTGGAGAGAGAGAGAGAAACGGTGAGAGGGAAAGTGAGAAATCACCCCCAGAGGGAATGGCTACACTGCGATCCCTTCTCCTTTTGGGATTTTGGGCATGCACGCACTCACGTGCACACACACATACACACACAGACACACACGCCCAGTGTGATTTTCAAGCCACCAGGTCCAGGATTCAAACTGTGGTAGTTCAGAGCCTTAACTATCATGCCATGCCACCTGCTGGCCCTTATTTTCTCTTTTTAAATTTCTTTCTTTATTCCATGAGTGAGTAAGTGAGAGAGAGAGGATCCCCAACAGAGTTTTGACACCATTATCCACCCCTCAGCTTCAGCCTGGATCACGGGTGAGCCTGCGCCCGCATATTCGGGAAGGTCTCCGGATTGAGCCAGAAACCTCCCTGTGTGGGACTACTTCACAGAGTGCCACACTTCACTACTGTGCCACTGTGTGGCCCTAACATTTTCTATCCGAAACTCGCCTGATCTGGTGCACTTAGAGGAGGAGAGGCGAAGATGTAGATTACATTTGGTATTAGAGAGCTTTGCGCGACAGCTAAGCTTTGCCACTTTGAGCAGGGCAATGACAGCTCTTTTGACCGCTCTAAGAACATCTGGTTCTACATGCTGTCCAATACTTCCGGTGTTTTCAAGCACGCACCATAAAACAACACCACTAAATGTGAGTGCTGACTAGTGCTCAGGGAAGGGTCCCAACACTGCCCTGTGAATGAGGCGTGTGCGGCTTGTGGGGGCTGCCACATCTACGGAAATGTCGAGGGAGCCTGGGGAGAGGTCGGGCCCAGATACATGTCTCTGGGAACCACCTATCCTGAAGGGGCTGAATGAAGCATGCGTGATGGAAGCAAGCTCCCCAAGGGGTGGGAGAGGGAGAGAGTGAACATAAGGACCAAGTCTTAAGAGGACGACCACATTTATAAAATGAAATGAGGAAAATCTCAACAAAGGTAGGAGATAAAATACTAAAGCTTCAGCGAGGTCCAGGAAAATGGGACTCAAAAAGGGTCCACAGGGTCAGGAAGAAATGAGGTCTGAGAGCAGCAGAGGGAAAACACATTAGACTGGAGGAGTGCAAGGCGAGGAAGCAAGAACTTTGGAAATGGAAGGAAATAAGTCACGGGACCCCACAGGGAGCCCGCAGGAGCAGACAAAGGCTCTGAGACAGTGAGACCCTGACAGCCAGGTAGCGGAAGGCTTGTGCTGGAGACACAGCTGGGGAACAAGATCGGGGCTGGTGGGGAAGCGAGTCTGAGAAATAAGGCAGGACATCTCTCCTAACCCCCGCAGGAAAGAATGAAAAGATGGGGGAAGATATATATAAGGCGTAGCAGGAAGTGGGGTTGGTAAGCAAGTTGGATGGCCTCGATTCTCTCAGATCACTAAGGAAGACAAAATGAGTGCTAGCATTACCATTTCAGAAAGCCAGGGCTCCCTCGGCTATAGCCAGCCATTCTAAGATAAACGTGGGTTATAACTGGGGCTGCAGCAGACACGTACTAAACAGGGCCAGTGTTGCATTGCTAGGGCAGAATCTTAGAACGACAGAAATACACCTTGCACTGGGAACAGCAAGCGGCGTAATGTTTAAGGTGCTCGATTCCCACGTGGCCTACTGCGGTTTGAAAATCACCCTGGGTGTGTATGCATGCATGCTCAAAAGCAGTTCGAAAATGAAAGGAAAGACATACATACAAGGACCCCAAAGAGCCCACAGGATCAGATAAAGGGAGCCCATAGGAAACAGGGAGACCTTGGACAGTGGGGTAACACAAGAGTGTGCTGGAAGAAACAAGCGCTCCTCTTCTAAGAGGGGAATGGAGGAGAAGGGATTGAGGTGTGGCCACCTCCCCTCTTCCTCTCCCCAACCTCCATACAGGGTGAGGGTGGGGGTAGGGGTGGGAGATTTCTCAAGTTCCCTCTGTCTCTCTCCAATAAGCACATATACCCTTATGGCAAAAACCTTAAAAAAACAAAGAAGGTATCTTTGGTTTTCAGACACTGTTAAGTGATTTCTGTATCTAAATGTTAATATAGTCTCATAACAAGAGAGAGAGAAACACATGTTTGTTTGGCTATGTAGATATTTTGTTGCCTAAATTAGATATAATTTGAAAAGCACTTGAGAGCTAAGTAAATTAATCGCAGTAGATTAACTTCTACTTTATCTCAACAAAAGCTCCAAACAATATCCTACAGAGACCTGGGAAGAATGAGTAAACAAACAGAAGGGAAACTGTTGTTCAACAAATTCCTGAATGTGCCTGTCTCATTCCTACACGGTTCAGAGTGAAAGCCTATATATTCAAGCTCTTGTAAATTATATTTTTACTGCCATCTCTTGCAGCTGTACCTTAAGGGGCCACACATTTTGAGGAAGCTAACAATCTGGACTGCTACATCAACAGGTAAGTAGTGCTAAAAACTGGGTAGCTACCAAGGCCTATCACTTGTTAAAAAGAGCAGGCAGGGACCAGCAGATGGTAAAATGGGTATGTCACTAGACTCCCACATAGTTGACCCGAGTCCTGGACCTGGTGATGTAAAACCCATGCTGGGCGTGTGTGTATATACGTGCCCAAGATCACCAGAGAAGAATGGTGGAGGGGAACCAGCAGTTAGCATAATGGCTATGTCGCTGGACTCCCACGTAGTCGACCGCGGTTCGCGTCCTGGACCCGGTGGCTTAAAACTCACGCCGGGCGCGTGTGCGTGCGTGCCCAAGATCCCGAGAGGAGAAGGGATTGCGGCGTGACCATCCCCCCTGGGGGATGATTTCTCGCTTTCTGTCTCTATGTCTCTCTCTGTCTGTCTGGCGAGCGCACGCGCCCTATAGCGAAAAACCTCTCCAAAAAAAAAAAAAAAAGAATGGTGGAGAAAGGACTGCAGCATGGCCATCCCCCTTAGGGAGATGATTTCTCGCTTTCTGTCTCTCTGGAGAGCACACGCACCCTATAGTAAAAATCTTTTTTTTTTTTTTTTTTTTTTTTTTTTTTTTTTAAAAAAAGAGCAGGCATGTTTTCATAAACTTGGAATCACCTTCCTTTTTTGGAGAAGCCGTAAGTACTTGGACATTGCACTATGAAAGTTCTCAAACACACATGAAGGTAAACAGGACAATAGATGAAAACCAGTAAATCCACATGGTGCTTTAAATGTCCTTTAGCAACCTTATTTTCATTTAAATGACATTCATACTAGGAAATAAACTGTTTTAAGAATGGGAAAAGCGAATTCTATGGGCAGATCCTGAAGGATGGGAAAACTGGGGCTACTATCAACAGCACGAGGAGCTGGTGAGGGCTCCTTCAGCTCGCAGCTGTCACTTCACAGGCCTCGGAAATGGTTAGGAACTGAGTAGCTTAAGGGAAAGTCTGAGAGACTTTAGGTTCTTCCGTCTCCAGGCTCAATTCTTTGCCTTCTTACCTTTAATTTTCTGCTTGTATTCTTCTGGTCGGTGGAGGTACATGGCTGCAGCATCGCCATTGAGAGGATCTATGGGGTTAGGGTAGGCCAGTAACTGGGGCAAGAAGGACTCAAATATATTGGTAAGATCTGAAAAAACAAACAGAAACACGTCATACCCAGAACACGCAAGTTCACCCAAAATTCACTTGAATGCTTACTTTCTTAGATACTGAACTACAGCAAGATGATTTTCCATAAAAGTATGCTCCACTACATATAGTCTATATTACGTATCCATTTCAATATTAAAGCTTTTAAAATTTAATTTTAACTTGAAGAACCAGGTAGAGATAGACCTGATACTCATTGAAAGGCAATTTAAAAACCCTCACTCTAAAATATTCAAAAGTGCCAGATTTTAAAATGTAACTTTATAGGATTTGACATTTAATGCAATTCTAACTTGTAACTGAGGTAAATATAATCAGTTTTTCAGATACTCTGGGTAATGAGGGTTGGAACTGATGAGGACTGCTTAAAACGCTATGTAATCGTATGACAAAAAGCACCAATTGCTGCATTTACTTATGAGCATTTTAATAAACGGTCACTCCCTGTCTGCCTACACACGCAGTGAGCAGAATCACTGGAACCCCGCAGTTGCGCAGTGTTTATAAAGGAAGCAGGTCCTGAGAACCTGGGTGTAACACGGCCCCCACTTCCACGTCTGTGCATCAGAACTGCTGCGCCGTCCACTCTATCTGCTCCTCCGCTGGCGGACAACGACCTGCGCTCCCACTCCTCTGCCCCACTCTATCTACTCTTCATGGTTTGTATACACACTCCTGCTTCTGGAGGAAATGCAAAAGCACAGTTAGCAGCACAAAAACTACTCTCTTTTTTGCTCTGTCAATGAATTCTTTTAAACACCAAGTGCACCTAAGCAGTATTACAGATAAACTCTTTGCCAAGCCACATCAGAGATCAGTGGGTTTCAGACAGGGGTAATTTGGTAATGTCTGGAGACTTTTTTTTTTGAGAGGTGTTTGCTGTCGGGTGTGTGTGCTCACCAGAAAAAGAGAGAGAGAGAGAGACAGAAAGTGAGAAATGACCCCACAGGGGGGATGGCCACGCCACAATCCCTTCTCCTCTATTCTCCTCTCGGGATATTGGGCACGCACGCACACGCGCCCAGCGTGAGTTTAAGCCACCGGGTCTAGGACTTGAACCGCGGTTGACTACAAGGGAATTCAGCGACATAGCCATTACACCAACTGCTGGTTCCACTGGAGACATTTTTGGTTGTCAAAACTGGGGGGTGTGGGAACCAGCAGTTAGTGTAATGGCTATGTCGCTGGACTCCCACATAGTCGATCGCGGTTCACGTCCCGGACCCGGTGGCTTAAAACTCACGCTGGGCGCGTGTGCGTGCGTGCCCAAGATCCCGAAAGGAGAATGGAGGAGAAGGGATTGCGGTGTGACCATCCCCCCTGGAGGGTGATTTCTCGCTTTCTGTCTCTCTGTCTCTGTCTGTCTGTCTGGCGAGCGCACGCACCCTATAGCGAAAACCTCTCCAAAAAAACCCAAACAAACAAACAAAAAAAACCTGGGGGGTGTTACTGGCACCTAAAGTCCGGGGAGCTGCTGAACATCCTGCCAAATCTGGACCAAAATTTCACCAGTGCCCAGGCAGAGAAACCCTGCTCTCACAGAGGGTTTCTCTAGAATGGCCTTTTCATCAAGGGTGGATGTGAATACTCTAGGTTTTGAGGGCCATGTAAGGTCTCTCAAAGCTACCGATACTCTCTAGCACAAAAGTGGCCAAAGATAATGGGCAAACAAATGCGTGTGTCTGTATCCAATAAAACTTTATATACAAAAACAGGTGGCCAAAATCTGCCAAGCTTTGCTCTAGAAAACTCTGCACTTAGGCAGCTGCTCACCGTAAGTTAAGGAACTGAGTAGTTCTAGAAAAATCTAGAGTTGCCCTATTTGATAGGATGTTCTATAGCGATGCTAAAGGTCTTATCTGCACTGTCCAAAATGGTAGCTACATGTGACTAGTAAGTATTTAAAATATGGCTAGTGTGAATGAAGAAATGAATTTTTTTTTTCAACAAAATCTTCCAGAGGGCACATTTACTTCCTGGAGACAGAATGAGAAAAATAGAAAGAAAAAAGCACCCTCCACGGGGCAAGGTCACATTGCAATCCCTCCTTGATTTTTCCTTCCTTTCGAGATTTTGGGCATGCACATACATGTGTCCAGTGTGTTTCTCAGGCTGCCGGGTCTGGGACTCAACCCACACAGCTGGCCACGTGGGATCCAGCTTCCCCAACCACTGGACTATAGGATGGCCCAGGACAAAATTTTTAAATTTAATTCTAAATATTTTAAATTCAAATGACATGTAGACAGCCCAGCCTGCACTGGACAGTGCAGATGTACAGAATGAGGTCACGCAGATCTCACGCTATGACCGCGAGCACAGACCCGTCCTCATGCACCAGATATTGACAAAGAACAAACCTACTCTTCACCTAAAGTTACAGACTTAGAGTGATTTCACTGGGGCTATTTCACCTTCTTAAGGCCAACTTCAGAAAAGTCCAAAAGAATCACATTATAGTATAAGATTTATATATACCAGGATGATGCTGAAATTCCAAATCAAAAACTAAACCAAACACTACCTCTGAGATAACCCCTAATCTATCAATATATGCAGGAACACTTTCACTGTCCCCCCCTTTTTTGTTATAAGGTGCATGCACTCGCCTGTGAGAGAGAGAGAGAGAGAGAGAGAAATCATCCCCTCCTGCCCCAGGGGGTCTGGCCATGCAGCAATCTCTTCTCCATTCTCCTCACCAGGTCTGGGACTCGAACAGCAGTAGGCTATGTGGGAATCCAGAACCTTAACCACCATCCCACCATTGGTCTCTTCACTGCTGTGTTTTTATTTTTTAAAAATTTGCCAGAGGGCATGTGCACTCACGGGGGTGGGGTAGGGAGTGGGGTTGGGGAGTGAGTGAGGGAGAAAGCATCTGACAGAGCATGGTTGAGCCTTAAGCCATTTTCAGTTTCTCCACCCTGTCAGGATTTGGGGCACACATGTGCCTAGTGTGTTCTTCAAGCTTCCAAGGCTGCGATTTGAACCATTTGATTGGCAATGGGAATCTAGTCCCTTAACCATTACACCATGGGGGTGGTCACACTGATGCTTTATTTATAATTTTTTTTAAAGATACAGTATATTCAGGGACCAGCAGGTGGCGTGGTGGTTAAGGGCACTGGACTCCCACATAGCTCACCAAGGTTCGAGTCCCAGACCTGGTGGCTTGCTTTCTCACCTCTCTCTCTCTCTCTCTCTCATTCTCGCCATGTCCCACTCTGGTTAGATTAAAAATAAGTAAATAAATAAAATAATTAAAAAAGAAACAATATATTCAACAAAGCAATAACTATTCATGATACAAAACCACTGAAAACCATTTGTAAAGGCTAAGAAACAGTGAAAAATGCTTATGCTCAAATGCTTGATGGAAAAAGGCCATAGAGCAATACTTTCTCAGAATTATAACTATGTACAGTATATATGCATAAGAAGATTTTTTTTTCTTTTCTAATTTGCTACGGGGCATGTGTGCTCACTAGAGAGGGGGAGGGAAAGAGGGAAAAGGAGGGAAAGTATCCCTGGTGTGTGTAAAGGGGGAATGGCCATGCTGCAACCCCTTCTCTCTTCTGGGACTTTGGGCATGCACACATACATGCCTGGCCTCCAGGTCCAGGACTCAAAACGTGCAGTCGGCCATGTGGGATTCAGCCTTCCTAACCAGCACATTACCAGCTGTCCCTGAAATATCTAATAAAACATGAAAAGTCTGAAAATATTTTTATTTTCCTCTTTGTCCTTGGGTGGGTGAGTTACTAAAGGCAGTGGCACAAAAACACCAAAGCAAGTGATGAAGAAATTTACAAAGTGAATGTCATCCCAGAGCAGAGCAGAGAAAATAATAATTACATTAACAGTAGTAACAGTAACAGCAATGACAGCAGAATGATGCTTACATGCCATTTACTGTAAACTGGTGGGCTTACCTACTTTGCACATATGCTCCTAATCTCATATAGTCAATGAGGTGGGGACCTTACTCTCCTCATTTACATATAAAGAAACTGGGCACACAAAGGTTAAGTAGCTTCTCCAAGAGGCTGGATTTCAAACCCGGCCTCATCCGCTATGCTGCCTGTGTTCATTTATAAAGCAAATGGCCTCAACTTTCACAATGGTGCAAACTTGCCACCTGTCTGCATCAAAATCACACACTTCGTTTGCAGGGAAGCCAAAGCCATGGGTCAGAGATGACCACCCTCCTCCCCAGAATTCCCCTTCCTCACAAGTACAAGGCCTGCAGAAGGGCTCTAAGACAGAGATGTTCAGGCGCTTCTAAGGCTATTTCACAGAGGCGGTGTGTTTGTTTTTGCTCAACCACAGGAAGTAACCCGGGCGACTCTCAGGTACCTAACAGAGTGAGCTGGGGGCTTCTCCTAACACGTTAATGCTATAGGTGCCGCCCACAGGATTAGTAGCTTAACGCTCTCCTCAAACAACAAAAACCTTTAAACAAAGTATAGTTTTTATTCCCTTTAAGTAATACTCAGAAGTGCTTCAGGGCTAGAGAAATATTGCAGGCTACATATTATATAACTAGGGGTTTCACATGTCCCAGGAAGAGATTTTACACCCTTTTCATACTACTTTTAAGTTTCCTCAAGCTACCAATAAGTGGCTTTGCCTACGTATTTGTTCCAAACAAATAAAAGAACCCTTAATTATTGCTTTTTCCTTCCTGAGTCTACTAGCTTCCTGTGCTAACACACATTTGATCCATTTTACACATGTGCTGAGTCACACCTGTTAAACAGAGAGGAGAAGAGCAAAAGCACGCAGCCCAGTTTCAGGTCAGAGGTCAGCTTTTGGACACCAGATGTTATGGTATTTTAAAGGAAAGCCTTCCTGAAAGTGGCTAGCAGAGTGATTACTAGTGAGAGATTGCTCCTGAAAGGAACATCTCTCAAAGGTGCAGATATATAGAAAATCTTTCAAGGTAAGTGTGTTGGTAGAAGAATACTAAATTATAAATCAAGAATGAAGTAAAAATACTTATCTTTGGAAAAATTTATATCTTTTTGTTTTCTAGAATTGCTAATAATTATAGAAACATGTAGCAGTTCAAATATCTTTAAGATTAATTTATTATAAATATCTAAAAAAAATCTAACCAGAGAGAGAGAAAGCAAGAAAGCAACCTGCCAGGTCTGGGACTCAAACCATGGTCTGCCATGTGGAAGTCCAATGCCTTTGTCACCACGCCACCTGCTGGCAAAATATCTTAAAAAAAATTTTTTTTTTGGAAAGCTTTTTTTGCTATAGGGTGCGTGCGCTTGCCAGAAAGACAGAGACAGACAGACAGAAAGCGAGAAATCACCCCCCAGGGAGATGGCCATGCCACAATCCCTTCTCCTCCATTTTCCTCTCAGGATCTTGGGCGGGCACGCACACACGTGCCCAGTGTGAGTTTAAGTCACCAGGTCCAGAACTTGAACCACGATTGACTACATGGGAGTCCATTGACATAGCCATTATGCTAACTGCTGGTCCCCACACAAATATAATTTAAAAAACCCAAGTAATACTGGTTTTTCAAAACAAACATCATTTATCTCTTGTTCATCAGAATTACCTGAGTTTTTTCAAAATATACTTGCTCAGGCTTCATCCTAGCTAGGGCGTTTGATTGATGGCTGCTGGCAGCTGAAGGTGTGTGACACAGACATCTGTGTGTAAACGCACAGCCAGGAAACATGGCCTAGCTTATCATCCACTATCCCCAAGGATCAAGTGGGAAGGGAAGGGCTATTTGCTTGTGGGTTCTTCAGGTCAGCAGAAGGGGCTTGGGTAAGCAATGGTCCCCAAACCTCACTTCTTTCTGTTCTGCAGACTCCAGTACCACCACTTTCTCCAGGTGGAGGATGCTGGACCACAGGCAAGAAGTGAATCCATTCTGAGGGACACTGAAGGGGTGGATATCACCTCACACACCGTGAACACCTTGCAGAGCAAATTCCATGAACTGTCTCCAGCAAAGGGGATGCTGGCTTCTCTAACAGACCACAGGTCTACTCTCAAGCCTTCCACTGTCTTGCTCTTTGACCTCGAGCAGGTTTCTTCCTCTCTGCATCTCAATTTCTTCATCTGCAAAAAGAGAAGTATAATACTGCTGCTCCTTTACAAGGACGTTACACATTATTAGGAAGGGCTATAAGATAATGCTTCAAACTGCACCAGCGTACCTGCCTAAAATATTAATACAAAGATGACATTTTCTATGAGTAGAAATTTCAGCTACCTGTATCCCTTGGAGTTACATGTTAATTAAAATGAGTCATACTTGGGGGGGGGGGCAGATTCCTAAAGCCACCCTACTTCAGGTGACTCACAGTAAGACGGTGCATGGCTTGAAGGAGAAAACACAAATGTGGATAAATCACATCTCTCATGTTTATTCTTGGCTGTTTATGAATCAGTGACCTTAAGTTCCTTCTTCTTCTATTTCCTTTGAACATTAAAATGGAAAATTTTCTAAAACATGTTTCTTCCTTCAGGTTAAAATTCTATAGGTGCCCCGATGTGGTCTGCATCACCAGGAAACACAATACCAAGCAGGCAGTGATCTCGGAGACTTTTTCTTCCATAATCTTCATTTGTTCTTTAGATTTAACATTGAGAAATAATGCTATTAATTCAGAAAACACTACCATCATATAAATAGTCATGCTCAGGCACTGAGACCTCTTAAAGCCATCCGACTTCTCAAAATTCACCCCTAGTCCACCCCCTTTTCTACTTCTTGCTTCCAAAATGTTTAATGTTCTTTTCAAAAACAAACAACAACAAATATATTTAGAAAGACATCAGCCCCTTATACAGCAGTGTGAGTTCTATGGTGTAATAAGAATTAGCTTTGGGGCTGGGCTGAGGCATGGTGGTTGGGGCAGCTGGATTCCACATAGCCTATTGCGGGTTTGAGTCCTGGACTCAGCAGCTTGAGAAACACAGGTACCTGCGCATACACACCCAAAATCCCAGGAGGAGGGAAAGATGGACGAGAAATGATTACAGCACGACCGTTTCCCATGGGGTGGAGGTGCTTTCTTCTCTCCTTCTCTGTTTTGGTGAGCATGCATGCCCTCTAGCAAAACAAAACAAAAACCCTGCTCACACTTAAGAGCTAGTAAGATGGGCCAAAAAAATATATATCACAAGTTGATTCTCATGGTTTGGAAGTAATGACTCCTTCTGTGACCTAGAACTTTTTCCCTGGACTTTTGGCCCTTAAGAATTGAAACTAGGACCAGTAGATGGTGTAGTGGTTATGTAGCTGGACTCCCATGTAGCTAACTGCAGTTCAAGTCTTGGACTCAGTCAGTGGCTTAAAACACGCCAGGTGCATGTGTGTGCATGCCCAAAATCCCAAGAGGAGAATGGAGAAGAAGGGACTGTGGTGTGGCCATCCCCCCTGGGAGGGGTGATTTCTCTCTTTCTGGCGAGGGCATGCGCCCCTATAGCAAAAATCTCTCTTTAAAAAAAAAAAAAAAGAGTTGAAACAAATGGCTAATAAGTTGGGGTCACCTGGGAATTTCAACCATGGTGTTCTTATCCTTGAGTACTGGACAAAAAGCAGCTGCTGGGACCAGCAGCTGGTGTAATGGCTATGTCACTGGACTCCCATATAGTCGACCGCGGTTCGAGTCCTGGACCTGGTGGCTTAAACTCATGCCGGGCACGTTTGCATGCGTGCCCAAGATCCTGAGAAGAGAATGGAGGAGAAGGGATTGCGGCGTGGCCATTCCCCCAGGCGGGTGATTTCTGGCTTTCTGTTTCTCTTTCTGGTGAGTGCATGAGCCCTATAGCAAAAACCTCTCAAAAAAAAAAAAAAAAAAGATAAAAAGCAGCTGCTGACCTTTCAAAATCCCATCAGTTGACTTCTGCTCATCTTATAAGAACTATGAATATGCATCATGAACTGCCAAGCAGTCCATGAGTCCATGAATTTGTAAAGTTTTCAGAATAGTGCCAACTATACAATTTCATCTCATTTGGGCCAGCCAGTGGCATGGTGGCTAAGGTGGCTGAATCCCCACATGGTTGACTGTGTGGTTCAAGCCCTGGACTTGCTGGCTTGAAAAACATGTTGGTGCATGCATGCCTCAAATCCCTAAAGAATGGTGAAGGGATTGCAGCCTGGCCATCCACTCATTTCTCACTTTCTCTCTGCAAGTCTCTGATGAGCACAGATGCCCTCTAGCAAATTAAAAAAAAAGAAAAAAGAAAAAAAAAAAAAAGAAAAAATTCATCTCATTCATTTATTTTTTGTGGGGGGTGAGAAGATAAATCTACTATAATGACTAAGTTGTCAAATTTTAGGGATTATGATTGAAATATAGCAAGTAGTATTTCCAGATTTCTTTTGGTTATTTAATAATTTGAGGCCAAACAATAGATCTTTATCTTCTACCCTTTTAACAGCTCCTAAGAAGTTGCAATATTAATAATGGATTTTAGTGTTTTACCTTTTCTGCTTGTAGTCTGTGAATATTAAAAAGCAGTAAAATTCTTCAAAAATGGAATAGTCAAAAACCAGCAGGTGGTGTGGTGGTTAAGCTGCTGGACACTCCCACATGGCTAACCACGGTTCGAGTCCCGGACCTGGCGGCTTCCTCTGTCCCTTTCCCTCTCTCCTTCTCTCTCTCTTCTGTGTCTCTCTGGTCAAATTTAAAAAATGAATGAATGAATAAATAAAATTAAATAAATAATAATTAAAAAAAAACCTATATACTTCAGCAACTGAAGAATTCTGCACTGCTCACAACTGAGCAGCTGTTATGTATGAAAAAAACTCGGTGAGCAGAGGGCCCTAAAAGATGATAGACACCCTTCCTGAGGAAAAATTCAATAAAGTCACCCAAGAATACTGTCGGGTAGATGGGCAGACTTCAAAGAAAATGGTTTGAGATTAAAAGTAACATTTTCTAAAATAATTTGAGCCTAGCTCCTGTGATGAAAAGCCAATTTCTCCACGTTTTCAAGGCACACATACTGGGAGCTGAAGGACCTATCACAAAGACTCCCTGTGGTGCCATGATACTGCCCCACCCAACAGACTTGCCATGCTGCAAATGGGATGGTATCTCCTGCCACCACTCTGCCATGAGATAAATTCAAGAATGCCACAATTACTTAACTGAGAGGATCTTATATGTGGAAAAAATACAAAAAAAGATCATGTCGGTTCATGGGATTTTTTTTTTTTTTTTTTTTGTATAAATGCTTCTTTTATAAAGGGAGTAATGGAGGGAGGAAACATGTGACAGGGTCTCATCATGCCACCATACCCGCTCCCCAGGCCTTTAGTCAGCCAGGATCGCAAGAGCTCCAGTGGGCGTGCCTGATGTGTTCAGGTCAACCTGGGATTCAAACTTGGGGCTTCCCATCTAGCTCCTGTGTGTATCTGTGCCACCACAGCTGGGCTCCACAGCTGGGGGATATTTAAAAAATATTAATATGGTTTCAATGCAGGCAGAAACTGAAATGGATCAAAACACCTTTTTCCTCCCACCTCTTAAAAAAATAAAAAAGAAAAAAAAAATCAAGTAATTAACAGGAACTAAAAATTAGTAGCCAAACACACTTAGAAGAATTTCTGCAATATATACAATAGATACATTTAATCTCACTTAGTGGTAGCATTTGATTTGTAAATGCTCCTGTTATTTGCAGGAAAGGGCCATGACAAAGATGAAGGGTACCTAAAACCTGGAGGAACATCAGATATATTCTGCTAAGTGCCAGATCACAAGGTCACCAACCAGAGGTGAGTAGTTATAGAACATGGATGGTTTTAAAGTGTTCAAAGCTCACTTACAAAATCAGTTCCCATTCGTCACCTAATTGCAGTCCCCCCCCTCCCCGTCCCTGTACTTAAACTGCAGAGATCTGCAGACAAAAACAATTGCTATTATCTAGACTGAAATAAAGAAAACAAGCTCTTGTTCATCAAAACCACTGTTCTTGTGGCCTCGTCAATCTCAAAACACTTCTCACTCTACTAAGTTGCTTTTTAGAGGTCATTCATCCTAACTCAAATCTGGTATGACCTGGCTCACCCAAGAGATTGCAAGGTAAAACATGGTAATAAGATTTGTTATTAACTTTCTAGAAATGACAGTAGTTAATGTGTAATAAGCTAGTTGGATATTCTTGCAGTCATACTGAAACACGTGATTAGAGGTTTTAATTAATGGACAATAATTAGTTGTTAATGTCAGAAAATAACAAGAGATAACTTCATGCAATTATAAGCTAAGTGTCCTGCTTGGGAAAGACTACCTATATGCAGTAATCACAAGCAAAAGGAAGAGAAAGCAAATCAGGGCTACTTTCCATATAATCAAGAATGAAACCTGAGCCCTGAAACCAGAGCCCCAAAGAAAGCAGAACACACGTGTGACTGTCTTTCAGAGATACACCTGGCTAAGTTAGGTCCCATGAGCCACAAAGCCTGGTCTGCCCCAGAGCTCTAATGCTGACTCCCTAGCGAATAGCATTTTTAATGAACTGTTCAACCCAAGAAGAACCCGTTTTTCTGCAGAGAGCTTAACTCCTGAGCTACACAGCAATACCACATCTGAAAATTCCCAAGCAGGCAGCTAAGGCAGATAGATAGCTCATGGAGCTAAGTACCACTGAGACCATCAAATCCAAACTTAGCATATTTCTTCTTTCCATATGACAGCTGACATTACTGGAAAGAAACTGCTCTATCCAGCCTCTGTCTAGGAGACTCATAAAGATATATCCAGCTGTTCCAAAAGCAGGATAATGTTTGCAATTCCAACATGGACAGATCAACACTGAGTTCTCAAGCTTGTTCCGACAGGAGCTGCTGGACAGTCAGTCATCAGTGCAGACACAGACACAGACACATACGAGGGGTCTTCGAGGTGCACAGCCTCTGTGGCACAGCTAGGAGCGTTCTAGGCTACAAAGCAGGAAGCCACATGCTGGCTGTGGTTCAAGTTTCCAGCCCTGTTGGCCTGAAAACATGCAGGGCGTGTGCACAGTGCTCAGGATCCTGGCAGATCCTGGAGGAAGGTGACTGTGGCATGATCAAGCCCTCTGAAGGGTACGTCTCCTTCCCTGTCTCATGCATGCACATGCTCTGTCATGGAGGAAAAAAAAGAAAAAAGTTCAGGGCCTGCAGAGGTAGCATAGTGGTTAAAGCACTGTACTCTCACATGGCTAATCAAGGTTCGAGTCCCAGACCCAGAAGCTTTAAACTCACACTGAGTGTGTGTGCACATGTGCCCCAAATCCCAAGAGAATGGAGGAGAAAGGATTGTGGTGTGGCCATCCCCCTCGGGGGGGTGATTTCTTCCTTTCTGTTTCTGTCTTTCTGGCAGGGCACACAGGCCCTATAGCAAAAATCTCTCAATAAAAAAAAAAAAAAAAAGTTCATGAAAATGTGCCTTATGAAAAAAACACTGCAAGGATTAAAAAAATTTTTTTATACCAAAATAAACTCAGATTTTAATTCCATTTTTCTACAAATTTTTGAAGTCCCCTATTTCTTTCTTTCTTTCTTTCTTTTTCAATTTGTTCAAGATAGCATGCATGCACCCAAGATGTGGGAGCACCCTTAATAGAGTCTGGTCACTGCAATCCCCTCCCCCCACCCCACCTTCAGCAGTGCATGTTTCAGGTGGATCTGGCTGGGGATCCAATCTATGGTCACCTGTGTGGCTTCCAGCATTATAGTCCAGTACACTACAGTACACCACCTAGGCTGGGCCTCTTGTATTTCTTGGATCTATACTAAAATGTCTAGAAATGGGCTGGCAGGTGGCATTAAGGGCACTGGATTCCCGTAGAGCTGACTGCAGTTCGAGTCCTGGACCTGGTGGCTTGCTTTCTCTCTTTCTCTCTCTCTCTCTCTCTTCTCTCTTTCTCTCTCTCTCTCTCTCTGTCCCTCTCTGGGTCAAATGAAATAAAGTTAAATAATTTTTAAAAATAATTATTTTTGAAAATTTAACTTCATTTATCTATTTTTCTTTTTCTTTTTTTGGGAGAGGTTTTTGCTATAGGGCACATGCGCTTGCTAAAAAGAGAGACAGAGAGACAAAAAGCAAGAAATCACCCCCCGGGGGGATGGCCATGCCACAACCTCTTCTCCTCCATTCTCCTCTTGAGATCTTGGGCACGCATGCACACATGTCCAGTGTGAGTTTAAGCCACTGGGTCCAGGACTTGAACTGCGGTCAACAACATGGGAGTCCAGCGTCAACTGCTGGTCCCTACCTATTAATTTTTAATTTGGTCAGAAAGGGAGAGGGAGGGAGGGAGGGAGGGGGGTGAAGAAAGAAAGCAAGCTGCCAGGTCTGGGACTCAAACTGCAGTTTTCCATGTGGGAGTCCAGCACCCTTAATCACCATGCCACTTGTCGGCCCCAATTCTTAAAAATGTCGGGGCTGGCAGGTGGCATGGTGGTTAAGGGCAGTGACTCCCACATAGATGACTGGGGTTCGAGTACTGGACCTGGCGGCTCACTTTTTCACTTTCTCTCTCTGTGTGTACCTCTCAGGTCAAATTACACTCATGTGACATAAAGCACTACCTTAAGACAAAATGCCTGCAGCCAGAATCTGAATTATCTGGCAGGATTCACATACTCCTAGCTAATCAAAAAGGAGGATGAGATTCTATTGAATTTACATCTTAAATTTCTTCTAAATGCCCACTAAAAAAAAAAACCTTTCTCTTTCTTAACCTTAGTCCCTTAAGCATTCCTTCTGCTATATTCAACTTCATTTGTCTGTTGCTGACTCCTTCCCTGATGCTATGGGAAATAATTTCCCAAATGTTGATTCTCCTCCCCAGCAAAATAAAGAGCATCCAGTTTACTGGCTAGCAACTCTAAGGGTGAGAATTTCATAAGAAAACTGCAGTGATTCTTAAGAGAATTTTAGTTCAAAGGACAAAAACTAATCTCATTTAATATTAAACGACTAATAGAAAGAATCCTCCCTCAGTTGTCTACAACTTAATCCACAATGTACGTAATTTACCAAGTCAATCGAGGAATGAGTAAAATGAAAGTTGGAGGGAGAAACACACTGGCAGGAATCAAGCACTGCATGGCCCAGAGAGTAGAGTGAGCGAGCAGATGAAATTCTTACTACGGCGAAGGCACCTGGGTTCCAAGAGTGTGGGTTGATAAGCCAAGATGAAATATATTTTGGAGGGAAAAAAGGATAACTGGAAAATTGGGAGCTTAAAAAGCTACTAATGGCGGGAACCAGCAGTTAGCGTAATGGCTATGTCGCTGGACTCCCACGTAGTCGACCGCGGTTCGCGTCTCGGACCCGGTGGCTTACAACTCACGCCGGGCGCGTGTGCGTGCGTGAAGGGATTGCGGCATGACCATCCCCCCTGGGGGGCGATTTCTCGCTTTCTGTTTCTATGTCTCTCTCTGTCTGTCTGGTGAGCGCACGCGCCCTATAGCAAAAAACCTCTCCAAAAAAAAAAAAAAAAAAAAGCTACTAATGGCTTAATGAATTTTCCTTCCAATAGTCCTTAAAAATCAAGTTCTTTTGTTTGTTTTTAAAATTTTTGCTATGGGGTGCATGCACTCACTAGAGAGACACACAGAGAGAGGGAAAGTGAGAAATCACCCTTCACAGGGATGGCCATGTCACAATCCCTTCTCCTCCATTCTCCTCTCAGGATTGTGGGCATATATGGCACATGCATCTGGTGTGTTTTTCAAGCCACCGCGTCTGGGATTTGAACCATGCAGTCAGCCATTTGGGATCCAGTCTCCTTTACTACCATACCACCAGCTGGCCCAATTGTTTGTTTTTGAAACTGAAATCCAGAGTCCTTTGACTACATTTTAAGTTTTCCAGAGCTTTTATCACTGCTGTCTGGAAGAACAGGAGGGATATAAAAAAGATGCTATCACACAGGAAGCCACGATAAGCGGCTTTGTCCCCTGCTCCTTCCCCCTTCTACTGTCAGAGCGGGTAACTTCATACGTGGTAACTGCATACTGATGACAAGCATCTTTATAAAATTAACCAAAATTAACTCTCTTGCAAAGTTAAATAATATAAAATTAAAATTTACTCCGTGATTAACTTACAATTATACCAACTTGAAGCTTCTGAATGAACAAACTGCATGTACACTTGGCAAGGAGAAAACAGGAGAACAGAGGCTGAGTCAAATGGGCTGCTAGAAATCAATGTTCTTCTAGGGGAGTGGTGATGGTGAGGGGAGAAAGGGCTAAATTTACTGTTAATATGGACATTGTTTAGTATCAGGTTATGGTAAGTATAAATCTGACATTTCAACAGGGAACTCTTACAGCACAAGTATGTATACCCACTGGACAGTACATGCCCTGGAGCAAAGTGAGCTGCAGGAAATTTCACAAGCAACTCCCAGCTCCTCACTGTATTATATAGAAGTAAGTGTTGGAACAAGTTTTAGGGCCAGGCTAAACGTTTTGCTTTTCAACTGAATATTTATGTTCACATGCCAACTTTCTATTAGTTGTTTAGCATTAAATTAGATTTTTTTTGGTCCTTTGAACTGAAATTCTCTTAAGAATCACTGCAGGAAATGGAGTGATTCAGAACTCACCAGTTAGGAACTAACTTGCCATGCCAGAAAGCTTTCATAGTTTATAACACAACTTCACTTCAGATCTCAAGACCAGATAAGTCATACACACACAAAAAATAAACTACCTCCAAGGTAATTTGAACCAACCCTTTCTACCAGTACTTTTATATAAAATCTGTTTGCCTGATTCAAAAACTTTCCATGAAAGAAATGCTGAATTTTCTTTTTTCTGGAGAGGTATTTGCTATAGGGTGCATGCACTCGCCAGAAAGACAGAGACAGACAGAGAGACAGAAAGTGAGAACCCCCCCCCCCCCCCGGGGGGATGGCCACGCCGCAATCCCTTCTCCTCCATTCTCCTCTTGGGATCTTGGGCATGCAAACACACGTGCCCAGGGTAAGTTTAAGGGTTTGGGAACTCAAACCACGGTCAACTATGTGGGAGTTCAGCAACATAGCCATTATGCTAACTGCTGGTCCCAAATGTTGAATTTTCTTGAGAAATAGTTTGTGTTTTGAGCAAAATGTCAAAACAATTTCCTATGCTTGGTACATTTTTGACTATACTCTGAAAATACCCCCCTGTGCTTTCTTGAACTTACCTGCAAGTTTGGGTGTATTTTTCGTGTGTACTCTTATGGAATATTAGAATTCACATGCAAGTAACATGGAACTCTGTTTTCACTCATGCTGCTTATTAAATGCTTTGTAAGCTAATACAAGAACATTCTGATTCTAAAACTTTTGTGATGAAATCTTAGTCATGTGGCCTTCTGCTTTATTATACTGTTCTGAACCTCATAACTGCTGATGGGAATGTAAAGTGGTCAGTTACTTTGAAAAATAGTCTATCAGATCCTCAATGGTTAAACATAGAGTTACTGTACCACCCAGGAGAAATAAAACACATACACACAGACAAACTTGTGCTCAAATACCTTATTCATAACAGCTATTTGGAAACAACCCAAATGCCCACCATCTGATGACTAAAATGTGTTCTATCTACACAATGGAATGTCACTGAGCGATAATGAGAAGGGACATTCTGATGCGTTCTACCACATGGAAGAGCCTTGACATTACGCACAGTGAAAGAGTCAGTCATAAAAGGCCACATATCATATAACTCCATTAGTAAGAAATGTCCAAAACAGACAAATCTGTAGAAACAAAAAGCAGACCAGTGGTTGCTTAGAGATGGCAGGCGATGGGTAGGGAATAGCTACAGGGACAAGTTTCTTTCTGGTGATAAAAATGCTCTAAAATGGACCATGGTGATAGCTGCATGTAACTGTGAGTATACTAAAAATGACTGGACTGCACAATTTAAATGGGTGAGTTCTATGTTTATGGATTACAATTCAATATAGCTGTTTAAAAAACCTGTTCTGAGATGTAAGGTATTTGAGAAAAGCCTCTATCATAAAGCTTTTCTGCTCAATAGTAAGAGCTGTAGTGAAACGAAAGTCTAATTTATTTTGTTGTAATTGGAACCAGCTTGCAGTATTTTGATATGTATACTTCTAAAATGTGAGTGTAGTTTAAGATAACACATCATTACATCAGATATTCCAGGCAGGCTGCCATGAGACATTTTTACGCTCCCCCTGAAAAAAAAAAAAAAAAAAAAAAAAAAAAAAAAAAAAAAAACAAACCAAAAAACCAAGAACCCATTTACCCATTAAATCAACCTCAGAGTTTTATGTTCTTTCTTACTGCCTCATATCCTTAAAAGCCATCACCTCCCGGGCCAGTGGGTGGCATGGTGGTGAAAGTGCTGGATACCACATGGCTGATTTCAAGGTTCAGGTTCCAGACTCGATGACCTGCAAATCATGCTGGGGAGTATGTATGCATGCACAAAATCCTGAGAGGAGAATGGAGGAGAAAGGATTGCAATGTGGTCATCCTCTCTGGGAGGTGATTTCTCACTTTTCCTCTCTGTCTCTCTCCAGCAAGTGCATGCACCCTACAGCAAACTAAAACATCAAAAACAAAACAAAGCAAATCTCTTATTTAAAACAGGGTGCAGGACCAGTAGATGGTGTGGTGGTTAAGGCATTGGACTCCCACATGGCTGATTTCAGCCTGAATCCTGGATCCAGCGGGTTGAAACTCACACCAGACGCATGTGTGTGCATGTCCAAAATCACAGAAGAATAGAGGTCATACCCCCTGGGAGTGATTTCTTACTTTCCCTCTCATTGTCTCTCCAGTGAGCACACATACCCTATAGCAAAAACCTTAAAAAATCAGTCAAATCAATCAATCGGGATGCAGTGCTATGGAGGGATGTGATTTTAGACCAAGTGGCTAGAAAAGGAGGTTTCTCTGAGGAAGTAATGTTTGAGGTGAGAAGAGAAGGTGCCAGCCATACAAAGACCAGGAGAGAAAACAGAAAGGATTGACCGGGCGCCACTAGAGACCAACTTTCCTCCGTGATTCTCATTCACCAACCTAGTGCAAGGATGTCTGGCAAAGGCAACTTGCAGATTATGGCATGGCTGGACTAAGATGTCTTACCTACCTCAGACCACTAACAGGTTTCATAATTCTTTTTTTTAAGAATTCTTTTTAATTTAATTTTATTTATTCATTTATTTTAATTTAATTTGACCAGATACAGAGAGCGAGAGAGAGAGAGAGAGAGAAAGAGAAGGACAGTGAGAAAGCAAGCCACCAGGTCCAGGACTTGAACCATGGTTGGCCATGTGGGAGTGTTCAGTGCCTTAACCACCACGCCACCTGCTGGTCCCACAGGTCTCATAATTCATTTTTGGAGAGGTTTTTGCTATAGGGTGCGTGTGCTCGCCAGACAGAGACAGAGAGACAGAAAGCGAGAAATCACCCCCCCGGGGGGATGGCCACGCCACAATTCCTTCTCCGTTCTCCTCTCGGATCTTGGGCACGCACACACATGCGCCCGGCATGAGTTTAAGCCACCGTGTCCAGGATGCGAACCGCAGTCAACTACGTGGGAGTCCAGCAATATAGCCATTACGTTAACTGCTGGCCCGGTCTCATAATTCTTAACAAGAGGAAAACATCCCCTTGATCAAGCCCAGCCCAAAGCAACGTCCCCCTCCTTTCTGTGTCTCTTGACAACCTTTCTTGTATTACTTATCCTTTCAATCCATGTCAGTGAGAGGCACTGTGCTAAGAGTTCCTGAACTTAAAGACAAGTCAGACATGTACTCGACCGCCTTACCTAAGGTAGGAAATAACCTAGTAGCATGAAATACACAGGCATAAATAACAAATCCAAGGTAGAAAGGAAAAGTCGGCCATCAAAAATAGCTATTAAGACTTCGGGATATGCAAAGATGACTTCCAGCTGGTGAATCAGAGGAAGTCTCATGAGGTGCGGGCACCAGAACAGGAAGAGTCTCTGAAGACTAAGAACTTGAACATGTTGGGGAATAAACAGATGTATCTGGTGTATGCCTACTTAACTTTAAATAAACTTAAACATATCTTCAGCTCCCCAACCAGGTAACAAGCTCAAGGATAAGGCCTGCTACTCCTCATTTCTTTCTCTGTAATATTCGGCACAGTATTTTGCAGAGTTGGGCAATTCATTTGCAAATTCAGTGTAAGAGATGAGTTGTCACTTTCAGCACGGAAGATAAGGTTAAATTACTCTGCTTTGTAAGAAGGATGTGGCCAATGCAACAGAAAACCTCTTATAACATCATTCATTTCATTTCAGAAGGACATTCCTAAAAGGCGACAGATACAACCATATATACAAATGCGCTTCTGAATACACACATATATATAATGTCTGCAAATGTATTCCTGTGTCTGTATACATATGAGGAGACTTCAAAAAGTTCACAAAAGATGGAATCAAGGAGCTGGCAAGTGGTGTGGTGGTTGGACGCTGGACTCCCACATGGCCAACCACAGTTAAAGTCCCACACTTGGCAGTTTGCTTTCTTACTTTCTCTCTCTGGTCAAATTAAAATAATAATATTAGATAATTCTTTCAAAAAAATGGAATCAAAGTATGAGCTTATTTGGATGCAAAAAAAATCTTAAATCTGTGGATAATTTTTCATGAAACACATTTTCTATGAACTTTTTTGAAGAACCCCTCGTGTATCACTGTATCTTAGGTTCAGAATCTCACAAAATTATTTTAACAATTCACTGCTAAGCTGAGGTTTATGCTAAAGAGAAAATACTTCTTTCACTGATCAAACTTTCCCGTCCAGTTCCTCAAAATCCCTTCCCATTCCCATCAAAACATCTTAAATCAGGAGAAAAAACAAACAATTTTTTTTCTAAAAGGCAGTATCTCAACATCTCCAAGAAATATTCCATGGCCAAACTCACCATAGAGAGCTGTCCAAGTTTGATTAATTACATCTAGACACACAGTTCCTGACCTGAAACAGATGGAGAGAATGGCATTTTTAAAAAAATCAGAAAGTTAGTTGCATGTATCTGGCAACTAATTTTATCAAGAGAAATACTTTTAACTGACTCTTTAAAAAAAAATGAACCCCAAATGGAGAAGAGTATGATGAGGAGTACGGTATTTACAAAGGAGACATAAATGTTTCCTTACAGACTGAAAGGGAAACGTCCTAACCCTACAGTGGAGAAAGTGGACGACAACTGAACCAGGTGATCAGAACTAACACTGGGAGCGAGAGGCAGAAGACTTCGTGTGCCTTCAAGAGTGACACTGAAAATGACAACCTCACACCACGTATTCTGGCTCTGAGTGCATTCAGACCCTGAATCTAATCAGACAAGCCCAAACTGATTGACAGTTGATAAAACAACCGCTCTATACTCTTTAAAATGTCAGTTTTATAAAAGACAAAAGGCAGACTGAGGAACTATTCCAAATTAAAGAAACATGACAGCTAAATCCAAAATGTGATTTAGGACTGGATCCTTAACCAAAAGAAAAAAAATGTACTAAAAGGTACTTAACTGTAATAGTATTTTAAAAACAGTATTTCATTAATATTAAGTTCCTAAATCTGACCACTATACTGTGGTCACCAACGAGATCGTCCTTGCTGTTAGGATGACTGATACATTGAAATATTAAAGGACAAAGGGGCACAATGTGTTAACTGTCTACTAAGACAGACTTCAGAAAAACCACATGTGGAAATGTGTGAAAGACAACAAAATTTAGTGCCATGGCAAGTAAAAACTGCAGCCCAAGAAATCATGTAACCGGAATAGCACCGGAAGTACAGATCAGAATACAATGGAATTTTATTTTAAAATATCACTAATAAAATATTAGAAGAAAGAGAATTAAATTTATTAACTGAAATAAAACACCAGTCATTCATATTTGCCTTACTCTCAAGAACTGAGCAATATTTTAAGGGCTGAAAATACTAACTCTGTATACTGAAAACGGATCTCTGAACTGTGTTCTAAGCAAAGAGAACTGAGATGTGGAATATTAAAAATGTTAGCTGGATATCAAGGGAAATGGAGAGCCCAGTCATGACAGTGGGAACAACTAAGCAGTACAACAGAACTGAACTAAGTGATTTAGAATATCATATCCCTAGGATTCTACAGTGTAAGTGACCATTCATACAGTCCTAGCTCCTGATAAAATCTGAAAAATAATGGAGGAATTTTTTCCCCTTACAATGGAGAGAGAGAGATGAACTCTAATCAAGAGCACTTGCTGCTAAAAATTAAACATTTAAAAATAGTTACTTACGCTTCATCAATGTTGGGATGGAAAATTTTATTCATAAATCCTGTAAAAAGAGATGTTAATTAGCAGCAAAAAGTATCCAGAGAACAATCAGTTTTAAAGTATTTCAGTACTGGAAATAAATTCACTATTGGAAAAAGGTGATTAATACTCATGTATTGTTACTTTTGAACTTAGTTTGAAAATCTTTGGCTATTGATAAGACTATTTTTCTGATTTAAATTTTTCCAATTATGCAAAACACACCAGAGTTCTATTAGCAAACATGCAAACTTTAGGAGCAGTGCAGCTTTTTATACAAATAATCATTAAAGCAATTTCTGGGCTATGAAAGTACTCACCATAAGACAATTTAGGATACTAAATGGTTAATAACCACTGTCACCATGAAAGTTAAGAAACTTCATTCTGACTCTCCCTCCTTAAAGTTGTATTGTTCAAGCTCTAACTCTGGAGGTTCTGCATCTGAACTTCTCCCTCTGAAGCTCATTTACGGTATCATTCTGTATCAGGTGCGGAACATGAATGAAGCTGTTGAAATGACAAATGAATGCTTCCCCACGAAGTGTTTCATAAGAACAATGACTAAAATGTTTCCTTTAACTTTAATCTACTCATTCAAGAAAACTGAGTTTTGATTAAATTTGGGTCAACCAAGAAAGAAGGCAAGGAGTTAAGATGGTATACTGGAGATTTAAATTTTAGGATTTATTCCAAGAAAGACAAGTAGAGACTTCAACAAATGTTTTGCTATTTAATTACAAAAAGAAATTATTTTCTTTACCTTAAAACCAGTAATTTAATCAGTGTGTGGATGCAGAAGACAATAAATTCCAGAGTAGAGACCCAGTCTAAGCGGTCACGTTGTTACCCTTATCACCTCATTTCCTTTTAGGACTTCCATATCCTGCTCCACACTTTTGCTAGAAGTTCCTTACTAAGGTGATCGCCGCTATCACTATGCCCCAACCCCAGGTATTCTCGCTCTCATTTACTCGAAATGTATTTGGCCAGCACCTAATGTCAGGCTGTGTTGTTCAGGGTACAAACAGAAGACAGACAGCACACCATTCCTGAGGAGGTCACTGCAGCCATGGGGCATAGGATGTGAGGAAATCATCGCCGTGTGTACCCAGCACTGACACAGGGAGGGAGCGTACATACAGGAAGGGGAAGAGGGTATGGAAGGACAGAAGTGCCATCAGAGGAGTGTCAAGTAAGTTGCTATAGAAATTGTCTCCAAAAAAATCTAAGAATCTCCCCTCAAATTAGAAAACAGTGGATGAGAATACAAAGTCTGGGTTGTGTATGTGGTATAGCAGTAATGTGCTGCTCAAGAGAAGCTGGATCTCACGTGGTGACCGCTTGTATCCCTGGTCGAGTGGGCGTGAAACACACTGAGTACACGCATGAGTGCCCCAGACCTTATGGGCTAGAGGACTGGGCAGAGGAGGTTGCAGCATGACCAGATCCTGTGGGAGATGATCCGCTCCTTGCCTCGCTCCTCACTCCCTTCCTCTTTCTGGTTTTCATAAATTTTTTTTTTTAGATTTACTATTATTATTATTTAAAACAATTTTTTTGGAGAGGTTTTTGCTATAGGGCATGTACACATGCCAGAAAGACAGAGAGACAGAAAGCGAGAAATCACCCCCCAGGGGAGATGGCCACGTCGCAATCCCTTCTCCATTCTCCTCTCAGGATCTTGGGCACACATGCACATGTGCCTGGTGTGAGTTTAAGCCACCAGGTCCGGGACTTGAACTGCAGTCAACTATATGGGAGTCCAGTGACATAGCCATTACACTAACTGCTGGTCCTTATTTTTTAAAATTTTGCTATAGGGAACATACACTTACCAGAGGGAGGCGGGGAGTGAGAACGCAAGCTGCCAGATTTGGGACTTGAACCATGGTTGGCCATGTGGGAGTCCAGCACCTTAACCACTATGCCACCTGCTGGCCCCTCTTTTTCTCTTTCATGCTTATGTGTGCCTACATGAGCTCTATCATGAATAAAGAAGGACAAAAAAAAAAAAGTATAAAATCTCAAATATTCCAATCTTAGATTGCTCTAGCTACTCCAAATACTAATCACACTTCTAATTTGTTTTTTAGAATTATTTAATTTTATTTATGTATTCATTCATTTATTTTAATTTGACTGGAGAGGGGGAGGGGGAGGGAGGGAGAGAGGGGGGGAGGGAGAGAGGGAGACAGGGAGAGAGGAAAACCGAAACAGCAAGCCACCAGTCCCGGGACCTGAACTGTGGTCGGCCATATGGGAGTATCCAGTACCTTAACCACCACACCACCTCCTGATCCCACTAATCACAATTCTAATTTCTTTCTTTTTTGAAAGAATTATTTTATTTAACTTTATTCGTTTGTTTATTTTAACTTGACCAGAGATGGGGAGAGAGAGAGAGAGGAAGAGGTAGAGGAGGAGAGAGAGAGGAAGTGGTGGTGGTGGGGGGGGGGGGGGGGAGAAAAAAAGTGAAGAACCAGCAGTTAGTGTATGGCTATGTCGCTGGACTCCCACGTAGTCGAGTGTCTACCCGGTGGCTTACAACTCACGCCGGGCGCGTGTGCGTGCGTGCCCAAGATCCCATTGCGGCGTGACCATCCCCCCTGGGGGGTGATTTCTCGCTTTCTGTCTCTCTGTCTCTCTCTGTCTGTCTGGCGAGTGCACGCGCCCTATAGCAAAAAACCTCTCCAAAAAAAAAAAAAGAAAAAAAAGAAAAAAAAAAAAAAAGTGAGGAAGTAAGTTGCCAGGTCTAGGACTCAAACCACGGTCGTCCATGTGGGAGTCCACCACCCTTAACCACCATGCCACCTGCCGGTCCCACACACTTCTAATTTCTGTTTTTAAATATTGTGTGGGGGCCAGCAGGTGGTGTACTGGTTAAGATTCTGCACTCCCATATGGTTGACCATGGTTCGAGTCCCAAACATGGTGGCTTGAAACTCATGCTGGGAACATAAGCATGTGTGCCCGAAATCCCAAGAGGAGAATGGAGGAGAGGGAATTGTGGTGTGGCCATCCCCGCTGGGGGGGGGGGGTGATTTCTTGTTTTCTGTCTGTGTGTCTCTGTTTCTCCACTAAATGCACATTCTCTATGGCAAGAATCTCTTATAAAGGAGCTGGATTCCCACATGGTCAACCACGGTTCGAGTTCCAGACCTGGCGGCTTGTTTTCTTGCTTCCCCTTTCTGTCTAGTCAAATTAAAAATAATAACAAACAGAATTAAATAGTTGTTGTTTTTTTTTTTTTTTTTTTAAATCCTGTGTTTAGGGACCAGCAGCGGCATAATGGCTATGTTGTTGGACTCCCATGTAGTCAACCATGATTTGAGTCCCGGACCCAGTGGCTTAAACTCACACTAGGCACATGTGCGTGCATGCCCAAGATCCTGAGAGGAGAAAGGAGGAGAAGGAATTGCAGCATGGCCATCTCCCCTGGGGGGTGATTTCTCACTTTCTGTCTCTTTTTCTCTCTCTTCATGGCGAGTGCACACGTCCTATAGCAAAAACCTGTCCAAAAAAAAAAAAAAATTCCTGTGTTTAATTAGTTTAATAACCATCTAATACTATGAGAGACTGCCAGTGCAATGTTTCAATTACTCTGATGGAAAAAGAAAAGCTTGTGTCCAATATTAATTTTTTATTAAAAAATTAAAGATGTTTCAAGTCTAGGTTTAAGAATATGCAGTTTATCAAAAGATTTAATAAGCTGATGGGAACCTTCACATCTTAATATTGAGAGAAAAAGGGTAAAAAATTTCATGTAACCCTAGAAAAATCACAACATATGTCTAAGATGATCTCTGAACATATTCACAGCAGCAATGTTTATGAAAGCCAAGAACCAATTTCAACTGTATCAATGGGACTGGATAAACTAGTACATCTATATACTAGGAATTCTTTTTGTTTTTAAAGAATTATTTATTTGATTTTATTTATCTATTCAATCATTCTCATTTGACCAGAGAAAGACAGACACGGAGAGAAGGAAAGTGAGAAAGCAAGGTCCAGGACTTGAACTGTGGTTGGCCATGTGAGAGCATCCAGTGCCTTAACCACCACGCCCCCTGCTGGTTCTCTGTACTAGGAATTCTATAAAAAACTACATCAATATGTATCAACTTGGATAGGTTTAAAGCTAAATTAACAGGGAAAAAAAGCTCCAGGGTTATATATTTACAGCATGAAACCATTTAAACAAACCCAAAGCAATACTACTCTATCCTCTTTTTTTATTTTTTATTTTATTTATTTATTTTATTTTTTGAGAGGTTTTCGCTATAGGGCGCGTGCGTTGGCCAGACAGAGACATAGAGACAGAAAGCAAGAAATTACCCTTCAGGGGGGATGGTCACGCCGCAATCCCTTCTCCTCCATTCTCCTCTCAGGATCTTGGGCACGCATGCACACGCGCCCGGTGTGAGTTTTAAGCCACCGGGTCCGGGACGTGAACCGCGGTCGACTACGTGGGAGTCCAGTGACATAGCCATTACTAACTGCTGGTTCCCTACTCTATCCTCTTTTTAAACCATTCATTTAATTTTATTTATTACTATTATTCAATTTGACCAGAGAGAGAGAGAGAGAGAGAGAGAAAGTTGCCAGGTCTAGGATTCGAATCATGGTCAGCCATGTGGCAGTCTAGTGCCTTAATCACCATGCCACTTGCCAGCCCCCCTCTCCCTTTACAGAGTGCTTTTTACCGTAAGGTGCATGTGCTTGCCAAAGAGAGAGAGAGAAAAAGAGAAAGACAAAAGAAAGTGAGATAATCGCCACCCCAGGGGGGGATGGTCATGGTGCAATCCCCTCTTCTCTGTTCTCCTCTTGGGATTTTGGGCATGTACACACGCACCCAGTGTGAGTTTTAAGCTGCCTGGTCCAGGACTTGAAATGCAGTCGACTACGTGGGAGTCCAGCAATGTAACCATTACACCATCTGCTGGTCCCTTTTTATCTTTTATTTTTTATTTATTTATTATTTTTTTAAATACTAACTAGTCTCCATGGCAGCAAGTATAGTAAAACTATACTAAACCAAATGCAGTACTTATCTCAGGATACAAGACCACAGTCAGGGTGAGAGAAAAATTAGTTTACCACTATATTCCTTTTAGAAAGAGATAGCGTTTGTATACTATTTGCTCTTTCTTTTTGTAAGGTGCACATGTGGACTGGAAGCAACTATATGCAAATGTTAATAGCGATGAATTCTTAGTGGTGGGAACATTTTCTCCATTACACTTTGCAATCCCACCACCCCCCACCACCATCCCCGTTCCCGAAGTAGGATCACAGCAACTAGAAAGATCGAATGGGAACAAGTGTCAATGGTATTTATCACTGATAGGCTCCTTTTTATTCTAACTTTAACTGTTTTGACTCTCCTAAATTTCTAACACATCTAATTTTAATAGTTGGGGAGAACTCTTCAAATAAAAAGTTATCAATATCAAATATCCTCAAGCAGACTTAATCATACATAGGTTAGCCAGTGCTGAAACCTTTTAAAGAACAGGGTCAGTATAGGTTGGGAATCCCAGATCCAAAATGCTTCGTAAATGTGTTTCAGGTTTTGGATTTTTCAAATTTTGGAATATTACCACATAATGAGATATCGTAGAGAAGGGACCTAAGTCTAAACACCAAGTTCACTTATGTTTCATGAACAACTGCTACACACAGCCTAAAGACAATTTTACAGAGTATTTGTGTACTGCAGCATTCTGACTGGGGTCTGCCACAAGAAGTCAGGTGTAGACTTTACCACTTGTGGTGTCAACTGGCGTTCAAAAAGTTTCACATTTTGGAGCATTTTGGATTTTAGATTTTCAGATTAGAGATGTTGAACCAACTATTGTATTTGAGATATATCTTAAATACTTTTGTTTAAATAAGAAAAATTCACTAAAACAAACAAACAAACAAAAAACCTAAAAGACCCTCAGGTCATAAAGGATGTGGTCTTCAAGACCACTGTAAGAAAACTTTCTGATGAGTGGCAACAATGTTAAGGCCCTCCGATTCCATTCAAGAGGATGTCTGAAGGGATAATAAGAATTCAAAATGGAGGGGTGCTGCCAGGTGGCATGGTGGTTGAGGTGCTGCTGGACTCCCACATGGCTGACCATGGTTTGAGTCTCAGACCTAGCGGCTTGCTTTCTCACTTGCTTTCTCACCTCTCTGTCTCTCTCAGATTTCAAAAAAAAAAAAAAAAAAAAAAAAAAAAAAAAAAAAAAAAAAACAATTATGATGAATAAAATTACAATGGCTCTTTAAAAAAAAGAATTGAAAATGAGTTTTTGATACTTAAAAACCCCCTCTGCTAGAACTCTCAAAACTAACACCAAGTGAAGCGACATCTATGGCAAAAGTGTCCAACACTGACCACAGATGAGAACAGAGCAAACAGATGTTAGAAAGCGGCGAGTTTTACGGAAACAGCAAAGTCAGGGACTGGGGAGGCTAGGGAGGGCCTTGGTGAGCAGGTGGGTCTGACTGTGAAGGTTGCAGAAGGGGAGACAGGAGCCATGCAGTACCTAGGGGTACTGAATAAGATCAGTACATGGCACCAAGGGCCCAATGCGAAGGAATGTGCTTTATGTGCTTAAAGACCAGCAAAGACTCTGGTGAAACTGAAATGAAGCAAGTAATGGGCACACGACCAGAAATGCTAGACAGGTGAGCAGCATTTGGAGATCTTTAAGGACACTGGTCCTCACTTGAGAGACAGAAGCCATGGAGACTAGTACTTAAACAGTGATATCTTCACACCCTGGAGTGTTTTTTGCTTTTTAGACAAATGGCCTGTCTCCTAAGAAGAGCTCCTGGGGAACAGCTCAATCGGCTCACAGCGTTTCAGTGCTGGGGAAATGAAGGTGGGAGACGGCAGATTCCAAGCAAAATGGAATGGGAATCCTACAGTGGAACTAAGCATTGACAATCTGATGCCATGGGGCACCTTAAAGATGTAGGTTGGGCCAGCCAGTGGCGTGGTGGTTTAGGAGGGTGGATCTTACATGGTGGACTGTGCAGTTTGAGTCCTGGACCCAGCAGCTTGAAAAACATGCCAGGTTTGTGTGTGTGTGTGTGTGTGTGTGTGTCCAAAATCCTGACAAAAGAGAAGGAACTGTGATGTAGCCTTCACCCCTACGGGGTTCTCTCTCCCTGCAAGTGCAAACACCCAATAGCAAAAAAAAAAAAAAAAAAAAAAAAGAAAGAAAGAAAGAAAAAAAGTATAAGCCAAGAGAAGAGCTACAATGGAAAGAGCTTTAAATGTTTGCCAAAACTGTCTCTGAAAGATTAAGGAGTCTCCCTATTGCACATGGCCTATAGAGCACATTTGGAATTCTATTTCTACAATATTTCAATGAAATCTAAGTTTGGCTTGGTAGATTCTAGCAGTACATAAACAAGAGAGCCAAGAAGGACTTAGTAAACATACCTTTTAGTAGTAAGTGGCTAGAACCCAGACCCAGTGCCTCTGCTAAGAATAAAACACCATCTGAGCTCTGGGACAAAGGGTAGGATTGGACAGCGAAGAGCAAAGTACAGCACAAAGCAGGGACTGGGTTCTAGCCCAACTCTGCCATCCATGTAAGCCTTGGGCAAGTCATGTCGCTTCTGTGGGTCTGTTTCTTTACCAATAAAAATAAATAGTGGGGCTATATGATGTCTAAAATATCCACACTCCGTCTATTTCTAAAGGTCTTATCAGTTTGAAAAATCTAAGGTTTTTTTTTTTTTTTTTTTTTTTTTTTTTTTTTTTTTTTTTTTTGAGAAGATTTTTGCTATAGGGCGTGTGCGCTAGCCAGACAGACTGAGAGAGACAGAGAGATAGAAAGTGAGAAATCACCCCCCAGGGGGGATGGCCATGCCGCAATCCCTTCTCCTCTATTCTCCTCTCGGGATCTTGGGCACGCACGCACATGCGCCTGGCGTGAGGTTAAGCCACCAGGTCCGGGACTCGAACCGCGGTCGACTACGTGGGAGTGCAGTGACATAGCCACTACACCAACTGCTGGTCCCAAATCTAAGGTTTAATAACAATGGCCAGAGCTCTGAGAATACAAGACTTAAGGGGAGAATGTCCAAAGGTTAATCCTTAAAGGAAATCAAACCTATAAAGCAGCATTTTCAGGTACAGAAGTATTCTGAATACAATATGAAGCCATGAACAAGCTAAAATACCATAAAAAGTCAGAAAATCTGCTGACTATTCCAAAACAGGCAGAAACAGGGTTTATAACCCTGCCTTTGAGGAACCATAGCTAGACCAACTCTACCAAAAACCACTTTCTAGACTAAAATGATCTCTTCTTGTTCCGGGTTTTTGTGATTGTTAGAAAAATATCCAAAGCAAATAAATGGAAAGGAGCACCTCTCCTTTACCTTTGTTCTTGGGTGAGCTGCACGCAGTGTTGCTGGCAAAGCCATTTACATTCTGGATGCCAACAATGGAAGTTCTGGACGAGGAGGGGAGGGGACTGAGAAAGAACAGGCTAGGAATTCAGAGGAAGAACATTCTCAGGACTGAGCGTGTTTGCCCTGGCACCGTCTCCTTCCTTTTGGCAACGCTATCGCCACACTAATGAATGTCTGCAACAAGAGAATTTTCCCAACGTTTCTAGTCGACCAGTAACTATTTTGAAGATATTTGTGAGAACATATTTTGAAAATTGCTTTTATGGAAACATGGTGAGTGGAAGCAGCAAGTCATTTTTAATCCACATGATTTAAGATTTTCTTCACTACCAGACATTTTCTAGTGACCTGTTTCAGTGATCTGACTAGATAAACTTCAAACTTCTTTGTTTAATCTTGTGGACGGTTAGTCTCCAGCACGGCTCTAGCACTTGTTAGAAAAGGGAGTGGGAGGGGGATAGGCGACAGGAATAAATGTCTAACTACAAAGCTCACCACTCTGTCCTCCTTTTAGCGGGAGGGAATTAGGTGATTCACAATTCTGGAAGAGGAATCCAAGGCGTGTGTAGTAGATGCAAAATTATGTATCTTAAAAAATAAAAAGCACAAATCACTACAATAAAAATATTCTTGCTCTCTTGCTTGCTCCACTCTGATCCTCAGGTGCCGTAGAATAACAACACTCCGGACCCACGGGCTACAGGCAGAGAAGGTAAACAGCATTTTGCCAAGTCATACTGACTGGTTCTCGTTTCAGCCAGTTTGGGTCTAACCCAGGAAGGGGTCTGTACAAAGTAACCCACACTTTTGAGTAACGTCCGATGATGAGGTCAATAAGCAAATAAGAGGCACAATTTCATCTATTTTCTACCTTCACTTGCTTTGAGAGGATATTAATGACCACATCTGTGGGTAGCTTAAATACCCTGGGCCAATCACCTATCCAGAAATTTCATTCAGAATTATCCTGATGAAATTTGAGGTTCAAGAGAAAACTCCTGAAACGAGAAATCCACCCAAAAGGAGAGAGATGAGAAAAACCAAAGGCAAAACCGGTAGCTACATCCCAGCGATGAAATGAATCTGGATTGAGATGGTTGAGAGGCAGCCGGGGCTGATGCAATTTAATTATAAGCTTACGAATTCCTGTAAGAAAATAGTGAATACACTAAGTCATTGTGATAATTCTATCTTTAAGACAAATGCCCATATAAAGTAGATATTCCTAACAAAATTAGTTCTTCTTTCAAAGTAGGTATACTTATTTAAATATAGTTAGTAAAGATTGACTCTTATCTTTCCTTGCAGTATCTCAGACTCTTTTTTTTTTTTTTTTTGGTTTGTGCCATAAGTGTGCATGTGCTTGGAGAGAGACAAAGACAGACAGTGAGAAGGAAAGTGAGAAGTCAACCCCCCGGGGGGATGGCCATGCCGCAGTCCCTTCCCTTCCTGAGATTTTGGGCACGTGTGTACAAACTCCTGGCATGATTTCCAAGCCACCAGGTTGAAGACTTGAATCGCAGTTGGCCATGTGGGAGTCTAGCACCTTAACCACCACGCCACCTGCTGGCCTCTAGACTATACAGTTCTCAGGGTGATGACTCAATGATAACTTCCTAGCATGCAGGAGATGACCAGAGTTGGGGCACTCCAGCTGAACAGGGATGGGGATGCTGCCAGCTTCAGGAGTGCTAGCTGTGTGACAGCTGTGTGCATTGGTGCACACCTGATGGATTTTCATCTGACCTCAAGGCAGCCAGGCCTGGCCTGCACCCCAGCTGGTCTTTTCAAAGAACTACTTTCCTATTCTGGAGAGATGAACCTGAGCCGGTCTCTTGGGCGAGGAAGCAAGCAAGGAGCTCTCTCAATGCCCTGTCACGAGAACTTCTGAACTGATCCTATGTATGTTCAGGAGATCTAAACTCAACAAGGGGTCCTCTTATCTATTTCTTCCTTTCAGATAATATGGAGTCTGAGGAATGGGCTGAATGGGTAATAAAGGTCATTAATAACTAAGAAAAGGTGAAGAGTTATCCTTCAACAGCATAATCCTTCTACCAACCTAGTGGATTGCCAAAACCTTCCGCCTACTTTCGTAGTTTCATTGCCGAAGACAGTAACCATTTTGTGTCTTTACTTTACTTTTCAGTCTCCTGGCCATTCATATAAACCACACTGTGGGAATAAGGCAGGTTTTATTTTCATGGTCAGTTTATAACACGCTGGACTTGAACAGAGACCCAGTTGCAAGTCTCCACCACTCTTACTAAACAGATCAGACTGTCCAAGTCCCACTGTGTGAGCCTTCAACAAGTTACTTAGTATCTTTGTTTTTCTGTTCCTTTATTCCTAAAACTAGATTAAATAATGGTATCTACCCATCATAGAACTGTCATGAAGATTAAACATGTTAATACATGTAAAGCACTTGAACAGTAACTGGTACACAGTCAGCTTAACAAGTTAGGCAAGTAATTTCATCTCACCTTCTTCACCCTAAAAATGGAAGTATCTGCCCTACATAGCCATCTCGTATTCCTTTAGGAACTGTAAAGAAGTCAGGGATATTTTGATAGATATAGTATGTTTTCTCTAGCTTCATTACACTGGAAATAGAAAATAAAAATTACCCTAGTATTTATTAAAAAGACCATTCTGACTATATTTGGTATGGTTAAAAAAAAAAACAAAAAACAAAACAAAAAAAAAACAAACAAAAAAACAAAACCAAAACCAAAAAAACTCCAGTAGACTTGAAGCCAGAAAGACAACAACTGATTAACAGTGATAAGTCTAAGCCTCGTTTTTTCACATTTTTAAAATGAGGCAACTGAGGGGCAGCAGGTGGCATGGTGGTGAAGGTGCTAGACTCCCACATAGTCAACCACAGTTCAAGTCCGGGACCTAGCATCTTGACAGACCACATTGGGTGCATGTGTATGCCCAAAATTCCAAGATGATAATGGAGAAGAAGGGATTACAGTGTGGCCACCCCTGCTGGGGGCTGATTTATCACTTTCTCTTTCTCTGTCTCTCTCCACCTCTCTCCAGTGAGTGCATATGCCCTATGGCAGAAACCTGAAAAAAAAAAAAAAAGATAATAGTCACTGAAATTCCTTCTAGGAACATGGTTTTCACTGACACCAGGAATGTAAGCAAATCTTAAACTGTGTGAATAAGTTTTTCAGGGAATTAAGGCCCTTAATTGTTTTGAAAGAATTTCAGTTTAAAGAAAAAGGAAGCCAAGAATATGAGTGTTTTCATTATGATTCCAAATCCTAAAGGGAAAAGAAATAGATTTAATGCCAAAGAGATGTCAGAATACCAGCTCCCAAAGCTAGAGGTCACACTACACAGTAGGACTAACCTAGGCAGCAAGTTAGGTGGAATTTTTATATAGCAAATGGAAAGATTACATAATAAAGAACCGTCAAAGGCAGAATTAAAACTGGCATAAGTCAACTTTGAAAGGGAAATAGACAAGTCCTCTGAGGGTAACAAGCATATGCAAAAGGCAAGGTCACCCCTCATGGTGCAGCCTGGCCTGGGAGAGGGGGAGCGAAAGTTAATGTACTATTTTTACTCTGGCTAGTAGCAAGATGAGGCTGAATGAATTTAGATACTATAGATATTACAGAGTGCTAATAGCAAGTTCTCATACTAATAGGGCCAATTTAACCACTAGCTTCCTCCTTCACTGGCCCCCAAAACCCTCTCCACCCCAACTCCCGGCATGTTTAGTGACGTTCCCCATAAAGACCACACTCCTGACAGCCTGGCCTCTCAGTTTCTTATGCTTCTCCTTAATGCCTTTTCCTCCATTCCATTCTACTTTACACCCTCCAGGACATACCTTGAGCTCCATCATCCCTACAAACAGCTGCACCTCCAAAATCATAAAATCAAACATTCCCTCTCCTACCACAGTCCCCTATCCTGGCCAAAGAGCTTCCCACCCCATAAACCTTTCACTTGCAAACTCTGAACTCTTCTTACCTGTCGGCCCTCTTATCTTTACCCTCTTCTTGCTCAACTTAAGATTAAAAAGGCCATCACTAGCATTACCCTCTAGCAATACTTTACAAATCCTTTGTCCTCTTCCTTCCAAAATGCCCATCCAGCAAATCTACAACTGGAGAAGACAATTATTTGCATTTGTTAGGTGTGGACTGCAGAGCACCACTATGTAGACAGGTAGGCATCCTTCCTTCCTTCCATCCATCCATCTAATCATTCCAATATTCTACGCATCGGGCCCTGAGTATTTGGTGGCAATAGGGGAACGGGCAGTTAATAAAGCAGATGGGGATGGAGGCTGCCTTCATGGAGTTTACACCTACCAAGCTGGCAGGGAGGAGAGACGTAGGTAGACACGCGCCAGCTTGTCACCTCATGGACATTGTGAGCAACCTTCCATTCTCCTTTCTCCAGCAGCTTTCCCTCTTTCTCTGACTTTTACATTTTACCATTATCCTGAAATCTCCAACTTCCTTTGCCTCCCTTCATTCTTTCAGTTCTCACTTTCACTTAATATAGCTTTGCCCATTTTCTATGAGAAGATGGGAGCTAACTAGTGGATCCATTTTCCATGACCATTCTAAAATCCTCCCTACACACACTCTTTCTTCCTGCCTTAGTGGCTCAAATGTTCATGCTCTCAAATGGCAATCCTCTGTGTTCTGATCCTGCTCCTTTTTCCTTTCTTCTCAAAGGCACCACTCTCCTCCTTCTAGGCCCCGTCACCACCAAGTTTTCCCTCTTTTCCAGGCAACTCCCTATACAGAACATGGAAAAATCCATCAGAAGCTCCCACTTAAAAAAAATAAGACAAGGGACAAGCACGTGGTATGGTAGCTAAGGTGCTGGACTCCCACAGGGCCGATTGTGGTTCGAGTCCCAGACCCGGCAGCTTGAAAATCACACTGGGTGCATGTGAGTGCATGCCCAACATCCCAAGAAGAGAATGGAGAAGTGACTGCACACATCCTACAGCAGAAACCTTTAGAGAGAGAGAGAGAGAGAGAGAGAGAGAGAGAGAGAGAGAGAGAGAAGACCGTCCCTTTATCTTCTGTTAGATATCAATCCATCTGGATGATTTCATTAATACGGGCAACCTTCTTCAAAACCACATGTACCAGACCAGAGTTTGTTTCCTGGACTTGGCTCCTTGCTCCCAACCACCAATACCTCTTGCTTACGACAACTTTTAGAACTCTGCTTCTGTTCATCAGCCCCTCTCTCCACAGCAGCAGGGCGGTTTATTAAAAAAAACCAAACCAGACCTTTCTCTCCCCCCTGCTTAAAACCTTTCCATCATCTTTCCATTACATATAAAATGAAATCCAAACTTTCAGCCTGGCCTACAAAGTCTTTCATGACCTCGCTCCTTACTTGACCTTAGACACTATGTCCTACTTCACCTTTAAACCAGCCTCACCTGCCTGAGGACTTTGTACTCACAAAGACTTCTGTCTGGAATTCTTTTTTATTTTTTAAAGTATATTTATTTCTTCTAAGAGGGAGAGCGATACCCCCAACAGAGTCTTCAGAAAACTATCCTACCCCCAGGCTTAGCCAGACAGGACTACAGGTGTCCAGAGTGTAGCAGGAGGTTTCAGGACATGAACCTGAAACCTTTCCATGTGGCCTCAGGGACACAGAATGTTGCTTTACCACTGTGCCACCACCACCCCACCCTGAATGTTCTTACCCTTGATCTCGGAAGAGCAGGGCTGGCTCATTTAAACACATTTTTTATTTAAAGAAATGTACTCTGTCAGAGAAGCCCTTTCTGACTGACTAACTCTGAGTAGCTATTCTATCATATTAATTCTCTGCATGAAGCTATCAGACATTTTAAACACTGTTTTATCTGCCCAAAGGAACATGAGTGCCAATGGAGCAATCTGCTCGTCCTGAATCCGCAGCACTGAGCATGGCGCCCGGCACACAGTAGATACCCCAGGAACTTGTGGAACTGATTAGAAGAACAATGGAGAATGCGTAGAAGCCTCATGTGCCAGATATACTTTTTAAAAAATGCATCCAGAGAAATTTCATTTTCAGAATATCAATTAAAAAAGAGCTTTTAACAATGTGTTTATATTCTCATAGCATTATCTTGAAAAATTCCTATTAGAACCTTGTTTCTTTCTACTGGAATTCAGAAGATACAGATCACTACACAGTAGCAATTATATAACTGAGACAGGAACTAAATTCAAAACCAAGGTCATGAAAGTAGAGAAGTGTAGCAGCTGATCTTAACCGAATTTTGCTTTCTCAGCCGAAAAATTCATTTCATTTGTGGAAATACTGTGGTCTAAGTAGGCCTCTGTTAAATGACTAGCCCCAAACCTCTCACAAATGACACACACCTTCTTCCTTCAAATACAGGAATACCCTTGTAAAACCTGCTCACAAAACTTATTCACGCTAGTTCCTAAAACAGTAATTATCAAATGTTTCTGTTTAGGAAGATGCAAAATAAAATGGTAGGTATTTTAAATTCTATAGTTTAGTCACACCATGTTATAAAACTCCACTCCAAAAATAGTGATGTGATTTCTGGTCATAGGGAAATAAAACATTTATAATGCCAAAAGAGCCTATTCTTCTGACAATGACAAAGAGTGCATCACTTCCCTTAATCACTGGCACGAGTGATGAAAATTATGGCACACTGACCATATCTTTCCATTAAGAACTCTGGCAGACTGGAGATTTAAAGGGGACTTTGACGGGTTATCTGTCTAGTGGGAAAGGACCACCTAAACCATCTTATTTTGATGAGAGTGAAACCTAATTTTATAGGCCACTGGTACAGCCCAATACAGTACTTTATTATAACTATCATTATGCCCATGACTTTTTGATTTTATGTCCATATACTTAAAGGGACTGGATGCCTGACATCAAATTCCCTTGTACCATGACTGCGCTGGGTTTCTTCCCTGGTCATTCAATCAATATCCAGCAAACCATTAAGTAGTTCCTCCAGAATCCTGTTTTCAACTAAGCTCTTACACACTCAGCTATGGTTCATCAGACTGCAATCCAGGCATGGTGCATGCAGCTTGCTCCTAGGAGAGGGTCCTCCTGCCTGAGAACACATATACAGATTGGCAGCATTTCAGAAGTTAGCTTCTTCCAGCTGCAGTGGGGCACAGACTGAACTGCTCTTTGGGAGGATGGAAGCCTCATGAGGAGTTCTGGGTCCAGTTCTTGAACATGCTGGGCACAGTTGCATGTGCTAGTAATCCTAGCTAATTGGGAGGCTGGGGCAGGAGGACATGGCAAGACTTTGGAAAAACAAAAAAAAACCCCAATTTCTCTTTTCTCTCTCTCATAAAGGAAAACAAAACAAAAACAAAAACAAAAACAAAGGCACTGGATCCCACATGGTCGACCCCATGGTTCAAGCCCTGGACCTGGCAGATTAAAAAATCTGCCTGCTGCATGTGTGTGCACACCCAAAGTCCCAAGAGGAGAATGAAGGAGAAAGGACTGCAATGTGGTCATCCTCCCTGGGGGTGAGTTGTTACTTTCTCTTCCTCTCCGTCCCTCTTGGGTGACTGCACGTACCCTATGACAAAAAAAAACACACACACACACACCTAAAAACAAACAAAATAGCATAAATGGTAACAGGGTTTTCAGACTGGTCTTATTTACAAAGTTTTTGTTTGTCTGTTTGTTTCTGGTGCTAGGCATGTGCACATGCCAGAAAGAGGGAGGAGAAAGCCACCCCGCCCCCGTCTCTCTCCCCACCCCCACCCCCAGCCCTCCAATAGGAAATGGTCACACTGCAATCCCCTTTCCTCCATCTTTCCTTTCTTTGGGGATGTTAGGCACATGTGCACATGTTTTTCAAGTCTCTGGTCCAGGAATCGAACCATGCAGCTGGCTGTGAGGGATTCAGCTGCCTTTGCCACCAGCCCATGGAGCTGGCCCATTTACAAAGGTTTAAAATAATTTTACCTAGGGGCCAGCAGGTGGTGTGGAGGTTAGGGCACTGGACTCCCATATGGCTGACTACAGTTTGAGTCCTTAGACCTGGTGGCTTGCTTTCTCACTTTCTGTCTCACTCTGTCTTTCTCTGGTAAAATTAAAAGGATAACAGGAACCAGTAGATGGCATAGCAGTTATATCACAGGATTCTCACATGGCTGACCTCGGTTAGAGTCCTGAACTCAGTGGCTTGAAATTCAAGCCAAGCGTGTGTGTGTGTGCCCAAGATCCTGGGAGGAGAATGGAGGAGAAGGGTTTATGGCATGGCCATCCCCTCGGGGGGCGATTTCTCACTTTTTCCCGTCACTGTCTCTGTCTCTCTCTCTGGTGAGCGCCCATGCCGAAGGCAAAAACCTCTAAAAAAATTTTAAAATAATAAAAAATGTCTAAAAAAATAGTAATTCTACCTGAAATTTGTAGCACATAACTTTATTACTATACTAGCCAGTAGTCATTTAACATAAGATAAAATGACAACCACTTCATTTACACTGAACACTGGTGCTGAAGTGAAGTAGCTGTGTTCTGAAGAGAAGACCATAGGCCCTGAAGGGGACTTCACAGGACTTTCCAGACCTTTGGAAGCTGAAAGCCCTGAAGCTAATGTTTTTATTTTTTTTTTAATTTTTTATTTATTTATTTATTTATTTATTTATTTATTTATTTATTTTGGAGAGGTTTTTCGCTATAGGGCGCGTGCGCTCGCCGGACAGAGAGAGACATAGAGACAGAAAGCGAGAAATCACCCCCCGGGGGGATGGTCACGCCGCAATCCCTTCTCCTCCATTCTCCTCTCGGGATCCTGGGCACGCACGCACACGCGCCCGGCGTGAGTTGTAAGCCACCGGGTCCGAGACGCGAACCGCGGTCGACTACGTGGGAGTCCAGCGACATAGCCATTACGCTAACTGCTGGTTCCCTTTATTTTTATTTTTTAAGGAGACTTACATTTTTCCTTTTTCTTAGTTTAGCTTTATCAAAGATATTATAGATAATATTTTTAGCTCTGAACGGGGGGCCTTTTTTGGTTCACGTGAGGAGAAAAATAGAGTGAAGTGAGGGGAAAAGTAAAAGAGCCAGAGAGAAATGGAAAGGAGGGGGAACCAGCAGTTAGCGTAATGGCTATGTCGCTGGACTCCCACGTAGTCGACCGCGGTTCGCGTCTCGGACCCGGTGGCTTACAACTCACGCCGGGCACGTGTGCGTGCGTGCCCAAGATCCCGAGAGGAGAATGGAGGAGAAGGGATTGCGGCGTGACCATCCCCCCTGGGGGGTGATTTCTCGCTTTCTGTCTCTATGTCTCTCTCTGTCTGTCTGGCGAGCGCACGCGCCCTATAGCGAAAAAAACCTCTCCAAAAAAAAAAAAAAAAAAAAAAAAAAAATGGAAAGGAGGTAAGAACTGCTTGAAGCAATCACCTGAGAGAAGGGAAAAAGAAGAAAAGGAGTGAATAGTTTGTATGCAAAATGTGTCTGAGGTGGAGTAAAGGACATTATCCACTATCGAGACAAAGCAAACAGCACGCACATATAATGAAATTTAAAGGAAAAAAGAGAGGAGGTGGGGGAGACACTAGATTTGAGCAGTTCTTTGGCAAGCTGCCAGTGGGGATTCTGGCCAAGGACAGCTTGACGGCTTTATAGAATGAAGGACAGGAAAAGTGTAGATGAAGATGGAGGCACTCACAAGACATTTTTCATATCTTTTTAAAAAAAGAATTATTAAAAAATATTGTTTTACTTATCATTATTTTAAAATTAGCTACAGAGCACACATGCTCATCACAGAGAGACAAAAAGTAAGCAAGCAAGCCACCTGGTCCAGGACTTGAACTGCGGTTGGCCATGTGAAAGTCCAGTACCTTAAATACCATGCCACCTGCTGGCCCCCCTATCTTTAAAATATTTACTTTTATCAGGTTGTTTGGAAAGTCACGATGTGTTTTTTTTAAGCAAAAATGTATCATGAATTTCTTGATGACCCAATATAATAAAAACAAACAGAGGAGACTATAAAAACCACAGAAAAGTATGTTTTCAGTCCCTTTTAACCTGACAGCAGTGGAGAACTGTAGTCAATATTTTGACATTAGAGTTTCACTATACAAAGTTGACCTTCTCCTGTGTGATTCTCCAAAGATGGGTAAAAACTCAAACAATGACTATAAAATATTTTGTCCACTAATGCGTACTATGATTTAACTACTGTATTACCAACTGGGTCATTTAGATTGTTTCCAAATTTTTCTTTTTTTAGTTTCTTCTTTTTCTTTTTTTTTTTGGAGAGGTTTTTGCTATAGGGTGCGTGCACTCGCCAGACAGACAGAGAGAGAGAGAGACAGAGAGACAGAAAGTGAGAAAGCGAGAAATCACCCCCCAGGGGGGATGGCCATGCTGCAATCCCTTCTCCTCCATTCTCCTCTCGGGATCTTGGGCACGCACGCACACGTGCCCGGCGTTGAGTTTTAAGCCACCGGGTCCAGGACGCAAACTGCAGTTGACTACGTGGGAGTCCAGCGACATAGCCATTATGCTAACTGCTGGTCCCTCTTTTTTTAGTTTCTGTAATAGGGTGTATGCACTCAATGAGAGAGAAAGAGGGAATGGGGGAAAATCACTCCCCAAGGGGAGGGCCATGCAACAATCTCTTCTCTATTCTCCTCTTGGGATTTTGGGCATGCACACACGTTCCCAGCATGATTCTCAAGAGGCCAGTTTGGGACTCAGACTGTGGTTGATCATGTGGGAATATAACACCTGAACCACCACATTACCTGTTGGCCCCTCAACTTTTAAGTATTATAAATAGCACTGAGATTTACATGTTATTCCATTTAGTCGTAGAGCACACACCTCTGAATATACCCTTAGGCAATTTTTAATTAAAGTAAAATTATTCAAAGGATATAAAAATCTGTATCAATCAATATATTCTACTTGATTGGCTATATAATGCCTTTGACAATACTGTTAATTTTGCCAAATTTGCTAAGTTTTTTTTTTTTTTTTTTTTTTTTAAGAGAGATTTTTGCTATAGGGCATATACAGAGAGACAGAAAGCAAGAAATCACCCCCTGGGGGGATGGTCATACCACAATCCCTTCTCCTCCATTCTCCTCTCGGAATCCTGGGCACGTATGCACACACGCCCGGCATGAGTTCTAAGCCGCTGAGTCCAAGACTCAAATTGAGGTTGACTGCATGGGAATCCAGAGATGTAACCATTATGCCATCTGCTGGTCTCTCTCTCTCTCTCTCTCTCTCTTTTTAAACTTTGCTATAGGGTGTTCTTGCCAGGCAGTGAGAGAAAGGTGAGAAATCACTTCCCAGGGGATATAGCCATGCTGCAATCCCTTCTCCTCTCCTCTTGGGATTTTGGGTATGCACACACAAGTGCCTAGCATGTTTTTCAAATTGCCAGGTCTGGGACTAGAACTATGCAGTTGGCCATGCTGGGTCCAGCGCCTTAACCATTATACCACCTGACTGGCCCTAATTTAATAGTTATAACCTGCATTCTTTTGGGTGACACATAAAGCCATTTTGTATCCTTCACTTATTATTTTTTATTAAAAAATTGCTCCATATTACCCTTTTTTATATACTTATTTCTATTTTATCCCCACAGCAACTCCAAGTCTATATTTTCTTCAACTGGTGAGGACCACCTTTTTGGGGGTGTGTGTGCACATATGTGTGTGGTTTATTTTTAGACAAGGCCTTGCTGTATTGCTATCCTCCTGTCTCAGCCTCCTGAGCAGATGGGAGCACAGGTGTGTGCAACCATGCTACTAGCTAGTAGGGTAGGCCGGGAACTAAACCCAGGCTTCCACTGTGGCCTCACCCTGCCAAGCAGCAGCATCCAGCACATTACTGTGTTATTGTGGCTATGCTGAAAGCTTTCTCTTAATAGCTGAGCATACATCGAACAGCTAAAAACTGAACATGGAATAAAAATTTCATGAACCAGGGGTTACTTGGGTTCTGAATGAGTTTTTCTACCATTCTTACATGCACCTTCACATCTATAAAGTTCTGTAAAGACTGTATTTTCAACATACAAAACACAATCTTTCTTGTAAAATCCTATCTCCTCCTTACATTTCCTCTTCTTTTTTTTTTTTTTAATTTTGAGAGATTTTTGCTATAGGGCACGTGTGCTCGCCAGACAGACAGAGAGACAGAAAGCAAGAAATCACTCCCCGGGGGGGATGGCCACACCACAATCCCTTCTCCTCCATTGTCCTCTTGGGATCTTGGGCACGCGTGCACATGCACCCAGCGTGAGTTTAAGCCACCAGGTCCGGGACTCGAACCGTGGTCAACTACATGGGAGTCCAGCGACACAGCCATTACGCTGACTGCTGGTCCCCTTACATTCCCTCTTCTAAACTGAGGTGCTGACTCACAGCCCTCCCAAAACACAATGGAATGGTGCCACTATAGCGTATGCAGTAGGTTATGCTCATCTTCTCTCCTAACTATTATAGCAAAGACCTTAGACAGTCTTCCTAATGGCCAGCAGGGAGCCATACACACTGTATTTAATACACAAGTCAGCATCCAACAGGAAGACTCCATTTAATTCTAATCTCATTTTCTAGAAAAGGAAGGAATGGTTTAGATGAGTATTACTCTCATGGTAAGGAGAACCAGGGCCAGAACTTCTCTTTCAGTTCACTCACCAAGCACACTCTCCCACCTTTGCATAATCGTAACACTCCACAGCATCACTAAGCACTCTAGAAACGTAAGTTTGAATTTTCAAATAAATCAGAACTTAAAGATTCAAATATATTTCATTTCAGAGCAGTCTCTCCGGAGAACTATGCAAATATTTCAATGATGTTAGTTGATTAAAGGAATTTTATAATTTCTCTTTGAAAGCACCCAGAGGGCTGGTTTTATATCCCAGTTGATACTACTCAGTTTTTCCATTCATCTTATTTTCTGGGCTTAAATGACCTTTAGCCATTTTGAAAATTCATATCCAACTTCAAAGCTTCATGATTTGCTCTCAGTATGATATTCAAAGAGAATGTAAAATTCCAAAAGATGAGCTTGAAGTATTTGAAACAATGATGGCATTGTAAGATTAAGTTCATAACCTCTCAAGGTGTCTACTTATATATCCTTTCTCTTCCAAAGAGGAGTGAGGGTAGTAGCTATGTCACTACTTTGAAAAAATACCCACTCACTTATAGATGTAAATTATTATTTATTTAAGAGAGATTTTTGCTAGAGGGCTTATGCGTTTGCTAGAGAGGCAGAGAGAAAGAGAGAGAGAGAGAGACAGAGTGACAGCAAGCAAGAAATCACCTCCCAAAAGGGAAGGCCACGCTGCAATCCCTTCTCCATTCTCCTTTTAGGATTTTGGGCATGCACACACATGTGCCCAGCCTGAGTTCTAAGTCGCCAGGTCCAGGACTTGACCAAGGTCGACTAAGTGGGAGTCCAGTGATGTAACCATTACATTATCTGCTGGTCCTGACATATAAATTATTATTATTTAAAAAAAAAAATTATCTATTTAACTTTATTTAATCATTCATTTATTTTAATTTTACCTGAGAGAGACACACATAGATAGAGAGAGGGAAAGTGAGAAAGCAAGCCACCAGGTCTGAAACTTGAACCATGGTTGGTCACGTGGGAGTGTCCAGCACCTTAAGCACCATGCCACCTGCTGGTCCCCATGTAAATTACTTTTAAAACGATGTCTCATGCTACAACTGAAAACCCTCTAAAACTGTATTTGGAAAGTGCCCCAAAGAGAAACATGTCAAATTATATCAAATATATATACACTTATTTGGCAATTTTTGTTGAATAGGTATTTAAATATGCATAGACAAATGTTTTAAGGGACATGTATCACAACATAAATAACAATACCCATTAAGGGGGACCAGCAGTTAGCGTAATGGCTATGTCGCTGGACTCCCACGTGGTCGACCGTGGTTCGAGTCCCGGACCCGGTGGCTTAAAACTCATGCCGGGTGCATGTGCGTGCGTGCCCAAGATCCCGAGAGGAGAATGGAGAAGGGATTGTGGCGTGGCCATTCCCCCTGGGGGGTGATTTCCTGCTTTCTGTCTCTTTGTCTCTCTCTGTCTGTCTGGAGAGCGCACATGCCCTATAGCAAAATCCTCTCAAAAAAAAAAAAAAAATACCCATTAAGGGACAGGATTAAAAGAATTTAATTTGCTCACCTGAACTTTCTTACATTCCTTCCACATATATTAATGATTTATACAATTAAAAAATATACAAGCCAAGCCAAAAATGCATATATTTTTAAATCCCTAACATCTGTGCATTAAGTATGTTTAATTTAGATCGCACATCTTCTTATTTAAAGGTTCAAAATTTGGTTCAGGAAGAATGGCACAGCTGCCTGGACACAACAGGGGTAAAGTTTAAAAAGAATGTGGAGGTTGGGTTTATCTTATCTCCTTGTACTTCTGTATAATTTTACAACATCTATACAACTCAAAGAGGAAATCTTGCCTTTTTTCAGAGAGCCACGACTTTTCAAAATGCTTAAAGCACATTTCAACAGTAATTACATTGTTGAAGACCTGAAAATGGGTCACCCCACACAACTGATTAAAACTCTCTTATGCAATCTTCCTTTGGAGGAAACAAGGACAGCCTGTACAAATATTTCAACTAGATCTACTTCCCCAAGAGAAGATGATACATTTGTAGGCATTACCAAGTTCTGAAAGCATGCAGAAGGGAAAGGGAAAGACGATGAAGAAGTTAAATTAGCCTAGTCATTCATTCTAACTAATTGCATATTGCATCATGGATTTAAGCCATGTCATTAATTAACAAATAAGCAATGTCTAAAGTTTGGACATTCTCACTTAGAAAGGCAAGATGAAACAATCATACTACCTGGAAAATTATGTTCAGGTTTGAAAAATAACTACATTTCTCCAAGATGTCTAAGTGTATTTCTACAGGTTTACTGTTAAGCTTCAACTCCCATAAGGGAGTCCAGCACCCTTAACCACCACGCCACCTGCCGGCCCCTCCAAAGAATCTTATGGGTTACTTAGTTTAGAGAATTCACCTAAAGGACCTTGAGGAAATGATCAACTTATTCTTTAAATGAGTGCTAAGAATTCCCCAGCCTGAGAAAAATTATAGATGCTTTGTAGTATTTTTATAATCTAAAACCCCAAAGCCTGTAGAGTGGCTAGATGCTGGGGGAGAGGTTACTGCTTTTTTTTTTTTTTTTTTTTTGACAGGTTTTTGCTATAGGGTGCATGTGCTTGCCAGAAAGACAGAGAGAGCGAGAGAGACAGAAAGCGAGAAATCACCCCCTGGGGGGATGGCCATGTCACAATCCCTTCTCCTCCATTCTCCTCTTGAGATCTTGGGCACACATGCACACGTGCCTGGCATGAGTTTAAGCCACTAGGTCCGGGACTTGAACCGCTGTTGACTACACTGGAGTCCAGTGACATAGCCATTATGCCTACTGCTGGTCCTCAGGTTACTGCTCTTGATTAGGACTTAGTCTGTGCCTGTCCTAACTTTTCTGCACTACTTACTCTACACAGAAATGTGGGAGTCTATCATCAAAGCACAGAGTTCAGAATGTTCTAACCCACCTCTTTTTTTTCTTTTTTTTTTTTTTTTTTGGGAGAGGTTTTTGCTATAGGGCGCGTGCCCACCTCTTTTAAAAAAACTCTTGGGTGGGGGTAGGGTCAGGGGTGGGGGTGATCAAAACTCCAGGAGACTTGGCACTAGCTCTGAAGACAGCCCACAGCCGTAAGAAGATGCCTGAACTCTGGCAATTCTGAACCTGAGGCTCAGTCTACTCAATGAATTCTGATTTTATTTTGCTGTTTTTGGTTAAAATTAGTCAATATTTCATAATACATAAATGTGTATATAGACTAAAGTAAAAACAAAAAATGTTGGCTTAATTAACTAAATTACCGTAATTCTATAGTCTCAAAGTATTTCAAGGTATCAACTCTCAATAAGATATACCTCTATAGCATCTGTCATTGAGAGCCAATTAAAGCTGAGGAAGATGAAGATAAGAAAAAAGCAGCTCTTTGTACATGCCACTAAAGTTTCTCTTCTTTCTTCCACTGTTGAGAGGGTTAAAAAGATGGAGGCAGGGAGAATGGAAAGGGGTCCTGTCATTGCTCGCTACCCAGATTTGGACTGAGTGAAAGAGAAGCAGGACATACGGAAGATTTTTAAATGACAGAATTCAAATGGATGTGATACAACATTCATTCCAACAATCTGACAATCGCTGTGAGATTTTAAATATATTGATTATTTTCCTGCTAACAGTCTGAATGAATAGTGGGTCTTAAGAGTTGCTGGTTTAACCCACACCAAAAAAAGAGAGACAAAGCTAGAGTAATGGTCATTACAATCACGCAAAAGGTCTATTTAGTTATCTCCTATCACACTATGGAAAGCCCCCTTCTCAAGCCATTGATTAATCAAAGACAAAAAGGAAAATTACAGTTAAGTAACCATTCCTGGGATTAATCATTTCCCACAAAATGTAGGTTTTTGTTTTTTTTTTTCTTTTAGATTTTAAAACTCTCTTGAGGAGAGAAACCAAGTAGTCACATACCTATAGATGGAGATTTGAAAGGGTATTTATCAGGAAGATCCACTCTAACTTTCCATACTCCGCCTTCATATGGTGCTGAAATAAAAGCAAAAACGTTAAACATTAGAACTGTGTCTTTAAATTAGAAAATAAATCAGACTACAAATGAAAACTTTAATCTTTTCTGAAAGCTTTTCAAATTAATTCCAAAAGTCAGGGTCCTGTTATAACTAGTAGGTATGCTATGTTCAGATTAAAATATCATTCTTTAAAAAGATCCAGAGTTAGGAGGCCAGCAGATGGCGTAGCAGTTACGTTGTTGGACTCCCACATGGCCAACCACGGTTCAAGTCCCAGACTCAGTGATTTAAAACTCATGCTGGGCATGTGTATGTGTGTGCCCAAGATCCTGGGAAGAGAATGGAGGAGAAGGGACTGTAGCATAGCCATCACCCAGTGAGGGTGATTTCTCACTTTCTCTCTCACTCTCTCTGTCTCTCTCTGGTGAGCACACATGTCCTAAGGCAAAAACTTCTATTTAAAAAAAAAAAAAAAAGATCCAGAGTTAGGAAATAAGCAAAGCTTCAGTCACTTCTCTACATTTACTTGATTCTTTTTTTTTTTTAGAGAGGTTTTTTGCTACAGGGCGCGTGCACTCGCCAGACAGACAAGAGAGAGACATAGAGACAGAAAGCGAGAAATCACCCCCCAGGGGGGATGGTCACACCGCAATCCCTTCTCCTCCATTCTCCTCTCGGGATCTTGGGCACGCAAGCACACGCGCCCGGCATGAGTTTTAAGCCACTGGGTCTGGGACGCGAACCACGGTCAACTATGTGGGAGTCCAGCAACATAGCCATTACGCTAACTGCTGGTTCCCCATTTACTTGATTCTTTAAAGTATTAAATATTATCCAATTACTGAGTAAATAACAGTCGTGTCCTTTTCCCTCTTATCTCAACCATGCCCTCACCATCAAACAATATATCCTGGGGGATCAGTAATTACGATGAGAGAAAGATTTCCCTCATGGTTCCAGAGTTCAATTAAATTTACTTTTCAAAACCTATGCATGCCATCATCTATCCTTGACATTCACACTTTTAAGAAATAGAGTAAAAAATTATAATAGAACACATACCAACACATGTACTTACTTCCTTGTGGTCCATAAAACTTCACTACAAATTCATTGAGTCCTCCCAGGATGGTAACCTCATGCTTACTCTCAATGCTAAGGTGGAAGGTAAAGGAAATTACACAGACTTTATATTACCTGAAAGAATTTCTGATGACATCCCTAAGACATGCCATTTAAAGCATTACCAAAACTTGTTATGATACTGATAAAATATGAAACGTATGTAATTGTTCTGGTAGTTTAGAAATATATACCTGTATGAAGAGATTACACGCGAGCTTTGGATTTGAAGAGACCGGTGTGCAAAACCAAATACTGCCATTCATTGTTTTTTGGTTTTCTGCTATAGGGTTCACGAGCCCCCCCCCCCCCCCATGGAGGGGGAGGAGAGAGAGGGAGCAGGAAAGAGTGGGAGAGGGTGGAAGAGAGTGGGAGAGGGCGAGAGAGGGCGAGAGAGAGAGAGAGAGAGAGCGAGTGAGCGAGCAGTAAACGAGAAAGCACTCCATGGGGGAATGAAGCACCTCATGGGATGATCACACCACGATCCTTTTTCTACCATTCTCCTCTGGGGGTTTGGGGCACGCACACACATGCGCCTAGTGTGTTTTTCAAGCTGCTGGGTCCAGGACTCAAACCAGGCAGTTGGCCATGTGGGATCCAGCACCTTAACCATTATACCACTTAGCTGGTCCCATTTACTGGGTTTGTGAGCCTAGACAAAATAATGTCAATTCACTCTGAGCCTTTGTTCACTCTTTGCAAATTGGAAACCATAAATGATAAATTGGTCTCATCTTTCTCAGTCAGCAGCACTCATCACATTTTAATTACTTGTAGTATACAAAAGAGAAAAAATATCCATAGAAATTTAAAAATAATCTCTTAAAGGGAGAGGGGAAAATGTTATTTTTAAAGACTTGAAATTAAATACACGTAGTTGGCTCTTCGAGCCTGTGTCCTGTAAGTCACTGAAGGGTCTGCAAGAGGCCAGGTGTATTTTTGGCAAAGTCCTTGCTTAAGAGCCTTGAATAGTATCCCCAAGAGGTACTTAAATAAGATAATTCAGTCTAGCTAATTTGATCTCATTCTTCTTTAAATGAAAACTAACGAATAACAAGTCCGCTAAAGGGATTCAAACAGTATCTAGGAAAACCCACTTCATTTCTCACTTGGTTGAATGACACATGATGCCTACTCCGGTATACTAAAGTTTTCCTGACTCTGACACCCTGAAAAATATTCCACAGTTAATGCTAATGTAATAAATAAAGTACTTACTGCATGTTTAAAATGTTTTAAAACTTTAAAAGAGCACCATTGTGTCACGAGGGGGAAAAAAAAAGCCAGTTATAATATACAATATTAAGTACCAATACTAAGGCCTGAGAAAACAGACTTTTTGGGGACCAGCAGGTGGCGTGGTGGTTAAGGCACTGGACACTCCCACATGGTCGATACAGTTCGAGTCCTGGACCTGGTGGCTTGCTTTCTTACTTTCCTTCTCTCTCTCTCTCTCTCTCTCTCTCTGTTTCTTTTTGGTCAAATTAAAATAAATGAATGAATGAACAAATAAATAGAAAATAGACTTTTTAACCATCATTTTTAAAAATATTTATTTTATTTATTATTATTACTATTATTTCCAATCTGCTACAGGGCACATGTGTTCACCAGATGGAGAGAGAAGGGAGTGGTAAGAAAGCAAGCTGCCAGGTCCAGGATTTGAACCATAGTCGGTCATGTGGGAATCCAGTGCCTTAATTACCATGCCACCTGCTGCTGCTGGCCCCAAGCATCTTAAAGATTAAAAAAGGCTTTCTAAGAATGACACCAAGATCAGAATCCACAAAGGAAAAGATTAGTAGACATAAGCATACACACACTTTAAATTTCTATACTGTAAAAGAAAATCACACACACACAAAGGACAAACTAGGAAAAAAAATTAGAGCATGACAAAAAGAAAGGATAATTTTAAAATAAAAAGATACCACAAAGCAGTAAGGAAAAAATACAAACACTCCAAAAAGCAAAAAGCCTAAACTGTCAAATGTTAAAAACAGAAATTTGAAACAAGTAAAATTAAGGTACAAAAAGTCAACTCATTGTGATCATCGTCTGTGGTGCTGCTGGAAGCATACTGGACTCAGGAGCTAGAAGTGCACGCTGACCATGGTCTGAGTCCCTGGCCTGACAGACTTGAAGACATGTCCGGCCATGCACCCAGGATCCTGTGGGCTGGAGGAAGGGGATTGTGGTGTGACTTAGCCCTGCGGAAGGTTCTTTCCCTCTTTATCTCAAAAAAGTTAGATCCATTAAAAAAAAGGTTAAAAATGAGATTTCCTTTCCATTCAAAATTAGAAAAGATAGCAGGCCAGCAGGTGGGGTGGTGGTTAAGGTGCTGGACACTCCCACATGGGGGACCACAGTTTGAGTCCTAGACCTGGTAGCTTGCTTTCTCACTTTTCCTCTCTCACTGTGTGTTTCTCTCTGGTCAAATTAAAATAAACAAATGAATACATTTAAAAAAATTATTATTTTTTTTAAAATTAAAAGAAATTAGAAAAGATGAAGGTGCTACATAAAGCCTAGTACTGTGTGAGGAACGAGTTAGTACTTCTAGAACAAATACAGCGCTATACCCCAAAACACAATGCCAAGTGTTTGGTCTGAGTCCTACACCACCAGCATGAGAAATGTGCCAGGTATGTCTGCCTGTGTGACCAAAATCCCAAAAAGAGGAAGAAACGGAGAAGGGATTGCAGCATGACCATGCCCCATAGGGGGCGCTTTCTCCTCTCCCTGTCTCTCTCTTGGTGCGCATGTGTACACATACACAAAATGAACTTACTCAAATTTCACTTTTTTTAATTGCCAAAGGACATGTATTCACCAGAAACTAACAGATACAAACACACACAGAGCACAAGAACAAGAAGGAAAGCACCTCCCAGGTGTTGTCAGGCCGCAATCTCTTTCCCTCCATTTCACCACAGGGATTATGCATGCACATGTGACCAGTGCTTTTTTCAAGCTGCCAAGGATATGATACAAATCACAGTTGGCCACGTGTGATCCAGCTCCCTTAACCATGGGGCTACAGGGTTGGCCCCTTAAATTTTTTTTCTTTTTAGAGAGAGAGATTTTTGCTATAGGGTGTGTGTGCTCGCCAGATAGACACAGACAGAGAGACAGAAAGCAAGAAATCACCCCCAGGGAAGGTCCCTTTTCTTCCATTCTCCTCTTGGGATTTTGGGCATGCACACACACACACCTGGGTATGAGTTTTATGCCGCCCGGGTTCAGGACTCAAATCGTGGTCAACTACATGGGAGTCCTGCAACGTAAACATTTTGTCATCTGCTGGTCCCTGAATTTCACTTTTAAGAAGCTATTTTTTAAAAAACAGCCAGATAGTTCTGTGAAATGATTTCAATCATTATGAAAAACAATCCTTCACCCAGATGTAATAAAACTGGGTCTCTTTCATTTTGTAAGCTTTGATATTTGTTTGGGATTTAGTCCATGTTCACATCTATTTTTACAAAGATTCTCCTTTCCTAAATCATGTTAAAATTAGATTAGAAATCAATGCTCCAACCTCTTCTTTCCCAATGATCTCTAGTACAACCCACACACAAATACAGTGTGTGTCTTTTATTACACATTGTACTGTAAATTACAGAGTTCTTATATAGTCCATTTCATATGAAATGCTAAAAGCAAATGGAATGACACTTTAAAACTTCTACCGAGTTGGTAAAATTAGAGGCTGTGCTAAATTTACACTCTCTTAAATGGTATGGTGGCTAAATCAGATGGAAAAAAATAATTTAGGTTTAGTCAAAAGAAAAACACTGTATTAAAAATAAACCATTCCATCACCACTGAGTGAATGACTTGCCACAAAAAATATAAAATTACTTGACTGCTGCTACCATGTGTATTTATGGTAGAGGCCACAAGATTGTCTCCTCTCTGCTCCAAAGTCAAGGGCAAGGAAGACAAGAAGGCAGGGTAAAATGACAAAACCTAACTGCTTCTGAGACATGCTGGTCAGGCTGGCAGACCATGGGGACTCACTAGAAGGCTCCATTACTTCTCGGTCGCAAAGCTTGAAAATAGAAAATGTTCTTCAGATTCTGTTTTACCAAACATTTATTAAATAACGATGTAATACACATTTTACTCACTTCTGAGTTACTCGTAAAATGCTAATTTGTACAGTTAGGATTTATTATGGAATATGACCCTGTGTGTAGAATAATAATTACCACTCCCAGGAACTCAAGTTTACTTCGCTTTTAAAACGCCAGCCACATTTTTGGCCACTCTCTGACCCTGACTTGGGGGGTCTACTTTTCCTGTGGTCCCTGGTCTAACCTGTCTCTTCCTTTTCCTTCCTTTTCTCAACCTCAGGACCGCTACCAAGAGGCAGATTTTCATAAAAACCCTTACAGGGAAGACCATCACCCTTGAGGTTGAACTGTTGGATACGATAGGAAATATAAAAGCCAAAATCAGTATGGAAGGAATTCCTCCTGATGAGCAAAGACTGATTTTTGCTGGAAAGCAGCTGGAAGATTGGCATACTTTTTCTGATTACAATATCTAAAAGGAGTCCATGCTTCATTTCGTGTTGAGACTTTGTGGTGGTGCTGAGAAAAGAAGTCATATCCCATTCCCAAGAAGAGTAAGTGTAAGAGAAAAAGAGGTTAGGCTGGCTGTCCTGAGATACTATCAGGTGGATGAAAATGGCAAAATTAGTCGCCTTTGTCGAGAGTGCCCTTCAGATGAATGGGGAGCAGGGGCTTTCATGGCCGGCTGTTATGATAGATGTTACTGTGACAAGTGTCTGACTTACTGCTTTAACAAACCAGAAGACAAGTAATTGCGTATGAGTTAATAAAAGAAATAAATTATCCTTAAAGAAAAAAAAAAAAAAGGGACCAGCAGTTAGTGTAATGGCTATATTGCTGGACTCCCACATAGTCGACTGCGGTTCGTGTCCCGGACCTGGTGGCTTAAACTCACGCCGGGCGCGTGTGCGTGCGTGCCCAAGATCCCGAGAGGAGAATGGAGGAGAAGGGATTGCGGCGTGGCCATCCCCTCTGGGGGGTGATTTCTCGCTTTCTATCTCTCTGTCTCTATGTCTGGCGAGCGCACGCACCCCATAGCAAAAACCTCTTAAAAAAAAAAAGGAAGAAGAAGAAGAAAAAAAAAAGCCAGCCACCCACCACTTCATTTCCCCTGAATGGCATTAGGATTACACAATCTAATATTTAAAGGCAAATGCCAAACTGTCAAGAGATAACTGAAATTCTTGGCAAAATGTGTCTATCAATATTTTAGAAGTGATTTCTATATAGTTCTGAAATTTTCCAGAAAGGGAGCCAGGGGCCAAACCTGTGCCACAGAACTGACAGTAACAGGTCAAGGACCCAGGACTGGGACATCGAGCTCAGCAGGAATTTATGAAGCCCGAGAGGCTGGCTTCCCCGAGCTCTGTGCGGGCGACTGGGGACCGGGGATGAAGATGTGCTCCTCTGGAGAGGCAGAAGCAGCTGGTGTGGTTTTCTCCATTCCCAGTCTATTTCCAACTCTCCTCGACAGTGATCACATTAGGAAGTTGAAGAAATGCAGCATCCTTCACTACTTCATTTTCTTGATTAAAAACACACTGTGTGTCTGTTAATTCATGAATATGCAAAATAATCACAAAGATAATGCTCTGAGGAATTGTTTATAAGAGATCCTTTCCTTTTAGATGTAAATTGAAATATTTACTAACTGAATAAAAGACATTTAGGGTTTGCTTTTAAATAATCCAGTGTGCGGGTTGGGGTAACAAAACAATGCTACTGGTCTCGAGTTTGTAATTGTTGAATCTGAGTAATGGTATGCGGTGGTTTGTTAAACTGGTCTACTTTTGTTTGGTGGTTTCTGTTTGAAATTTCCGACAATAAAGGGTCTAAAGATAATGTTATCAGCTATCAGAATTTTAGCTTTGAATAAACATAAAATTTAGAAGAACTTAAGTACTATTGAGAGTATTAATTCTTAAGAGAGGCTCTTTTTTAAAAAGAATTATTTATCATTTTTTAAAAATTACTTAATTTTATTTATTCATTCATTTATTTACTTTAATCAGAGAGAAGAAGAGAGAGATAGGAAGTGAGAAAGAAAGCCACCAGGTCCGGGACTCAAACCATGGTTGGCCATGTGGGAGTGTCCAGCGCCTTAACCACCACGCCACTTGCTAGCCCCTTATTTATCTTTTTTTTTTTTTTTTTGAGAGGTTTTTTTTCTCTATAGGGCGCATGCGCTCACCAGACAGAGAGAGACAGAGAGACAGAAAGTGAGAAATCACCCCCCAGGGGGGATGGTCACACCGCAACCCCTTCTCCTCCATTCTCCTCTCGGGATCTTGGGCACGCATGCACACGCGCCCGGCATGAGTTTTAAGCCACCGGGTCCGGGATGCGAACCGCGGTCAACTACGTGGGAGTCCAGCGACATAGCCATTACGCTAACTGCTGGTTCCCTTTATTTATCATTTTTTTTAGACAGATTTTTGTTATAGGGCACATGTGCCTGCTGGAGAGAGAGACAGAGAGACAGAAAGCAAGAAATCACCGCCATTTTCCTCTTGGGATTTTGGGCACACATGCACACGCCTGGCTGAGTTCTAAGTCGCTGGACCCAGGACTTGAACCACGATCAACTATGTGGGAGTTCAGCGACATAACTATTACATCATCTACTGGTCCCAATTATTATTATTATTTTAAATTTGGTATAGGGCATGTGCGCTCACAACAGAGAAAGACAGACAGAGAGAAAGTGAGAAAAAAAGCTGCCAGGTCTGGGACTCGACCTGTGGTCAGCCATGTGGGAGTCTAACACCTCAACTACCATGCCACCTGCTGGCCCCAAAGAGGGGGCTCTTTTTTTTTTTTTTTTTTTTTTTTTTGTCTTTTTTTGGAGAGGTTTTTGCTATAGGGTGCGTGCGCTCGCCAGACAGACAGAGACAGAGAGATAGAAAGCGAGAAATCACCCCCCAGGGGGGATGGCCACGCCGCAATCCCTTTTCCTCCATTCTCCTCCTGGGATCTTGGGCACGCACGCACACGCGCCCGGCGTGAGTTTAAGCCACAGGGTCCGGGACTCGAACCGCGGTCGACTACGTGGGAGTCCAGCGACATAGCCATTACGCTAACTGCTGGTCCCAAGAGGAGGCTCTCTTAAGACTTCATGAAACAATTCAACATTTTCCTGAAGTACAACATGTAGTTCGAGGAATAAAAAATAACAAGGGGCCAGCAAGTGAATGGTGAAGGCAGACTCTGTTTCAGAGCAGTTCTGTGGCCCAGGCACACAGCCCAGGGGCTGTTGGTCATGGTCATCCTCCTCCAGTGTAGTTAGATTTTTCATAAAATATCATGAACCCAGGGCCGGCAGGTGTCATGGTGATTACGGGCACTGGACTCCCCCGTGGCTGACTACGATTTGAGTCCTGAACCTGGAAGCTTGTTCTCTTGCTTTCTCACTTTCTCATTCTCTCCCCCTCTCTATCGCGTGTACTCTGTCCCTCTTTGGTCAAATTATAACAAATACGGTTACATAAAATAATTCTTAAAAAAAAAAATACTGTGAAGCCATTGAAATTTTTTTGTTTTTTTTTTTAGAGGTTTTTGCTATAGGGCGCATGCACTGGCCAGACATACAGAGAGAGACGGAGAGACAGAAAGCGAGAAATCACCCCCCAGGGGGGATGGTCACGCCACAATCCCTTCTCTTCTGTTCTCCTCTCGGGATCTTGGGCACGCACACACACGCGCCCGGCCTGAGTTTTAAGCCACCGGGTCCAGGACGCGAACCACGGTTGACTACGTGGGAGTCCAGCGACATAGCCATTACGCTAACTGCTGGTCCCTGAAGCCACTGAAATTTGATTCCTTCAGAATGTTAACTGTTCACACACTATCTTGGCAGCATATTCTTCTCTTTCAATATAAACTATTTGTTTTCTTAAATGCTGATCACTATTTTTTTTTGGCGATAGGGTGTGTGCACTCCCTAGAAAGAGAAAGAAAGACAGAAAGAGGGAAAGTGAGAAATCATTCCCCAATTGCCACACTGCAATCCCTTCTCATGGGATTTTGGGCACACACGCACACACACCTGGTGTCTTTCCAGCCACAGAGTCTGAAACCTGAATGCGCAGTCAGCCATGCATGATCCAGCTGCTTTAAGGTTAAGGAGGTATGCCTTAACAGCCATACCTCCAGCTGGCCCATGAAATATTATTTTTAAATTTTCTTGGGTACACATGCACATGGCACAAGTTTGAAGCCACTGGGTCCAGGACTTGAAATGCCGTCAGCTATGTAGGAGTCCAGCAATGTAACCACTACACCATCTGCTGGTCCAAAAATGATATATTTTTTTTTCAGAAGTTTTTTTGCTATTGGGTGCGTACGCTCGCCAGAAAGAGAGACAGACAGAGAGATAGAAAGTGAAAAGTCACCCCCCGGGAGGATGGCCATGCCACAATCCCTTCTCCTTCATTCTCCTCTCGGGATCTTGGGCATGCACACATACCTGCCCAGCATGAGTTTAAGCTACCGGGTCCAGGACTCGAATGTAGCGGTTGGCTACATGGGAGTTCAGCAACATAGCCATTACGCTAACTGCTGGTCCCCTCAAATTATATTATTAATGGCAAAGTGGAACATAGGACAGAAGGAACAGTTTTTGTTAGTTTTAATTTTTTTTAAAGAATTATTTTATTGAACTTTATTTATTGTATTTGTTTATTAATTTTAATTTGACCAGAGAGGGACAGAGTGTGACAGCGAAAGAGAGAGATAGAGAGGCATGGAGGGAGGGAGGGGTGGAGGGAGGGAGGGGTGGAGGGAGGGAGGGAGGGAAGGAAGGAAGGAAGAAGGGAAACTGAGAAAGTCAGCCGCCAGGTCTGGGACTCAAACCGCAGTCGCCATGTGGAGTCCAGTGCCCTTAACCACACCACCTGCCAGCTCTGGTTTTCATTTGTTAGAGGAGTCTCACTATGTTGGGATCCTGCTGCCTTATCCTCTTGAGCTATTGGGATTACAGGTGACTACCACTGTCGCCCGCCTTTAGGTTGGACAACGAGTCCGACCCAGGCCTTCCAGGTGGCCCCAACCTGCAGAGCATATCCCACCACTGCTGGGCCAGAATATGGTTTCTAAATGGAAGATGCTAAGTTCAGTTTTGAACACATTACATTTGAAGTACCTGTGGATAAACCACATAACAATGTATCCTAAGCAACTGGAAAACTCATGACTTAAAAGAAGTCATCTTGGGGCCAGCGGATGGTGTGGTAGTTAAGGCGCTGGACTCCCACCTGGTGGACCACAAGGCAGTTCCAGTCCCAGACCTGATGGTACACTCTGTCTTTCTCTAGTACACCAGAGAAAGGATTAAATAAATAATTCTTAAAAAAAAAAAAAAAGGCACCTTAAAATCATAAAAAAAAAGGGGGGGGGCGGATGGGATAATTAGGGGAGAGGATATTAACTCAGAGGACTGTTGAAAATTAAATAAAATATGCACAAAAGTATTTGGTTCCGCCGATGACACAATAGAAATTCATTTGTTTTCCTGTAAAATACACAGAATTCTGACTATAAATTAATTGCTGTATAACTAAAATTTACTTAAGCAACATTTAAGTTTTCTACAGTGATATCTTCAAAAATTTCATTTTCTTCTACATTCTTAAACAGAAAACAAAAAAAAAATTTCTTGATGCTTGGTCATAATTATGATTAATAGTTGCTACACTACACTACACAATACAATGATGCCCTCAGGAACTATTGGGTCATCAGGAAAGTCATGGAGAATTTTTGCGCAGAAAAATACGTCGTGACTTTCCCAATGACCTAATATTAAGGTATATACTTATTTTCTGCTATAGTAAATTTCTCATCTTGTTACGAGGCCTCGCATTGAGAGACTTAGTTCTTCTTTCTTTCTTTTTTTTTTTTTTTTGGAGAGGTTTTTCACTATAGGGCGCGTGCGCTCGCCAGACAGACAGAGAGAGACATAGAGACAGAAAGCGAGAAATCACCCCCCAGGGGGGATGGTCACGCCGCAATCCCTTCTCCTCCATTCTCCTCTCGGGATCTTGGGCACGCACGCACACGTGCCCGGCGTGAGTTGTAAGCCACCGGGTCCGAGACGCGAACCACGGTCGACTACGTGGGAGTCCAGCGACATAGCCATTACGCTAACTGCTGGTTCCCTTAGTTCTTCTTTCTTCATAACCTTCTTTAACTTGGTTTTGGAGCTGTCACTAGGCTACCATCCTTTACAACTTAACTATAGTGGGTTGGAAAAATCAAATAACCCGAGTTCATGAAATTAGGGCTAGATGGGGGGAGTGGTGGCAAAATGTGATGATGTCTGAGGTTGACTCATAGGAGGAAGTTCCAGGTTCAGATCAGAGACCTCTCTGAGCATGCTCATGCCCATGATCCTGGGCTGGCTAAGCTGAGGGTAGACTGTGGTGTCAAGGCCCTGTTTCAGGTGCTGTCTCTTAGTCTCTATCTCTCTGACTCTGTTACTCACCGAAGAAAGCAAATAAACAACAACAAAAGTTTGTGATATGGCATTTAAAAAAATAAAGAGGCCAGCAGGTGGTATGCTGGTTAAGGCACTGGCTTCCCACATGGTCAACCATGGTTCGAGTCCCAGACTTAGCTGTTTGCTTTCTCTCTTTCTCTCTCTGATGAGCACAAATGCAAATTAAATAAAAAACAATAACAAATAAATAAACAGGGGTCAGTAGGTGACACAGTGTTGTTAAGGGTGCTGGACTTCCACATGGTCGACCACAGTTCAAATACTGGACCTGGTGGCTTGCTTTCTCACTTTCTCTTTCTTTTGTCTCTCTCTGGTCAAATTAAAAATAACAAAATAAGTAATTCTTTAAAAATTAAACAAACAATTTTAAATAAATAAAGGTAAATATATTCTAAGACAGGCAACGATGAATAAAATAAATGACTTTTAGCAGTTTATATTTACGGTTTACAACTACGTTAGCTGACTGAAGCTGCCAAACAAATGCTCAGAAAGAGAAGCGCTATTTATTTATATATAGCTTCTTTGCTTGCTTGCTTACTTGCTTGTTTTTATTCTATCTAGTCTAGAAGCAAATAAAAACAAAACAAAAACAAAAACAAAAACTTCGGGGGCTGGCAGGTGGTGTGATAGTTAAGGGTCTTGATTCCCACATGGCTCACTCTGGTTTGAGTTGGACCTGGTGGCTTCAAAATCATGTTGGGCACATGTGCATGCATGTCTAAAATCCCAGGAGGAGAATGAAGGACTGTGGTGTGGAGATTGCCCCCAGGGGGTGATATCTCATGTTCTCTATCTCTCTTTTTTTCTCGCAAGCACATGCACCCTATGGTGAAAACCTAAAAAAACGGGGAGGGGGAGGGATAATTTACTATGATAGCCACAGTATCCATTGAACTTTTTTTTAAAAAGAATTATTTTATGTAACTTTACTTATTTACTGTTTTTTTTTTTTTTTTTTTTGGAGAGGTTTTTGCTATAGGGCGCATGCGCTCGCCAGACAGACATAGACAGAGAGACAGAAAGCGAGAAATCACCCCCCAGGGTGGATGGTCACACTGCAATCTCTTCTCCTCCATTCTCCTCTCGGGATCTTGGGCACGCATGCACACGCGCCCGGCGTGAGTTTTAAGTCACTGGGTCCAGGACGCGAACCACGGTCGACTATGTGGGAGTCCAGCGACATAGCCATTATGCTAACTGCTGGTTCCCTGGTTTTTAAATTTGACCAAAGATGGACAGAGCACATGTATGTATGTGTGTGTGTGTGTGTGTGTGTGTGTGTGTGTGTATGAGAGAGAGAGAGAGAGAGAGAGAGAGAGAGAGAGAGAGAGAGAGAGAAAGCAAGCCAGCCTCCAGGACCAGGACTCGAACTGCAGTCAGCCATATGGGAGTCCAGCGCCTTTAGCCACCATTTATCACCTGCTGGCCCCTCCACTGAACACTTAAAGATTCATAGTCTAAGGGGTAATGAGTAGCATATATTTAAAAAATTTTACATATACAGTAAAAAAAACCTTACTCGAAAGGTAAGAGTAAGGTTAAATAGCAAGCATGTTCATTAACACCCAGCAGCCTATAAATCACACTGGTCTTAAGAGAGATTTTTCTTCTCAAGTGTTATGCTTCATTTAGAGCTTCTAAGTCAGAAACCAAAGTAAACACTGGCAAGATCCAAGTAAATGTTATTTTAAAAAATGGGAAAATCATCACTGTAACTTAGTTTTACACTGGATGTGTTATTGTGCAAGTAATACAGTAAAAAAAAAATCAAAGAAAAATTTAGAATCATAAGCTATAAAAAATAACTTTTAAACAGGTTTTTGAAAAGTATAATAGACAGATATGTAAGAAATCTAGGCCCTGCCTCACCCAACAAAGTATTTTTAAAAGCAGATTTTAAAAAGATGATCAAAGCCAGGGCCAGCCTGTGGTACGTTGGTTAGGGTAGCTGGATCCCATATGGGCCAACTGTACGGTTAGCGTCCCAGGCCCGGTGCTTGTAAAACGTGCGGGTGTGCATGCATGTCCAATATCCCAAGAGGAGAACAGAAGGGACTGTGGCATGGCCATCCTCCCAGGGGATGGTTTCTCACTTTTTCTCTTTCTTGTACTCTCCTTCCACCCAGGCAAGCACATGCACTCTACAGCAAAATAAAAAAAGATGGTCAAAGTCAAATAACTCAGTTACAAAGGTGACGGAGAAGGCAAATAAAAAATAAAGTGGAAAGTAAAGATGTCATCTTGAGATCAAGAAAATAATAAAAATAAAACTCATATTTCAGAGAAGTAGAAATTCCAGTTAAGTATCTCAAACTATTTAAAATTCAGAAGGCTATTAATAAAATATAAATACCTCCTTAATAATCCAACCTCACTCTTTTGTTACTGTATAGTAATAGAGCATTTTGTTTATGAGTAACTGAAAATCACTAATTTGTACATAGTACAAAAGCATATACATAAATTAGTAGTAAGCAGTATATTACTCTTAAATAATTCATACAAGATTAATCTAAAGCTTAGTTTTCAGAGTTTGGTTTCCTTCTCATAGCTTGATTCAAAGGTAAAACCGGGACTGGCAGTTGGCGTAATAGCTGTGTCACTAGACTCACAGGTAGTTGACCACGGTTCCAGTCTCGGACCTGGTGGCTTAAACTCACGTCAGGCACATGCATGTGTGCCCAAGATCCCAAGAGGAGAATGGAGGAGAAGGGACTGCAGCGTGGCCATGCCCCCTGGGGGGGGGGGGGTGATTTCTAGCTTTCTGTCTCTTTCTGGCCAGCGCACGCACATGCCCTATAGCAAAAACCTCTCCAAAAACAAACAAACAAAACCCAAAAGTAAAACCAAAAGCCTATTAAAAAGACACCTCCCTGAGGCCAGCATGTGGTGTAGTGGTTATGTTGCTGGACTCCCACATGGCCAACCACAGTTTGAGTCCCATACTTGGTGGCTTCAAATTCACGCCAGGTGCATGTACATGCATGCCCCAAATCCTGAGAGAACAGAGGAGAAGGGATTGTGGCCTGGCCATTCCCCCCAGGGGAATGATTTCTTGTTCTCTCTGTGCCTCCAGCAAGCACATGCACCCTATAGCAACAATCTTTCTAAAAATAAAAATAAGATAAACCTCCTCGTGGCTTAGTGGTGAAGGGAGCCAAGTCCCACCTGGCTGACCATGGTTCAAATCCTGGCCCCACTACTTTGAAAAATACACTGAGTGCATATGTGTGTAAGCCTGAAATCCCAATAGGATGGAAAAATGGAGAAGGGACTGTGGCCTGAATGTACTCCATGGGAAGATGTTTATGCCTTCTCTGTCTCTCTAGCAAGCACACATGTCTGCAGACAATTAAAAAAAAATCTTCCCAAAGAATGGCTTATTAGCTTTCTTACTTTTCCTTATTTTAATTGCCAGAGGGTGCATGCACTCACCAAAGAGAAACTGGGGAAGCAATAGAGCAAAGAGGGAGAAGGCATCCCTCAGGGAGGCATGTTCACGCCTCAAACCCTGCTCCGCTTTTCTATTCTGTTGGAATTTGAGGCATACATGTACACACATCTGGTGTGTCTTTCCAACCACTGAGGCTGGGATTCAAATTGTGTAGTTGGCCATGAGGGATCTGGCTCCCTTAACCACTAGGCTATGGGTCAGCCCACAAATCGCTTATTAAGTGTGATAATGGTGTTGTGGTTATTTAAGAAAATGTACATTCTTTTTAAAGGACATACTTATATATGTAATTAACTGACAAAATCTAGGATTTGCCCTAAAATATTTCAGAAGGAAGAAATAAAAATAGATGTTGGAGGGGTCAGCAGGTGGCGTGGTAGTTAATGGTACTGGATTCCCATGTAGCTGACTGTGGTTTGAGTCCTAGATCTGGTGGCTTACTCTCTCGCTTTCCCTTTCTCTCTCTCTGGTCCAATTAAAAACTAGTAATAAAAAGTGAAATTAAATACATAATTCTTTTTTTTTTTTTTTTTAAATAGATGTTTGGGGACCAGCAGTTGGCATAATAGCTATGTCTCTGGACTCCCATGTAGTTGACCACGGTTTGAGTCCTGGACCTAGTGGCTTAAACTCACACTGGGCACGTGTGCGTGCATGCCCAAAATCCTGAGAAGAAAATGGAGGAAAAGGGATTGTGGCATGGCCATCCCTCCTGGGGGGTGATTTCTCGCTTTCTGTCTCTCTGTCTCTCTCTGTCTTTCTGGCGAGCACACACACCCTACAGCAAAAACCTCTCCAAAAAAAAAAAATAGATGTTTGAGGAAAAAAACTGTTAACTGCAAAATTTTATACTGGGTGATGGAATCATTATACTACTCTAATTTTGTGTACATTTGAAAATTTTTTGTAATAAAAATAAATGTCTCATGTTTTATTTTTTGTTTTGTTTATAATTACTAGCCTCTTTTCTTATTTTTCTTTCCTTTTTTTTCCTTTTTAAGATTTTTGCCATAGGGCACATGTGCTTGCTAGAGAGAGACAGAGGGAGAGGGAAAGTGAGAAATCACACCCCAGGGGGGATGGCCATACCGCAATCCCTTCTCCTCCATTCTCTTCTCTGGATTTTGGGCACACACACACAATGTGGTGGCATATTTTTCAAGCTGCAGGGTCCGAGATTCAAACTGCAGAGTATGCCATGTGGGATCCAGCACCTAAACCACTGTGCCACCTGTGGGCCAATCCTTATCCTTTTAAAATTTTTATTATTCTTTTTAGAAGAGTGAGTACATCCTATTTCTATGGAAGGTGACATTCATCATTGTACTCTCAAACATTAAAAATCTGCAAACGTGGAATACAACTTTGAACAGGAGAGAAAAAGACCTACAAGATTCTCAAGAAATAAGACACTCGAGAGACATCAACAAACCCATAATGAAAACCCAAACAAATGATCCAGGGAAATCATTCAAAAATATTTTTGAAAAATGTTAGAAGGCAGGATATTAAATGAGATCTAATATTTAATTAAAACTTCCAGTATTCCTACTCTAAGGGATTTATAAATTACTTTCTTAGATAACAAAATTTTTCCTGGTTAACTACAGGCCTGGAGGCAAAAAGCAATGAGCTCTGCACCTGGTATGTTGTGTCTGAAGTCTCGGGTGGCATTTAGCTAAGGCTGTCATGTAGCCTTGAGCACTCAGATGAGAGCTATGGCCCAAGGGAGACAGGAGCAGGAGACCTAGAGCTGCAAATCCTGTGTGCAGAGATAAAACCGCCGTCCATGCTAGCGAAGCCAGGGGAGAGGACCCTGTCAACACAAAGGCAGATGCCACTAATCACAGGAGGCTGCGAGTAAGATAAAAGTGAAGAAAAACAAATTATAACATGAAGGACGTCAATAGCATCTAACTTCGAAAAATATACTGTAATGGGCAACATTTCATTTCCACACAAATATTACAGAAATATGCAAATAACTGAATGACCCTCACAAAGTCCTAATGGAAACATCTATGTAGAAACACCTTATTCTCCCCTTCTAAGGTTCTTATTAAGCAGCTTAATTTTATTAATAACTAAGCTACATTTAAATGGCATGGTGGAGTATCTATGGGGTGTTATTTGGTATTCCTGTTTCCAATGTTCTTTCCTTCTCTGAAAAATCTTTTTGAAATTACTTCCTTTTTTCATTTTAAATACAGTAGACCAACTTTTACCTAAGAGCTGTCATGTACACTGCAGTGCCACTCAATCAAGACAGAATTAACCTAAGGAAGTATTTAAAAATCCCTACTCATGGACATTATAATCAAGGTATATATGAATTAGTCACAGTAAGCAGTGACAGCTGACAAGGAAATATTTCCTCTGGCTTTCTTCAATGACAATATCTGCAAGTGCTGCGTGAGAATGAATAAATATCAAGCAGTGATACCCATTCAGCAGATGAAGTGTAGGCAACAGCTGATTACAAAAAATGAGGATGAGATCTTAGATATGCCATCATCCTCTTCATTTTGCAGAACATTCAACGCAAAACTACAGAGCTGCTTACTAAAAAGACCTAGGTCACAACCCAGACCACAGCTTCTTCCTTTCCTTCTCTATGCTTGCTAATTACCAGTCTGTGTCTCTAGAGACCACTGGTTCCTCCTGTCTTTTTAAAATTATTTTTAATTTTATTTATTATTACTTTTTTTTTTTTTTTAATTTGACCTGAGACACAGAGACAGAGAAGGAAAGTGAGAAAGCAAGCTGCCAGGATTGGGACTGAAATCACTGTTAACCATGTGGGAGTCCAGTGCCTTAATCACCAAATCACCCTCCAGTCCTCCCTTTCATTTCATAAATCGATTAATTAATTTTTATTTTGCCACAGGCCACATGCTCTTGCCCGAGAGAAACAGAAAAAGAGAAGGAAAGTGAGAAAACAACCTCTTGGGAAGACAGCCATGCCATAATCCCTTCTCGATTTCCTCTTGGAATTTTGGGCATGCATGCACATGTGTCCAGCATGTTTTTCAAGCTACTGGGTCCAAGGTTCGAATTGCACAGTCAGTTATGTGGGATCCAGTCACCTTAACCTCCACGCCACCTACTAGCCATCTCCCTATCTGAATTTTATGACTTCAACAATCTCAAGAAAAATTTCTTAATGCAGGCTCTGAAATTCAAATATTAATGTCTGTAAATCCAGAGGGAAAAGGAAAAGATAACACACATGCATGTACAATTAGCTCTTATAAAGAAGTTAGAAACCATTGTGCTAAAGCTCTGGTCATGGGCCTCTTCACTCCTAAGTTCTTTTCCAGACATGAATGGCTGACACCTGCTGTTCCCTTTACTACTCTGTGATCATTAGGCATAACAGGCGTCAAATATTATGTGGCATTAGTAACAATTCAACCTTGATTTCATAAAAGGGGGAAGAGAACAACACAGACTCGGGCCTCCTTAAAGCAAACAAGCACACAGGTGCAAGACTGTCAAGCATTTTATACTCAAAAAGGCAAAACCACAGACAAATATGCTAGCTGTAATGCTAAATGTGCCCTACATGTGATCCACCATGCAGAGAACGCTGCGTTCCAAAACTAATGAATATGCCTTTATTCAGCTGGGCCCAGTTCCTACTGCCCGTGTGGAACACTTCAGAAGAGAGGCAGCAGCAACTCTGTTCAGAGTTTTTAATAAATGCTACCTAAACGGTGCCCCCCAAAACCCAGAGAGTATTCTAAAGTGATATGGAAAATAGCAGTGTCTTCCTAAATGAAATTCTGCTCAAAAACTATACAAAAGGGCAGATAATAGGCAAATACCCTTTTAACACGTTCAAACAGCTATTGTAAGCAGCCTGTATTTTTTATCTTTATGTAGAATGAGAATGAGAAAACTGGGATGGAAGCTTTCAACTAACACTGGAATGCTGCTTTTTGTTATTTTTAAAGTCCACAGTGAAAATAAGCCAAAGAGATGAAAATTTTAAACGAAAAAATACAGCTTTTGAAGAAACACTGTATAAAAAGAAAACTATCCCAGTATGAACAAATAAGCAAAAACCCTGGAAAGTCAAGAGAAGCAAGGTGAAAGTAAACTGGAATTAGGTGTGCAATGTGATACAACAAGAACAGTCAGAGCTATTTTTAGCATCATACAAGTAACAGGTGACAGAGCTCAGAAGGGGAAGCTGGCTTGTCACGCTGGTAAGACTGCTAGCTCACAACCAATGGAAATGATTAGCACACAGCAAAGAAATGGGCTGTCAGGTATACCTAAGAGATACGAAAGTGATAAAGAAGTGATATGGGAGCTACCCCAATAATTTAAATAGAAGCTTGAGATTAAAATACGCATATAAACAGAGAATAAAAGCTGTATTGTTATGCAGTATGGGAGGAAATTAAAAATCAAGTTTCTCACAAGGAACACTTCCTGAATAAATAACACTGTAAAAAAAAAAATCAGTTATTTAACAAAAACAAGAGAAAACAAGCCCAGGCACATACGCAACAGTGGGTGTATATATAGCAAGAAAATTTGGCTTTGAAAGGTGACAAAACTATTGAGTTTCCTTCTCTCGTGTTCGTACTATGGTGACAAGTAGAAATGATAGGCTCAGGTGCCACTAAGAGAGAGATGCTGGTGCCTGCAGAGGACAGAATGCAGAATGGAGGGTCCCTCTAAAACACCCGAGAGACCACCTTTCAATACAACTGAACAACCTCATCAGATCAAGTGTTGAGTTTTAGGCCTTTTTCCCGTTGTCTTTTTTTTTTTTTTTTTTTTTTTTTTTTGAGAGAGATGTTTGCTATAGAGCATGTGTGTTCACCCAGAGACAGAGAGAGAGAAAGCAAGAAATCATTCACCAAGGGAGATGGCCACACCACAATCCCTTCTCCTCTAGGGAAATTGGGCAAGCACGCACACATGCCCAGCATGAGTTTCAAGCTGCTGAGTCCAGGGCTTGAATTGTGGTCAGTCATGTGGGAATACAGTGCCTTAACCACTTAACCACCAACTGGCCTCTCTGGTTGTCTTTTTTTTTTTTTTTTGGAGAGGTTTTTTTGCTATAGGGCGCGTGCGCTCGCCAGACAGACAGAGAGAGACAGAGAGACAGAAAGCAGGAAATCACCCCCCAGGGGGTATGGTCACGCTGCAATCCCTTCTCCTCCATTCTCCTCTCGGGATCTTGGGCACACACGCACACGCGCCCGGCGTGAGTTTAAGCCACCAGGTCCGGGACTCGAACCGCGGTCGACTACGTGGGAGTCCAGCGACATAGCCATTACGCTAACTGCTGGTCCCTCTGGTTGTCTTTTGAAACATGAGTGGGGCTGAAACCAGCAGATGGAGTGGTGGTTGGGCTGCTGGACTCCCACATGGCCAACTGCAGTTCAAGGCCCAGACCTGGCAGCTTGCTTTCTCTCTTTCCCTTTCTCTCTCTCTCTGGTGAGCACATGTGCCCTAAAGCAAATTTTAAAAATTCTAAGTAAAATTTTAAAATTAATAATTCTTTCTTTTAAAAAAAAATGGGGAACAGCAGATGGTGTAATGGTTACATCGCTGGACTCCCACACAGTTGACCACAGTTAAAGTCACAGGGCTGGCAGCTTAAAACTCATGCTGGGTGCATATGCTTGCATGCCCAAAATCCTGAGAGGAGAATGGAGGAGAAGGGATTGTGGCATGGTCATCCCCCCCCTGGAGAGGATGATTTCTCACTTTTGTCTCTCTGTGTCTCTCCGGTGAGCACACTTATCCTGTAACAAAAATTTCTCTTTTAAAAAAAAAAGAAGGGGCTTAAAGCAGCCTTTCTATTCAACACACTAGCATGCTAGTCCCACTGTCCGGATACTACCATTGTGTATTTATTTTACTTGGAACTGATTTTTTTATTTATATATATATATATATATATATATATATATATATATATATATTTATATATATATATACACACACATATATATATACACACATATACATATATACACATATATACATATACATATATATATATATATATATATATATATATACATACACACACACACACAGTCCTTCATATATACACAGACACATAGGTGTAAACTGTTCTTTAAATACCTCGGTCCATGCAATATATGAAGGGCATCTTTATGAGTACAGCCATTCCTCACTGAATGACCTACCTGTTTAACAGCTGCTCACATCCTCTAGCAAGGGGGACGCCCTTTCCTCTGTCTGCATGAGTCTCAGGAATCCCCTTTTTTCAGCCTCTGTCTCATTGATGTGGTCAGTTTATATTCACTACTCAAAGCATTCGCAATCACACAAGACTACATATTTAATTTGTAAATCTGTACTTTACTGTATACCAACACTAGCATTCAGAATAAATAAAAACAATTATGCCAGACTTCTATTATGTTATGGTATATCTTGTCACTTTCTGACACTGCTTTTTGTATGAACAGAATTACATTATTCAAGTGTGGTGTTGCACACCTATTTAAGAATACACACCCTACTGCGCCACAACACACCACAAGACAGCCACCTTTAAGCTCCTCACTTACCAATCAATTCGATTAACAACCTAGTTGGAGGAATGGAACTCAGTGGGTTAAGTAAGGAGTGCCTGTACATACAAGATCTCTTATTAATTAATGCCTGCATAATACTGATATACCATAATTGAAGCATCCATTAATAACTCGGTAGGCTGTCATTTTTCTTGCTATTACAAATCTCTTGTATACTTTTTTGTTTTTTTTAAGGTTTTTACCATAGGGCACAGTGTGTGTGCTTGCCAGAGACAGTGAGAAGGAAAGGGAGAAACAATTCCCAATGGGGATAGCCATGTCTCAATCCCTTCTCCTTTATTCATTTCTTGGGATTTGGGGTACATGTGTCTGGCATGAGTTTTAAGCCACCAGGTCAAGGACTAGAACCACACTTGGCCACATGGGGAGTCCAGTGCCTTAACCACCACACCATCTGCTGGCCTCTCCTTAATTCTCTCAGAGACACGCCTTAACCACCACACCATCTGCTGGCCTCTCCTTAATTCTCTCAGAGACAGGACTAGTCGGTTAAATCTCACTTAACCCATCAGATAGGTAAACTCCAAACCCAGAAGATTTTAGTCCCATATGGCATCATGAAATCAAATGACAAGGAGTATCTTCCCTACATACCTAAACACTTAAAAATATATATTTGTACTTTAAAGTCTGTGCTCCAAATAGGATATAGGGCTAGTTTATTTCTTAAGTAGACATGGTATCTTAAATAGCTCCTTATTTCAAACTACTTTTGCTATTATAGTATATAAAATAATCAGCTCTCACAAAAGAATTACAGATTTAAGTCCCTCAACAGATAGTCAAGATTTTGATAAATATACATTACTTTCCAATTTACTAAAAGTCAGAGTTTACCCTTGACTACTTAAAAAAAGATCTCATAGAAGATAATCCAAATGTATGGAACATAATTTAATATATATAATAAACACACTCTAGTGGCCAGACAGTGGTGCCACAGTAAAGTAAGACACCCTGCAAGGCTAATCCACATCAGAAGTTTCCAGGTTTATGTTCAGAGACTTCCCAGGAACATACTGGGCACCCGCAAGTAACCATGATCCTGGGCCGGCTGAGGCTGAGGGGTGGGCAACTGTGGGTGTCCCAATAGCAACAGAGGGGTGCCTGTCTCTGGCCATCTCTTACTCATGGAAGAAATAAATAAAAACTTAAAAACAAATAAATAAACAGAGGTCCAGTTGGTGGTGTACTGGACTACAGTTCTGGAACCACATGGCTGAATGCAGGTTCAGATCACCAGGCAGGTTAACCTCAAACACGCTGGGCAGGCATGCGGGCACCCAGGGTCCCGAGGAGCTGCAGGGCTGGGGAGAGGGGATCATGATGTGGCAAGTCCCTGTCGGGAGTGCTCTCTCTCATACACATATACATGCTATCATAAATAAGAGATAATTTAGAAAATAAATAAAATTTTAATTCATGGAAGTGGCAGCTAAGGTATTTATTAAATAAATTAACTTACACTCCTATATATGTTTTGATTTTCTGGTTTCAAATATTATCAAATGGGTTTCTCACTGGAATACCAAGCTTTCTACCTTACTCTTAAACTCCCTCTCCTACCCATGGAACATAGTTATATCACCACTGTTGGTCAACAATATTCAGAGATTACACTATTACCATGTAAATATTTTGTACTTTTGAGTCATATAGCATTTTATGAATTTTTTTTTCCTTTTCAGTACTTTTTCCCAAGGAAACAGTGACTGACTTAAAAAACGAATTCACCCCTAAACACTGACATAACTGGCTCAACATGTTTAAACAAATCATGCCTGGGGATGCACTGACCTGCATACCCCAGGCATACACTGGCTGAATGGCAAAGGAAGGGGGCCTGGGAATACGCCAGTCGGAAAGCTAGACAGGAACCATTACCTGTCTGCAATCTGCCCACAAATAAGGGTTCATTTTACTAAGAAGCAACCACTAACACCACTTTAAAAGAAACAGAAAGCATTGTCCACAACTAGAGTCCCATGTTGAATACTGACAGAGGACAACAAACTCCTAATATCCGACTGCAGCTTTTTGTTGCTTATACAAAATTATCCAGTTTCAGCTCCCCTTTCCCAAGGAAAGAGTGCTCTTGTCTAAGAATCAAGATTTCATCATAAAGCAAGTCCTGACTTCTAGTGATTGGAGAGTAGGCTCATGAGTCTCAAAAGAAAAATGGTACTAGCAGTTGGTGTAATGGCTATGTTGCTGGACTCCCATGTAGTCGACCTCGGTTCAAGGCCCAGGTCCGGTGGCTAAAACTTACACTGGGCACATGTGTGTGTGTGTGTGTGCCCAAGATCCTGAGAGGAGAATGGAGGAGAAGGGATTGCGGCGTAGCCATTCCCCTGGTTGGGGGTGATTTCTCACTTTCTGTCTCTGTCTTTCTGGCAAGTGCACATGCCCTATAGCAAAAACTCCTTAAAAAAACAAACAAACAAAGAGTCTGAATCTCAGCTCAGTCATTCACCTGTCATGTGATCTCAGGCAGGTCACACACCCTCTCTGTGCCTTGGTTTCCACAATGTAAAAAGGGAGAGTAACTACTTCACAGTATTAAGGAAAGGCTAATTGTTATTATTATTACTCCAAAAACAGCATCTTCCGATTTAATGAGGTATATCTATCAGTATAATCTATCTTAGTTATCAACCTACATATCTGAAATTACATCTCCTCAACTTGGGAAGAGTTTCAAATACGTAAGTGACTTTGTACATTTAATACACTTAAGTTTTTACTATTTTGATGTTGGCAGTTGCTAAAGAGGGGTTCATTCACCTGTAACTTATCCCAAAGATGGCATTTGGCCCAACTTCCCTGCTGGGACAGTCCCCTCCTAATTCTTTATATTGCTACTTCCTCTTTTTGGTCACAAATGCTAGCAGCAAAGGGTGCTTACAATGAACAAAACACCATCGACCCTTTTGTACTGACACACAATCCTCACAACAGTCCTAGGAGATAAGTTATTACAACACAGACAGTCTAACAGCCTGCCCAAGCTCACTGGGCGGATAAGCTGGAGAGCCAGGACCAGAACCCCTGTGGTTGAGCTCTAATCTGTGCTCTCAGCCCTCCTATACTGTCTTTCTATAAAGACCAGAGAGCTTCTGGAGAGGAGTGTCCCATATTCAGACTTGTTCTGACTAGGAAGATTAACTCCAGCGATAGACCACAGAGCATGTGAGAAAAAGAATGGTGGGAGGAAGGCCACAGAAGCTGGTGTGCAGACAGGTAGAGGAGCTGACAGGCAGCAGAAGGCTGGAAAGGAAGCTACATTTCAACAAGATTTCCAAGAACTAAACGAACCTGACGAGTAACTGTATGTGAAGGAGAGGGAGGACTCAAGAATATCTGATGTTCCCAATCTGGCAGATGACACTGCTCTAACAAAAATAAAGGAGACGGCAGGAGAAGGAGCAAGTCTGGAGAGGTAAGAGTGATAAGGGGCATGTAAGTCTAAGGTGATGAGACACCAACAACTACTGTCTCACAGACAGCATCAGGTAGTAAGTGTTCACCCATCTCCATCCAGCCCTACTTCTTCAGAGGGAGATCTTTAAGGGGAATGAGCACATGAAAGGTCACAAATAAATGCTGAACAACTGAATAAAAATAACTACAGATTTTTACTGGTCTAAGGATTTATTAAAGACCTGAGTGATCACTCAATAAAACCCTTCTTCCACTATGAGAGTTAGCTTGTATGGGGTGAGGATGGTTTTGGAGTAAAGCAAAGGTAGGTTTGAGGCCCATATTCGTATTTCCCAGGCAAGCAGCCTGGGGCCTACCTCATCAAGGCAGGGGAGCTTTCAGGGGGGCATGAAGTGGCCCAGCTGTGGTGGCACTGCAGTACTGCAATGCTCTGCAATGCTAGAGGCACAGGAAGAACTTGGTTTGGTTCTAAGTCAACCAGGCCAGCACTAGCATATCCAAGATCCTGACTGGCTGGGAATCACAGCGTGAGACTCTGCTGAGGGTTCCTCCCACCTTCCTGTTTCCTTCTTCTCTTTTTTTCTTTCTCCTTCCTTTCCTCCTATTATTCTCTCTCTTGAAGGAATAAAAAAAATGTTAATGCTGGGCTCCAGTTTCAGACTGACTAAACCAGAATCTGCATTTTTCAGGGCCAGCCAGCAGCATGGTGGTTAAGGTGGCTGAAACCCACAGGGTCATCTGCGTGGTGTGTGTCCCAGGTCCAGCAGCTTAAGAAACATGTCGTGGGTGTGTGCATTTGTGCCCAAAACATGGAGGAGAATGGAAGAGAAGGGATTGCAGGGTGGCTCTCTTCACTGGGAGGAGGGTGCATTCTCACCTTTCCTTGCTCTTTGTCTCTCTGCAGCAAATGCACACACCCTACAACAATACACACACACACACACACACACACATATAAATACATATATATACATATATATACATATATGTATTTTTTTTTCAGCAGATGGCGTAGCGGTTACTTCACTGGACTCCCACATGGTCGACCACGGTTCAAGTGTCAGACACATTGGCTTGAGAATCATGCCAGGCGCGTGTGTGTGCATGCCCAGGATCCTGGGAGGAGTATGAAGGAAAGGAGATTGTGGAGTGGCTGATCCCCCTGGGGGACAAGTTTCTCACTTTCCCTTCCACTGTCTCTTTCTCTCTCCAGTGAGCACACATGCCCTATGGCAAAAATCTTTCTTTTTTTTAAATGAATAATCTTTATCTCAACAGTTGTGCTGGAATAAGTTAGATTAACCAGAAGATAATGATAGAGGTGCTAATGACGAAAGTGCAGTGAAACATGACACTCTGAGGCTGACCCACATGGGAGGGCTCCAGGTTCATGTCCAGAGACCTCCTTGGTTAGACTGGGCACACATGTGCTCATGGACTAGGGTGGGCTGGGGGACCTGGTTGAAGGTGCTCCATTTCTGTCTCTGTCTTTCTCACAAAAAGAAAATAACTTAAAGAACAATAGTCAATAAGACTATGTGGAAATTCTCAGTATGATACAGAAAATGTTCAATATGGATGTATTCTAGACTCCCTGAGGATAGAAACCCAGGCAAGGAGGGAACTTCCTAAAAGTGTCTGCAACTGTAGAATACATTTCACATGAGACTGAAATTCTAGGTTTTCTTTCTATCATTATTTGTGAATGTTAACATTCCGGAAAGGAACATGCAAAATGAACATTCAGAATCATGTCCTAATAGTACCAGTACAAAACAAAACCTATGCAAATCAGCATAGCAACAGCTGTCTAACTCCACTTGTCTGAGCGCACGCTATGACTGACCCAGCATGTCACATTCTTCCTCTTGGCCTCAACAGCCACACTGGTCTTCTCTCATTTCCTGAAGCACAGCCAGATCTCTTCCTCCTCAAGGCCTGCGCAATGGCTGTTTCTCCTGGCCCTCCCTGACTTCCCTGATCCTCCCGACGGCTTGCTGTTCTTTATCCTCTATGGTCTTACCTGCCAGTTCCTCAAGACCTTTCTGATCTCATGTACATTCCCCCAGCAGACTCCCCCAGTAATTCTCTACTTTAGCCTACTGTCTATTTCCTCATACATCTCACCCAGAGTACTATTTTTTTCTTATATCCTCCCTCACCTCCAACAAAACTCAAGTTCCAAGAGGGCAAGAACCTCATCTGACTTGTTAATTTCAGACATTTTGCTAAATGCCTAGCCTACAGCAGGTGCAAAACAAAAACAAAAACACCCAACTGGTGAAATGAGTAATGTGAATGGGTGCCAGGCTCTAGGTCAGACAGTGGGATTTGGAAATAACAAAGCATCTGCTTTCAAACAGCTCAGAGTTGAATGGGGAAGTAAATGAGCCACTAATTACAAAAAGGAAGATGAAAGGGACATGATAAGGGGTACCCAGAGGCAGTAGGAGGCCAGGGAAGGTGCACCTATCCTAACCCTGGAAGGGAGAAAGCCCAAGGGTATCTTCAGGAGGTGATGATGCTGGCTGCACCCAAGGAAGGTTAGCGTTTTACAAGGCAGTCATGATGAAGTTTTCACCAAACACATGAATTAAGATGGCCCCTTCGGAGTTCAACCTCAGAGCAACACACGATGACTAAGAGTAGAGGGGCGGAAGCTGGCAGAAAGAGAGAGCTTGGCTTCCTGCATAGCAAGATTCAAGCACAGCCAGAGGGAATGTATTCACATATATAAAGAAACACGGCACCTGAGGAGGCTCACCCCAGCAAGCTCCAAAGAAGACAAAGTCTGGCAAGGACCAGTGAAGCAACTGGGTAGGAGAGAAAGAGGAGCCTTTGCTCAGACATGAGTTTTCTGCTCATAACACATCTCTCTAGCATGAGGAGGCATCACCAGGTCATCAGGCCACTATGCACTTGATTGTCTCCTTGCTTCTGTTCTGATTCCTTCTCAAATAACCTCCTAGTTGAGGTACTGGCTCCCACCTGTGTCTACCTGGACAGAGAGAACACAGAAAATTGTACATTGGCTTTCCAATTTCACTGTTCACACAGTTATGAGCTTGGTTAATTTGAGCCCAGCGAAGTGAACCTACTCTTTGATGTAAAATTTATTTTTATTTGTTGAGACAGAGAGCACAAGCAAGAAAAGAAGGGAGAGAGACAGACAGACCACACTCCCAACAGGGTCTGATGCTGTGATTCACCTCCAGCCTTTGCCAGCCCCAGATGATGGGCAGGCACATGCCCTGTGCACTCAGTGAGGTTTCTAAATATGAATCTGGAACCTTTCCATATGGGTCAACCTTAAACAGCATCATGGGACCTGCCCATGGCATGGTGGTTGAGGTGGGTAGATACCACATGGCCAGCTGTGAGGTTCAAGTCCTGGACTTTGCAGCTTGAGAAACATACTGGGTATATGTGCATGCAAGCCCAAAATCTTGACAGAATGTAGAAATGGAGGAGAAGGAATTGCAGCATGGTCATCCTCCGTGGGAGGTGCTTCTTTGAGGATTTTTTTTTTGGGGGGGGGAGAGGTTTTTGCTATAGGGCACGTGCGCTTGCCAGAGAGAGACAGAGAGACAGAAAGCGAGAAATCACTCCCCAGGGGGGTGGCCACGCCGCAATCCCTTCTCCTCCATTCTCCTCTCGGGATCATGGGCATGCATGTACATGCACCCGGCCTGAGTTTAAGCCACCAGGTCCGAGACTTGAACCACGGTCGACTACATGGAGCCCAGCGACATAGCCATTATGCTAACTGCTGGTACCAAGGATTTTTTTTTTTTAAAAGAGGGCCAGAGTGAGAGAGAGAGAGAGAGCTAAAGAGAGAGAGAAAGTGAGTAAGCAAGCCATAAGCTTCAGGACTCAAACCACAGGTGACCACGTGGGAGTCCAACGCCCTTAACCACTATACCACCTACCAGCCCCCAGGAGGTGCTTCTTACTTTCCCTCTCTTGCTCTGTTTCTCTCCAGTGGGCACATGTGCCCTCTGGCAAAAATTTTTTTTAAAAAAAGGGCATCACATTTTACCACCGCACCACCATCCTGCCCCATATCAAGGTTTTTGGCTTGAATTATTTGGGGATATTAACACTATCCAGCAAGTGAGGAATAAGAAGAGGCAAAAATCTTGTAAATATATGTATTATTTAGGATATAACAAATATGAGCTCTCTGAAGAGCAGCTAAATGAAGACACTAGTTGGCATTTGGCCATCCAAGACTGATGCTCAACAGGAATGGAATTACAATTCTAGAAACACATATTCAGGCAATAGATGAAATCACCCAAGAAAAGTATGCCAACTCACAAGAGATAAAGGAACAACCATGGAACCCCGAGCAGAAAACCCAGTGTATAAAGGGTGGAAGAGAAGGAACCTGCACAGTAGGTAGAGAGGGGGAGGGGGCGGGTATCTAGAACTGCTTTCAGTATTTGTTACTATCTACTGTCACTTCTAACTTCTACAGAGGAAATGCTAGTTTTAAACTGAAAAGAAAAACAATTTGTTTATAGAAAAGTTAGTGAAATGATAGAAAAGTTCTTTCAGAATAGCACAACATGGCCTCCCGGGACAGGAAAGAAACCAACAGAATACACCCTCCTACCTCCTTACCACATTGCAAAAGTGCAATAAAGCTGGTTGAAAGAAACGAACTTTCTTTGGGAACCTAGTCTTAATGATTAATCCTTGCCAAAAGTCCAAAGTCCATGCTGTCAACCAGCTTTGGATGAATTTTCAAAGCAGAGATATAATCTTCACTGTGCATTTTAATGACTAACACTGATTCAGAGACGTTACTCCACATCTAGACCCTGTGAAAGACCAAACCTCAGTCTCTAAGAGATGACAATACAGGACATATGAGCCTCTCAGCAGTGTCACTGAGACTGCGACTCACTGTGTTGGAACAGCTGCTCAAAGTTTTATTGTCATCAAGAGCCATTAAGGGTTTTTTGTTGTTGTTTCCTTTTTTTGGAGCAAAACTAAATGCTAAAAACTGGATTGTACATTTCCCACCCCCATCATAGTTTACAATATTGTTGGGGAAAAGCAAACAACTCCATAAAAAAACCTGAGATTTCAACACAAGTTACAGAAGTGCCAAATAAGTGATATGATAGGTCAAGGAGGGGGGTGATCCCCAAAGACTGCATTATAAAAGAAAACAGGCCTTGAGCCACAGGATCTGCTCACCCGATAGAGACAAAGAGAGGGAACGTAAGAAATCATTCCCAGGGGGATGGCCACACCACAATGCCTTCTCCTCCTGGGAGTCTGGACACGCATGCACATGTACCCAGCATGATCTTCATGCTGCCTGGTCCAGGACTCAAACCAAGGTCCACCATGTGGGAGTCTAGCCCCTTCACCACCATACCACCTGTTGAGCCAGACTTGAAAGGAAAGGCAAGACAATGAAGACAAGATGGAAAGCAGGGTAACAGAAATACTGTCAGCAGGGCAGACATAAGCAAAGGCACAGATGCAGGAACTGTGCCTAGAAACAGCGGGTCAGTTTTAGTGGCTTGAGTAGCCAGGCTGTGGTAGATTTAGGTCAGAGAAGTAGACAAGATGGTACAGGTCAGTCAGAGTTCTGTACTTTATCCTGTGCACAGCATACAGACAAGTGAAGGTTTCATGCACAAGTGGATAGTGTATGCAAAGCTAGATTTGGAAAAAAAATTAATCTGGCAACTGTGTACAGAAGGAGGGACAGGGCATCATGATTGCAATGGGGTGTGCATTTATTAAAACTTATCAAACGCTGGGCTGGTTCTGTGGCAAAGCGGTGGTAGGCTGTTGAAGAGATGCTGGATCCCACACAATGACTGGTTGAAATCCCTGGCCTGGTCAGCCTAAAACGTGCTCGGCACACACACAAGTGTCCAAGGTCTGATGGGTTAGAGGACTGGAAGAACAAGACTGTGGCATGATCAGACCTTTTGGAAGATGTCATGTCTCTCATTCTCTCTCATATGCACGTGTGCACAACGCATCACAAATAAAAGATAAATTACCAAATGTGTACATTTAAAATTGATGAAAAAATTGTTTTTAATTTCTTCCATGAGAAAAACAGAGAGAGAGACAGGTGCTCTCAACAGGGTCTTCATGCCTTCCCTCAGCCTCAGCTAGCTAAGATCATGGGCAAACACAACCCAGGCACACATATGCCCAGCCTACACACAGAAGCATTGAGACAAAAATCCAGAATCTTCCCTTTCACCTCAGCATCTTGGAACACTGCATTACCTCTGTGTCACTCTGGCTGGCCTAAAACTGCTGAATTTTTTTGCATGTAAATTATACCTCAGTAAGATTATCTTTTTAAAAATTTGCTACCGAGTGTGTGTCCTTTCTGGAGAAAAAGGAGAACAGGTGGAATGAGAAAGCACCCCCCAGAGGGAAGGGACAATGCCGCAATCCTTTCTCCTCCAGTCTCCTCAGGATTTTGAGCATACATGCGCATATGTCCAGCTGCTGGGCCCAGGACTCAAACTCCACAGCTGGCCATGTTGGAGCAAGCTGCCTACCCATCTTGCCACCAGCTGGCCCAGTAAGAATAATTAAAAATTAAAAAAAAAAAAAAAAGAGCAAAGGTTAAAAACAAGAATAAGCTAATTATTAAAATACAAGCTTAAAAAAAAAAAGCTGTAAAATCCTGCACATCTATAGACAAGGGGGTTAATTCAAGCCAGCTAGTAACATATGCATCTCTTCCTAACGTGAAGTTGAGGGACATCCCGTTGGTAGCCCGAATACCTCAGAAATCAGCAAACGCTACAAATCGGGGCTTTTTCCCCAAGGGCAGTTGTTCAGTATTCACTAGCACAACACTGTGTCATTTCTATACGAGGGCTAGCTTGAACATGGCATCAAATGAAGAGTCCCTCGATATTTTCTTCTAACTCAAAATGATGACATAGCTCTGAAGCACCATTTCTTCATCTTACCATCAGTAGATGGTTATCAAAAAATATCAGATTTAAGAGCCTAACATTTTATTAGTTTCGAGAACTAAAGCATGCCTCTGAATAAGATAGAAACCTTTGTTTGCATCTCTCAATCAAGGTTTCTAGCTATTATGTGGTTTTCCCTGGGACTAACACCAATTGATGATGATAATGCATGAAAAAAATTCCGTATTCACTGTTACAGCAAAGGCTAATTGCACAGGCCTATTATTGGAATATGCTTCCTTAGTTCAAACTAGCTGCATTTCAATAGAGTAAAGAGGATTTTCCATAGAAACCCTACTGTGAAAAGATGAACTTTGTCTTAACAACTTTAGTTGCAAAAACTATTCATTTATAGATGCCTATTTCACATCTCTGAAGCAAAATGGTTCATTTGTTATGCAGATTACCAAATACTTAAGAATAAAGAGGATTGTTCTTTAAAGGCTCCAGTTAACTATCAGCATAGGCTTGATCTCAAAACCATCTAAATATGACAGCAACTAATTGTTTCGAACCTTTCTGATTTAGCTGCAGAGAAACACAAATAAGCACCTCCTTCCAGTTTTCCAACTCACTTTCCAGGGACTAAACTAGGGTTCTTCCCTCAAAAAAATCTCTTTAAAATGGTCCTTGGTTTTTATCTGTGAAGGCAAGAACCGGAATACCAAGAGGTGGGTATAGCGAGGGGTTTAGAATCAAGTTCTCCACAGCAGGTCTAATTCTGTGAGTCCTTAACAGCCTTAAACTTTGTTTCAAAAGTTCTTAAGCCCACTATTTAGAACCCAAAAAATAATTTTTCAGGAATAAAAGCCAATTTAGGGGCTGTCAGGTGCCATGGAGGTTAAGGCAGCTGGATCCTACACAGTACCAACTGAGTTTCGCGTCTTGGACCTGGCGACTTGAAAATTATGCTGGGCACCTGGTGCACCCCAAATCCTGAAAGGAGAATGGATTAGTAATTGCTGCACGGCCATGGCGGGGGTGGGGAGGTGATTTCTTTTCTCACTGTCTTCTCTCTCTAGTGCGAGAAGTTTTGCTACACATCCTGTAGCAAAAACTAAGAAAAAGAAAAGGCAGATTACTTCGCATATATCTACAGTATACTACTTTACTTTGGAGTATTAGCCTTCATCTCAGAAAACAAAGGCATTCAGAGTTCTTTTATTTTTTTGAGAGATTTTTGCTATAGGGTGCATGCACTCACCAGAGAGACAGAAAGTGAGAAATCCCCACCCATGGGGCTGGCAGGTGGCGTGGTAGCTAGGGGCGCTGGACTCCCACATGGCCGATCACGGTTCGAGTCCTGGACCTGGTGGCTTGCTTTCTCACTTCCCCTCTCTCTCTCTCTGTCTCTCTGTCTCTCTGTCTCTCTCTCTCTCTCACTCTGTTCCTTTCTGGTCAAATTTAAATAAATAAATAAAATTAAATAAAATAATTCTTAGAAAAAAGAAACCCCCACCTGTGAAATGGCAACACTGCAATCCCTTCCAGATTCTCCTCTCAGGATCTTGGGCATAGATGCACACAAGCTGCCACGTGGGAGTCCAGCAACATAAGTACTGTGCCATCTGCCGGTCCCAAAAGGCGTTCAGAGTTCTAAATAGACACTGACCCTTCACTGTCTGAACCTCATTACAACTGGAGCCCCTCTCAGAAAGGGAAATAAAAAGACACAGGATAAAAGATCATAAATAGGTACCAGCAAATGGCATAATGATTATGTTGCTGGATTCCCACAGTCGACTGCAGTTCGAGTCCCTGACCCGGTGGCTTAAAACACACTAGGCACATGTGTGTGTATGCCCAAAATCCCAAGAGGAGAATGGAGGATAAGGGATTGCAGAGTGGCCATCCCCCTGGAGAGTGATTTCTCACTTTCTCTCTGGCAAGCACATACACCCTATAGCAAAAATCTCTCTTTTAAAGAAAAGGCAAGGAAAGGAAAGATCATAAATAACTATGTAACAGGGCAGGCCCCACAGCACAGCAATTAAAGGAACTGCCAGATTATTTTGCACGGGATTCTTGCAGTCCGAGTCTTAGCCCCAGCGGTTTAAGAAACATACCAGGTGCATATGCATGCATGCCTAACATCCCGATAGGAAGGAGAGATACAGGAAAAAAGACTGGTATGACCACAGCACACTGGGGTTTGCTTTCTCTCTCTTATGAGCGCACGCATTCTTTGGTAATAAAATAAATACGTAAATATAATTAAAGAACCATGTAAGAAACGGGGAAAAAATGCCAGGTAGAAAAAAATGACAGGAAATGGGAAGAAATGTATGTGTTCAAGAATCACCAGGTACTGACATGCCCTGCCCCAGTGACAACAGGTTACTCACTAGAGAGGGGTACTTGGGAGTGAGCTGCCAGGCTGTGGAGCGCATACACGCAGAGACGTCTGAGCCCCAGGCCTGTCCCCTGAGTATTCTTTGAATCACAGTCCCCAGCCCAGGGTCTTTTCCTTAGGCTTTTAATTGCCCTGAAGAGTACAAATAAGGACCCTTTAAAGGGGAAAGCAAAATGTACGTGTGGATCCACATCTCTATTAACAAAAATTTACCACTGTCCCCCATTCTGTACAGCGTACAGTTCTAGGCACTGAGAACAAAGGGATATACACAGAAACTATCCTCTAAGGAGCAGCTTTGAAGAGGTGGGAGCTGGAGCCACAAGCAAATAGAAAATGGTAACTGCTTATCAGTGGGGAAAACAAAGGGTGCTATTAAAGCACACAGAAGGCGGAAAAGTGTCTAAGCCACATACAGCCATGGGGGAGGGGTGCGCTGGTTCACTGAAGGCTTTTGACAAAGATGCAAGGCTTCAGGTAGACAATGAAGAACACACAAAAGCCAGCCACAGGAGAAGGGGTCCCTGCAACAGTTGGGAACTGTCTTTCGAGAAGGCTGGTACACTGGGCCGGGTGGAGGTGAGGAGTAAAGCGCATCACTGTATCTTGGCTCTCCATGGCCAGAAGACACTATTGCTGTTGAACTATCCAGTCCGGTCTGACACCAAGGCTGACCTCTCTGTCAGACTCTCCACTCAACTGACTTTTATACCATGGGCACCGAACAGCGGCTAAGGGGTTTTGGACAGGAAGCGGCATGATCAGATGCACTAAAAACAGGGTCACTCTGGCAGTAAAATGAAAGGCAGATTGGAAGGAGGCAGAGACTAGATGCAGGGAGCCCTGAAGTTGTGAGGTGATTTGCAACGTCCAGGCAAGACCTATGGGACGGAATCGAACCATCTGACAGTAGGGATGGAGAGAAATGGGGAAAGTAAAGAAGGCAGAACAGGATGAGGGAGGAGTCAAGACACAGGTTTCAGTACTTGGGGAACAGAAGAGTGAACATACACACCCGCATGTGCGCGCGCGCGCATGCGCCAAACTTCAGTCTGAGTTTGGAAGAAACAATTCAACTGAAGATGCATGTGCATAAATCATTTTACAGCAAAGGATGAGCTAGTTACATGAAAAGAGGACTGAGAATGATGCCCATGGAAAAATCCAGTGATTTTCTTTTTATAGATTATTTAGCTTTGTTATTATTTATTTTGTAATCTGATTAGAGAGACAGAGAGTGAGCCTATCCCTACTTGCTACCTCAGTTTCTCCAGCTGAGAAACAAAAAGTACATCATGTTTAAATGCAACACAAGCTTAAAAAGCTCATAAAGGTTGTTAATTTTTCAAAATGTTTACTTTTTTCCTTTATATTGAGACAAAGAGACAAAACAGACAAAACAGACGTACTCTTGATGAAGTCTTCAGACCTTAATCCTCCCTTGGCCCTGCAGCTAGTTGGGATCAGAGCTGTACCATGGTACATGGTGGGAGACCGGGATGCAAACCCAGAGCCTTCCCACACGGCCTCCAGCATCACCCAGCAATGCCCCTTCTATCTATACCATCATGCCTGGGCCAAAAGTTGTCCATTTAAAAAAAATTTTTTTTAATTTCATTTTATTTATTCATTCATTTCTTTTTTCTTTCTTTCTTTCTTTGTTTTTTTTTTTTTTTTTTTTTTTAATTTGACCAGAGAGAGAAAATGAGAAAGCAAGCCACCAGGTCCAGGACTCGAACGGTGGTTGGGAGTGTACAACGCCTTAACCACCACTCCCCCTGCTTGTCCCAAAAGTTGTTCATTTTTTATCAAAACAATTCATCCAAATTTCTGCTCCATCTTTAAATAATTTTACTCAACACAACCAAGTATATATCTGATTAAAGCAGAAATTTTAAAGCACATGAAAATCTGTAACATAGGGCTGGCCTGATATCCTCGTGGTTAGAACAGCCAGATCCCACACAGATGACTCAGTCCCAGTGGCTTGAGAAACAGGCTGGGTACATATGCGTGCATGCATGACTATGGTTGTGGCCATGTCTCACTTTGGTAAGAGAAGGGGGGGTCACCACTGTCTCTGTATCATTTTTTTCCAGACACCAATTCTCACGCCTGTTTTCTCTCTGGTGAGCACTTAGAAAAATTAAGAAATACTCAGGAAGTGAGTAGGAGAACCAGTTCTGAGGCTCTGTACTGAACCACAGCCCCATCCCTCCTAGTTTGTCACCTATACCGAGGGAGATGACATCTGTAAAGGGTCAAACAGAACCTGGAACAACTAGGATCACCTATCTGCTTCTTTTCCTCCCTTGGAACTCAGTGCCGGTCTTAGAACCCAGGCTGGTATCTCTCGACTATGGAGGTAGAGCCCATCGGCTGTGCTGATGGGCTCTGGCTGGACAGCCTGGAAACCACTGTACTGCCAACAGATAACACATTCCAAGTTCTCAACAACCACCTCACAAATCAACTTTTAAACACCCCCTCCATAAAGGTAGGGCAGTCAACGTGAGAAATAAAAAGATCCTTGTAAATCGGATATTACAGTAATGTATTCTAAGAGGTCATTTGATACACTCAGTGGAAAGAACATAAACTTTCACTTCAAGCTGTCCCAGGTTTGAGTTCTGGTTTCAACACTAGACTTAGGATAGTAAATTACTTATCTTCTCTGAGCCTGCTCTTTCCTTGCCGTGGTCTGAGAATTATCAGACTATAACATAGAGTTCAGCAGTCCTGAGTCAAAACTCCTAAGTCGAACAGGCTGAGGTCATCACCCAGCTCTGCACTTCCTTGGCATGAGTCTGGGGCCTAAGCCCCAGGTTTCTCCTCTGTAAAACAGGAAAAGTGAAAACGGTACCTACTTCTTGGGGTTATTCTGAGGATTGAAAGAGAGGTCTAAAGTGCCAAAAACACAAAGAGTCTGGCAACAGATGCACTTAAATGTCAGCTGTTACTATTATTACTAATTTCGCTGGCACAAAGAAAGCACTCAGAGAGGCTTTGCATCAGTTTAAGTTACAGACCAAGTGACCGTGTGCAACCCTCCTAGCCCTTATCTTTCCTGGAGGGGAAGTCACCTCTTTCCTGAGACTGTGAACCTCACCTTCATGGCTTTAAAGGAGTGGTAGAAATATAGTCTGGGACAAAAACCACTGCTCTGGCTCCCTTCTGCTAAAGGGCAGGAAGAGTTCTTCATTTGCTGTCTCAAACTTTAAAATAAACACTAAATACTATTACTGGTATTTTCAAAACAAGGATGTTTCAGACAACATCCTTAACCTCTAACAAAATAAACTATTTTCCCCACATACGGTTTTCAGAGCACCAGGAAGAAACATGGAAACAGAAAGACATCTGTTTTGGAGCAGAATCTCAACTGGAAAACAGCCTGCCTGCACCTGGGACCACAGGCAGAAGCAAACCGCTTGGCTAAGGGGCCCAGACCTTAAATATGCCTGTCCTCCCAAAGAACTCCCTCCACCCCCCAGCACGCAGCCAGTTATCTCTGAGCCCCATATGCAGGGGGCTTAACAGCCATAAAAAACGTTGAATTCCACAGATTTTTCTTTGAATCATTAATTCAAGATAAACAGACCAATGGCAATACAAAGGCAATTTCTAAAAAAAAAAAAAAAAAATCCTTGACCTTTACCAGTCTCATAAGTCCATCCAGCTAAAAAATGTACTTTTCACATCGAGTTCAATTATTAAAGATAAGACAGAAGAAATCTATCAAACCCCATGACTCTTGGAAGGCTTTCTCAAATGCATTTTAAATTTTCAAATGGCTCATATTCCTGCACCTGTTAATTTTTCTTCAAATGACTTCAGCTTTTTTTTTTATAGGCGTATAATCACATTCATTCCAGGACTCTAATATCCTAAATGCAAAGTTTTAATGGACATTATAACCAGCTGAACACAAAAGTTCTCTGTCATTAAACATATCCAATCCAAGCTAAGAAAAACAGGAAAATAGTCTCTAGACACAGTATCAGCTTTTATCCACCACAGAAATCAACACACTCAGCTTCTACAGACCTTAGTAAATTTGCTTTAAATTTCTCGGCCATTAGAAACAGAATATGCACAAGAGGTTAATAATCTTGTATTTTCTTGTCATTAAAAAATATATATCATTTATCTATCTATCTATCTATCTATCTATCTATCTATCTATCTATCTATCTATCTATCTGGGCCAGGCAGTGGCATGGTGGTTAAGGTGACTGGATTCCATATGGCCAACTGTACAGTTCAAGTCCCAGACCTAGCTACTACCAAAAACATGCTGGGTGTATACATGTGCACACTCCAAATCCAGAAAGAACGGAGATGGGATTGTGGCGTGGCCATCCCCCATGGCGGATATTTCTCTCTCTTCCTGGCAAGCATCCTATCGCAAACTAAAAAGACAACAAAAAAAATGATCTATGCTCAAGTCCTACAGAATTTTTTTTTTTTTTTTAGAGCGATTTTTGCTATAGGGGACATTTCTCACACCGAGAGGCCAAGAGAGATACAGAGTTAGAAAGTGAGAAATGGCACCCCAGAGGGGGTGGCCATGCCACTATCCTCTCTCCCCCATTCCTTGAGGGATTTTGGGCATGCACGCACATGCATCCGGCCTGAGTTTTAAGCTGATGGGTCTGGGACTCAAACTGCAGTCTACTAAATGGGAGTCCAGCATGGTAACCATTACGCCATCTGCTGGTCCCAGACGTTTCTGTTGTTCGTTTTGTTTTTTAATTTGCTAGAGGACACATGCACTCACCAGAGAGATAAAGGAAGAGGAAGAGTGAGAAAGCAGCCCCCCTAAGGGGGTGTGGGTCATGTAGCAACTTCTTCACTTCTCTATCCTTCTGGGTACATATGCATATGTGCCCAGCATGTTTTGCAATCTTCTGGGGCCTCAAACCCTGTGGTTGGCCATGTGGGATCCAGCTTCTTTAACCACAAACCAAGGGGCCAGTCCCAGAATTTTTTATAATCCTCACACCCCACCACGCACCCCCAAATCAAATCTAGGACCTAAGCTATCCTCTCTTCAGTATTCTGCAACAATCTAGTTCAGGTTTACTAACCTTACTTTTATTTTGAAATCTAAGAGGAAGGAAAGAAATTTTCTGTTCTAGATCTCATTTCTGGGGAACTGAAGTAGATGCAGCTCCAAGGTTATACAGTACACACAGAGAACATCCTGTCTACTTGCCTAAATACACTCCGGGCATGCTCACACCTAATGGCCAAGCCACCTGCAAAAGTCCCATTTGCTAGTAAGTCTAGCAGGTAGAAGATTATGCTGTTTCATTTATTTATTTTAGAACAGTCACCTTGTATCCAACTGATCCAGGCCACTTTCACTGCCAAGATGTTAACAGGTATTGCAGTTGTTAAAGGCAGGAAGTAAACAAAACAGTTCCAGCCCCTACCCTGAGACTCTTTTCTCACATCCCTACTCCTTTTACACCTGTTAAGTGGTGTGTGCAGGTGTGTGTAGGAATAAGTGCATGCTGGAGTCTGAACAGGTAACAGGAGACGAAGCTGAGAGGAAAGGGCACAGGCAAGGTAACTAGACCACGCACACTTTCCTGCAGCTTTTTTTGGGGGGGGGGGGGGGGGGGGGCGGGGAGGGATTTTGTTATAGAGTGCATGCACTCACCAGAGAGACAGAGAGAGACAGACAGAAAGCAAGAAATCACCCCCCAGAGGGGATGGACATGCCACAATCCCTTCTCCTCCATTCTCCTCTCAGGATCTTGGGCACATACACATACATACCCAGCATGAGTTTCAGGCCGCCAGGTCTGCAACTCGAACCGCGGTGGACTACGTGGGAGTCCAGCAACATAAACAGCAAAACTAACGTGCTTGAAACGGAAATAAAAACCATTATACTATCTGCGGGTCCCCTGTGTGGTTCTTTTAATTTCAAACATGGTCCTCTCAGTAAACTCTCTGTAGATTAAATCCTAAATAACAAGCCTTTGTTTTAGAGAAATCATAAAGGGAAGCACATAATTTTGACATCAAGTAGATGGGAAGACCAAACTTTGAAATGTAAAGTTTAGAAAAATTCATCTAACTACATAGGACTGCCTATACAATGCTGTGTTGTCCCAGCATCTCAATGAACATACTTTTGAATATGCTCCTTAAAACTGGGACCAGCATTTGGCATAACAGCTATGTCACTGGACTTCAATGTAGTCAACCACGGTTCGAGTCTCAGACCCAGTGGCTTAAACTCATGCCGGGCACATGCGCATTCATGCCCAAGATCCTGAGAGGAGATTGGAGGAGAAGCGATTGGCCATGCCCCTGGGGGGGTGGGGGGAGATTTCTTGCTTTCTGTCTCTCTGTCTTGCTCTGTCTTTCTGGCTAGCACATGTGCCCTATAGCAAAAACCTCTCAAATAAGTAAGTAAGTAAGTAAATAAACTAATTCAAGTATGAGACTCTGTCTTGCTCTTTCTGGCTAGCACATGTGCCCTATAGCAAAAACCTCTCAAGTAAGTAAGTAAGTAAGTAAATAAACTAATTCAAGTATGAGACTTCGTATCAAGAGCTAATACCAAACAGACACATTCTTACTACTCCATGCTAATCATTTAACATTGCTCTCTTAAGGAGGCACTGAGAACTTCAGAATACTACAACTCTGCAATTTGGTCTCCTCAAACTCCTTCTATTAAATTAGGTGCTGGCAGGCCTCAACTTTCATACCTCAAAACAAGATTAATGCTCCTACTGGAATACCAGACAGAGTGAGCCCAAAGAGAACTCTCATTATCACCATCGACACGTGTGCCCGTGTACACAAGCACACACACATACACACACTCACAAACACAGGACTAATTAATGAGAGGTACTCTGGCTTTCCATAGAAAGTCCTTTCAACTATTCATACCTGCTACAATAGAGCAAAAGAATGAAAATATCTGTAAAGACATTGTTCAAAACCACAAATTCTTACAATCACCAACTCTGTAGAAAGCAACCCCTATTCCTATCTGACAGCAGAAAGCAACAGTGAAGACCACCTGTTGTTCCACTTAAAACCAAGGAGCATGGATGAGAGCAAATATGCCATGCACTAGGCTACAATAAATTCTGTTTTCCCACTAGGATAGCAACCAACCAACCCCAGTACAAAGGAAATGTATTTCCAATTATCTATCTGTTTCAAAAGACAATAGTAAGGAACAGCAAAATTAACGTGCTTGAAACTGAAATAAAAAGAAAAACCTTACTGATCACAGTATTTGTTTAGTTTTTTTAGATTCTAGAGATGGATTCTAGAGTCTAAAACACTGTTAAAAAACCTCCTTAAAACCTTCAACAATAGGGCCAGCATGTGGTATGGTGGTTAAGGTGCTGAATCCTTCTGTGGTTTGAGTCCTAAACTTGGCAACTTAAAAAAATCACACTAGGTTGGGACCAGCAGTTAGCGTAATGGCTATGTCACTGGACTCCCATGTAGTCGACCGTGGTTCAAGTCCTGGATCTGGTGGCTTAAACTCACGCCAGGCGCGTGTGCGTGCATGCCCAAGATCCCAAGAGAAGAATGGAGGAGAAGGGATTGCAGCGTGGCCATCCCCCTTGGGGGGTGATTTCTTGCTTTCTATCTCTCTGTCTCTCTCTGTCTCGCTGGCAAGCGCATGCGCCCTATAGCAAAAACCTCTCACAAAAAAAAAAAAAAAAAAAAAAAAAAAAATCACACTAGGCACATGTGCCTGTGTGCCCAAAAAAATCCCAATAGGAGAATGGAAGAGGTGGGACTGCAGAAACTGATGTGGTCATTTCCCCCTCTCTCTCCTCTCCAATGAGCCCACCAGTCATGGAGCAAAAAACTAAAACAGGAAAAAAAAAAAAAAAAAAAAAAGCCCTTCAATATGACTTTGGGTGCTGTCGTTTAACTACTTCAGCCCATATGCCCATCTCCACACCTGCAGGCTCTCCTGCCTGTCCCCTGGTCTCACCAATCCTGGGGCTCTGCACAGTCACAACACTCACGAAGCTCCTTGTATGACGTGATTTTACAGCTCCATGCTGTTGCCTAGTCCCTTCCTCTCCACCCTCCGCCCAGGACGTCCTTCAACTCCTGTTTTATGAAATACCTACAGATATTTCAAGACCAAGGTCGAGGTTCATTTCTCCTAACAGTCTCATTTCCCTCGACTGGCTGCATATGGCTCCTACCTCTGGGTCCCCCCTTGCCACTCACAGGTTGGCAAAGTTCTCTCTCTCCCAGAATGCAGGCTCCTAGAATAGAAAAGTCATGTCTCGGCTGGGCAGTTAATTATTTATTAATTATTAATTATTCTCATTCATGGAATAATTAATAAGACTGAAAGAGAAAAGAAAAGTCATGTCTCATTTCTCTAGGAGCATCTTTTACTGTTTTGCAAAGGATCTGACAGAGAAGACACTCAAAAATATCTGATTAGAAAACGGACTGAAGAAACTCTGGCCTACCATCTCGTATACTCCAGATGAGCAAATATTAGAAAGCTGAAGAAGCAGTGTGGATATAAACAGGAACTCTCACATGCTGCTCATGGAAATGTACCTTTAGTACAATCGTTTTACGGAATGAGTTTTTTCCTCTAGCCAAGCTGAAGAAGTGTACAACTGACGCTAGCAATTCTTCTTCAGGTCATACATATTAAACCACTGTGTGTCAAATGTGGTACTGATCAGCATTGTTTAAATGAAGGGACGGTTATTTATTTATTTATATCTCAAGGATGCATCTCTCATATTGCCTGGATAAGTGTTTTTTTCAAGATATTTTATTAAACTATAGTTTCCATTATGCACAAATAAACATATGTATGCTGGGTCTCAACATAAAGCGTATTCTTTTTTTTTAATTTGGCCAGAAGATGCATACCTTGTGCCACAGAAGGGGGGTAATGAGACATCATGGGGAATGGTCGCACATAAATACATATGAAAGTTAAAAAAAAAAAAAACCTGGTTGGAAAGATGATAATTCATCAAGAGACAGAGGGGAGTAGAATCAAGAAAACTTCACAGGAGGCTTCAATATAACTTCACTTCTTACTTCTTTAAAAAATATATATAATTTCTGAAGCTAATAGTGCAAGTGTTAAGTCTGACAGAAGTCAGTAATGGACGCTGTTCTATTACCTTTACCTTATTCTTCATACTTATTGTGCACTATATTTCACCATCTAAAAAATGTTTTAAAATGAGAAAATGACTAGAACACCCATACAAAAAGCTAGAATTGGGACCAGCAGTTGGCATAATGGCTATGACCCTGGACTCCTACGTAGTCGACTGCAGTTCAAGTCCCGGACCTGGAGACCTAAACTCATGCTGGGCATGTGTGCGTGCGTGCCCAAGATCCCGAGAGGGGAATGGAGGAGAAGGGATTGCGGCGTGGCCATCCACACTGGGGGGTGATTTCTCGTTTTCTGTCTCTCTGTCTCTCTTTCTGGCGAGCACATGCGCCCTATAGCAAAAAACACAAAAAAAAGTGATGAGCAGTTGGCATAATGGCTATATCACTGGACTCCCATGTAGTCAACCATAGTTCGAGTCCCAGAACCAGTGGCTTAAACTCATGCCGGGCACATGTGCATGTGTGCCCAAGATCCCGAGAGGAGAATGGAGGAGAAGGGATTGCGGCATGGCCATCCCCAGGGGGTGATTTCTCACTTTCTGTCTCTATGTCTCTCTCTCTGTCTTTCTGGTGAGTGCACGTGCCCTATAGCAAAAACCTCTCAAAAAAAAAAAAAGAAAAAGAAAAAGAAAAAAGAGCTGACCTTATACATCACTAGGATGCATTAAAATTATTTTCCCCACTAGATTATGGGTTTTTAAAGCAATCTTTTGGGTAACAACTTTGATTTTCTCATTTAGTACAGTGTCAATTGGTTTAAGAGTAAAAATGCATGCTTTCTTTTTCCAAAAATGGCTAAACTAAAAATCTCACCATTTGAATATTTCCTCTGTGGATACTATGTGCTATAAATGGAATTATTGCTAGTATTCTTTGATGTGATAATGGTACTGTGGCTATATAGGAAAAGTCCTTATTCTTCGAAAAGCCATGTAAGACTATTTAGGCTAAAATATCTTGGTATTTGCAACTTATTCATAAATGGTTCTACTAAAAATATAAACAATTAAGTAAATATGGCAAATATTGAGTCTACATAATAGGGTGGGGTATACAGGTATTCATCTATACTATTTTATCCACTTTAATGTACCTGAAATTTTTCACAATAAACTGCAAAGAAAATTTTTCAGCCAATATCTGTTGTGCAAGAAACAATACTGTCATTATCATGCAACTCATATGAATTACTCTTATCAACTAACTTCCAAAGTAAGATGAAGTTTTGGTTCTTTAAAAATAATTATTTATTGGAGGGACTAGCAGTTAGCGTAATGGCTATGTCGCTGGACTCCCATGTAGTCGACCGTGGTTCGAGCCTCGGACCCGATGGCTTAAACTCACGCCGGGCGCGTGTGCGTGTGTGCCCAAGATCCCGAGAGGAGAATGGAGGAGAAGGGATTGCGGCATGGCCATCCCCCCTGGGGGGTGATTTCTCTTTCTGTCTGTCTCTGGCAAGCGCATGTGCCCTGTAGCTAAAACCTCTCCAAAAAAATAAATTTATTTATTTTATTTTATTTATTATTTTTTATTTTGACCACACACAGAGAGAGAACAGAAAAGTGAGAAGGCAAAGGCAAGCCAACAGGTCTGGGACTCGAACCACAGTCAGCCATGTGGGAGGGCCAGCACCTTAACCACCACTCCAGCTGCTGGCCTCTAAAATTAAATTTTACCTTTTCTAAGTTAGGCTTTCCTCATTAAAATGTGGCAGTTGTCGGAAACAGGTCTACAACATAGCCATGTTAAAAGCCAACACTATATCTTAACTAGCAAATTTGACCATCAACCTGGAATGGGTTCTGCAATGTTATTAGTCATCATTTAAAACAGCCCTTTCTTGCTACTGGACATGCTTAGACAGTTACGTAGTAATTTCAAAAATCATAAAACTGATCACCAATTTCCTCAATAACATTTCCAAATAATAAGCCGAATTTTGGTTAAAAGCTCTACATAATTTAATATCTTGCTCTGATCTAGTAATTTAAAAAATCCTGATTACCAGTTACAAGCATCTAAGATGATGGATATGAGATAAAAGTGGTTCTAAAATATGACAGCATGCTGTCCTTAACACCAGGGAATGACGGAGAAATTTACTTGCTTAAAATTACACAATTATTTGAAAAAATTCTAATAAGGGCCTTGTCCCATCTAGTAAACCACAATGCCTCTTTAGATTATTCTAAATGAAAAGTAAAACTGCAACAAGACATGAAGGAACCATAAGTTTTCCTCTCCTGGAGCATAAAGTGAACAGATACACTTGTTCCATAGGACAGAGTAGAAGACACTCTACATCCTTTTCTTGGCTGCTCCCCATTCCAGGCAAGGACCCTTACCATCTTGCCTTGGGGCCAGCAGGTGGTGTAATGGTTAAGGCGCTGGACTCCCACATGACTGACCGCAGTTGAGTCTCAGACCTAGCAGCCTGAAAATCACACCGGCCACATATGCATGTATGCCCAAAATCCAAGAGGAATGGAAGAGAAGGACTACAGCATGGTCATTCTCCCTGGGGAGTGGATTCTCACTGTCCCTCTTACTGTCTCTCTGTCTCTCCAGTGAGTGCACACACCTTGTGGCAAAAAACCTTGAAAAAAAAATTGCCTCAATTCCACCATCTATAAAAATGGCAGCAACCAATTCATTCACAAGGAAGCCAAAGTTTGACCTAAACATGGTAAGCAAAGCGAATTCTTAGGCATACGGGTGGTAAGTTAACACTGGATAGTACTCTAATAACTACTTTCATAGTACCTCAACCTATTCAAGGACCCAAATCTAGAGGGTAACCCCTCTTCATAACTGGGTAAGACAGAGGCTTTTCCTACTCAAACTCAGCATTAACACAGGTCTCTTTATAAAGTAACATTTTACTACCATATTTTAAAGACAGAAATGAAGACGTCAAGTGTTTCCTACTTTGGATTTCTAAAAAAACATAGTAAAAATTTGTATCAAGAAAATTATAAACTGCAGAATTTATTTTCACTGGACATATTTATCTGCAAAGATAATAACATTCAAAATAAGATTTTAAATTTATATAGTAACTTTTTTTTTTTTTTTTGAAGAGGTTTTCACTATAGGGCACGTGCGCTCGCCAGACAGACAGAGACAGAGAGACAGAAAGTGAGAAATCACCCCCCAGGGGGGATGGCCACGCCGCAATCCCTTCTCCTCCATTCTCCTCCCGGGATCTTGGGCACGCATGCACACGCGCCAGGCGTGAGTTTTAAGCCACCGGGTCCGGGACGCGAACCGTGGTCGACTACGTGGGAGTCCAGTGACATAGCCATTACGCTAACTGCTGGTTCCCATTAACTCTTTATTTTCAAGTCTCTATTCCCTAGAAGGCTACAACAAGTATACATATGGCTCTGAAGGTCTTTTACATTTGTACACACACACACACACACACACACACACACACACACAAATTCCATGCAAAGAGTCTACAGAATGTTCAAGCTGGAAAGACTTACAATCATCTACATTAATTCCTTATCTGAAAGATAAGAACATAGATAACCCCAGAAATAAGTGAAAGCCCCAAAGTCTGCCTGCCAATGAGCAGAGAGCCAAGGGCTGGGACCTTGGCTTTCCAGGCAGCCTTCTCTCCTACCCACACACAGCCTCTCTACCAAGCCCCAGTCGTGATCCAAGTCCCAAGTTAGGTCAGTCCTCTGAGATAGTCTGAAACATTAGCTTAACTATAAATGAAAACAGGCAGGTTAACTTTTTTCCTTCTTCATTAATGCCCAAGAGTAAATAATTTTATCACATAAGCTCAGTATCCCAGCAAAGCAGAGCCTAAAAGACACAGAATAAAAGTAAAAGGTAAATTTCATGAATAGTCCCAGGTGTGGGACTGCTCATGGCCTATATATATAATACTCCCAAATATGTAAGTGAAAGAATAAATAAAATTAAGTTCATTAAGGCAGACACTGCTGGTTAACCCAGTATCTATTCTTGCCCCCCTTCTTTCTTACTGATTTTCTTCAGGGCAGTCAAAAAGCTACTTATTAAAATCTGTAGAGATGGACACTCAAAAATGTTCCTTAAAAGGTAGGGGATGGCAGCTGGTGGTGCTGGGGTTAAGATAGTTGAATTCCATATGGCCAACCAAGAGGTTCAAGTCCCAGATTCAGTAGCTTGAAAAAATACACAGGCCATGTCCCCATCCAAAATCCTGAAAAGAGGGAGAAATGGGGAAGGGACAGTGTGGCCATGCCCCCTGGGGAGAGGGAAGGGCTGTCTCACTTTCCCTCTTGGTCTCCCTCTGGCCAGCACATACACCGTCTGGCTCAATTTTTGCTACAGGGCGTGTGTGCTTGCTGGAGACAGAAAGCAAGAAATCAGTCCCCAGGGAGGATGGCCACACCACAATCCCTTCTCCTTCGTTCTCTGGGGATCTTAGGAACGCACTCATAGGCACACATTGTGAGTTTCAAGCCACCAGGTTTGGGACTCAAACCCTGGTCAGTCATGTGGGAGTCCAATGATGTAACCACTATGCCATCTGCTGGTCCTGGCACAATTTTTTTTTCAAGAAAGAAAATATTTTTAAAAGTGGTGGTGGAAAGGGATAAGACGGAGACTTAGTTCTTACCCCTTTGCCTTACTTTCCTTTTTCTTCTCCCACCCACATTTCTTCTGCCGTTAACGTGACAGCAGAAGCCATCCCCCTCCAGATGTAAGCCATACAGTAAAAAGGGTTGGGGTCTGGGTATACAGACAGGGGGAGGAGCCTGGGTCTCTGATGATACCAAGCCTGACCTTATCTGTCAACCTGACAACTTTCTGTTACAACGACATCATTTTAGAACTGTTATCAGCAGTCAGCTAAAATTCCTAACCGAGCTATTCACTAAGCATTTACATACTAAATTTATTTACAAACATTATTTCATAGATGGCTCAAAACAAATTGTAGGAGTTTTCCTTCTTTTTTTGGGGTGAGGAAACAAAGACAGATGCAAATCCAAATTTGTAACTAAAGCCTATGATTGTTTTACTATATTTATTTCTACATTGGAAGAAGTATATACATTTCAACTTTTAAAAAAAATTTTTGTCAGAGCATATGTGCTCGTGGGAGAGAGAAAGACAGACAGATAGAGAAAGAGGGAAAATGAGAAATCACCCCCTAGGGGGGATGGCCATGCTGTAATCCCTTCATTCTCCTCTTGGGACTTTGGGCATGCCCGCACTCGTGCCCAACATGTTTTTCAATTCACTGGGCCCAGGACTCATACCATGGAGTCAGACATACAGGGTCCAACATTCTCATATAATGTGCCACAAACCCATTTATTCTCTTCTATCCATTAAAATCCAACCAACCCATATCATATTTCAACAAGCTCTGTGGGTAAATTCTTTTACCAAGAAGAGTCCTCCCTGCTCTGGCTGACTGAGACGAGACTGCGGCTCTAGAAGAGGATCAGAGGAGGTCCTCCTGATCTAGAGTGTCTACGAGATCACAGAAAGCAAGAAGCTCAGCCTGTTCGCTTACAGCATCCCACAGAATCCGGCTCACACACACTGCACTCATCACATACACTCTCACAGTGACTCATCTACAACCTCTGATCCTTCAGCCGAGCCACGCCAGTGACCACTTCCTACCCCGTGGGTGTCCTGCTTATTTAACCTCCTGTCTCTATGACAATTGGCTTCTTCCAGGAAGCTCTCTCTGATACATTCAACTCCTTATTTTTCCAAGGTCCTACACCCTTCTCAAACGTTTTAATAAAGAATAAAACAGAGGCGCAATGTTAATAATGAGACTCAATAATATATCTTTAAACAAATCTATTTGAGATTTTTTTTTAAATGATGAGAATATCAATAATATGATTAAACAGAAAAACAAAGGGCTTTGCATATAAGATAACAAGATTTATACAAGATTTACACTTTACTTTACAGCCTGGATTCCAGCACTGAAGTCTAGACTTCTGGCTTGGAATAAGGGTAGGTTTTATGAATGGAATATTCCAACAATGGGTCTGCTGCCCAGAGCCAGCGCAGCGCCTGATGAGAGCGCCATACAATGCGGTACCTCCTGCAGCTCGAGGACGAGACTGCTCTCCGACATGTTCCCGGTGTGCTGCCTTCTCCTCGTCACAGACACTACCGTGTTTCACCACCTCTACGACATATTCCTTTACGACACACCAAGAAAGAAAACAGCTGCCAATTAGACTGTGACTCACCACCAATTTTAAGACATCTCAATTTCAAAGATGTTAAGATGTGGGGGGAAAAATGTCTTAGGATCTATAAAATATGATGCGAACCTGACACTGTTTACTAACATACAAACACTTGCCATCTTCACACAACGCCAATTTTCCTTCTTGGCTAAATGCGCATTTACATGGTTTACTGTATAATTCACTACGATTCAAATAATTTATTTAATATGCCAGACATTATGCTAGGTACAATTAAAGGATGTCCTGGACGCTATCACAATGTGACAACATTCCTTCCAATATACATTTGTAGAGATGCTCACATTTGGGAGGCCAAGGTTCGGGTCAGACCCGGTGCAGCTATACATGCCTATAATCCTAGCTAAGTGGGAGGCTGAAATGGGAGTATGGCGGAGTGGTGAAAGCCAGTCAAAAATACCTTCCCTAAGGGACCAGTGGATGGCGTATGGTTACATCACTGGACTCCCACATAGCCAACCACGGCTCAAGTCCTGGACCTGGTGGCTTAACCCTTATGTCAGGTGCATGTGCATATGTGCCCCAAATCCCGAGAGGAGAATGGAGAAGGGACTGCAGTGTGGCCATATCCCCTAGGGGGTGATTTCTCTCTTTCTGTCTGTCTCTCCTGCTAGCACATGCACCCTATAGCAGAATCTCTCTCTCTAAAAAAATACCTTTCCCAGGCCAGCAGGTGGCGTGGCAGTTAGGGTGCCGGATCCCTCAAGGCCGGCTGAGTAGTTTCAGGCCTGGACCCAGTGGCTTGAAAATCACATTGGGTATGTGTGTGCATACCCAAACTTCTGTGGCAACTAGAGAAAGGACTGCAGCGTGAACACCCCCTCTAGGGGATGATTTCTCACTTTCCCTCTGTCTCTCTGGTGAGTGACCTATGACAACAACAAAAAGCCTTTTTTCTTCCTTTTTCCTTTGCCTATCTCCTCTCTCATTGGGGGAAAAAAGTTAATTCATCTAAAAGCAACAATAAATCTTACATATTAACACAAATAATTTTTATAAAATATAGCGAATTTCCAAAATAAAAAATAATTTAGTAAAAATGGCATTTATAAAATGATTTTGCAGACCCACATGGTGGTTGATGCAGCCGGATCCCACATGGCTGACTACTAAGTTTGCGTCCTGGACCCCATGGTTTAAAAATGTGTACGTGGAGACCAGCAGGTGGCGTGGTGGTTAGGGTGCTGGACATTCTCATGTGGCCAACCGTGGTTCGAGTCCTGGACCTGGTGGCATGCTTTCTCACTTTCCTTCTCTTCTCTCTGTGCATCTCTCATTGGTCAAATTAAAATAAATGAATAAACAAAATAAATAATTAAAAATAAAATAAAAATGTGTATGTGCGTGTGTGGCCAAAATCTCAAGAGAATGAAGAGAAGAGATTGCAGTGTGCCTCCCCCACCCCAAATGCTTTCTCACTTCTCTGTGTCCTTCTCCAGCAAGGGCATGCACTTTAAAGTCAAAAAAAAAAGAAAAAGAAAAAAAAAAAAACTTTGCAAGTATCTCTGGCTTAATAGAAGAAAGCTGGATTTTCATACAGCATATATGCTTCTGCACTCAATTTGGTAAAATATGTTTTGAATATAGTTAGTAAAAAGAAAAATATTTTAATAGACTTTTCTAATCATTCTGGACATTCCTCACTGATACCATTACACCAAAACAGGGCAAATGATAGTTTCCCGAAGTTTAAAAATAATGTGAACTCTGAAAGCATAACAATGAACTTTCAAAACTTTTACATTAAAATCCACCAGCCTTCCTTGTATTCTGAATGGATCTTTTACCCAAGCATAAATTTTTATCATTTCAAAGATATTGATTCAGGGACCAGCAGTTAGTGTAATAGCTATGTCGCTGGAATCCCATGTGGTCGACCGCGGTTCAAGTCCCGGACCCGGCAGCTTAAACTCACGCTGGGCACGCGTGTGTGTGTGTGTGTGTGTGTCCAAGATCCCAAGAGGAGAATGGAGGAGAAGGGATTGCCGTGTGGCCAACCCCCCTGGGGGGTGATTTCTCAATTTCTATCTTTCTGTCTCTCTGTCTTTCGGGCGAGCGCACACGCCCTATAGCGAAAACTACACATTTCATCATACAACTTCAAAAAATCCTATCAGAAATGTCTGTATTAGTAAACTCTCAAGTATATGGTGATGGAAACAAGTTTTCCAAACTTCTAATTTTTGCCTTAACTCAAATTTGATCACTGGCAACATACACACTCAGTTGCCTTCTGAGAAGCTATGTCGGGCTAACACCCGAGTCTGAATAACTATAGTTTGTGGTAATTTTAAGTACAAATGGTGTTCCATGAGAAGCTAGATCAGAGGGCAACTGAAAATTACACAAGTGCTTTTTGTAGAAACTGCCGTACTTCAGTATGCACCCAAAGCACTTCCCATTTCATCACATAAAATATTGAAAAGACATATACATGAGTGTCAAATTTAATACATTATATTTACTCCTTATCAAGAGCATGCTTCAATGCTTCAGAAGAGTTGCCTTTCTTTCATTTTTGGCTATAGGGCGCTTACGAGAGAGAGAGACAGAGACAAAGACAGAAATCACTCCCCAGGGAGGATGGCCACATCGCAACCCTGTCTCCTCCATTCTCTTCTCAGGATTTTGGGCATGCATGCACATTTGCTGGGTGTGTCTTTCAAGCAGCCTGGTTCAGGACTTGAACCATGTAGATGCCATGTGGGATCCGGCTGCCTTAACCTCCAGACCACCAGCTGGTCCCCAGAATTGCCTTTAATTAAAGTTGAAATAAACAGTGGTGACAAGTGCAATGAGTACTAAAACAGTTTTGGTGTACTCAGACGTGTGTGCTTTTATCCACCATTGGTTTTGCACCATTAAGACAAATGTTAGTATAGCGTAAAGGGGCAAACAATGAATTAACATTACTATGAAACATGTTTTGACCTCACAGTTACCTAAAAATGTCTTGGGTACCCCGCACCATCTGTGTTGAAACCTCTGCATGAGAAGGTTCAACTGATCAAAGAACTTAACCATCACCTAAGGAACAATTTTCCTCCTTAAGCAAGCACGCATGTGTGCACAGACACACACGTACACAAAATTTTTTAAAAAAAGCTTTGCAGATATATAGTTTAAATGTATCACTAAACTTTAGTTCTTGCTTCTGTAAAATGAGATTTTAATTATCTGGCTATGTTAAAGTATTTTCCCCATTATTCTGAGTAACTAAAGCAGGTCACATATAATTTTTAGAGAAAGTGTAAGCTGGTAAAGCACTTAAATTTCTTTCCCTACAGAGTAAAGGTAAAATTAAACACAAAAAAGAGGTCCTCAATGAAATCCTGTGCAAACCAAGTAGTCAACAACACAGTACTAAATCCGTGCTAGTAAGTCATCTTTAAGTTGTTAGTCAACGACTAAATCAGTAAGATGAAATTTTTTTTTTGAGGGTTTTCGCTATAGGGCGCGTGCGCTCGCCAGACAGAGAGAGAGAGACATTGAGACAGAAAGCAAGAAATCACCCCCCAGGGGGGATGGCCACGCCGCAATCCCTTCTCCTCTGCAATCCCTTCTCCTCCGTTCTTCTCTCGGGATCTTGGGCACACACGCACAAGCGCCCAGTGTGAGTTTTAAGCCACCGGGTCCGGGATTGAACCACAGTCAACTATGTGGGAGTCCAGCGACATAGCCATTACGCTAACTGCTGGTTCCCAGTAAGATGAATTTAAAGACAGTTCCCAAAATATAAAACCGACTTTCTTTCCCAGATGAACAATCTTAGTAAGTACCTTTGGGGTCAGCCAGTGGTGTGGTGGTTCTGGCAGCTGGATCACACAAGGCTGGGTGCATGTGCATGTGTACCTAAAATCCCCAAAGGAAAAATGGAGAAGGGACTGTGGCCTGACCATCTCCCATGGTGGGTGCTTTTTTTCTTTCCCTCCTCTCTCCAGCAAGCACACACGTCCTCCAGCAAATTAAAAAGTAACTACTACCTTTGGTCTCTAGTACCAGCAATCGAACAATCTTAAAACCATCTGAAAATACTGTTTAATACACAAAAGTACTAGCATTTAGGACCATTTCAGAACGCAGATAAACATGTTGTATATGGGAAAAGGAAACGGTACAAGAAAAGACAAATGGCACCCATGCGCACATGAAAGAACCAAACTGCCCATCACTTGAGGACTGTCACTTGCCCCACTCAAAATGATTTCGATATTGTTTCTATTACAGGTGACAAATATTAATCTAAAAATGTCCCCAGGATATGGCGAAGCCCCTGCAGTATATTAATGACCCTACTTCATTGAGCAGGTGTTTCCTGAGCACCTACCACACACGCAAAACTAACTGCTACAAGAGACGGAAGCTAAGACACCCGAGTCAGCACCAGGACCATCACTACGTTTCTCTGTAAGCCCGGCACTTCCAACCGACCCACATAGCCCACGTCTGTAATCCACAAAGAGTGAACCATAACACCTCAAAGCAAACATGCTACAAGAAGAAACGAGAAACACATCAGAATAAAAGGTATCACGTTATAAAACAGCAAAAGCATCAGCAAAAATAAAAATACACCAAAAACTGTCAAAGTGAAGTTTTCCCATTTATAAGTGTAACTTTTTAACTGCTTAGAATATTCTGAGGTCAGGGTAAGCAGGAGGCATGGTGATTAACCACTCCCACATGGTCAACAGTGGTTCAAGTCCTAGACCCAACAGCTTTAAGATTAAGCCAGGCGCCTGTGTGTGCATGCCCAAAATCCCAAGATGATAATTGAGGAGAAAAGATTGTGGCGTGGTCATCCCTCCTCGAACGTGATTTTTCACTTTCCCTCTTTCTGCCTCTCTCCAGTGAGGGCACACAACATATGGAAAAAACCTAAGGGAAAAAAAAAAAAAGAAACTTCTGAAGTCAGAAAAAAAAATAATGTTCTTGGGGACCAGCAGGTGGTGTGGTGGTTAAAGCACTGGACACTTCCACATGGCTGACCACGGTTCAAGTCCTGGACCTGGTGGCTTGCTTTCTCACTTTTCCTCTCTCTGTGTCTCTTTCTGGTCAAATTAAAAAATAAATGAATAAATAAAACTAAATAATTATTTTAAAATGACATTCTTAATCCCTGATATAAATGAATTTCTGTTTAAAATTGCTAGCTATAGTTTATATCAAGATTTTCAATGAAACTACAATTAGGGGATAAGAAAAGTGAAATTAAGGACAAAATTATAAATAAGACCAGTCTCACAGTGAGATCCCACATTGGTGACTGTCGTTTGAAAAGCAGACCAGGTACATGCATGTGCACCCAAAATCCTGACAGGTTGGAGAAAGAGCGAAGGGACTGTGGCATGATGTCAGCCCACTAAAGGGTGCTTTCTCCCTCTCTTCCTCTCTGACAACTGCATAGCCACTTCTGAACATTTAAAAAAAAAAAAAAGGACAGACTATACCAGTAATTCAGAATTTAGCTACTTACAACTTAGAGACTTTTTTAAAGGTGCAAAGGTGATCTGAAAAAAATCAGTACTTTTACATTAAAAAATGTTCAATACATAAAAATAGTACACAGGGGCCAGCAGGTGGCATTGTGGTTAAGGCACTGGACACCCACATGGCTGACCGCGGTTAGAATCTCAGACCTGGCTGCTCGCTTTCTCACTTTATTTCTATGTATCACTCTGAAGAGCACATGTGCCCTATAGAAAATTTTTAAATAATAATAATAAATTAAATAATTTTTTAAAAATAGTACACAGTTTTTTAAAAAGTACTTTTTAAAGAGTACTGGCTCTAATCATTAAAACAGCCCACCGGGGCACTCAAATTTCAGAAGATGAGCAAAGGAAGCAGGTACACAAGAACCAGGTGAATGCTTCCCCACACTCAAGCCAGTGAGGTGGCCTTAAGTGCCACTCTGTTAATTCTTGGCACCTATATGACATCCAGGTGCTGCTATTATTTAGGGCCAAAGGTTGAAAAATGCACTACTGGGATTACTAAACTAATAAACATCTAATTACAAATACCCTTCTTTTTTTTTGAGAGGTTTTTGCCTTAGGATGCATGTGCTCTCTGGAAAGAAAGAGAGGAACAGACAGTGAGAGAGAAACTGAGAACTCACCCCCACCCCCAGGGGTGATGACCATGCTGCAATCCCTTCTCCTCCATCCTTCTCCCAGGATCTTAGGCACGCATGCACCAACACCCAGCGTGATTTTTTCAAGCCACCAGGATTTGAACCACAGTCGGCCATGTGGGAGTCCAGCAACGCAGCCACTACACCATTTGCTGGCCCCCTGCAAATAGTCTTGACTTATAAACCACACCTCATGAACTGAACTGTCTTCTATAGCCTCAAGTTAGGGAACTTTATACCATTATTTTTATAACTAGTTATATATTTGCATCAATGTTCAACTTGTACCTTTCTTTACTTTTTTCAAGGAAGCCCCTGAGAGAGAAATGCCTTTGGTTTAACTTTTCTGCCTAGAAATCAAACAGGTTAGGGCAAACTTTTTAAAAATTTTTCCAGAAGGTACATGCCCCCTCAAAGAGAGAGACAGAGGAGGAGGCGGAGAAAGCACCCCCTACAGGGGAATAGCCATGCCGCAATGCCTTCTCCTCCATTTCTCCAGGCCGGTGGGATTTCAGGCAGGCATGTATGCACATGCACCTGTGTTTCTCAAGTCACCAGGGCCAGGACTCAAACTATGGAGTGGGTCACGTGGGATCCAGCTGTCTTAACCACCATGCCACAGAGCTGACCCAGGCCAAATTGTATTATCTCGCTGTTATTTTTCCAGAGGTCACTTACTTAATAGCTTCAACTAAATATACTCTGCTTGAGAAAACAATGTAAGGCCCAGCTGCAATGATACAGACAGTAGAGAGTGCGGCTGTGTGATCCGGAAGGCTCTCAGTTCTCCTCATGGGTCTCCTTCAACATGCTGCTGGCTAACTGCAGGGCCCAAGAGAGGATCAGGGCATGAAGACCCTGTTGAGGGTTCCTGTCCCATGTGGGAAATAAATAAATAAGCAAAAAAAGCACAAAGGAAACAATATATACTCAAGCCTTTCATCATCCTAAATGGTAATTTCCTAGGAAGAAAACAAAACAATCAGTCAAAATAAAAAAAATTCACCCCAAGTTATCAAAGTTAAGTGCTCTTAAAGCAATTTTTTTTTTTTTTTTTTTTTTTTGTTTTTTTTTTTAAGACAGACAGACCAGAGTGAGAGTGAGAGGGAGAGAGAAAAGAGAGAGAGAGGAGGAGGAGGAGGTGGAAGGAGGGAGGGTAGAGAAAGTGAGAAAGCAAACACTAGGTCTGGGACTGACCACAGTCAGTCATGTGGCAGTCCAGTGCCCTTAACCACCACACCACCTGTCAGTCCCTAAAGGAGTTATTTCAACTGCTCACAAAATTCTGAAGTGAAAAAAAAAGTGAAGTTCTACTTAATCTTCCCATAATAGTTGAATTTCATGTTAAAACTGACATAATAGTTGAACTTTTAGTTAAAACTGACAGCTACAATTTTTAACAAAATTTTCACTGAAACTACAACTGCTAAAAACAAACAAAAAAAATCAAAATGGTAAAAAATGCCCTCCTTTAAGTTAGAATAAAATGTTTCTATGGGTCAAATAAACCTTCAATAGAATCTTAAGTTGGTAAGAATATATTCTTCTGTTGATTATATATCCAGTTAATAAGAAGATATGCAAAACATAATTGTGGGGATCAGCAGGTGGCATGTGGTTAAGGTGCTGGACTCTCACAAATGGATGACCATGATTCAAATCCCAGACCCAATGGTTTGCTTTCTCACTCTTTCTTTCTTTCTCTATAGTCAAATTAAAAAATAAAGGAATAAATAATTATTTTTTTAAAAGCTGCATAATTGCATTTTATCCTCAAGTCTATTCCTGTTCTAAAACCAAGATCACAGAATTCCTTGAGTTATGAGGCCCTTAACTAATACCTTTGTAACCCATCCTAAACTTGAGGAAAATACATCTAAGTTTGAAAATATATCTAAAAACAGCCAAATGTGGAAAATTAAATTTGCCGTGCAAGTCACTTGACAAACGAATCCACTCAGTCTGTGCTCCTAGATCACATCCTCATTTATTTATATTCTATTGTATCTTGCTTCCAAGCAGCAGTACCAACTTACACTTTGCTCAAAATCAAACGTTCTTTCTGTACGAAAGCCACTAGCAAGTAGCTGAGATTAGTGCACTAATATATGATCAAGTCAAAAATGATTACGGCCTCCAGAAAAATGGAACAAATTCCCCCCTGCCTCCTTGAGTGCTGGACGAATTTAGCAATGGACTTGCAGAGAATAAAGTACAGAAGAGTTAAAACAGTAACCTTAGTTGGGAGACCCGGCAAGCACCACCTTAGCCAAGTGGATCAAGGTTAACACCAGTGATATATCAAATGAACATAAAGTACCCCCCCACACACTTTGATGAAAGGGCATTTTACTTCTGTGGTATTCTTTCTAGAAACCCACAACAAGTTGGGCCAGATGTTAAGTTTATTTATTTATACTTCCTCCATTAGTGAGTGTAAGAGAAAGAGAGACAGCACCCCCGACAGGGTTCTGACATCACGATTCGCCTCAAATTTTCAGTCAGCCCTGGATCATGGGCACACACATGCCGGCGCACACAGGGAGGTCCCTAGATTTGCACTGGGTGCCTTCTCAGGTGAGGTTACCTCGCAGGGTATCAATGCATTTTAGCGCTGCACTGCGTTCCGACTCCCTGCCAAATGTTAATACTTCACTGCAATGAGGTCTAATCATGAGAAAGATAATCAAACTCAAATGGATGGATACGCCACAAGATATCTGACCAGTACTAAAATGTGTCAAGTTCATGTAAAACAAAAAGGCTGAGAAACGGTCATAGACCAAAGACAACTAAATGCAATGTAGTATCCCGAGTTGAATCTTGGGACAGAAAAGAATAATCATGGAAAAATTGATAAAATCTGAATAAAGCCTGGAGTTTAGTCTACGGTAGGGCACCAATGTTAGTTTCATAGTTCTAATAAACCACAGTCATGTGAAATTATATCACAGTTAACAGAAATTGGCTAAGGGACAGGAACTCTGGACTACCCTTCCAACTTTTCAATGAAATGAACATAATTACTTTATCTAAAACAATAAAAGAAAAAACTTGCCTGGCAGTGCTAGTACAAGCAGGAGGGCACTGCTGCACAGTGGTTGAGGCCACCTAGGAGGCCCAGGTTCAGTTCCCTGTCCAGTCTAAACATGCTGGTGTAGTGGTATATGCCTGTGGTTCTAACTAACTAGGAGACGGGCAGGAGACTAAACACATGGTAAGACTCTGTCAAAAATTTCTCTCTAATGCACACACACACATATGCTCACTCTTTTCCCACCTGGCTCTTCTCTTATTTAAAAAAAAAAAAAAAATAGTAGGGCTACCCCACAGCCTAGTGGTTAGGGGAGTTGGCACCCACATGGCTGAGTATGCAAATCCCAGCCCTAGTGGCTTGAAATACACACTGGGTGCATGTGCATGCATGCTCAAAATACCCACAGGACAGAGAAATAGAGAAGGGACTGCAGCATGATCAAATTCCCTTGAGGGTGGGGGGACTCTATCTCTCTGTCTCTGATAAGCACATGCACCCTCTAGCAATTAAAAAAAGAAAAGTAAAAATCTATCAAACATTAGGTCACGGCCAAAAACAAACAAAAAAACAGTAGAAAATGAAAAGGATTATTTGCATCCTACCTTTTATTTTTGAGAGAGATTTTATTGCTACAGGGTGTGTGCATTCACCAGAGACAGAAAGTGAGAAATCACACTCCCCCCCCAAGGGGGATGGCCACACCCCAATCCCTTCTTCTCTATTTTCCTCTTGGGATTTTGGACACACACACATACACACGCACGCACGCACGCACACATACACACGCACGCACGCACACACACACACACTCAGCAGGTATGAGTTTTTTTTAAGTCGCTGGGACTTGAACATCAGTCAACTACATGGGAGTCCAGTGACATAACCATCTGTTGGTCTCATGCATGCCAACTTTTATAAAAGCATTCCAACTATGGGACCAGCAGATGGTGTAATGGCTGTGTTGCCGAACTCCCATGTAGTTGACCATGGTTCAAGTCCTGAACCCGATGGCCTAAAACACACTGGGCACATGTGCGTGTGTGCATGCCCAAAATCCCAAGAGAAGACTGGAAGAGAAGGGACTGCAGCATGGTCATCCCCCCAAGGGGTGATTTCTCACTTTCTCTGTCTCTCTGTGTCGCCAGGAACGCGCCTTACAGCAAAAACCTCTCAAAAAAAGAAAAAATTCCAACTTTCAAGCATTTATATATACTTGAGATGAATTACTAAAATTACTAAAGCAAAACAAAACCGACCCATTACAGATGCTCAGAATGCAAATATCAATAAAAATGTTGGCAACTAAATTTCCTGCAAAGGCTTTAAGATATCTGAAGAATACAGAAAGGCATAAGAGTAAATATGTAAATGCTCAAGAACTGAGCTATTTCAGACTTGAAGAGGATCCTATCTTTTTTTTTTCTTTTTTTTTCTTTTTTTTTTTTTTTGGAGAGGTTTTCACTATAGGGCACGTGCACTCGCCAGACAGACAGAGAGAGACATAGAGACAGAAAGCGAGAAATCACCCCCAAGGTGGGATGGTCACGCCGTAATCCCTTCTCCTCCATTCTCCTCTCGGGATCTTGGGCACGCACGCACACGCGCCCGGCGTGAGTTTTAAGCCACCGGGTCTGGGACACGAACCGTGGTCGACTACGTGGGAGTCCAGCAACATAGCCATTACGCTAACTGCTGGTTCCAAGAGGATCCTATCTTGACTGCAGGCATATTCTTTTAATCTACTATCAGTCCCCTCCCCTAGTTCACCTTTTAAAAAGCAAAATATAACTTAGGTGATAAAATACACAAAAATTTTTAAAGGAACAGCATGATATCACCCTATCCTGACAAAAGCTTCCAAGTATCAGACACTCAGTGATTCTTTTATTTTTAAAATTTTGACAGGACACGCTCAATTCAGACGCTTTAAGATTACAAGATGTGGAAGCAGTAGATGGCGTAATGTTTATGTCACTGGACTCCCATGTAGTTGACCGCGGTTCAAGTCCTAGACCCAGCGGCTTAAAACTCACATTAGGCGCATGTGCATGCATGTCCAAAATCCCTAGAGGAGGGTGGAGAAGAAGGGATTGTGGTGTGGCCATCTCACCTGGGGGGTGATTTTTCGCTTTCTCTCTCTCTCTGTGTCTCCAGAGCGTACATGCCCTATAGCAAAAATCTCTCAAAAAAAAAAAAAAAAAAAAAAAAAAAGAAATACAAGATGCAATGCCATTTAATATATTGTTGTAAAGAGATAATAAACACTTATTTCTTTTTTTGTGGATTTTTCATTTAAAAATAATTGTTAAGCATTTTTGTGGGGTATAGTAGTTTCAAAGCAGTATGCAATAATCATTTTATTCAGCATAAACATTACATTATGCCATAATACTGATATTAACATTTGATTTTTTTTCTTTGTAAATTTCATATTCATAAATAGGATTAACTGAGACATTATTGGGCTATGTTTTAATTCTATTTTTCACATAACAAATATGACTAACTAGTTAATCTGATTTTTTAAGTCATAGAGAGCCAGCCAGTGGCATGGTGGTTAAGGCAACTAGAGCCCACAGGCTGACTAAGTAGTTTGAGTCCCAGAGTCAGTGGCTTTAAAAACACACCAGGCACATGTGTATGCATACCAAAAAATCCCCAAAGTGAAAACTAAGGAGGAATTGTGGTGTGAACATCCCCCAAGGGGTGTGCTATTTCACTTTGTCTCTCTTTCTCTCTGGGAAGTACACACACCCTCCAACAAATTAAAAATAAGTCACAAATGAAAAGCAGTCTCCTTATTTCAACTTTGGAGTCCTTTTTTTCCCTTGTCATTATTAAAACAAAGTTACCAGAGTTCACCCTCAACCTGAAGCAGAACCCAAGCATTAGTATTTTTTCTTTTTAAAAAATATTTATTTTATTTGTTGTTATTATTTAATTTGATGAGAGAAGGAGACAGAGAGAGTGAGAGAATAAGCCGCCAGGTCTGAGACTTGAACTGTGGTCGGCCATGTGGGAGTTCAGCAGCTTAACTATCATGTCACCTGCCGCCCCAAGCGTTAGAATTTCTTAAACAGTTATTTTAAGGCCACAAATGATTTTGCTGAGAAATATAATTATTAATTTCCACTCAAAAATAGCCCTTATGTTCAGACAATAATCAGTTTTATAAAAATATTATTTGTAGTCCAGAGCTTCTCTATATAAAAACATGCTAAAACCTATGTGAATGTACTAAAATTTAACTAAGATGCCATCAGAACTTCATCAGAGTTGACAAAACACTATAAGAATTAAGAATGATATTTAAGAAATAAAACCACAATTGGCAGACTAAAACCATTATGTTTTGTCCAATTCATTCAAGTGAGTAATAAGTCCAAACTAAAAACCATATAAGTCATACACTCATTTTGAGTCTATAAAAAAGAATTTCTATTCCCCATTAAGCAATGGGAATGTATGCATGCCAATTAATACAATCCAGTTCAAAGGCCTCAGTGTGTGTGTATGCGTGTGTGTCCATGCAATGTGTGTGCGATACACACATATGTACATAAATATATCAGGTCACCAAAAATATAAACACAAGGAAACATCAAGCTATTTTTGTATTTTATATTTCAATAGTAGTTCTCTGAATTACAAGATGCACAGGGGCTAAAACTGAATCCCGAGAATGAGTTCCCATGGGGCAGGGGACTACTCCCATTTACCTTGCTTGAAGGGGACAGGAGGATGCCAAGAGACTGAGAACTGACCTCTTACTTTGATAACTTAAACAAAATACAGTCAAGGGCTGGTCCTGTGGCCCAGTAATTAAGGTGCCAGATCCCACATGGCTGACACAGCTCAAATCTCAGCCCTGGCAGCTTGAAAAACATGCTAGACCAAGTGCAAGCATGCTCCAAATCTCTCTAGGAAAGAGAAATAGAGAAGGGACTACAGTATGACCATGCCCCACTGGGGAGGATGCTTTCTCCCTTTCCCTCCGTCTCTCTCTGACCAACACTCATACCCTCTGGCTAATTGAAAAGAAAATATAGTTAGCAGTTTTTGAATCTCATAACACTAGGCAGATTGTATAAAATCTGCTTAGAAAAAAACAAATTCTTCAGAGTCAAGTAGAAATCAAGCCCTCTAAAGAACAAGAACACAAAATTCAGGTGCTGAATTCCATCCTGTCCAACCTCACTGACGTGGTTAAAGCAAACTAAAAGCCCTGCAAGTTATTTTTACATTCAGAGGATACATATCAAAGCTATAAACTACTATACGTTTTAAGCATAAGTTCAAATTTGATAATACAATTGCCAAACTACATAAAGTAAAACAATCCAAATATACTTTCATTTTCAAATACTTAGAAAAAAAGACCTGTCTTCACTACTAATTTTATTTGAGGCTGAATCTAAGATTCTGTGAAGGATCTGGAAACACCTTCTCTCTAAAAGTTTATTTGTGTGCATACCCATAGGTGTACAATTACTCTAAAGGATTTTCTGTCTTGTTTGATTCTTAGAAAACAAAGTTTGGGTAAGCTAAGAGCATCAACAGAATGCAGACAGACTTGAAAGCACCTACTATATGAAGAAAGAAATGAAACTATAGCCTTTATAAACCAATACCATCTTCCTGATTGATATATCATGGTTCACATGTTATGAACCATGTCGCAGTTTTCCTCAAATTTACCTCATAATTGTTATCAAACATGTACTGTGTTCTACATTCCAGTATACTCAAATGCAATATTAAGGTCAGCCACCAAAGGTTAAAACTCCTATCAGAAAATACTCCGAGCACCAGGGCCGGCAAGGTGGCATGGTAGTTAAAGGAGCTGGATCTTAGCTAACACCCAAAAAAGGAAAAAGTCACAGTAAGTACTTAAAGACAGAAAGAATCTGGTTATTAACTTTTCTAATCCAAGAGCCTGTAGAAAGGAAAAGATAAAAGTTAAATGTTAACGATAGCATGGCTGACAATACAGGTGTCTCACGCATGTGCCATCTGATCATCAAAGACAGCATCTGAAAGCAACCTCTCTTCACTACCAAAGGACAGGGCAGCAATCCAGATCATAAGACTGAATACATTCAAAGGTCGACTTCCTCTCTTCTTCCAAACCATAAAGCAAATCTAGCTTTAAAGATATTTTATTTGAATTAATTTTATCATTATTATTATTTTTCAATTTCCTACAGGGCACATGAGACAGAGAAAGAGAGAGAGGGAAAATGAGAAAGCAAGCAGCCAGGTAGAGGACTCAAACCATCATCGCCATGTGGGAGTCCAGTACCTTAACCACCATGCCACCTGCTGGCCCCATTGTTTTTTCATCTTTAAGGATACAAGGAATAGAAGACCTTTCCCCCTTATTATAAAGATGGAGGCTATGGAGAACTGAATGATTCTGATTTATAAAGTTAACAGATGCTGGGGCCAGCAAGTGGCATGGTGGTTAAGGCGCTGGACTCCCACATGGCCGACCACGGTTCAAGTCTCGGACCTGGTGGCTTGCTTTCTCACTTCCTCTCTCTCTCTCTGTCTCTCTCTGATCAAACTGGAAAATAATAATGGTAATAATAATAAATAAAGTTAAAATAAAATAATTCTTAAAAAAAAAAAAAAAAAAAAGTTAACAGATGCTCATGTCAAACTGCATGGCCAAGTCGCAGTTTTCCTCAAATTTACCTCATAATTGTTATCAAACATGTATTGTGTTCTACATTCCAGTATACTCAAATGCAATATTAAGGTCAGCCACCAAAGGTTAAAACTCCTATCAGAAAATACTCCGAGCACTAGGGCCGGCAGGTGGCATGGTAGTTAAAGGAGCTGGATTCCCACATGGCCAACCACAGTTCAAGTCCCAGACCTGGTGGCTTGCTTTCTCTTTCACTCTCTCTCTCTGTCTCTCTCTGGTCAAACTAAAAAAATAACAACAAATGGAATTAAATAAAGAAAAAAAAATTTTTTTTAAAGAAACTACTACGAGCACCTAAAATGCATTTCTCTTCTCTGTTCATCCATTTGAATGTAATTTGTAATAAAAATTCAACTAAGATCTACATTCATGGGATGACTTCATTGTAGGCTCTCTTTGGGTTAGTGATCCGACCAGAACCACCTCACAATTATGAGAACTAATTCCACAGAAAAGTAACCATCTGCTAATGGAAAAACCAAACCCAGTTTATTTCCTTTGGAATAAGATAGAACGGGTTACATAGTTTCAAGCTTTGTTGCCAAGACTTGCTAATTTATTTGCAGATTCAGAGTCACAGATTAGTTAAGAGTACTAACCCAGCAGTATACAATAAGATCATAAAACAATATATCCAACTGTAGTAACAGTTGGGGATCTTTTACTGACAGGACTCAAACAAATCAACTTCCTACATGTAAATGTCACAACGAAAGTAGGTTTAACAGAATTTTGAACAGTTAAATTAATCAACCTTTAAGAAACCATCTATGCACTATAAAGTCATCTGATTGAGAAATGAAATACAGTTAATCAAAGTTATATTGGCACCATTCAGACAAAGCAACACTAAATTTATTTTTCATTGGGCTCAATGGCAACCCAACTGTTTCTGAGGTAACATGAACCAGGCACACTCTGTATCTGGTTTTCTATTTATATTACTTCAACTAAGATTTTAAAATCTAAGAAATCTTGAAAAGTCTATATAATGAAAACATGATACATGGAAAAAATGTTATGCCTAGTAGAGTGCATAATTTTTAAGAGTGATAACATGATTTCATATATAGGGAATATCTTCTACTTTTGTTAATGTCTCCCTAAAAATGGTTTAACTGTCAGAAAGCTGGAGGATTAAGAGAACATAAAGATTCCATTCCCAATCAATTAGGTAAAATTCTAAATGCCTAAATATGGTTCCTCCAAATGCTACGGCTCAGGCCCCTCAAAGTGAGTCAAGAGACATTCCCACCCACCATGTTTCCCTGAGAACGGTGAAGTCCAGTCACGGCTCATCCCTTCACAAGGCTTGTCTAGTCCTCCCTGACTTCTCCAAAGGGACACGTCAGAAGATCAGTAGCACCTATTCAGACCGCTTACCTAATGCCCTAGATACCTACAAAGCAGGGGAAGGCAAAAAAAGATCCTTCATCCCTCAGGAGCATACAGCTGTCCTGGGGGGCTTTCCACCTGGCTCTTAAGGATTTGGGTTCTGCTGGGCACAGGTAAATGGTACCATGAGCACCAGCCTGCAAGCAACCAGCAACCTTTTCCAAGCATCTGGTAAGGTACAGAAAACAAATTACAAAAACCACAGTACCTGCCCATAAAAACAGAATGATCTTTTCAAACGTGATACCCCGCTGAGAAACAATAATGCAACCATCAGCCTCTCAAAAGCATGAACTGACTTGACTTCTCTGTTTTCAAAGGTTTCTACACTGCACTTGAATTACACTTTGGCAATTAGACAGTAAGACTCCAGTTCACATACTCAGGGCACCATACCTGTGTACCTGAGTCTGACGAGCGAAAGTCCACACACCAAACACACTATTGTTGACTCCAACATGAACGAGACGTCAATCAAGTCATCTTATTAGCCAAAAAAAGCTCCAGCTGACAGTAATAGGATGTTAATTTTTTAAGCAACACACATACAAACTACCATGCATAAAATTCAAATATTTATAATTTGGGGGACCAGCAGAAGGCTTACATATGTATGCTGGACTCCCACATACTCATACTCAACCACGTTTAAAGACCTGGACCCAGCGGTTTAAAACTCATGCCAGACATGTGTGCAGGCATGCCCAAAATCCTGAGAGGAGAATGGAAGAGAAGGGATTGCGGCATGGCCATCCCTCCAGGGGGTGATTGCTCACTTTTCATCTCTCTGTTTCTGTCTCTCTGGTGAACATGCATGCCCTACAGCAAAAAAAAACTCTCTTAAAAAAAAAAAAGTGTGTAATTTGGAAGGATGTGATAGTAACAACCATTACAAAGCAGTATGTATTAACTAACCTACCAAACAACTCATATAGTGTACCAAAAGTTTTAAACATTTTACTAAAATCTATCTTTAAAAAAAATCCAGGAAATCATGGTATTAAAGGATACCCTCACCTTTAGAATCTGTTTCCAATTTCACCACTTATTTGCTGTTGGTTCCTTTCACCTGAACTTAGATCACTTGAAAACTGAACATAACATTGAGGTTTCAAAGGAATCTGATGTAAATAGCTGTAAACTACTGTAAATTTCACTGAAAGTGCCAAGGAAATGTAATGTTTAAAAAAATCCTTATTAAAACTTTGTAAAACAAGAAAAAGGCATCATTAATAAAATGTGTGCTTACCTTTTCAAAAAGCATATATACTAACTAGCAAATGAAAACATTTTAAGTTATTTGGGGTCTTACTACTTAAAGTGCTAATTTTTATTTTTAATATTAATGAAACAGTGCACATACGTACACATGAGACAGAGAGAGAGACCACTTTTCACAGGCTCTGGACACATGTCAATCCTCTCCTCTAGTCCATGTGCCTGGTTTGTTTCGGGTGGATGGGCCTGGGATTTGAACCTCAGTCACCAAGTAGGATCTAGCTTCTCTTGAGTAACACATTACCACTGTACCACAGAGCTGGCCCTAAAGTGCTATTTCAAAAGGCCACAAAATAAAAATATTTCACAATGAAAAATTCATTCAAGTGGGAAGAAAAACAGTTACAAGAACAGCTTTGACAGAGCTAGGCTAGAAATCGGTGCTTTAGGACCATGTTACTGAATGTGAGTCTATTAAAATATACCACTGAAACATTTTTTGGAGAGGTTTTTTGTAATTTAATTTAATTTAATTTAATTTAATTTTATTTTATTTTATTTTATATTTTTGGCTATAGGGCGCGTGTGCCTTGCCAGGAAGACAGAGAGAGACAGAAAGCGAGAAATCACCTCCCAGGGGGATGACCACGCCACAAATTCCTTTTCCTCCATTATCCTCTCGGGATCCTGGGCACACACGCACACGTGCCCAGCGAGAATTTAAGCCACTGGGTCCGGGACTCAAACCGCGGTTGGCTATATGGAAGTCCAGCAACACAGCTGTTACACCAACAGCTGGTCCCCCACTGAAACATTTTACTATTACAACTTTACTTGTACATGAAATATAGATGATCATCAGTAAAAGTTAAATTCAAATTACCTGATAAAAGCTAAACATAAAAAAAAAAAAAAAAAAAGTGCGAAACATAGGGGCCAGCATTTGCAAGGTAGTTATGGCATCAGACTAACTCTCTCTCTCTGGTAAGTGCATGTGCCTTATAGCAAATTAAAAAATAGCAACAATAAATAAAATTAAATAAATGATAAAAATAAAAAGCTGGGCCAGCAGATGGCATACTGATTACATCACTGGACTCCCACATGGCCAACCACAGTTCAAGTCCTGGAGCCAGTGGCTTGAAAATCACACCAGGTGTGTGTGTGCATGCCTAAGACTCCAGGAGGAGAATGGAGAAGTGAGTATCTCACTATCTCATCTCTCTCTCCAGCGAGTGCATGCACCCTATGGGAAAAACCTCCCAGAAAAAAAAAAAAAAAAACCTAAACATATACCTACCACCTGATTCAGTTATTTCTCTTAGACAAGAAAAAGAAAGCATATGTTCACATAAAAGTTCACAGTAGCTTTATCTGTAATAACCTGACACTAGAAAAACTACATGCTGTCAAGCACCAGGAGATTCATAAACTGTGGTACATCCATACAGCAGAATACTGTTCCGCAATAAAAAGGAACGAACCACAAACTGGCCCTAAACACAGTGTTTAAGGACTATCCAAAAGGAGCCTGTTTCCACATTCCTGACTACAGCTGAATACCAGTCTCGGTGGCTTGGAAAACACGCCAGGCATATGTATGCATGTGCCCAAAATCCTAACAGAATGGAAAAATGGAGGAAACAGGATACAGCATGACTGCACCCCACTGGGGGGTAATCTTCCATGCTTTCCTTCTTTCTCTCTCTGGTAAGCACACACATCCTCAGGCATTAACAGGAAAAAAAAAACAAACTTAATTGGTATGAATTTCAACATTATGAAAGAATCCATATGAAAAGGAGAACAGCAATAGCATAATGGTTATGTTGCTGGACTCTCACTTAGTCAACCGTGGTTTGAGTCCCTGACCCGGCAGCTTAAAACTCACACTGGGTGCACGTGAGTGCATGCCCAAATTCCCAAGAGAAAAAACTGCAGCGTGGCCATCCACCTGGGGGTTGATTTCTCATTCTCTGTCTCTAGCAAGCGCATGTGCCCTATGGCAAACACCTCCTTCCCAAAAAAGTACATATTGCATGATTTCTTCTATAGAAAATTTTACAAAATTCAACTAATATATAGTGACAGAAATCAGTCACAGGAAGAGAAAACTAGATTACAAAGGGGTGAAAGAAACTTTGGGGACGGGGCAAGCAGGTGGCATAGTGGTTACAGTACTGGACTCCCACGTGATCAACTGTGCAGTTCAAGACTGGTGGCTTGAAACAGGCTGGGCACGTGTGCATGCATGCCCAAAATCCCAAGGGACTGCAGCATGGCTATTCCCCTTGGGGATGATTTACTTTTTGTCTCTCTGTCTCTCTGCCAAGACAGAGAGACACGTGTCCTATAACCACAAAAAAGAAAGAAAGAAAGAAACAAACAAACAAACACACTTTTGGGAAAGATGTAATGTTCTCTATCTTGATTGTGTTGACAGGTTTCATGGGTAACATATAATGTTAAAAGTTAGGGGACCAGCAGTTGCATGATGGTTAAAGCACTGGGCACTTCCAAGTGGCTGATCACGGTTCAAGTCCTGGAACTGGTGGCTTATTTTCTCACTCTTTCTCTCTCTCTCTGATCAAAATTTAAATAACTGAATGAATAAAATTAAATTTTAAAAATTAAAAAAAAACTTGAAAAGTTACAATTTTTGTAAAAGTTCATTTCTTTCTTTTCTCACACTGAGAGAGAAATAGGCATCCCCACATGTGATCCACCCCAGTCCCAGATCACAAGCAGGCTCATGTTCAGAGAGGCCTGGAACCCCGCCATGCAAGTCAGTCCCCGGTGCACCATGTACCACCATCCAGCGTCAAAAACTTATCAGGGGGGGCCAGCAGTTAGAGTAATGGCTATGTCGCTGGACTCCCACGTGGTCGACCGCGGTTCGAGTCCCGGACCCGGTGGCTTAAACTCACGCCGGGCGCGTGTGCGTGCGTGCCCAAGATCCCGAGAGGAGATTGGAGGAGAAGGGATTGCGGCGTGGCCATCCCCTCTGGGGGGTGATTTCTCGCTTTCTATCTCTCTGTCTCTCTCTGTCTGTCTGGCAAGCGCATGTGCCCTATAGCAAAAACCTCTCCAAAAAAAAAAAAAACAACTTATCAGGGGAACCAGGAGTTAGCGTAATGGCTATGTCGCTGGACTCCCACCTAGTCAACTGCGGTTCACGTCCCAGACCCGGTGGCTTAAAACTCACACCGGGCGTGTGTGCATGCGTGACCAAGATCCCGAGAGGAGAATGGAGGAGAAGGGTTTGCAACGTGACCATCCCCCCTGGGGGGTGATTTCTCACTTTCTGTCTCTATGTCTCTCTCTGTCTGTCTGGCGAGCGCACACACCCTATAGCAAAAACCTCTAAAAAACTTATCAGATGAGTCTGAAATGATAAATGCACGAGGTGATAGATATGCCAAGTATCCTGATTTGATTATTACACAATGCATACATGTACCAAAATAATACATTGCACCCTATAAATAAGTTAGTCAATGAGAAACTGGGCCAGCAGGTAGCATGGTAAGGGATGTGCTGACTCTCACATGGCCTACCGTGGTTCAAATCCTAGACCTGGTGGCTTGAAAATCATGCCAGGCACAAGTACGCATGTATGCATGAACGCATGCCCCAAATCCTGAGAATGGAGGAAAAGGGATTGTAATGGGCCATCCCCCGGGAGGAAGGGGTGATTTCTCACTTTCTCTATTTTCTCTCTGGTGAGCACATGTGCCCTATAGCAAAAACAAAGAAACTTAAAATATTACTCACTTTAATTATGTATTTTATTTTTCTTTATAGAGGTTTCTGTCATATGGCACATGCACTAGCCAGAGAGAGAGAGACAGTGAAAGATGGCCATGCCGCAACTCCTCCTCCTCCATTCTCCTCCTGGGATCTTGGTCATGCACACGAATGCATCTGGCATTATTTTCAAGCCACTGGGTCCAGGACTCAAACCATGATCAGCCATGTGGAAGTCCAGTGATATAATCACTAAGCCATCTGCTAGCCCCTAATCGATTACTTTAAATATGTACAGTTTATTGTATTCCAATTTTACCTCAATAAAAAAATTTTGTTAAATCAAGATACCAAATAAATTCTATAAGCTCTTGCCAGTCAGTCTATCTACTAATGAATATAATGTATTTAACCTACCAGTCTGTAGTAGGCACTTTCATAAGTATAGAAGTATGCCCGATTTAGGGACCAGCAGGTGGCGTGGTGGTTAAGACACTGGACAGTCCCACATGGCTGACCACAGTTCGAGTCCTGGACCTGGTGACTTGCTTTCTCTCATTCTCTTTCTCTCTCTGGTCAAATTAAATGAATGAACAAATAAAATTTAAAAATAAAAAAAAAAAGAAGTATGCCTGATTTCAGGACCACCATTATAAAAAATAAATGAATAAAGCTCAATCAAATAAAAATCAGACTTCATTTTTTTAAAGAATTATTTATTTAATTTGATTAATTCATTCATCTATTTTAATTTGGCCAGAGAGAGACACAGAGAAAGAGAGAGAGGGAAAGTGAGAAAGGAAGCCACCAGGTCGGGACTCGAACTGTGGTTGGCCATGTGGGAGTATCCAGTGCCTTAACCACTGGCCACCTGCTGGTCCCCAGACTTCACTTTTAACCACTACATCAGGCTAACCGTTTCAACGACAAAATGACACCAACTATGATGCACTAAAAAAGAATGAGAGCCCACTGAGTATGGGATTCCATATTTTGTTTTAAGAACTAGTCTATTTAATATATATATATATATATTTATTTATGTACTCACTTTAATTTGACCAGAGAGGGACAGAGCGAGAGAGGAAGAAGGGAAAGTGAGAAAGCGAGCCATCAAGTTCAAGACTCAAACCACAGTCGGCCATGTGGGAGTCCAGCATCCTTAACTACCACGCTGCCTGCCCGCCCCAGGACTCCATGATTTTTAATTAATGTTTCAATTAATATGTTTTCTTTCTTCAATCTAGAATCCCATTTCTGAAAAATAGAAACAATCCAAAGAAATGCATTTGTATGTTAATCTCAATCTTATTAGAGAAAAAGAGCAAAGAATTAAATGGCTCAGCCATAGAATCACATGTTATATGAGGTTTTTGCTTGTTTGTTTGTTTTTCTAATTAAGATTTTTGCCAGGACCAGCAGTTAGCATAATGGCTATGTTGCTGAACTCCCATGTAGTCGACCGCGGTTCGTGTCCTGGACCCAGTGGCTTAAACTCACGCCGGGTGGGTGTGCGTGCGTGCCCAAGATCCTGAGAGGAAAATGGAGAAGAAGGGATTGCGGCGTGGCCATCCCCCTGGGGGGTGATTTCTCACTTTATGTCTCTCTGTCTCTCTCTGTCTGGCGAGTGCATGCGCCCTATAAAAAAAAACCCTCTTCAAAAAAAAAAAAAAAAAAAGATTTTTGCCATAGGGCACTTGTTGAAGAGAGAGAGACACAAAGAGAGAGGAAGTAAGAAATCACACACACACACACACACACACACACACACACTCACACACCCAAAGTGGGGAATACCCACACCTCAATCCCTTCTCCATTATCCTCTGAGATTTTGTGCATGCAAACATATGTACCCAGCATGTTATTCAAGCTGCTGGGTCCAGGACTCAAACCTTGGAGTTGGCCATGTGGGGTCCAGACCCACCACCATGCCACCTGCTAGCCCCTATATCTGATTTTTTAAAAAAGTCTATTCACCTATTCTCCCATGACAGAGACAGACAAAGAGAGATAGACATCCCCACTAGGATCTCCCACACCTTGATCCACTCCCAAGCCTCACTAAGCCTGGATCATGGATAAACTTATACCAAGTGTGCTCAGGGAGGTCCTGGGACACGAACCCAGGACCTTTCCCGTGTTGCATTACCACTACACCAGTCACAGCCTGTGATTTTTTTCCCCCCAAACTGCCAGAGAGCACTTGTGCTTGCCAGAGAGAGGGAGGGATAGGGAAAAGGCAGAGAGGGAGAAAGCACCCTCAATAGAGCATGATCGTGCCACAATCCCTTCTCCTCCACCTCTCCCTCCTTCTGGGGTCTGGGGCATGTATACACATGTAGCCAAACAATTTTTCAAGCCACCAGAGCTTACACCATAGTCAGCCATGTGGGATCTTATGCCTTTAACCTCTAGGCTACAAAGCCAGCCCTGCTTCTGATATTTTTAACTGGAAAAAATTGTTGCAAAATATTAAACAAAAACAGAAGAGGTACATACTATATGAGGTTGGAAACATTATAACCAGGGGAGAATAAAAGACTGATAGGAAAATACAGCATATTATTATTAGCATTTAAGAACAATGGTTCTTAAACTGTGGTCCCTGGACCAAGAGCATCAGCCTCACTTAGGAACTTCTTGGAAACAGTTCTCAAACCCTACCCTAAACCTGTGAATCAGGAAACTCCACTGGTTAAACTGAGCAACCAGTTTTAACAAACCCTCCAGGTGACTAAGATCACACTGAAGTCTGAGAATCACTGTTTAAAGGATGGGATTATGGGTGACCATTTTCCTTCTCTTTTTGCAACCTGTATTTTCCTCAATTATCTTATTACTTTTATGATCCAACTCTGTGGGTCTATAGGTAAAAAGCTATTATACTCTAAGTACTGTAATGTAAGACCAGAATTGCATGCTTAAAATATCCAGTGATTCTTAGAAAATCTCATCTGTTAAGACTGAACAAGATGCTAGACTTAAAAACTGTAACACAGGTCAAGGTGCTGGGAAAATTACACCATCAACAAATCTAGCTTGTTCTAACATACACATAAAAACAGGGAAAGGACTTTGATGGGTCACATCTGCAAAAGATTTCTTCCCCTAAAAGCTGAACTTTTAGACCTGTGTGTAGTTTGCTAGAACTATACTACAGGGAACAGATGTCCTAAGGTGAATACTTACTCGTGTAGGCACCCCTTAACAAAAATAAGTACCAGTATGCTCATTACCAAATTCCAAGCAAGGAACACGCATTCACAATACTAATAGTTTCCAAATATCTAACTTCTAGTTTGAAGGCCATAAAACTTTTTCAACTTCATCTCATCATCTCAATTAAACAGAGCCCACAGGAAATAAAAGGCAAGCTGCAGGTTCCCAAATGACACCGGAGCTAGTTAAAAGATTACAGAATTATCTACATTTTGAACACAAATTAAAGAGCAACAAAGACTCCCACTATTAAAAGGAATAGAATAACTACCAATTAACAGCAAAATATCAAAGTTGAAGTCCAAGACAAATGCTTACACATTTTAACATTTGTTTTTGTTCAGTTTTTTAGTATTTATCTTCTGTATAATGGCAGTACACATCCCAGATCCATCCCAATCCATAAAATTCATTTTTTAACCTTTCCATTCCTTGATAAATCCATTCTAAAAGTCAATGAAAGTTACTGGAAAAGCAAGGTGATTAATACAATGCTGACCTTCCACAGTCTTGTCTTTTTGATTTACCCCCCCCAAAAAAAGAAAAGCCAAAAAACAAAACCAACAGTTTTTCCTAGTTAATTACATAAACACTGTGACTATGCACACTAAATTGTTCACTACTAAACTCCCAGCACCACTATGACTGGCAAAAAAGAAGAGTTCAAGGGCCAGCAGGTAGAACAGTGGTTAATGTCCTAGACTCCCATAGGGCCGACTGCAGTTTGAGTCCCAGATCCTGAGGCTTGAAACTCATGCTGGGCGCCTGTACGTACATGCATGCGCAAGACTCCTGAAAGGAGATTGGAAAAGAAGGGACTGTGGCATGGCCATGCTCCCTGGGGTGGCGGGGGGTGGATTTCATGCCTTCTCACTCTGTCTCTCCAACAAAGTCAATGCACCCTTATAGTAAAAATCTCTCCCTAGCAAAAAAAAAAAGGTAAAATAAATACTCAAACATTTGAGGGCTTGAATTTGTTATGGAAGCTCTGAGCAGCTAGTGGTGTGGTGGTTGAGGCAGCTGGATCCCAGATGGCCAAATGCACAGTCTGAGTCCTGGACCCAGCGGCTGGCCAGAAAAACATGCCAGGCAAGTGCCCAAAAATCCTGAAAGGCCAATGGAAAAGAAGGGACTGCCGTGTGACCATCCCCTGTGGGGCTTTCTCACTTTCCTTCTGTCTCTCTCCAAAAGCTCCGAAACTCTAACCAACTGTTCTGTTAAATTCACTCATGCTGTTAATATATTTCTTATAAGATCCTGCCCCTTTCTATCACTCTTCAAGAGTGATAGATGTAAAGGATGTTTACATCTCTACCATACATTTAACCCATACATATGAAGTTAATTAAGCATATTCAAAACAATGCATCCTGTTTTATTACTGCACTCCTTCCAAAAGAAGAGAATCTTTGGACTTTGAAAACTGTCGGTATTATCAGTTCTAAAACCTTACATCAATAACAAACATGGTGCATGCCAAGTCCCCCTTACTATCAGATCCACTTTTCTGATTTAACCTTCATTTCTCTATTTCTTACACTCTAACAAGTCAAGTGTTCCTCTCCTCTTCTGACCCCTTGAAAACACCCTTGATCCTGTAACACCCTGCAAGGCCTCCCCAGCCCCCATCCCTTTTGTATATAAACACACTCTCTTGTCACACACTCCATCAGCTGTTTGGTAGCTCCGCCCCTCCTCCTTTTCCGGGTAGTAACAGAGCAGCCAATGAGCTGTGAGGAGCTGTGCCTGCGGCCTTTTGCCTGCATACGCTCTTCCAAAACAAGCAGCTCTAGCCTTCAGCAGGGGCCACTGGTTCACAGATAAAAGGATCGCCAGGGCTGTGCAACAGGGTGAGACGAGTAACCCCCACCCAACAAGGAAACCCGTGTAATCTGAGCTGTTTGTTCCTCCACCAGGGAGAACTTAAACCGATATTCCTTTAGGGCAAATCACGCTTTAAGGTCACCAGAGTCCCAGTTCTCAGACAATCTAAATAATCAGCTAGTTGGAGATGGAAACCTCAGAGGTTGCCAGGCAGAGAGAGCAGCACAGGATTACCCATCTACCTGACTTTGCAAACAAATGGCCGAACTATTAGAGACTATTCGACAGGATTGAGGATACCTGCAAGTTTTTTGATTGGGACGCATTCCTACAGGGTCCAAAAGTCATGTAAATCAGTTTCTAGGCTCCTGGGGAGGTTTGCACAACCCTTAGCTAAGGATCAGAAGTGAAACAATGAATGAGTCAGAGTTTCAGAACATAATCGCCCAGCAGATTATTAAGTGCATCAGTGCAAAACACTCACTCCCTGCATAACTTGGAAGCCAGCTCTCCTCCTACCAACCCGTCACAAAAGAAATATCGCCGACTGCAAACAACAACCAGAGATGGTGTCTCAGAAAGAGCCCAGCAAGGTGGTGGAAGGCAGCGGTCAATTAGTTACACATCCTCTTCTCTCCCTACCCCCACACCGCTACTTTCGTACTACACAGGTTCCCTGCCAGGCTGTAAATCGTGGTGGTATAATTACGCTCGGGAGACAGCCCAAAATGGGCTGAAACAGGAGATTGCAATGAAACCAGCTATCAGCTTCCACACCAAAGAAATCGTCAAGGGGCAGAGGGGCTAGAAGTGCATTCCTTCAGACCTTTTCTTTCCACTTCCTCTCCACCATCTTCCATTTTCAACCCCCAGCCCTTGCACACAATTGTACTCATTTTAGTAGTGGGTTGGGGAATTTTTTCTTACATGTTCTTGCTAAATATACCTTACTCAAAAACTGTTGGCTCCATTTGGGCCTACTAATGTGAATTCAACAGAAAAAGGGGGCCACGAAATCCCTCAGCCCCACAACACACACACCAGCACACAAAAGGGAATTCGAAAATGTTAACTTCTAAACTACCTTAAGCCAGAAAACAACAAACACGAAACAAAGATAACCTCTGGCTTTTAAATCCGAGTGTTATCCTCCTGTCTCAGGGATCTGCGATTCTAAAGCGCCTCTGCTTTCTTTTGTCAGAAAGGAGGAAGGTGGGGAAAGAACAGAAGGCCAAGGCATCTTTGCCTTTCTTCATCTTCTACTAAAAATAAGCTATGAAATAAGCCACTTAGGGGGGAGAAAAAGACACCCTGCTGTTCTTTGTCTGTTTTCCTCTCCCTCGCCACCCCCCCACACCCCGACTTCTAAATGCGGTAATCATTCTAGATGCCACAACTACTAAATGAACAAAAGACACTGTATGGAAAAGGCATCAGGTCAAGTTAGGCCTCACTCTTTATCCTCAAGCTTTTAAAAATATATGTATGTACATAATTTGAGAATCTGACATCAATCAAAAACAGCTGGAATTCTCCCCCTAAACACACACACACACACACACACACTTCATCCCAATTATACATTAGGAAGAAATTTGCATTAGGTGTGACAGTAACTCTCGATTCAAGATAAAAATAACTCGAATTCTGCCACCATGTCATTTCCTAGTTTCTAAACAAAAATAAAACCTGAAACTGCTTTGTGTAGAATGTACACACAGAGTTACAAGTTTTCCTGCAACCTTATGAAAAGCCAACATTACTGGTATAATTCACACATTACAAAACAATCACGGCCCCAAACAGCTCATAAAGAGTTGATTTCACTTGTGCCCTAGACATTTATTTGGTACATAATACTTTATTAGTTGTTCCTCTCTAATCCTCACTCCTATCCCCCCCACCCAAATTCTAAAGTCCAAACTCCAAACTTAGAAGTTTATCTACGGTTCTTAATTTCTGGCCAAGTTTCCCATGAACAAGGAGAAAAACACATTCTTATTCCTGAAAAGATTATGGGGGAAAAAAATATAATCTCTTGCACAGGCAACTTTCTTCCCATCCCCCAAAACCAAATCATATGCAAAAACTACTTTTTTAAAACTTCAGCAAATCCCATACAACTGAGTATTTAACAATAATCAATGATTTCTACAAAGGAGTAAAACGGTCAAAAAAAATCCAGTAACAAATAAAAACAAGAAAGGAGGAATTCACCTGAAGAATCTAGCCAAACAACTTGAGTTATATAAACAAAACCCTGCAACAGGGGGAAATGGTGGGGGGATGGGGGTGAGGCAGAAAGAGAAACAGGAGACAGGACTTTCAACTGGGTTTCACACACTAACCCCTTCACTCCTCTCCTCTTCCTTTCTCCCCAGGGATTAGTTCAAAACACTGGGCTCCCCCCACCCTCTAAATTACTCCTCAAAATAAATAAATAAATAAATAGAATTCCTGAAATTTGTCATAGGAACCTTCGCGAATTTCTCTAGCTGGCCATGAAATAATCAGTCTGGACTCCAACCAAAACCACAGCCTGAAGGACTCTTATCAGTTATAGCTTTCCTACTGCACCCTAGAGTGAATAAAGTTGGGGCGAGGAGAGTAAAAAAAAATAAATAAAGGGTGTCACTTGGCCAGATCAGGGCAAGTACTCCCCAAGAATCTGATTCTCACAGAGGGACTTTGGCTTCAGTGGCTGGTACTGGTCTATTTTGTCCAGGAGCTCCTCTTTCTCTCCCTCCCCTCAGCTGTCATAGCCACAATATGGAGAGTGACTAGATGGAAGGCCTGGGGGTCCTTCATACAACCATGGGTGGGACAGGCTTTGTCAGTGGAGAGGAAAACAGTAGGGTCCTCCTAGGAACCAGAACGCTTAACAAGAGCCTCTGATTTAAAACACACAGAGCTCTTTATTAGGAGAGGGGCCCTGAGCAGACTACTCTCTTCCTAATATAGAAAGGAATTAGGGATAAAGGAGGTCGCCTGATTTACCCCAGTTCAAGAAGCATTGTGAGTGGAGAGAATGGGGGCATCTCAAGAAAGGAGAAAGGCTTCCGTCTCAGGAATGTCTACCTTTAGACCTTAAATCCACAGCGAGCAAACAAGAAAGAGACCCTGGAGATCGGCTCGACAGTAGAAGAGAATGAGGTGGCTAGTCCTGCGGGGGGGGGGGGGGGGGGGGGGGCCGTCTTGGGAGTCCAAACGTCGTGGAGAAGAGTCACGGGCACTGGGGGGGTGCAGCTAGAGCGAGAAGCAGCGCATATTTCGGGGTGCTGCAGATAAAGGGGGAGCTGGAAAGGCTCTCGGCTTCTGGGAGGTGCCGCCGTAGGCACTGGGGGCAGGGAGGGAAGTCTCGGACAGTGGCCTCGAGTGCCCCAGGGCCCTTGCTCGCACCTTGGGGGTGCCCTAGGCATCCCCGCACCGCCCCTGACACACAGCCCGAATACCCCCCCCTCCACGAAGGATACAGCTTGACCACGTCCGTGTCCATCCGCCTCTTGCCCGGACTGGGAGATGACATGGTGTCGCCGCCGCCGCTGCCTCCGTCGCCTGCGCCGCCGCCGCCTCTCTCCCTTCCTCGGCCCGTCTGTCACGGGCCCCAGGCCCGGCTCTACGGAGCCTGCGGCCGCTCCGGCTCCTCGGAAGAGGTGGCAACACCCCCACGGTCCTGTCGGGTCCCGTCAGTCGCCGCCGCCGCCCCCAGCACGGGGGAACACAGGGCACTGTCCGGCCGGGTGGGGGTGGGGACCCCGCGGCGCCCGGCTCTGGCTGCCCCTTCTCCGGCTGTGGTTCCGCCGCGGCCCGGCCCCGGCGCTCCTCTGCGCCGCGCGACACTTCCTCCTGCCTGCTCTAGCTCGTTCGCCTGCTCGCCCGCTCACCCTCTCGCCGGCTCCTAGCAGCCTCCACGACCAGCGGACTACTCCTGCTCACTCGGCCTCTCTACCCGAGCCTCGCTCTGAGCGCCGTGACGTCACCTCTGTGACGTCATCCGAGGGGGCGGGTCCAGCGACGACAGGGGTGGGGCGCCGCCGCGGCGTGTGCTTTCCCGAGGGATTCTGGGAGCTGTAGTTTCTCTTTCTCCTGCCCTCTCTCAGCCCTCTGCCCCCTCCCCCAACTTCCCTGCACACTTAATCGCTCAACTGTCAGCGTCGTTACCATCATCCTCATAAACGATAATGGTGAATAATGGCCATAGCATTACATTCATGTGTTTTAGGGTAATGAACCTCCTCATAAACTCTATTAGAAAGGCTGTTGTTTTTATTTTAAATTTGGAATTGCTCAGACAGGAGCCAAAATCTGGAAATGCCCACACTAGCAGGTTCCCTGCACTATGCTCTCCCTCATCGTTTGCAGAGACTGTAGACTCTAGCAAGGCTTCCGCAGAGCTTGCAAACCAGGGTTCATTACACTCCATGCATGTAGGGCCACTCTTTTAGGGATCAGAGCTGAGGCAACAAGGTGGCATGGCCAACAGTAACAGCCTTATTCTACAGCTTCTGGGGTAATCTCGCTAAGTGAGTGACTGACAGACGCAGAAGCATACCAAATACACAGTAGCTCAGGACAAATGTTGTCCTGCCCTTTGAACTTCCTCACCAGCCTTATATATACTCCTTTATTCACTCAATAAATGTTAATTAAGCACCTCTTATATACTAATCACAGGATATAATGGTTTACTAGGACCACATTTACACAACCCTCCCAGAGTAGTCTGTAGATCACTAGTGTCACCATCATTTGGGAACTTGTTAGAAACAGACTAGAGCTTCACCTCTGACCTAGTGAAATTGAGTTTGCCATTTAACCAGGTCTCCAGGTGATTTTTGTGTACAGTGAAGTTTGAGATTTACTACTCTAGAAGGCGCTCCAAAAGAAGGGATGTCAAACCCAGGAGTCAACCAGGCATCTCTTATCTTTCTATCAGATTTTCACTGCCATCTATTTTCTTTTTTTTAAAGGTTTTTGCTATAGGGCGCGTGTGCTCGCCAGACAGACAGAGAGAGACAGAAAGCAAGAAATCACCCCCCAGGGGGGATGGCCACACCGCACTCCCTTCTCCTCCATTCTCCTCTCGGGATCTTGGGCACGCACGCACACGCGCCCGGCGTGAGTTTAAGCCACCAGGTCCGGAACGCGAACCACGGTCGACTATGTGGGAGTCCAGCGACATAGCCATTACGCTAACTGCTGGTCCCACTGCCACCTATTTTCAAAAACCGTATCTCTTCTCTAGTTCCCATGAGTACGCTTGTACTTGGTCAGACCATGTGCTGTGAGTTGAGTCCCCTTATCTAACCACACACGCATACACACCTGGGGCAACAACAGTCGACTGAAGGTGAATATTGTTCCTGTCATTCCATCTCTCCAAAAAAAAGAAAAAGGTATTTTTTTCATTATAAAATAGACAAAACATAAAATTTACCATTGTAATGATATTTAAGTGTATGATTTAGCAGCACCAAATACATGCACAACGTTGAACAAACATCTACTTTCCATTTCCAGAATTTTTCAGCATCCTGAACCGAAATTCTGTATCCATTAAACACTAATTCTTCACTCCTCCTTCCCCCAAGTCCTTGGTAACCTCTCTTCTATGTTCTGACAAAGACGGGGCTATTTTAACTGCTTCTAAAAGGAGTGCATTGCTCTTTCCTATTGCACGTGGCAAATCTGTCGAAAGGAGCACATGTCTGAATGAAGACATTCCTAACCTCCTTTATTTGACCACTTTGTAAAAGGAGATAAAGATAGAACAAAGATTTGTCTTCTTGACTGGGTCTCCTCTAGGCTCTCTGGACTTCTGTGACTGCTGTCTCCTCTCCCAGAATGGCTTCCCGCAGTCCACCTGACCCTAAGGCAGTGACAAGACTGTGATTCTCTGGCTTTGGTTTACTTTAGAATCACCCTGTTAAGCTCACAAATGTCTAGGCCCCACCCTGGGGATTCTGATTCACAGGGTCTGGGGTGGACATCCATGTCTGTAAGAAACTCCCCAGCCGATTCTTTTTTTTTTTAATTATTTTTTATTTTAACTGTATTTATTTAATTTATTTATTTCATTTTATTTTAATTTGACCAGAGAGGGACAGAGTGAGAGAGAGAGAGAGAGTGAGGAAGCAAACTGCCAGGTCTGGTACTCAAACCATGATCAGCCACGTGGGAGTCCATTGCCCTTAACCACCATGCCATCTACTGTCCCCTCCCCAGCTGATTCTTAAAAAAAAGAATTATTTAATGTATCTGTTTGAATTTGACTAGAGAGGGAGAGGGAGAGAGAGAGAGAGAGAGAGAGAGAGAGAGAAGGCAAGCTGCCAGGTCCGGGACTCAAACCACAGTGAATTAATGTGGGAGTCCAGTGCCCTTAACCACTACACCACCTGCTGGCCCCATCTCAGCTGATTCTGATGCTGGCCAAAGTTTGAGAACCACTGACTTTAAGATTCTGGTAGACAGAAACACTGACCACTCCAGGTGGAATTAGCACTCCCATAAGATCCTCTGCAAATAAAGGAATACTCTCTGGAGTTTCCTCCAAACCTGAAAGTAACAGTGGTAGTCTTAGAGGACCCAAAGGTATTTCCATAATCCAGAATGTGGAGTCCAGAACAGACAGAAAGAACAGTTGGGAAAAAGAAGGGCACGAGGCAGAGACTAGAAATATTCTCAGGTGCTTTAATCTTCACCAGTGCTACAATTGCCAAGATCCAAGTATTGGGCGAAAATAATCCCAGGGGTATTTAGTTAGAGCAACTTGTTGCAGCTCACACTAGAGCAGGTTGGGCTGCCTTACCTAAAATACAATTTAACCTTCTAAGCAGTAGTTGAAAAGAATCAAACCAGGGCTGGCAGGTGGCATGGTGGTTAAGGCACTGGACTCCCACATGGCTGACAGCAGTAAGAGTCCCTAGACCTGGAAGCTTCCTTTCACACTTTTCTTCTCTCTCTCTCTCTCTCTCTCTCTCTCTCTCTCTCTGGTCAAATTAAAATAATAATAAAAAACATATGAAATAAATAATTTATTTAAGGAGGAAAGAAAATGTGTTATCCTAAAAAAGAGTTATTGTGGGACCAACAGGCAGCATGAAGGTTAAGGTGCTGGATCCCATATGGCTGGCTGCTCAGTTCGAGTCCTGGACCCAGCAGCTTGAAAATCACACCAAGTGCATGTGCGTACCCAAGATCCTGAGAGGAGAATGGAGAAAAATGGGAGAGAAGGGATTATGGTGTGACCGTCTCCCCTGGGGAATTAATTTCTCACTTTCCTTCTCTATCTCTGGTGAGCACATGTACCCTATAACAAAAAAGGAAAAAAAAAAAAAAAGAAAAAAGCTATTGTGTCTTTAGTATTTTAGCTCTGGGTTACTTAAGACAAACCTGCATCTCCCCAGCTCCTAATTATGCCTCTGTTAATTGTACATATCCTCCGTGAGCCTCGTTTTCTCATCTGTAAAATGTGACTCATAATGCCCTGCTCACTCAAGTGGATTGATGGAATTAATGGAAAAGATGATTGTAGAAACCCCTTGTAAACTACAAATTGCCTTCATAAAGGTATCATAAAATGTTGCTTGCAGGGTGTGATATGGGATTGGTGGTGAGGAGAGTTTCAAAAAATTTGTGGAAAAATGGAACTAAAGTATGAGTTAATTTTAGTGCACAAAATTTTAAAGTCCATGTATAGTTTTTTTCATAATATACATTCCATAAACTTTTTTTTTTTTTTTTTTTTTTTAGAAAGAAAGATTTTTGTTATAGGGCATATGCTCTTGCCAGAGAGATAGAAAGCAAGAAATCACCACCACCCTCCCCTGGGAGAATGTTCATGCTAAAATCACTTCTTAATTCTCCTCTTGGGATTTTAGGCACGCACACACACATTCCTGGCATGTTTTAAGCTTCTGGGTCCAGGACTTGAACCACATTCGGCTAAGTGGGAGTCCAGAAATGTAACCACTACACCATCTGTTGAGTCCCTCCCATAAGCTTTTTGAAGACCCTTCGTATAGCAGTTAAGGAGAAAGGCATTCACTTTTTGGGTTTGTGTGTTTGTTTTGCTTTTCAAAGATAGTCATGATAGTCATGGCAGTGATTCTCTCTTCTTTTTTTTTTCCTTTACCAGAGGGTACATGCACTTGCCAGAAAGAGGAAAAAAAAAAAAGGAGAAGAGGGAGAAAGAACCCACCCCAACAGAGCATAGTCACACCACAATCCCTTCTTCATTTTTCCATTTTGTAGGGATTTAGGACATGCATGCACACATGCCCAGTGTATATTTCATTGCTCAGTTGCCCATGTGGGACCCAGCTCCCTTAATTATTAGGCTGTGGGCCCAGCTCAATTCCCCTTCTTTGAGGTGAAGGTACACATTTTTACAGTACACCTTTTCTCTCGGGGCTTTTTTTTTTTTTTTTTTTTTTTTTTTTTTTTGAGAGGTTGTGCACTCACCAGAAAGAGAGAGACTGAGAGACAGAAAGCGAGAAATCACCCCCCAGGGGGGATGGCCATGCCGCAATCCCTTCTCCTCTATTCTCCTCTGGGGATCTTGGGCATGCACAGAGGCGCCCCGCGTGAGTTTAAGCCACTGGGTCCTGGACTCAAACTGCGGTCGACTACGTGGGAGTCCAGCGACATAGCCATTACACCAACTGCTGGTCTCCTCTCAGGGCATTTTGTTATTCATTTCTTCATAAATCCACCTCCCCTATTCTGACCTCCTCTTCTTGTCCCTGCGTGGGCCCTCCCCGATTCTTTCCAGAACTGAGACTGCCCTTGACCAGACAGGTTCAAAAGTGGAGCAGAGCCCAATGCTGATCCTGGCTCTGAAAAAAGGAGCTCTTTTGCAGAAGCTGTTTTCTCTTGCCTCTTTTTTCAACGTTTCAGCCATTCAGAATGTCAATAATTTACTCTGAGACAACACCGGGGCCTGGGAGTGTCTGTCGTGTGCACACTCATGGCAGCATGCTGGATGAGCCGCGTTCTTCCTTATCAGGTATAACCAAGGGGTGCCTGTGGGGAGCAGCGTCCGATCCTGCCTGACTCACGTGGGTGTTGCAATCTGGGAAATGTATTCAGGGCCTGTTTATCTCTGCCCAGGGCAGGGCTAAGCTTGACCCGTGGAGCCTGAGACCTCAGGAGGAGCTTCTCTAAGGCAAGAAAACAAGTTGGGAGAAAATATAATGCTTTGAGCAAGAAGACACTAACAGGGAGTAAGATGAAACCAGTCATTTGGTGGAGCCCATGGAAGAACCCAGCCCTGAAGCTGCTCTTGTCTGAAGTTGCATGTTAACCCCTGTAGCTCTGGAACCAAAATGAAAGTATCATCGATGTCTCCGCCAAGTGTAAAAATCCTTCTAATATGACCTCCTGATTGCATCTGACACCTTCTCACTGGGAAAGTGGTTAGTTTTGAGCTGGTGCTCCTGGCATCTGGAATCACAGGACCAGGTCCTCTTTAAAAGGTAATCAGGGGACCAGCAAATGGCATAATGGTTACATCACTGGACTCCCACACAGTCAACTGTGGTTCAAGTCCCGGACCCAGCACCTTAAAACATGCTGGGCATGTGTGTGTGTGTGCATGCCCAAAATCCTGGAAGAAGGATGGAGGAGAAGGGATTGTGACGTGGCCATCTCCCCCTGGGGGTGATTTCTTCTTTCTGTCTCTCTGTCTCTGGTGAGTGCACACATCCTATAGTAAAAATTGCTCTTAAAAAAAGGTAATCATATTAGCTGTTTTCTTGCTGCTGTGGTAATGAAAGCTTAAACCTCATTTCAAGTCATCTCCATGAAAGCTTGTCACAGTCTGTCCCCAGAGAAGTCACCAGTGAGAGCTCAGAAACATGCATGTGATTCAGCGAGAGCCTAGAACCTAAGAGACACCCAACCCCTTCCAATCCCAATTCTACTTGTTATTCATATAACCTTGGGCAAGAAACCTAACCTTTAGGCCTCAGTTTCCTTATCTGTAAAAGAGGATGACAGCACTGGATCAAACAAGAGATGATGCAACCTCTAAGATGCAAGTCACACGTGATATATTTGGACGTCCCCCTATATACACATCAACACAAACCTCAAGGCGCAAAGTGAGAGATTATTCACACCTGCAACAAGGGCCTCTCACTTGGGCCGGCTCACGTGGGTGTTGCAATCTGGAAAAGGTATTTGGAACCTGTTTATTTCTGCCCAGGGCAGGGCCAAACTTGACCCATCGAGCTGCCCATCTTGGGAGCTGCTTCTCTGACGCAGGAAAACAAGTTTGGGGCTGGCTCTGTGGCCTGGTAGTTAAGGCAGCCGTAGGTCACACGGTTGACCCCTCATCTGAGTACCAAGCCTGTCAGCTTGATAAACACACAGGACACATGTGCATGCATACTCAAAATCCCCAAGGGAGGGAGAGACGGAGGGGAAGGGACTGCAGTGTGACCATGCCCCATGGGGGTGGAGGGTGCTTTCTCCGCTCTCCCTCTCTCTCTCTGACAAGCATATACACCCTCTAGCAAAACAAGAACAAAAAACAAAAACAAAAACAGAACCACAGTTAGAAAAAAGCAAATTTAGGGAGAACCCCTGTTTTGCTGCCACTGGCCTCCTGCCTTTCCTTTGCTGCTTCCTCATCTCCCTCATCTGGCAAGCAATGCAGGAGGCCCAGGCTCTGTCCTTAGGTCACTGCTCTTCCTTAGACTGTGGAATCCCTAGGTGACCTCATCAGTCTCAAGGCTTTGTTGCCCATACTCTGCTTTTTTTGAGAGAGATTTTTGCTATAGGGCATATGCACTTGTCAGAGAGACAGAAAGTGAGAAATCACTCCCTGGGGGCATGACCATGCAGCAATCCCCTCTCCTCCATTCTCCTCTCAGGATTTTGGGCATGCACACACATGCACCTGGCGTGACTTTCAAGGCGCCGGGTCCGGGACTTGAAGAGCAGTTGATCATGTGGGAGTCCAGTACCTTAATCACTATACTACCTGGTAGCTCCCTCTTTTTTTTTTTTTTTTTTGGTAAGAACTATTTATTTAAATTTATTTATTATTATTATTTTAAAATTTGCTATAGGGCATGTGTGTTCACAAAAGAGAGACACAGAGAGAGAGAGAGAGAAGGACGGAAAGTGAGAAAGTAAGCCACCAGGTCCAGGACTCCGGACTGTGGTAGGCCACATGGGAGTCCCAGTGCCTTAAGCACCATGTTACCTACTGGCCCCAGCAATGGTGTTCTGAAGTAACAAAGCCAACTGATTAAGGAATGTCTTACATGCTGTCATTAGCTGTCTCTTTGTGTTGTCATTGAACTTACTCCTCTGTCTTGTCTATTTTCTATACAGTGGACACTAGGCATAAAGGTCTAATAAATCCTAAATTTATTTGGGATAAACATTTGGGGTAAAAATGCAATTTTTCGGGATCAGCAGTTAGCGTAATAGCTATGTCGCTGGACTCCCACAGTCGACTGTGGTTCGAGTCCTGGACCCGGTGGCTTAAACTCACGCCAGGCGGGTGTGCGTGTGTGCCCAAGATCCCGAGAGGAGAATGGAGGAGAAGGGATTGCGGAGTGGCCGTCCCTATTGGGGGGGTGGTTTCTCACTTTCTGTCTCTCTGTCTCTCTCTGTCTGTTTGGCGAGCGCACACGCCCTATAGCAAAAACCTCTCCAAAAAAAAAAAAAAAAAAAATGCAATTTTTCGAGGCCAGCAGGTGGTGTGGTGTTTAAGGGCACTGGATTCCCACATGGCCAACAGTGATTCGTGTCCCAGACCTGGCAACTTGCTTTCTCGCGTTCTCTCTCTCTCACTCTTACTCTGTCCCTCTCTGGTCGAATTTAAATAAATAAATTAATTAAATACAGTAATTATTTTTAAAATGCAACGTTTTATTGGTCATATCGAGTACTCTATATTGTGTCACTTCACAGGGAGACACATTATGTTGTTGGGTTCTCTGTAAGTGATGGTGATGTGGAGTACTTAAAGTGGAGAGCAAATGCCAGATCTCTCTATTGACGGAAAAGGTCTATTTCCTCTTCGCGTTTTGTTCTCGCACTTACCACCTGACACTGCGTTACACGGTTGTGTGTGTGTCCATATGTATATAAGAGCAGAGATTTGGTCCCTTTGTTCACTGCTGAATCCACAGCACCTAAAACAGTGCCTGCCACAAAGTTGGGGCTCAACAAATACATGTCGGATGAATACCGAGAATTCTCCTGTTATTCTCGGATGAATAACGAGAACTCTATCCTTCATTTGGGCCTCTGGTTGCTTACACAGGGCAGTGTGGCATGATGGTTTTGATTAGCCTGGTTCTGACTGACCATGCATTGATAATTATTGAGACTTCCTGAAGGATGTCTTGAGTTTATCATGCTAATCTCTCTAATCTTGCACATGTTAGAAATTTTCCATTATATGGCTTTTTCTTTTTTTTTAATTGTATTTAACTGTATTTATTTTTGCTTTGACCAGAGAGGGACAGAGAGAGAGAGAGAGAGAGAGAGAGAGAGAGAGAGGAAAAGTGAGAAAGCAAGCCGCCAGGTCCGGGACTTGAACCATGAGTCGGCCACATGGAAGTCCAGCGCCCTTAACCACCACACCAGCTGCCGACCCCTAGCTTTTCTTTTTAAGGTTTTTGCCATAGGGTGCATACGCTTGCCACACAGAGGCAGACAGTGAGAGGGAAAGTGAGAAATAACTCCCAGAAGGGATAGCCAGCCACAATACCTCCTCCTCCATTCTCCTCCTGGGATTTTGGGCACACATGCACATGCACTCGGCACGTTTCAAGCTGCCAACTCTGAACTTGAACCGTGGTCAGCCTTGTGGGAGTCTAGTACTTTAAACCACTATTCCACCTGCTGGTCTCTATTACACTTTTTTTTTTTTTTTTTTTTATAAAAGCATAAGGCTCTTGGCCCAGCTGTTGTGGCACACTTAACATGGCACCACTTTGGGGTGCTGGAGTCATGTGGAAGGCCCAAGTTCAGATCCTGGACCAACCTAAACATGTTGGGTGTGGGGGCATATAAATGTGATCCTAGCCAACTAGGAAGCTGGAGCAGGAGGATTACGGCATGGTGAGACCCTGTTGAAAATACCTATTTTTTGGGACCAGCAGTTGGCGTAATGGCTATGTCACTGGACTCCCACGTAGTTGACCGTGGTTCGAGTCCTGGATCAGGTGGCTTAAACTCACACTGGGTGCATGTGCATGCGTCCCCAAGATCCCAAGAGGAGAATGGAGAAGGGATTGCAGCATGGCTCTCTGCCCTGGGGGATGATTTCTTGCTTTCTATCTCTCTGTCTCTCTGTCTTTCTGGCGAGCACACACACCCTATAGCAAAACCCTCTCAAAAAAAAAAAAAAAGTTTTTTATTTCTCTCTGTGTTCGTTTCTCTGTCTCTCTCTGTTTCTCTCTCTCACCCATGGAAGAAACTTTACTTAAGAGACACACTCCTGACAAAGTCTCAATGCCTTGAACCAACACAGCCTCAACCAGTTCATGGGTAGGCACATGTCCAGCATGTTCAAAGAGGTCTCTGGATGTAAACCCAGAGTGTTCTCACATGGGTCAGCCTCTCAGATACTGTTACCTCTTACCCCAATTGTTTTTCTTCCTCTATGCCACCAAGGACTCTTGTGTTAATTTTTTTTAAGAGAGATTTTTGCTATAGGGTTCATGGACTTGTCAGAGACACACAGAGAGAGACAGAGAGACAGAAAGCAAGAAATCACCCCCTCCCCAAGGGGGTTGGCCACACCTCAACCCCTTCTCCTCCATTCTCCTCTCAGAATCTTGGGCATGCATGCACATGCACCCAGTGTGAGTTTTAAGTAGCTAGGTCCGGGACTCGAACTGCGGTCGACTATGTGGGAGTCCAGTGACATAACCATTATGCCATCTGCTGGTCCTCTCTTGTGCTAATTTGACTGGAGGAGAAATGGAGCTGTATTAGAGGAAGGTGAGGTGCATGAATTTGCTTACTTGACCAATGAAAAAGAAAGCTAAAAGAGAAACTAGAACCCCCGGTTCCTTGTCCTTCTTAATTTCTCTATCTTGGACTTTCTCCCAGTGCCTTTAGTGCCCATTTTGGTGTTCTCCAGGCCACTGGGGCTGCCTCGGCCTTATGCCAGTGGTCACATGGCAAAGGATCTAAATGCAATCCTTGGCTGACAGGCTATGAGGGCAGGCAGGGCGAGGGGAGAGTGATTACAGTTGTTACCAAACTGCAGACTGATTGATTCAATTCATACCACCTTCTGCTTTGTTGACAACGATGCTGTCTCCGTAAGATATTTTTGGCTACCCGTTCCATGACTGGGCCAGTGATCAAGGCTTTCTGTATAGTTGCAGGCCCAGCTCAAACTTGGAAAGCCTCTGGGCCCTTGCAGACGGTTGCATCATTTTGTCATGAGGAGAGAGCACAAGAAATCTCTCAATTCATCCTTTTTTTCCCTTTTAACCAGCACTTACCAGAGTTACAGTCACAACATATCTGACTGCCCAGAGCATCAGGGCCCTGCACAGATTTAAAGTCAAGAGAATTTTGCCTGATGGTGGCACAGTGATAAAACATGATGCTCTGCCAGGCAGACCTACACGGCTAGGTTACCAGTTCAAAACCACAGACCTCCCTGAGTATGCCGGGCACATGTGTGTACTTGGTCTAAGCTGGCTGAGGCTCAGAGTATATCGTGGCACCAAGAAGCTGTTGGGGGCGCTGTATCTCTGTCTTTCCCTGCTTCTCTCACTCATGGAATAATTAAACTGTATTTTTTAAAGAATTATTTTATCCAACTTTATTTATTATTATCAGTACTCAATTTAACCAGAGAGAGAAAGTGAAAAAGCAAGCTGCTAGGTTCAGGACTTGAACTGCAGTCGTCCATGTGGGAGCCCAGTGCCCTTAACCACCATGCCACTTGCTGGCCCCAATAAACTGTAACAAATGAATAAATAAGGCAAATTTTTGTCTTTTTTAATTAATTAATTTTTTTAATTTAATTAATTTTTTGCTAGTGGGTGCATGCACTCACCAGATTGGGGTTGGGGGGAGGTGAGAGCACTCCCAGTAGGGCATGATCACACCATAGTCCTTTTTTCTCCATCCCATCAGGATTTTGGGCTTACACATTCCCGTGCCCCAAAGGGTTTTCAAGCACCAAGGGTTGTAATTCAAACCACAATTGGCATGTGGGATGTGGCTTTCTATACACAGGACCTAACCACTGCACTGTGGGACCAGCCCCAAGGCTGTTTCTTCTTCTTTCTTTCGTTTTTATTTTTATTTTACTTCTTTATTTATTTTTCTGACTAGAAGACATGTGAGCTTGCTAGAGAGAGACAGAGAGCCTCTATATTTCCCTCCTTTCAGGATTTTGGGCACACATACACAAGTACTTGGCATGTTTCTCAAGCCATGGAGTCTAGCATTTGTTTATTATTTATTTATTTATTTATTTTTGGGGATGTTTTTGTTATAGGGCATGTGCGCTCACCAGAAAGATAGAGAGAGACAGAGAGACAGAAAGTGAGAAAGCATCCCCTCTCCGAGGTGATGACCACGCCACAATCCCTTCTCCATTCTCCTCTTGGGATCTTAGGCATGCACACACACATGGCCTGTGTTAATTTAAGCCACCAGATCTGGGACTCGAACCACAGTCAACTACATGGGAGTCCAGCGACCCATTACGCCAACTGCTGGTGCTTTCTTTGTTTTTTGGGTTTTTTTTTGCCATGGTGTGTAGGATTTGAACCAGAGAGTTGGCCACTTGGGATCCAGCTGCCTTACCCACCAGGCCACAGAGCCAACCTGGCAGTTTTTTCTCAATCAGTGTACTGGCCCCAGTTTATGTACTTTCCTAAATGTGCCAAGCCCTGTTCCTGCCCAAGCTTCAGCCCTGCCCTTCCTGGCTAGAAGCAGCAGCACCAGTGCACATCCTTCTGGGGCCCTATTGTCACTACACTGCTTTCACAGCCACTGCCTCAACCTCCGCTGCAGGGTGAGGGCCTCAGTTCAGCAGCTGCTCTAGCACCTGAGTCCAACACAGTGAGATTTAAGGATCTTCTGGCTTCCCAGCAGCTGCTCAGCCGGACTCAGTTGCACAACCTGGAAGGGGGGAGTTAGTACTGGGGTAAACTTTGCCCCTGGAGGAAGGACTGCAAGAGACTGGCAGCTTGCCCAGCTGCTTTCTCCCAGCTGCTTGTTTCAATACCTGGAGACACCCTGAACTAGAGAGCCAGCACCCACACGTCACCCACAAGCTACCACACAACTTCAGATTTTCTGATTTTCTCCCTCTTCCCTCACTCTTGCAGCCCGGGGCTTGCAACCTCCTCAGTGAAACATTAACCGGCTGGCTTTGCCTCAAGCTCTGTTTTCTGAGAAGCGGGTTAAGGCCTAAGGCCGGCAAACCATGCATTTACTTGAGGGTAAGGAATTTACAGACCTTTAAAAGCTTTTTGGGCTATTTTCATCATCCTGCACTTCAATTTTGCCCCTTAAATATAAGCTGCTCTCCTTTTTGGGAGGGAATGGTACTGAGATCACAGCTCAAATCCTTCTCCCAACCTCCAATACTCCATGGGTGAACAGCCACTCCTTGGTAGGAAGGTTGGGGTGGTTGCCCTGCAGTTAATCCAAGGCTTTGCTCACAACCAGTGTTGGGGTGGGGTTGGTGAGTGGTGAGGGGTTTAATTCTGGGAGGAAAATAGGAAGCCCATTTGGATGTAGGTACCAGCCACACTTCTTTTTTTTTTTTTTTTTGCCCTAGGGTGTGTACATTTGCTGAAGAGGAGAGAGAGAGACAGTGAGAGGGAAAGTGAGAAATCACCCTCTGCGGGGATGGCCACACCACACCTCAGTCCCTTCTCCTTCATTCTTCTCTCTGGACTTTGGGCATGCATGCACATGTACCCACCGTGATTTTCAAGCCACCAACTCTGGGACTCATACCGGGGCATGTGGGAGTCCAGCGCCTTAACCACTACACCACCTGCTGGTCTCCCAGCCGCACATTTATAAAGTTATTTACTGAGGCCAGCAGGTGGCATAGTGATTAAGGCGCTGGACTCTTACATAGCTAACCATGGTTCGAGTCCCGGACCTGACAGCTTGAAAATCATGCCAGGCACATGTGCATGTATAACCAAAGTCCAGAGAGAAGAATGGGGGAAAAGGGATTGTGGCGTGGCCATCTTCCCTGGGGAGGGGTGATTTCTCACTTTTCCTCTCACTGTCTCTCTCTAGCAAGCACACTTGCCCTGTGGTAAAAACTTAAAAAAAAAAAAAAATTAAATCTGTATTTTGCTTCAGGAATAAATTTAAAATTTTTTATTTGTTATTATTTTTTTTTTTTTTTTTTTTTGGGAGATATAGGGCGCGTGCGCTCGCCAGACAGACAGAGAGAGACAGAGAGATAGAAAGCAGGAAATCACCCCCCAGGGGGGATGGCCACGCCGCAATCCCTTCTCCTCCATTCTCCTCTCGGGATCTTGGGCACGCACGCACACGCGCCCGGCGTTTTAAAACTTTCGACTATAGGCGACATAGCCATTGTCCCTGTTATTATTATTTTATTATTCTTTTATTTGAGGGTACATTGCATTTAACAGAGACAGAGACAGAGAGAGAGAGAGAGAGAGAGAGAAAGCAAGCCACCAGGACCAGAACTTGAACTGTGGTCAGCCATATGGGAGTCCAGTGCCTCAACCACCATGCCACCTGCTGCTGGCCCCAGCATAAATTTAAAATATGTCCACGTATCTTATTTCGTCATTGTGTCACTGAGACTTATACCACCCGCATATTAAGTCCAGGCAGTTGTTTATTTCCCTCCAGTGGCTTGGCTTCTAGTGTGAGACTGGGGTCTCAATGGTGTGCCAAGATGCAGGTCTCAGGTGTGTGAGGGAGGAATGGACTCACAGCCCTCAAGCAGCTGCTGCCTGGTGACTGCATCCTGTATACCTACCCCACATGCCATACAAATATTACCAGTTATCCGGTATTGAAGTGAAGAAGTCTTGGAAGCCGTGAGACATATCATACTTTTGTTTTTTTTTTTTAAAGCTTGCTTGTTTATTTCTTCCATGAGTGAGTGAGTGAAGGACCCCACATGGTCTGACAACGCGATCCACTCCTAGACTCAGTCAGCCCTGGATCATGGGCATGTGTGTACCCGGCATACTGAGGGAGGTCTCCGGATGTGAACCCAGAACCTTCCCATGTAGCTCCGTCTTCCTGAGCACTGCATTTTTTTTCTTTTTAATTTTCTGTAGGATATGTGCACTCTCCAGAGAGAGGCAGAGAGAAAGAGAAGGAAAGTGAAAAAACATCCCCCATGAGAAATGGTCTTCCCATAGCTTCTGCTCCTCCATTTTCCCCTTGGGATTTGGGGCATGTTGTTCAGGCTGCTGGGTCCAGGACCTGAACTGTGCAGTTGGCCATGTGGGATCCAGCCATCTGAACCACCACACCACTAGCTGGCCCCTGGAGCATTACATTTTAAAAAATTTTTATTAGTAGTAGTAGTACTACTATTTTTCCATTTGCTACAGGGCACACATGCTCACCAGAGAGAGAAAGAGAATGTGAAAAAAACAAGCCCTCTCCCATGTGGGTCCAATTGCATTACCTCTATACCAATATCTGGTTCCAAGAAAACATTTTGGAAATATTGATGTGAAAGGAGAGTCAGAGGAATATTTGCTGAATGAATCTGTGACTCAATAAAACAAAATGATGGTAATCAGTGTCTTCCTATGCAACCTTATTGGGAAATAGGTGGAAAATAAATGTGAGCGGTCATTTGGAGCAGAAGATAAGGAAGAATGGGCAGACACGTTAAGAAAAGGACAATGGAATCTCCAAGAACTTTTCCCGTGGGCCTTTCCGTTCCAGCCTCTAAGAGATCTTTCCTTCCTCCCTTTCTTCATTATTTGTGTCTCTTTGCCGCAGAAGTAACCTACAGGCTGCCACTGCCTTTCCTGAAATGAGTAGTTGACTCAGGTCCTCTGAGGCTATTTTCCTTCTCCCTCCATCCCCTAACCAGATACTCTGTTTTCCCCAAGGAGGCCCGGCCCAGTTCCAACCTCCCGCCCTCTGCTCCCAGTTGTTGGCTTTGTGCTTGTGTGGTTCACATTTGTGCATGTGCCTTTGTTTGCTTCCTTGTGGCTTGAATTTTTAACTCCTAAATAGGAAAAGTTCTGTTATTTTTAGGAGTGGAAATGGGGTGGTTCCTTTCCTCGTGCATCACAAGGATCATGGCTAATATTCCTATAACAAGAAAGCATAACAAATACATTTCATCAAAGTTTACTGTAGGGACCAGCAGTTAGTGTAATGGCTGTGTCGTTGGTCTCCCATGTAGTCAACCGCGGTTCAAGTCCCAGACCTGGTGGCTTAAACTCATGCCGGGCGCGTGTGTGTGCGTGCCCAAGATCCCGAGAGAAGTAAGGAGAAGAAGGAATTGCGGCGTGGCCATCTCCCCTGGGAGGTTATTTCTCGCTTTCTGTCTCTCTGTCTGTCTTTCTGGCGAGCGCATGCGCCCTATAGCAAAAACCTCTCCAAAAAAACCCAAAAAAACAAACAGTTTACTGTGATATGGGAGCCTTCAGAAATGAAGACTCAAAGACCCAAGGAAGGGGCCAGCAGGTGGTATAATGGTTAAGGCACTGGACTCCCAAGGGGCTGACTGCAGTTCAAGTCCTGGATCTGGTGGCTTGCTTTCTCATTTTCCATGTCTCACTGTGGTCAAATTAAAAAATAATAATCATGGGCTGGGACAAGCAGTTAGTGTAATGGCTATGTCGCTGGACTCCCACGTAGTCGACCGCGGTTTGCGTCCCGGACCTGGTGGCTTAAAACTCACGCTGGGCGCGTGTGCGTGTGTACCCAAGATCCCGAGAGGAGAACGGAGGAGAAGGGATTGTGGCATGGCCATCCCCCCTGGGGGGTGATTTCTCACTTTCTGTCTCTCTCTGTCTGTTTGGCAAGCGCACGCGCCCTATAGCAAAAACCTCTCCAAAATAATAATAATAAAATAATAATAATCATGGGGCCAGCAGGTGGCATGATGGTTAAAGGTGCTGGACTCCTACATGGCCGACTGCAGTTCAAGTCTTGGACCTGGTGGCTTGCTTTCCCACTTTCCCTCTCTCTCTGTCTCTTTCTGGTCAAACTGGAAAATAATAATAATAATAAATAATAAAGGTAAATGAAATAATTTAATAAAAAATAATAATAAGTAAAATTAAATAAAAATATTTTTGAGAGTTTTTTGCTATAGTGCATGTGCGCTTGCCAGAAAGAGAGAGAGAAACAGAGACAGAAAGCGAGAAATCACCCTCCAGGGGGGATGGCCACGCTGCAATCCCTTTTTCTCCATTCTCCTCTCAGGATCTTGGGCACACACGCACACGTGCCCAGTGTGAGCTTAAGCCACCGGGTCCAGGATTCTAACCATGGTCAACTACATGGGAGTCCAGCGACAGCCATTACACCAACAGCTGGTCCCCAATAAAAATAATTCTTTTTAAAAAAGACCCAGGGAAGGGCTGGCCCTATAGCCCATTGGTTAAGGGAACCAGATTCAACATGACTGACCACAGTTTGAATCCTGACCCTGGTGGCTTGAAAAACACATTAGGTGCCTGTGTGTGCATGCCCAACAGCACAGAGACATGGAGGAGGAATGGAGAAGGAATTGCAACGTAACCATGCCCCAATTGGGGGGGGGGGGGATTCTTCCTCTTTCTCTCTCTCTCTGTCTTTCTCTCTGTCTCTGGTGAGCACAATTAAAAGGAAAAGAAAGAAAAAAGACCCAGAGGATACTGTCTACTCTAATACTTAGAGTTGATGAAAAATTAATAGTTGTATAGAGCTGTAGTTGGACAAAAGGGTCCAAGCTAATAGGAACAGACTCAAAGGAAACCCAGCAAAGCCTGTCCATGATCTTCCTGGTCTCTCTCTGTAGCATCCCTTCCCCCCAGGTATGGCACAAGACCCCTCTGGAATAAAGAGCTACAAGGGAGACGGAAGAAGGGAAAGAGTAACTTTCTAGGTTTTATGACTTGCTTTGCGGGAACGGGTTCCAGTATCCATGCCAGCCTTCGGGAAGAGGAATTTGGTTTCTATGGTTCATTTGGGGAGAAGAAGTAGTGGGAGGCAGAAGTTCAGAGACAGCTGCTTGTGCTTCTATCCCTTCCAGTGGCCCCTGGTTCCAGGTGCTTAGCATGCCGAAGCACCCCCTCTGGGGTCTCCTTTTCTGAGTTGGCACTGAATAAAGAGCTTTCTGGCACAGAAGAATTCCAGTGCATGCTGGTATTCAAATTTCTGCCTCCTCTAGGATTTTTGACCATTGCACGAAAAGGGATAGATCTCCAACATTTTTTTTAAGAATTATTTAACTTTCTTTCTTTCTTTCTTTCTTTCTTTCTTTCTTTCTTTCTTTCTTTCTTTCTTTCTTTCTTTTATTGGAGAGGTTTTTGCTATAGGGCGCGTGCACTTGCCAGAAAGACAGAAAGCAAGAAATCCCCCCTCAGGGGGGATGGCCACACCGCAACCCTTCTCCTCCATTCTCCTCTCGGGATCTTGGGCATGCATGCACATGCGCACAACATGAGTTTAAGTCACCAAATCTGGGATTTGAACTGTGAGTCAACTACATGACAGTCCAAGAGACATAGCCATTACGCCAACTGCTGGTCCCAATTTATCTATTTATTTTAATTTGACCAGAGAGGGACAGAGTGGGGTGGGGGGGAGGAGTGAAAAAGCAAGCCACCAGGTCTGGGACTTAAACTGTGGTTGGCCATGTGGGAGTCAGGCGTGCTTAACCACCATGCCACCTGCAGGTCCCAACTTTTTTTTTTTTTTTTTTTTTTTTTTTTTGCCTTAGGGTGCATGTGTGCTTACTGGAGGGAGAAAGAGCTAGAGACAGAGGCAGTGAGAGGGAAAGTGGGAAATCACCCCCAGCGGTGCTGCAATCCCTTCTCCCTCCTGGGTATGCACACATAAGCTCCCAGTGTGAGTTTCAAGCCACTGGATCCCATACTCAAACTGTGGTCATACTCAAACTGTGGTCGACTATGTGGTAGTCTAGCAACATAACCACTATGCCATCTCCTGGCCCCACCTCCATCACTGTTTACCCAGGAGCTTCTGAAACACACTCTGGGCCTCAAAACCACTGGCCTGACTGCTTTGTTCCAATCAACAAGACTGATACCTGTTACCAGTGATTACCGGTCAGGTACCACACTCCTACCCAGTCCACACCCAGCTGGGACTCCTACCATTTCTGATGGTTTCCCCTGTGAAACTCCTGATTCTAGGTTATCTCAAACTCTCAAGAATTTCTCCCCCACCGTGAAAGGGAGGAAAGGGGTAGGTGTTGAGAATACCTGTCTTTCATGCAGGGAAGGTGTAGGGCCCTTCTCCGCAGGCCACCCTGCTGGCTGCTACCCCGTTGGCAGTGAGTCCTCAAATTCAGCTTCTCTCCACTCTTCTCAGCCCTATTTGTTTCCATTTAAGGCCAGTGGGCGTATGCAATTCACCTGCATGCCAGCTATTTCCCGCAGAGAAGGACCAGGCAGGGGAGGTGGCCTGATTTGGGAGGAAGCTATTTCAGAAGGTTGCCAGGATTTTCTCCCAAGTTTATAAAACTAACTGCTTACCCCTCCCTTACAAGCCTTTAGTTTCACAAATGGAAACTGAGAGATAAAGACCTCCAGGAAAACAGGAAAAATTTAGAATTCAAAACAAAACTACAGTTGCTTGTAGACTCAAAATTGGGGGGTGGGGGGACCAGCAGTTGGTGTAATGGCTGTGTTGCTGGACTCCCATGTAGTCGACCACGGTTTGAGTCCTGGACCCGATGGTTTAAACTCACACCAGGAGTGTGCGTGTGTGCCCAAGATCCTGAGAGGAGAATGGAGAAGAAGGGATTGCGGCGTGGCCATCTCCCTGGGGGGTGATTTCTCGCTTTCTGTCTCTCTCTGTCTTTCTGGCAAGCACACACGCCCTATAGCAAAAACTTCTCAAGAAAAAAAAAATTGTTTTATCGTTTTCTTTCTTTCGTTCTTTCTTCTTTTTTAAAAAATTAGTTTGCTATAGGACATGTACACTCACCAAAGACAGACAGAGAGAGGGAGAGAGAAAGTGAGAAATCATCCCTCAGGGAGAAAGGCTATGCAACTATCCCTTCTCCCCCATTCTTCTTTTTTTTTTTGTTTTTTTGTTTTTTTGTTTTTTTGGAGAGGTTTTTGCTATAGGGCGCGTGCGCTCGCCAGACAGACAGAGAGAGACAGAGAGATAGAAAGCAGGAAATCACCCCCCAGGGGGGATGGCCACGCCGCAATCCCTTCTCCTCCATTCTCCTCTCGGGATCTTGGGCACGCACGCACACGCGCCCGGCGTGAGTTTAAGCCGCCGGGTCCGGGACTCGAACCGCGGTCGACTACGTGGGAGTCCAGCGACATAGCCATTACGCTAACTGCTGGTCCTCCCCCATTCTTCTTACCCGCTGGTGTGATTATCCAACTGCTGATCCGGGAATCGAACTATGCAGTTGGCCATGTGGGATCCAGCTATCCCAATCACCATGCCACCAGCTGACTTTATTTTTTCATTTCCAGTAACTTCATTTCCTTTCTCTCCCTCTTACTCTTTTCTCTCTCTCTCATTTGCCAGAGGGTGCACCCACTCACCAGAGAGAGACAGAGAGAGGGAAAAAGCATCCCCCAGTGGGATGTGGTCATACTGCAATCCGCTCTCTCCATGTCCTCATCCTGTTGGGATTTGGGGCACACATGCGCATGTGTCTGTTGCATTTTTCAAGTCCCTAGGGCCAGGATTCAAACAGCATGGCCGTGTCCTGCTCCCCCAACCACCCTGTCTGGGGTAGGCCCTTCAATGACAGTTTTCTGTTTTATCATTAATAGTCTCCTAGTGGGGAAAATTTAGGAGACATACAGAAAATAACAGAAAACATACGTAATATCTGATGTATTTTCATTTTTATGTCCACATATTTTTATGCCATTGAATGTGTAATTGATAGGAATTTTATCAACTTTTTTCACTTACTATTAATATATTACAAGTACCTGCCCCTATCGTATTTTAGTTGTTGAGAATCATACCCTCATATGAATATACTATATGACCTGTTGTCAATTGAAGACATTTGTTGCACTCATTTCTTTCTTGTTATAATTAACACTGCATACTTGTGGATAACACTCTAATTTTGTTTTTGTTTTTGCTATATGGTGCATATTCTAGCCAGCAAGAGAGAAAGAGAAAGAGGGAAAGTGAAAAATTATCTACAATCCCTTCTCCACTCTCTTCTCAGGATTTTGGGCATGCGTGAACTTGTACCCGGTGTGTTTTCTAGGCTGCCAGGTTCGGGACTCCATGTAGATCAACCACCTTAATCACCACACCTCCTGACAGGCCCAACACTCTAATGTTTAAGAGGTTTTTTCTTTCTTTCTTCCGTGAGATGGAGAAAGCGACAGAGAGACAGACACTCTCAACAAAATCTTCATGCCAATGGGACCAGAAGTTGGCATAATGGCTATGTAGCTGGACTCCCATGTATTCTATTGCAGTTCAAGTCCCGGACCCATGACTTAAACTCACACCGGGCACGTGTGTGTGCGTGCCCAAGATCCCGAGAGGAGAAGAGAGGAGAAGGGATTGTGGCTTGGCCATCCCTCCCTGGGGGTGATTTCTCGCTTTCTGTCTCTCTCTGTCTTTCTGGAGAATGCATGCACCCTATAGAACAAACCTCTCCAGAGACCAGCAGTTAGCGTAATGGCTATGTCGCTGGACTCCCACGTAGTAGACCGCGGTTCGCGTCCCGGACCCGGTGACTTAAACTCACGCCGGGCGCGTGTGTGTGTGTGCCCAAGATCCTGGGAGGAGAATGGAGGAGAAGGGATTGCGGCGTGGCCATCCCCCCTGGACGGTGATTTCCTGCTTTCTGTCTCTCTGTCTCTCTCTGTCTGTCTGGTGAGCGCACGCGCCCTATAGCAAAAAAACCTCTCCAAAAAAAAAAAAAAAAAAAAAGAAAAAACCTCTCAAAAAAAAAAAAAATATATATATATACACACACACACACAAATGGAATTAAATAAATAATTCTTTAAAAAAATAAATAATTCCTTACAAAATAATCATATTGAGTATTTGACTATACATGCCAGTGACTCTGTTAGGCACTGGGAATATATTGTAATAGAAACCTGGTTTTCATTCTCATGGAGAAATTTATGAAAAAAGTACCATGAGTGGGGCCAGCAGGTGACATGGTGGTTAAGGTGCTGGACTCCCACATGGCTGACCATCCCGGTCCTGGCAGCTTGCTTTCTCACTTTCCCTTTCTCTCTCTCTCTGTCTCTGGTCAAAATAAAATAACAGGGAACCAGCAGTCAGCGTAATGGCTATGTCGCTGGACTCCCATGTAGTCTACCGCAGTTCGCATTCCGGACCCGGTGGCTTAAAGCTGCTTCTCGTCACTTTTTTTTTTTTTTTGCTATAGGTCGGGTCCGCTCACCAGAAAGACAAAGAGAGACAGAAAGCGAGAAATCATCCCCCAGGGGGTTGGCCGCGCTGCAATCCCTTCTCCTCCATTCTCCTCTCGGGGTCTTGGGCACACACGCACACGCACCCCGCGTGAGTTTAAGCCACTGGTTCCGGGACTCAAACCACGGTTGACTACATGGGAGTCCAGTGACATAGCCATTATGCCAACTGCTGGTCCCCTCATCACTCTACGGCTGCCTGTGCCCTGCCTGCTGCGGAATTGGTGGTGGTATTGGACTCTCATGGGAGCACGAACCCTATTGTATAATTGTTTCATTGTGTATTTCAATGTGGTAGAGGTGAAAATGGGTGCACAGTGGATGTGGTGTGCTTGGGTAATCCCAGAACATGGTCCCCCAACTGGCCCCTATCCATGAAAGGATTTGTTTCCTACGAGGCCAGTCCCCGGTGCCAGGAGGGTTGTCCTGAGGATTCTTGTGCTCCTAAGGCATTCGATCCACCAGTATTAGTTCCCGGCCTCTTTCCATTTCCCCTTCTATTCTGCAGTCTCACTGTGGATTCTAACTGACAAATGCAGTGTCCCTACAATGAGATTTTCTTTCTATGTCCCCTTGTACCTTGAGGCAGCCCTTGGTTAGGTGTGGACCCTCCCCTCAGTCATCCAAACAAGACAACCTCAACCTTGCTGTGCACATCTTTGTCGTGGTGTGGCTGATTTAGCATCAAGGGGGGATTATTTCTTTTGTCTATTCTTTTTTAAAATACCTTGCATTGGGACCAGCAGATGACATAGCAGTTACATTGCTGGACTCCCACATGACTGACCATGGTTCGAGTCCCAGACCTGCTGGCTTCAAAGTTACACCGGGCATGTGTACGTGCATGCCCAAAATTCCGAGAGGAGAATGGAGGAGAAGAGGTTGTGATGTGGCCATCCCCTCTGGAGGCAGGGATGGCCACATCGCAACTTCTTCTTGCTTTCTCTCTCTCTCCCTGTCTCTCCAGAGAGAGACATGCCCTATAGCAAAAAATCTCTCCAAAAAATTACCTTGTCTTATCTTAAAGGTTTTAATTATCAGTCTAGTACACAGTTCAAATGTCTTTTTTCTAAAGAGATTTTTGCTATAGGGCATATGTGCTCCTGGAGAGACAGAGAGACAGAAAGGGAGAAATCACCCCCCTAAGGGGGGATGAGTACACCACAGTCCCTTCTCCTCCAGTCTCTTCTTGGGATTTTGGGCACACACGAACATGTGCCCAGTGTGAGTTTCAAGCCACTGGGTCAACTGCAGTCAACCGCAGTCAACTACATGGGAGTACAACGATGTAACCCTTACACCGTCTGCTGGTCCCCCCATTTTTTTTAAGTTTATTTCTTCCTTGAGAGAAACACAGAGAAAGATGGAGATAGGCAGAGACAGAGACAGAGAGACAGCACCCCCGATAGCCAGCATGCATGCGTACAGCATATTCAGGGAAATCTCTGATATGAACCTGGAGCCCTCCCATGTGAGTCAGCCTTGAAAAGCATCAGGAGTGGAACATTTCTGATTTGAGGCCAAAGACTTGCTTCCATTGCATTCCAGCTCCCTATCAGATCAGTTATTAAGTCAAGAAACAACAACAAAAAAGACTCTATAAATTTGTTTGGAATGATTTGTTTTGTAGAAGTGAGTGTTGGTTATTAGATCCTTTCCCTCAAGCCCTGCTGGATTTTGATGGGTGTCCCTTGAGCTCACACACAGGGATCACTGGAATTAAGTTTCTCTCGCTGAGGGAGAACAATTTTGTCTGTTTTTGAGATAACTGAGTGCATTTCCAAGTCCTCATCTGTTTCCAGGGGAAGAAAAAAAGATATTGAGTCACGAGTGCTAAGATTTTACCAAGGAGCTCTCCTTCGGTCGTGCGCCTTTCTGAAATGGAATAACCCCAGGTGCAGTGGTTGGTTGGGTTAACAGGGCTCATTTTCAGCCAAGGTGAAACGTTCACCCCCGCCCCGTACCTTAGTTTCAAGAACAGTGCTTATTCAGCTCTTTATTATTTGATCAGTTTTATTCACATCCTGAAGCCAGAATTTTGATGGAGCAAGTACAAAACAAGATAAAGCAAAACAAAAACAAAACCGTCCTTCACTAACGCCCCCCCCCCATCCCCTCACACACAAACAGATAAACTGACACACTGAAAAGCTACCCAGTCACACTAGTGGTCTTCCAGTAGTTTTCTCAGGTGAAAAATGTCTCCAATAAATCTCTACTTGCTAAATTATTAACACTTTGGGGGCCAGACAGTGGCATAGTGGTCAAACATGATGTTGTTTAAGGTAGACTCACAGTGGAAGGTTACCGGTTCATGTCCTGAGACTTCCTTGAGTTTGTCAGGCACACATGTACCTGTGACTCCGGGCTGGCTAGGACTAGGGGTCCATAGCAAAATGGAGACCCTGTCAAGATGCTGTCTCTCTCTTTCTTACTTATGGAGAAAAGAAATATAGTTTTAAAAATGGTTACTACTTGGATGGGGCCAGCAGGTAATATGGTGGATAAGGGCACTGAATTTCCACATGGCTGACCATGGTTCGAGTCCCACACCTGGTGGCTTGCTTTCTTGCTTTCTCTTTCTCTCTCTCTGGTCAAATTAAAAAATAACAATAACAAATTGAATTAAATAAATAAATATTTCTTTTTAAAAACCAGTTACTACTTGGACTATTAACTACCTGGAATCAGGAAAGTCAACGCTCTCGACTGACCATGCAACTGTTCTTCACAAGTGGCAAAGATTTGGCCATGTGTGATAGGAAATTCCAGTACAAACATTCTGTCTTGTATGAGCTTGTCCTAAATCTGGAAGGGTGAGCCACTGTCATACTCTGACAATCAAAAACTGTGTTGATAAAAGAGAAAGCTGTAGGCCTTGGTATTCAAGCCCTATAACATAGCAAGTGCAACAATTATACTGAGAGTTCTGAATTCTACAGGCAATTCATTAATTCATCCAACATTTATTAAACACCCACCTGGGGAATACAAAGAGTTGTAATATGGGGTATCTGTCCTTAAGATATTTCTTTGATTTTTTTCTTTGTTTGTTTTTAGAGAGATTTTTGCTATAGAACACATGCACTCACCAGAGAGACAGAGACAGAGAGATAAAAAGTGAGAAACCACCCCCCTGAGGGGTTGGCCATGGTGCAATCCTTTCTCCATTCTCCTCTTGGGATTTTGGACACATACACACACACACCTGGTGTGAGTTTTAAGCTGCCAGGTCTGGAACTCAAACCTGGTCGACTGTGTGGGAGTCCAGTGATGTAACCATTACACCGTCTGCTGGTCCCATGTCCTTAAGATTTTTTAAGGTCCCTGGGACCAGCAGTTGGCGTAATGGCTATGTTGCTGGACTCCCACGTAGTCGACCGTGGTTCGAGTCCCAGACCTGGTGGCTTAAACTCATGCCGGACACGTATGCATGTGTGCCCAAGATCTCGAGAGGAGAATGGAGGAGAAGAGATTGGCCATCCCCTCTGAGGGGTGATTTCTCGCTTTCTGTCTGTCTCTCTCTGTCTTTCTGGCAAGTGCACGCAACCTATAGCAAAACCTCTCAAAAAAAAAAAAAAAAAAAAAAAAGATGTTTTAAGGTCCAGCAGATGGAGGTTAAGGCAGCTGTATCCCACATGGCCAGCTTCATGGTTTGAGTCCAGGACCTGGCAGTTTGAAAAACACACCAGGCACATGTGTGTGCACGCCCAAAATCCTAGGAGGAGAGTGAAGGAGAAAGGATTGCAGCATGACCATTTCCCCAGGATGATGATTTCTCACTTTTTCTCTGATGCGCGCATGTGCCTTATAGCAAACAAACAACAAATTCTAAGGTTATTAAGGGAAATTGAAAAACAAATAATTAAACAAAAGGAAAAATGTTCTAACCCTTCTTTTCTTTCCTTCCTTCTTCCCTCCCTCCATTCTCTGGTTGGATGAGATGTAAAAGCATGATATACACAGCAGAGTCATCTACCAAGAATCAGCTTGTGTTTTCATTGTTATTTTGTTCTGTCACAGATGCCTTAGAGAAATTAATTTCCCCTCCCAGTACAATCAGCAGAACTGTCTTCTAACGCCTGAAAAAGCTTTAGCTGCAGGAGGAGGTGAGGGTCATTTGTGTAATCTATCAGCAAGAGGAGATTTGTAGTCTAAAAAGTGGCGAGCTCAGCAGGGGATTAAGAAGGGGAGAGTAGCCAGAGCCCAGCAGAGACTCCTGGACTGGGAAGAAGAAGGTTGGCGAGGTCCTGGGTCCAGGGGCGGTTGGGGGAGCTAGAAGACAACCTCCATGGAAGAAATCCTCCTGCTCCAAGAGGGGGCAGAGGCTGCACAACCCCATGGAACAGCAGTGGCCAGAGAGACCACGGGGATAGGGGGACAACCGCTGAGCAGCAGCTCTAGCCGACAGCAGCAAAAGCAAGCCACCAAAGCCTTTCCTCCTGGAGGACAGGGAGCCTGGGGACCCATTTGAGACAGCCAGGGTTGAGTGATGATCAAAGGGAGCAGAATCTGTGTCTGGAATCCTTGATACTGGACATTCCTCCAGTCCAGGTGGATGGGCTTGAGGTGGCTCTCATTAAAGTCAAGTACATTGTCGTAATTATTATTTTAGATTTTTGCTGTAGGGTGCATGCACTCTCCAGAGAGACTGAGAGAGGAGAAGTGAGAAATCCCCGCCCCATGAGGGATGGCCACACCACAATCCCTTCTTCTCTCTTCCCCTTCTGGGATTTTGCATGCACGCACACATGCACCACATTATTATTATTTTTTCTTAAGAATTACTTGTGGGACCAGCAGTTAGTGTAATGGCTATGTCGCTGGACTCCCACGTGGTCGACCACGGTTCACGTCCCAGACCCGGTGGCTTAAAACTCATGCCGGGCGCGTGTGCGTGTGTGCCCAAGATCCCGAGAGGAGAATGGAGGAGAAAGGATTGCAGCGTGGCCATCCCCCCTGGGGGGTGATTTCTCGCTTTCTGTCTCTATGTCTCTCTCTGTCTGTCTGGCGAACGCACACGCCCTATAGCAAAAAACCTCTCAAAAAAAAAGAATTACTTTTGTACTGGGACCAGCAGTTGTTATAATGGCTGTGTTGCTAGACTCCCATGCAGTTTGAGTCCCAGACCCAGTGGCTTAAATATCACACCAGGTGTGTGTGCATGCATGCCCAGGATCCCAAGGGAAGAATGGAGGAGAGGGGGTTGCAGTGTGTCCATCCCCCTGGGGGTGATTTCTCACTTTCTGTCTCTCTGTCTCTGTCTTTCTGGTGAGCACATGCGCCCTATAGCAAAAACCTCTCAAAAAATTATTTATGTGGTCAGCAGGTGGTGTGGTGGTTAAGGGCACTGGACTCCCACATGGCCAACTGCAGTTCAAGTCCCAAACCTGGCAGCTTGCTTTCTCACTTTTCCTCTCTCTTTCACTCTGTCTCTCTCTGGTCAAGTTAAAATAAATAAATAAATAAATAAATAAATAAAGTTAAATAGAAATAATATTTTAAAGTAATTATTTACTTTATTTTATTTGTTAATTCATTTATTTTAATTTGACCAGAGAGAAACACACAGAGGGAGAGAGAGAGAAAGTTATAAAGCAAGCCACCAGGTCCAGGACTCAAATTGTGGTCGGGTATGTGAGAGTGTCCAGAGCCTTAACCACTACAGCACCTGCTGGCCCTGCACCACATTATTTTTAAACCACTAGGTCTAGGACTCAAACTGCAGTCAGTCATGTGGGAATCTAGTGTTTTTTATTTTTTTATTTTTGGAGAGGTTTTTGCTATAGGGCACATGCACTCGCCAGAAAGAGAGAGACAGAGAGACAGAAAGCGAGAAATCACCCCCCAGGGGAGATGGCCACACCACAGTCCCTTCTCCGTTCTCTTCTCAGGATCTTGGGCATGCACATACACATACCTGGTGTGAGTTTAAGCCACTGGGTCCAGGACTTGAACCACGGTTGACTACATGGGAGTCCAGCAACATAGCCATTACGCCAACTGCTGGTCCCAAGGGACTCGAGTGTCTTAACCACCATGCCACCCACAGGCCCCCATCATTATTATTTTTTTTGTTAAGAATTTTTAAAAATTATTTTTATTTTTGTACTCATTGTCATTATTTTATTTCATTTCATTTTATTTTATTTTATTTTATTTTATTTTATTTTATTTTATTTTATTTTGAAGTTAACCAGAGAGAGACAGAAAGAGAGAAGGAAAGTGAGAAAGCAAGCTGCCAGGTCCAGGACTTGAACTGCCGTCAGCCATGTGGGAGTCTGGCTGTCTTAACCATCATGCCACCTGCTGGCCCCCTTTGTTAAGAATTTTTAGGGCCAGTCATGTGCGCGTGCATGCCCAAAATCCTAGGAGGAGAACGGAGACGATGGAATTGTGGTGTAGCCATCCCTCCTGGGGTAAGATTTCTCATTTTCTCTCTGTCTCTCCAGTGAGTACACGCACCTATTGCAAAAATCTCTAAAAAAAAAAACAAAAAAACAAAAAAAAGCTATTATTTGCACCCCGTTGAATGCTTCATATCTACTATTTATATGGGATGCTCCATCAGGATACCTACCCTAGAGTGAGGATTCAGGGAATGTTTTCTGGAGGTGAGACTTTAGTTAAGACCTAGGGAACAGCTAAGTGTGCAAGGTTAAGTCTGCATGGAGTGTAGGGGAAGAGGAAGAAGAAGCAGCACAATTAAAGGCAGACGAAGACACACTGGTGTGCTTAGAGAGCACACAGAAGGAGGTGAGTGAAGTCCTGGTAGTTCAGTGTGACTAGAGTGCAGGAAGGGAGGAGAGAGAGGAGCTGTCGCATCCCATATACCTCCAGGCCCGGGGGTAGGTCAAGTAAGTTCACAAACTATTTCTCCTCCTTTCTCAGAAACTATAACTCCTCAAAGCAGAAACCATCAGCCTATGGCAGTCCTTACCCTCCTCCCTGGCAGAAGGGAGTACTAAACACAGTCTGTTTCTTCTTGATAGAATAACTCTAATTTTATTCGGGAAATCTACCCTCCTATATACACAGGCTTGTGCTTGCTTTATTTCCCCCCTATTTTTAAAAAATTTGCTTTATTATTTATTTGTTTATTTATTTTCCCCTTGATTCCCTCCCCCTCCACTTCCCACCCTGCTCTCAAACTGTCTCTGGTGTTGATAGTTGCTGTCCATGCTTTTATACTTTTCAGTTTCTGCCAGAGTGCAGACATTTGATAGATATTAAGTGGGGACATACAATGCCTCTCTGTCATAGTCTGGCTTGCTTCACTTAGCAGTAAATCTTCCATATTCATCACTTTCTATCAAATGCCAGGGTCTCATTTGTTTTTATGACTGAGTAGTATTCCATAGTATGTGTTCCACACTTTTTCAATCCATTCATCTGTTTTTGGACGTTTGGCTTGATTCCATGTCTTAGCAATTGTGAATAATGCTGCAATGAACATGGATGTGCAAGTGTTTTTTTGACTGTTTTCCTGGTAGATACCCAGGAGTGGAATTTCTAGATTGTATAATAGTTCTATTTGTAGGTCTTTGAGGAACCTCATATTGTTCTCAACAGTGGCTGTACTAATTTACATTCCCACCAACAGTGCAGGAGAGTTTTCTTTTCACTACAGCCTCATTGGCACTTACTGTTTTTGCTGGTAAGCTGTTTGAGTTCCCTGTATATTTTGTTTATCTGTCCCTTATCTGAGGGAGAGTTTGCAAACATATTCTCCTATCCTGAGGGTTATCTCTTCACTCTACTTATTGTTCCTTTTGCTATGCAGAAGCTTTTTAACCTGACGTAGCCCCTTTGTCTATTTTTGGGATTATTGCCTGTGCTTTGAAGGCAGGTATGTGCTTTAGTAAGCCAATCGTGGCCATATTTTTCCCTTGCTTGAGACTTGAAGAATCAAATGTGGGGCTGGCCCTGTGGCCTAAAGGAGACAGATCTCCCGTGGCCAACCATGATTTGAATTCCAGACCAGTGGCTTGAAAATCATGCTAGATGCATGTGTGTGCACATGCCAAATCCAGACAGGATGGAATAGTGGGGGAGAAGGGATTGTGATGTGACCACACTCCATTGGGGAGTTCTCTCTGTTTCTCTGTCTCTCTCCCTTTCTCTTTCTCTCTCTGGCGAGCACACACATCCTCTGGCAATTAAAAAAAAAGAAAGAATTAAAATGTGGGCCAGCTATGTGGCACAGCAGCGGTGTGCTGCTGCTCAGGAGAGGCCGGATTCTGCAGGAATGTAGTGTCTGCCTTCTCTCCTGAACAAAGGATGAACCACCTTTGTTCCGTTCTCTGTTCAGCCCCTCCACCTTTACCTTTGATACCGTTTTCTGTATTCCATTCAAACACATTGCTCCTGCAGTTAACCCCCTCTATGCATCATCACTTTTCATCAGCAGTTTTTCCACCCCTACTGGATCATTCCATAAGACATTTGATACACCTTCTCTCTTTCTGTCTCTCTCTTTTTCTTGCTAGAGGATGCATACACTCACCAGAGACAGATTGTGAGAAATGCGTTTACTTGTCCAAAGGCAAAGGATGGCCATGGAGACATGAGGTAAGGTGAAGTGAGACTTTAATGGCGGTCTTGCAAGATGGGCAGGCATGCCCCAAATGGGCAACTAAAACAAGCGATTTATTTCCGTTTGCATATGTCCCACCTCTAGTTCCTCAGTGGCTCAGTATTTGGGGTATATAATCTTCCCCGGAGGTCACAAAAGTCTCATTATTCCCTTATAAGGAATTTATTGGCTCTTTCCCTCTCTTGTCTGATGGAAAGGCGTAAGCTCAGGACAAGCCCTCGAAAAGGCTTGGGAAATGTCCTGAGGAGGGGAAGAACCAAGAAGTAAAACAGGTTGGTGACCAGCCACCATCCTGAGAAGTTATTTCTCAAGACAGACCTGTTGTTTCTGAGTTTCATTTGTTCTGGAACTTTCCCAGAATGTATACGTTCTAGAATTGTCACATCTGCAACCTGGTTAAGCAAATTTTGTTAAGCTATTCTTGAAAACGAATCCCTTAGGCTATTTTCTTACCTAGAGAAAGAGGGGAAAGCATCCCCCAAAGGAAATGGTCACACTGAATCCCTTCCCTTCCATTTGTCCCTCTTTTGGGGATGTTGGGCACGCATACACATGTGCCCAGTGTTTCTCAAGCACCCGGTTCTGGGTTCTGAACCACACAGCTGGCCATGTGAGATCCAGCTGCCTTAACCACCTGGCCATGAAGCCAGCCATACCTTTTCTCTTAAAACAAACAAAAAACGAACAAAAAGTCGTCTTCTTTTTTTTTGAGAGGTTTTTGCTATAGGGCGTATGCGCTCGCCAGAAAGACAGAGAGAGACAGACAGACAGAAAGCAAGAAATCATGGGACCAGCAGGTGGCGTGGCGATTAAGGTGCTGGACACTCCCACATGGCCGACCACGGTTTGAATCCTGGACCTGGTGGCTTGCTTTCTCACTTTCCTCTCTCTGTGTGTGTGTGTCTCTCTCTGGTCAAATTAAAATGAAGGAATGAATGAATGAATAAATAAATAAATCTTAAAAAAAAAAAAAAAAGAAAGAAAGAAATTACCCCTCAGGGGGGATGGCCACGCCGCAATCCCTTCTCCTCCATTCTCCTCCCTTCTCCTCCCTTCTCCTCCATTCTCCTCCATTCTCCTCCTGGGATCTTGGCCACACGCACATACATGCCCGCGTGAAGTTAAGCCACCATGTTCAGGACTCTAATCACGGTTAACCACATAGGAGTCCAGTGACATAGCCATTAAGCCAACTGCTGATTCCAAACAGAAAGTCTTCTAACTAACACTCAAATTCAGCCTGGGGCTGGGGTGGATCATGGTTGGGCTTGCTGTCTCTTGCTCTCCTCATTGCTCTCTTTCTCTCTCTCTCTGTGTCACTCACTCATTGAAGAAAGAAAGAAACAAATACTATCTGTAGGGCCATGAGTGGGGGAAACCACTGGGGTCCTGTTCAAGGTCGGGCCACACAAAGGCAAGGAGGCTCCGGGCACAGGGTTGGGATCTGGGGAAAGAAAGAGCAGACATCCTTCTGAGAGGCGGGCCCTCAGGTTCTGGCCTTATGCTCCGCTGTTGGGTTTCCCCTGTGCTCCTCTCTCAGCAATACTCCTTCCTTTCCTTTTCTTGATGGAATCTTCGTCCCTTGTCACAAAAAGAGACTGAAACCTTCTCCTCCCTCAGACTGCTAGTGCCTCACCTTTCCTGTAGTGTTTTACTGGAGGAGAGCAATTCTTGTCTAAAAGTGTGCTGTCTTGTTAGGCCAACCCTCTCCTGGTTTTTTGGCTTAAGAGAGCAAGCTTTTCTTGGGACTTCTTTTGTCTATGCCTGCTTACAATTCGGGATTGCTGGCATCCTCACCCTTGGTTCCCCCTCTGGGTAGATGAGAATAAAGAAAATCCAGAGGACCCATCACTGTATCATTCTTTGGGTCCTGGGGTACCTAGCTACCTTACTTTCTTTCCACCTTCCAAAGTATTCTTATATTTGTCTTATATATAATGTCTAAGATTTTTTTCTTTAGATTTTTTTGTTTGTTTATTTGTTTGTTTGTTTGTTTTTTTGCTATAGGGCCCGTGCACTCACCAAAGAGGCAGAGAGTGAGAAATCACTCCCCAGGGGGATGGCCATACTGTATCCCTTCTCCTCCATTCTTCTCTTGGGATCTCGGTATGCACACACACACGTCCAGTATGAGTTTTAAGCTGCCAGACTTGAACTGTGGTTGACTATGTGGGAGTCCAGTAATGTAACCATTATATCACCTGCTGGTCCCACATCTAAGACTTTTAGTTGTATTTGTGCAAATAATAATAATCATCATCATCATAAAATCTATTTCATCTACCCAGAAGAAAATTTTTTCCTTAACTTTATTTATTTATTTATTTCTTCCATGAACGAGCGAGCGAGCGAGCGAGAGAGAGCCTCCCCAGTGGGATGTTGATGCCGTGACCCATTCCTAGCTGTCAGCCAGTCGCAGATCACGGGCAAGCATGTACTGGGCATACTCATGGAGGTCTTGAACCAGAAACTTTCCACGTGTGTCTGCCTCACAGAGTATGGCGTTTTACTCTAGGGCTCCTGCTTCTCTTTCTGCCCCAGAAGCAGAAGTTCTTTAAAGATAATTTTACAGAACAACCACTTCTATGATTTGAATGTTCCATTGTCCCCTCCAGAGCCTATGTTAAAACTTAGTCCCCAATCAGCCGTGTTGGGGGGTGGGCCTGATGGGAGGATGGGAGGCGTTTCGGTGATGAGGGCTCTGCCCTCAGGGCAATCCTTTCTTCTCCATCTCTCCTTTTGGAATTTTGGGCACACATGTACATGCACCTGGTGTGTTTTTCAAGTGGCCAGGTCTGGGACTTGAACTGCATAGTCAGCCACGTGGGATCCAGCCTTCGTAACCACCACGCTCCACCCTCATGAATGGATTAGTGCTGCTAGGAAAAGGGATTTGGGGACTGGATTTGCTCTCTTTTGCTCTTCTGCCATGTGAGGACGTAGCATTTATCCCCACTTGCTCTTCCACAGGATGCCAAGTGGAGACACAGCACAAAGCCCTCAGCAGACACCAAATGTCGGGACCGGGGCCTTGGACTTCCCAGCCTCTATCAATTACACAGTCTGAGTGATTTCTCACTTCCTGTCTCTCTGTCTCTCTCTGTCTTTCTGGCAAGCGCACGTGCCCTAGAGCAAAAACCTCTCAAAAATAAGTAAATAAATAAATAAAGCTGATTCTATGCTAATTGCTCACCAGGACACTCAAACAAGCTTCTATTGAAATTTTCCCCATCATTCTGGGGAAAGAATGCCTGTCTGGTTGTTCCAGAGTGTCCTGCTCCTATCCGCAACTATACTGGTGTTCTCCCCTGGGGATGACTCAGCCGCACAGAATTAACAGATAATCATCATTAAGCCCCATTTTTCAGGAAGTCAGGAAGATAAAAGGGAAGGGGAGGAAAGTGGAAGGTCTTGTTAGAGATAGTGCAATGTCTTTTTTTTTTTTTTTTAGAGCGAGCAAGAGAGAGAGTACGATAGGCACCCCAATAGGGTCTTCATGCCACAATCCATCCCAGTCTTAGCTGGCCTGGATCACGGACATGCATGAGGGGTCTGGCATGCTTAGGGAAGTCTCAGGACACAAACCCAGGACCTCTCCCAAGCAGATCCAGCTGTGTTACCACGGTGTCACTGCCTGGCCCCTCTACTGCTTTCTTGAATACAGCAAGCTTGCTCCCACTAGGCCTCTACAGTTTCACTGCCTGGAATGTTCTGCCCCCCAGTTTTTGCTTGCTGACTCATTCCCATCAGTTGGGTATCAGCTAAAATGTCACCTCTCAGAGAGTCCTTCCCTGACCTCCTGAAACTGCTTCACTCTGCCACTTCAGCCTGTTTTTACTCTGCAGAACACTTCATAGAAAACTCTGTTGGCTGCCTTCCAATGGCCATGTTGCCTTCCTCCTAACTGCTAGAACTCTGATTTTGTTCGGGTAGCTATTCCTAGCCCCACGCATCTTGAGAGTAAATCCCAATTAGTCTAAGCCAATTATGATCCTCCCAACCCCTATGCCAGGGCTTGGCTTAAGATTGGGCATTTGAGGACACGCTGGCCTATGAAATGTGAGGGGAATTTACTGGGGGGATACTCTGGGGAAAAAAAGTTCTTTTTCCTGAAAGGAGCTAGATAGCATGGAGGAGTCTCTTCCAAGGAATGTTGTCTTGAGTGTGGTACCTGGAGCTCTAAGAGCCAGCCTATCTGCTGAGGGCCAGGCTGTGATGACAGAGCAGGAGGGTGAAGGGAACCCATGTCCTTGCAGAAGCTACTGAGGACCTAAATCAGTCAAGTCTGGTGCTGTTCCTCTTGGGAGTTCTTGTGGAGTGGGTGTACTCGTTGTGTGGCCATAACAAAGTATCACAGTCTGGGTGGCTTAAGCAACAGCAATTTGTTTACTCACTATTCTGGAGTTGAAGGCCTGAGAACAAGGTGTGGGTTTCCTCTGAAGCCTCTCTCCTTGGCTTGTGGAAGGTCATCTCCCTGTGTCATCATGTGGCCCTCACTCTGTACCTGTGTCCTAATCTCCTTGTCTTGTAAGGACACCAGTCATTTTGGATTAAGGCTCACCCCAATTACCTCATTTTAACTTAATTACCTCTTTAAAGACTCTGTCTCCAAATATAGTCACGTTCCAAGGTACTGGGGTTAGGACACCAACATGTAATTGAGTAAGAAAGGGGTAAGACATTACCCCGATAACTTAAGCCAGTGGGATTTTCTGTTGTTTTTTGTTTGTAGGGTTTTTGTCATAGGGCACATGCACTCACCAGAGAGAGAGATAGTGAGAGGGAAAATGGGCTGGCCATTCTGCAATCCCTTCTCCTTCATTCTCCTGGGATTTGGGGCATGAAGACACACATGCCCAGTATGATCCTCAAGACACCAGGTCCAGGACTTGAACTGTGATGAGCTGTGTGAGAGTCCAGCATCTTAACTACCAAGCCACTTGATGGTCCCAGGATTTTCTGTTACTTGTGGTTGAGAACAAGCACTGTCTGTGGACCAGCAGATGGCATAATGGTTATGTTGCTGGACTCCCATGTAGTTGACTGCGGTTCAGGTCCCAGACTGGGCAACTTAAAACTCCCGCCAGGTATGTGTGCATGCACATGCATATGCATGCTCAAGATCCTGAGAAGAGAATGAAGGAGAAGGGATTGTGGTGTGGCTATGTCCTCTAAGGGTGATTTCTCATTTTCTGTCTCTGTCTCTCTGTTGAGCACACATGCTTGTAGCAAAAATCTCCCTTAAAAAATTCACTGTCTGAAATTATTTTACTTACTTATTTGTTCATATATTGACTCTCTCACTCTTTTTTTTTTTTTTTTTTTTGTATTCTATTATAGGGCACTTGTGCTCACTGGAAAAAGAGACAGAGAGAAAGTGAAGAAGTAAAAAACTCCCCCCAGGGACCCCAGAAGGGATAGCCATACTTCTATCCTGCCGTTCCTTCTTCTCCATTCTCCTCTCAGGATTTTGGGTATGCACATATATGTGCTTGGTATGTTTTATCAAGCTACTGGGTCTGGGATTCACACTATGCAGGTGTCTGTGGGAATGTAGCTGCTTTAACCACTACTCCCCCTGGCTGGCCACTGTTGACTATCTTTCTTATCAGGGTATCACCTCCGTGAGGGTTCATGAGGGTAGGAGCACAGCCTCGTCTGTCTGTTGCTATACCCTAGAACTTTGAATAGTGTCTGACTTAGAACTGACGCTCAAGACATACTTTTTACATAGACCAGCTAGGCTAAACCACCTCTCCTAACCCTATTATTATTGCTAACACTTCTCATATTTTATATTTAAAAAGCAGAATCTGGAACCAGCAGATGGCATGATGTTTATGTTGCTGGACTCCCATGTAGTCAACTGCAGATCAAGTCCCAGACCCGGTGGCTTAAACTCACGCCGGGCACGCGCGTGTGTGTGTGCCCAAGATCCTGAGAGGAGAATGGAGGAAAAGGGATGGCGGCGTGGCTATCCCCCCCAGGGGGTTGATTTCTCACTTTCTGTCTCTGTCTCTCTCTGTCTCTCCTGTGACCACGTGCACCTTATAGCAAAAATCTCTCTAAAATTAAATAAATAAATAAATAAAAAGCAGAATCTAATACTCAAAGAATGAGTGTGCAGGCAAACAAGGAGTCAGTCTTTCATTCTGGAGCTATAATGTCTGCATCGTTACGAAGAAACTGCTTTTTCCAGAGGCAGAAATGATGTCAGCTCTGACCTGAGCCTTAGGAGTTTCCAGTTTTGATCAACAAGGAAGTGAGGATCAAAGAGAACAGGGCTGATGACAGCATGGACTCTCTGGGTTTGTCATGAATCAGAATCACCTGGAATCTCGTTTAAAAAATTCAGACGCCTGGCTCCGCCCCACAGACTCTGGGTTAATGGGCCTGAAGAAGGGCCCGGGCATCTGCATCTTGAACAAGTCACCCAGGTGATTTGCGTGCTCAAGTTTTGAGAACAGCATGAAGAGAGCCTGCGGAAGGAGGAGCCTGAGCTGAGGAGAGCTGGAGCAGGGACCACTCGGCTGTGCTAAGTCCTGAGGCTATGAAGAAAAAAAGCAGAAGGGTTGAGAAGAGGCATGGGGGGCCATGGGCCTGTTTGGACCAGATCATGCAGGGAGAGTCAGCAGTCACCTTTGAGAGGCAGCTAGACACTGACCTTCTAACCTCAACCATGATCTCTTTGTTCTTTGCTTTCTGGTGGGTTCTGGGGAGGAGACAGACATGGCCTGAGTTGTTGAAAATTCTGTGGTGCATGTTCAGGACTGGAGAGAATCCAACCTACCACAGTGTCTAAAAATAGCACCAAGCCAGCAAGATGCCAGCTGGTTAGGGATCCAGAGGCCTCCCCAGTGATGGAGAAGTCTCTGAGGTGTTGCTGCCCTCTGGAACCACAGCCTTCTTTCCAACACCACCCCAAACAGCTCCTCGGGTATTACCCAGCTACCACTTGACCTCACCCCCACCCCCACAACAAAGCCACTCTTCTCTGGAACAGCCAGGCTGGCAGGCTTCAAGGTGCAGCCCACTGCCATGTGGGGTCAGCTGGGCCCTGTGTCTTTCCAGCTTGCCCTGGCCACCAGGAAACCTCTATTTTAAATGATGAGAGTGTGGTCCCCATGGAACAGCTGAAGTAAGTGCTTAAAATAGAGGGCCCTCTGTTTCCCTTGCCCACCCCACCCCCTGCTCACCCTACTGCCCGCACCCATGCCATCTGCCTGCCAGAGCAGAGAACTGCCTTTGAGTCCTCCTGCCTCCCAGAACTGGAGGGAAGACATCACAGTGAAAGGACCCAGGAAGAAACGTGCAGGCAGGTGCGAGTGTCTAAGCAGACATGAGCATCGGGACTCAGGACTTGTAGGGACTGGATGGTGGCACATCACACTCTGTGGGACTGACCCATGTGGGGAGGCTCCAGGCTCGTGTCCAGAGACCTCCCTGAGTGCGCCAGCCACACAAATGCCCATGATTCAGGGCTGGCGGCAGCCGAGGGTGGACTATGATGTCCAGACCCTGTTGGGGATTCTGCTTCTTCCTCTGACTCTGTCTCTCTTGCTCATGCAAGAAATAACAATCTCTCCCTTTTTCTTTCTTCCTTCCTTCCTTTTCTCTCTCTCTCTCTCTCTCTCTCTCTCTCTCTCTCTCTTTCTTTCTTTTCTTTCCTTTTAATAAATAAAGAAAACTCAGGCCAGCCGGTGGCATGCTGTTTAAGGTGACTGGATCCTACATGGCCAACTCCACAGCTCAAGTCCCAGACCCATGCACAGTAAGCATGTGTGCGTACATACCCAAAATCTCTAAAGGAGACGGAGAAAGGACTGGGGCAGGACCAACTCCCCTGGGGCTGTTTTCTCAATTTCCCTTCTCTCTCTCTGTCTCTCTCTGGAGAGTGCATATGCCTTCTAAGAAATTGAGGAGAAAAATAAAAAAAGAAAATTTAAAAGAGAAAAGGGCACAGAGATCTTGGATGGAGAGGTGGGTTGTGTGCGCACTTTATTCCAGAACAAACTTTGACTGAGCATGTATCCTGTTGGCAGCTCTGTGCCCGGTACCACAGCAAACAAAAGCGCATCTGCAGTCGCTGCTCCTGAAGAGCCACGATCATAGCTGAAGTCCTGCTTCAGTTCCCGAGACTTACCACCTGCCAGGCTCTGTTCCCCACGCCTTAGACCGTCCTGCCTCGATTAGCTTCCACAGCCATCTATGGAGTAGCTGGAAGGTAGTCCCAATTATTATTATTCCCGTTGTAAAGATGAGGACACTGGGGCATTGGGGCATGGAGAGACTAAGTGACTTGCCTTAGGTCACAGGGCCAGAGCTGGGATATGAATCCAGACCCCCCGTCCTGAGGCTGGCCATTCCTTCTGGTGCTAAACTGTCTTCAAACGTGGTTGGCACAGACTGGGACTTGGGAAGACGCTGCCTGAGGTCCCTGCCTCCTCCTGGGGCTTCATAACTATGAAGCAATGGGGTTGTTTTTCATGCAGAAAGAGAAACAGGCTTTCAAGTTTAAAAGGAATTCAAAGGTCGGGGAATAACAACTCTGCCATCTCTACAGCTTTGCATCCAAGTCACTGTTGTTGCCCTTTCAACTTTGGAAGGCTGAACAGTGACATCTTGTGTGTGCCTCTAAACGTTCTTGGCCCTTGTTTGGAAACGGTTTTGGAATGAGACAAGAATCAGTCTCTGGGGACCAGCAGTTGGCGTAATGGCTATGTTGCTGGACTCCCATGTGGTCAATCATGGGTTGGGTCCCGGACCCGGTGGCTTAAACTCACACCAGGCCCGTGTATGTGCGTGCCCAAGATCCTGAGAAGAGAATGGAGGAGAAGGGATTGCGGCGTGGTATCCCTTCTGGGAGGTGATTTTTCTGGTGAGTGCACGTGCCCTAAAGCAAAAACCTCTCCAAAAAAAAAAAAAGAAAAAGAGTCACATACTTTATTTATCTATCCAACCATCCATCCATCCACCCACCCATACATATGTTTTCTTTTTTTTTAATTGTCAGAGAGCACACATACTCTCTCAAGAGAGATAGAGGGAGAAAGCACCCCCAAGAAAGTACGGTCACACCACAATCCTCTTATCCTCCATTTCTACATCCTAGCGGGTTTTGGACACACGTGCACATGCGTGTTCAAGTCGATGGGCCAGGACTCAAACTGCCCTCAGCCATGTGGGATTCAGCTTCCCTTTCACCAGGCCACAGGGCTAGCCCCCATTTCTAGATTATTAACCAGTTTTACCACTCAAATTATTTGCCAGAGTTGACTCTGAGTGCCCGTTAGCTATTTCTAAAAGTCGAATCTGCTGTAAACCACTCACGGGTTTCTTACCACTGAGATTATTCAAAAGAATGAGCCAGAGGCTCTTGAAGCTATTTCATGAGAAATGTTATAACATAAAACAAAAACAAACAAAGCCTTCTGAGCAACAGCGGCCCTCTCGTTAAAACTGTGGGGCGGAGGGGCGGGTATCTTCTCTCCTATTGTGACTTTTGGAGGACAGTACTCCTTGGGATGTCTGCATCCTGTATGTTTGTTCAAAAAATCGATTTCACCACCGTATGGTCATCTTTTGCCCGCTAGCTCAGGAGGGCAGACGTCTGTTTTGCCCACCATGGTATTCCCAGCACGTAGCACAATGCTTGACCCTGAGTATGTGTTCAAGAAATGCTGGTCGAATGAATGAATTACATGATACAGTAAAGTAATAATAGAAGCTATAACCAGTAATGGGAAACTGCAGGCAATGTATACACAGGGGTGCCCTCGGAACTCAGAGATCATTACCTTCCCACAAAAATAAATATGAACACATTCAGCCAGTCATAAAAATGTTCTCCCTTGAACTAGGTGTGTCAGGACATTGATGGCGAACACTTGGGAAGCCTCCAATCCCGTTCAAAGTGTTACCAGGCTCAGCGGGTCCACCTCTCAGGGGCACAAGCCCATCATGAGACTGAAACCACTCATCTGGACAGGAAGGTTTGGGTAGGGGAAGCACCAGGGCTCATTCCCAAAGTGGTGCATCTCCCCAAAGGGTCAGGGTTGGAATTTTATTAGGGAAAAGAAGGCAGGGCATGGGTGTCTTACATTAGAGTGCAAGGGCACTAGCAGGTCATGGTTCTTCATACTTCTCACGTTACATAAATGAGGCTGTAGTTTTTCCCAGGGCTGAGATTTTAGTACTGCCATGAGGAAAATTCAGCATGGTTCTGGATCCCTCAGAGGCATTGGTATCTACTGGTCCCAGATGGTTATTAACCATGAACACATGTTTTTGAAAAGCAACTCAGACTTGTGTTAGGTTTTAGAAAAACACCCCTAGTTCCACTAACATTAATAGCTAACAACACTTACTCTATGCCTGGGATTGTTCTAAGCACTTTCTTGTGGGGTGGGGAGTTACACTGTGGTAAAATATACTCAGCATACAACTTGCCAATTTAACTTTTTTTTTTAATTGCTATAGCATGCATTCACTCACTAAGAGAGACAAAGACATAGAAAGAGAGAGGGAAAGTGAGAGATCACACCCCAGGGAAGATGGCCAGAACACCATGCCTTCTTTCCATTCTTCTCTCAGGATTTTGGGCACAGACACACACACACACACACACACACACACACACACGAGTGATTTTCAAGTCACCAGGTCTGGGACTTGAACCACAAAGTTGACATGTGGGATCCAGCACCTTAACCTCCATGACACTTGCTGGCCCAATTTAGCCATTTTAAAATGTTAAACCCGGGGGACCAGCAGTTAGTGTAATGGCTATGTCACTGGACTCCCATGTAGTCGACCGCGGTTCGCGTCCCGGACCCGGTGGCTTAATACTCACGCCGGGCACGTGTGTGCGCGTGCCCAAGATCCCGAGAGGAGAATGGAGGAGAAGGGATTGCAGTGTGGCCATCCCCCCTGGGGGGTGATTCCTTGCTTTCTATCTCTCTGTCTCTGTCTGTCTGGCGAGCACACGTGCCCTATAGCAAAAACCTCTCAAAAAAAAAAAAAAAAAAGTTAAACCCCGGGGGACTAGCAGTTGGCGTAATGGCTATGTCGCTGGACTCCCATGTAGTTGACCGCAGTTCGAGTCCTGGACCCGGTGGCTTAAACTCACACCAGGCGCGTGTGAGTGTGTGCCCAAGATCTCAAGAGGAGAATGGAGGAGAAGGGATTGCAGCATGGCCATTCCCCCAGGGGGTGATCACTTTCTATCTCTCTATTTCTCTCTGTCTTTCTGGTGAGTGCACGTGCCCTACAGCAAAAACCTCTCCAAGAAAAAAAAAAAATTAGAAACAAAAGAAAAATTGAAAAATTTATAAATCTGTGAAAAATTAAATTACTCTTTTTTTTTTTTAAAAAAAGTCAAACCCAAAAACCAAAAGTAAAATGTTAAAGTCAGTGGCATTGGGAACCGGCAGTTAGCGTAATGGCTATGTCGCTGGACTCCCACGTAGTCGACCGCGGTTTGCGTCTTGGACCCGGTGGCTTACAACTCACGCCGGGCGCGTGTGCGTGTGTGCCCAAGATCCCGAGAGGAGAATGGAGGAGAAGGGATTGCGGCGTGACCATCCCCCCTGGGGGGTGATTTCTCGCTGTCTCTCTGTCTCTCTCTGTCTGTCTGGCGAGCGCACGCGCCCTATAGCGAAAAACCTCTCCAAAAAAAAAAAAAAAAAAGTCAGTGGCATTAAGTATATTTACAGTATTGTGTAACCATCTACTATCCATTTCCAGAAGTTTCTCATCATTCCAAACAGAAACTCTATACTTGTTAAACAATAACTCCTTATTCCCACTTACCCTAGCCCCTGGTGATTTTTGTTGAACTTTCTGCCTCTATGAATTTATCTCTTCCAGGTATGGCATATCAATGGAATAACACAATATTTTTCCTTTCCTGTGTTGCTTATTCCATACAACATACAAATTTCAAGGCTCATACATATCATAGCATGAATCAAAATTTTATTCTTTTTGAGGGTTAATACTATTCTATTGTGTATAAGTACCACACTTTGTCTATCTATTCATCTGTTTCCTGTGTGTGTGTGTGTGTGTGTGTGTGTGTGTTTGGAGAGATTTTGTTATATCGGGTGCATGCGCTTGCTGGAGAAACAGGAAAACAGAGAGATAGAAAACTAGAAATCACTCCCCAGGGGCGATAGCCACACTGCAATCCCTTCTCCTCTGTTCTTTTCCTGGAATCTTGGGCATGCACACATGCACATGTGCCCAGTGTGAGTTTGTAACCACCAGGTCCAGGACTCAGACTGTGGTTGGCCATGTGGGAGTCCATCGACCTAACTGCTACACCACCTGCTGGTCCCCATCTGTTTTGTTTTTAATTGCCAGAGGATGTGTGCACTTGCCAGAGACAGAGAAAAGAGAGGAAAAGGGAGAAAGCACCCCACCATGGGGCATGATCACGCCACAGTCTCCATCTCTCCGTCCTGTTAGGATTTGGGGCATGCACGCACACATGCCCGGAGTGTTTTTCAAACTGCTGGAGCCAAGATTCAAACTGCAGTCAGCCATGTGGGATCTGGCTCTTCTAACCATTAGGCCAGAGGGCCAGCCTATCCATTCATCTTTTGATAAATATTTGTTTTTTTTCTCTTTTGGCTGTTGTGAATTCTGCTGCTGTGAACACTGATGCATAAGTATCTGTTTGAATCTCTGCTTTCAATTCTTTGGGTATATATTTAGAAGCAGAATCGCTAGATCATAGAGTAAGCATATGTTTATAAATATTTTTGGTGTATGAAGTCATTTTTGTAAAAAAGAATTATTTACTTATTTAATTCCATGTATTATGATTACTTTTTAATTTGACCAGGTAGAGACAGAAAGAGAGAGAAAGGGAAAGTGAGAAAGGCCCACCAGGTCTGAGACTCGAACCAGGTGGGAATCCAGCGCATCATGCCACCTGCCAGTCTCTTAGTAAGTCATTTAGTCATTACAGCAAACCCTATAGAGTGGATAGCATTATTCTTCTTTTTGTTTGTTTTATAACTGTATTTGGAAATCAGCAGTTAGTTCTCATTCACATTGACTGTCCATAGATGTTTGAAAGTGGTAACAGGTACATAGGTCACCAAAGCGTAGAAGGCTGGGTATATCTTCATTCTCATTACGTTTTCTGTGCAACCACACATGGAAACGATACAATTCGTTCCTTATTCCTTTGGCCCAGACACCTTTGTTGAGACGGTACCAGTTCGCACATCTGGAGTCCCCATCTTCTCCATGGCAAATTTCCAGATTTCTTTGAGCTCTCTCAGGGCACATTTCTTGAAGCCCACGCCATGGATGTGCTTGTGAATGTCGATGGTGTGTTCTTGGGTCACCACCTTGTCAGCAGCAGAACAGCCCTCCTTCTCACCTCCCTTCTTTGCAGGAGCCTCTCTGTCAGGTCTAAGTTGTACAGAATGACCGCCAAGTATTTGATAGTATTATTTTTCTTTCTTTTTTTTTTTTTTGGAGAGGTTTTTGCTATAAGGCGTGTGCACTCGCCAGAAAGACAGAGAGAGACAGAGAGACAGAGAGTGAGAAATCACCCCCCAGGGGGGATGGCCACACTGCAATTCCTTCTCCTCCATTCTCCTCTCGGGATCTTGGGCACACACGCACATGTGCCCGGCATAAGTTTAAGCCACCAGGTCCAGGACTCGAACCGTGGTCAACTACATGGGAGTCCAGCAACATAGCCATTACGCCAACTGCTGGTCCTGATAGTATTATTTTCTAACTTATAGATGAAGCACAGAGAAGTTGGGTAATTTACTCAGTCACACAGCTACAAAATAGCAAAACTAGAATTTGATCTCAAAGAATATGGCTACAGAGTCCATTTTCCTTTACTTTTCTTTCTTTTTCTTTAAGAATTATTTTTATTTAACTTTATTTATTTATTTATTTAAATCTGACCAGAGAGGAACAGAGAGAGAGAGAAAGAGAGAGAAAGTGAGAAAGCAAGCCACTAGGTCCGGAACTTGAACTGTAGTCAGCCACATGGGAGTCCAGAATTCTTAACCACCCACCACCTAACTGCTGGCCCCCCTTTTTTTCTTTTTCTTATTTATTTTTCACATTCTTTACCACTACGGTAGAGTAGAGACGTTACAAGATGCTATGTGAGGGTGTCAAGTGGCATGGTGGTGAAGGTGCTGGACTCCCACATGGCTGACCAAGGTTTGAGCCCCAGACCTGGTGGGTTGCTTTCTCACTTTCTCTCTTTCTGTCATTCTCTGGTAAAATTAAAACATAAATAACAACAAACAAATAAATAAATGAATAAAAATATCTTTTTTTTTTTTATAAATGATGATATACGGGACCAGCAGTTGATGTTATGGCTATGTCGCTGGACTCCCATGTGGCCAACCACGGTTCGAGTCCCGGACCTGGTGGCTTAAACTCATGCCAGGCACGTGGATGTGCACCAAGATCCCGAAAGGAGAATAGAGAAGAAGGGATTGCGGCGTGGCCATTCCCACTGGGAGGTGATTTCTCGCTTTCTGCCTCTCTGTTTCTCTCTATCTTTCTGGCAAGCGCACGTGCACTATAGCAAAAACCTCTCAAAAAAGAAAAATAAAAAAGATGATACGTAAGCAAGAAATAAATGTATGTGTTACTGGTAGTGAATTCCAAAGGAATTCAAACCAATGACTGGTGTGAACTGGTGTGAAGCTAGGACAGAGCTGAGTCTTGAATGGTGGCTGCTGTTGAAATAGGAAGAGAGACACTGGGAAGGACATTCAATGCCTGGAGAGGGGCCTCGGCCTGGAGCCTGGACAGAGAGTAGTGTGTTCGGGAAGTATAAACATAGACCAGCATAGACCAGACACTTCTCGTGGGTTAAAGTTGACAACGTTTGTTGAACTCAGACTGGGAAAGCCCCATTTCCATGGAAATGGAGAGTCACTAAAGAATTTTGACAATGGTGGTGGCTTGATAACAGCACTGTTTAGGGGCGATTCTTCTGGTAGGACTCTGTGCAAGATGGGTTAGTCGGGGTGAAGTCTGGAGACAGATCTACCCCAGACGGCCGTCTAGACAAGAGGCCAGGGTGGCCAGAGAAGGGTGGTGAAGTGTGGAAGGACACACTTGAGCGGGGATGTGTGGGGGGTGGATACAAGAGGAACAAAGTCAACAGGGCTTGAGACTATCAAAGACAACTCTGTGGGGGCCAGTCTGCGTGCTTGGGATGATTCTGACAGCAGTGATAGAAAGAAGAGGTGATGTACATACCCAGGAGACTGTGAGAAACACAGGTGTAGAGCTGAGTGAAAAGTCTGAGCTAGAGGGGGGCTGCATAAAATGCTACACATGCAAGACTGATCCTGGGGAGGTTCTGGGTTCATGTCTGGAGACCTCCCTGAACATACCAGGCTCATGTGTGCCCACGATCTGGGCCGGTTGAAGCTGAGGGTGTGGTAGGTTGTGGCATCAAGAACCTGTGGGGGATGGGACCAGCAGACGGCATGGTCATTGGAGTACTAGGTTCCCACATGGCCAACTGGTTTGAATCCAGGACCTGGCAGGTTGCTTTCATTTTCTGTCTCTGTCTCTCTCTCTGGTGAGTGCACATGCCCTAGAGCAAATTAAAATAATAATCATCATCATTGTCATCATCAATTAAATAAGTAATTCTTTTAAAAAAAAATAGAACTGGGCCAGCAGATGGCATGGAGGTTAAGGCTCTGGACACTCCCACATGGCCAACTGTAGTTCAAGTCCTGGACCTGGCAGCTTGCTTTTTCTCTCGCTCTCTTTCTGTTTCTCTAGGGAGTGCCCTGCATCAAATAAAAAAATAATAATTAAAATAAAATTAAATAATTGTTTCTTCAAAAAAAAAAAAAAAAGGAAAGAAAGAAAATCTCCTTGTTATTTGGAAATGTACCTGAAGAAAAATAGGTAAAATACCTGAAGAATTATGGGCAAAAGTATAAAGACACGTGAGATGTATAGTCCACTCTCAAAGTACTCAGAAAAATCAGAAAAATGTGTACGTGTTCATCATGAATTGTACAGAGAGGATTAAACAAATGTGGCAAAATGTTACAAATTGGCAAAGCTGAATAAAGTAGATGGGTGGTCTCTTCACTGTTCTTGCAACTCTTTTATCATTAAAATTATGTCAAAATACAGTTAACAACATCTGCCCTGAGCTGGCTCAGACAATGAGATCGCTTATCATCTCATCCTGAGATCGCTTATCATCTCACAGAGCAGCAAGCCCAAAGGCAGGGTAGGCCGCTGGTGACCCCACAATGACAGAGAATTTAGGTGCTTTCCGTTTCTCTGTTCTGCTGTCTTCAGCTCCGATTTCATCCTCATGCCGGCCACAAATGTCCCCGAAAGTCCAGAGCTCATATCCAAACATCAGCTGTCTGAAGGAGGAAGGGAAAATGGCTGCCCCGCCTCCTGTGTCTCTTTCCCCTGGATATTATTTCCTTCTTTCTACTTAATGTGTAGGAGCAGTGCTACTACGGTCAACCCCATCTCCTTCGAATCATCACTTTAAAACAAAAGTATTTATTTTATTATTATTATTTTTTTTTAATTTGACCAGAGAGAGGGGGAGAGGGAAAGTGAGAAAGCAAGCTGCCAGGTGCGAGACTCGAAATGCGATCAGCCATATGGGAGTCCACCACCTTAACCACCATGCCACCTGCCAACCTGCATCATCACTTTTCATCATGACTTTGTACACTCTTACTAGATTCTTCCCACCAGCATAAAACATGCCATGGTATCTTTTTTTTAGAGAGAGAGAATTTTGCTATAGGGTGTGCTCACCAGAGACAGAAAGTGAGAATCACCTCCCGGAGAGATGGCATGCCACAATCCCCTCTCCTCCATTCTCCTCTTGAGATTCTGGGCACACATGCACACACGCCCAGTGTGAGTGTTAAGCTGCAGGGTCCAGGACTCAAACTGCAGTTGACTACATTGGAGTCCCGCAATGTAACCATTACACTATCTGATGGTCCCCGTAGTATCTTTTAAAAAAATTTTTTTAATGTAGAGAGTGTGAACTCGCCAAAGAGAAAAAGAAAAAGAAAGTGAGAAAGAACCCGCAGGAGAGATGACCATGCAACAACCCCTTCTCCTTTATTCTCCTCACAGAATTTTGGGCACACATGCACACGTGCCCAGTGTGTTTTCAAGCCGCCAGGTCTGAGACTTGAACCCTGCAGCTGGCTGTGTGGGATCCACCCTCCTTAACAACCATGCCACTATTTGGCCCAGTGCCCTAGTATCTTTTATCCTGGGACAGAAACTAGCTAAATGTAGCTAGTACTCCCATTCTCTAATGCCCTCTGTGGCGATAGCCCGTCAGCGGTCGTATCTGTGTCTGTCTCCTTTTCTCACCACCACCTCCTCCTCTCCCCGCGGGTCTTTGTTATCCCTTCCAGTCCAGACTTTGTCCCCATTACTTCATTGAAACCACAACCTCCAGCGCGACAAGGCTATAGTCAATTCTCAGCTGCCATCTTTTTTCTTTCTTCCTTTCTTTCTTCCTTTCTTTCTTCCTTTCTTTCTTCCTTTCTTTCTTCCTTCCTTCCTTCCTTCCTTCCTTCCTTCCTTCCTTCCTTCCTTCCTTCCTTTCTTTCTTCCTTTCTTTCTTTCTTTCTTTCTTTCTTTCTTTCTTTCTTTCTTTCTTTCTTTCTTTCTTTTTTAGAGGTTTTTGCTATAGGGCGTGTGCGCTCGCCAGACAGACAGAGAGAGACAGAGAGACAGAAAGCTAGAAATCACCCCCCCGGGGGGGTATGGCCACGCCGCAATCCCTTCTCCTCCGTTCTCCTCTCGGGATCTTGGGCACGCACGCACACGCGCCCGGCGTGAGTTTTAAGCCACCGGGTCCGGGACGCGAACCGCAGTCGACTACGTGGGAGTCCAGCGACATAGCCATTACGCTAACTGCTGGTCCCGCCATCTTTTCTTTTTTAAGTGTATTTATTCCATGAGAAAGAGGGAGGCAGAGAGACACTTACCCCCCAACAGGGTCCCCATGGCACAACCTACCGCTAGTCTTAGCCAGGCTAAGGATCAGGGGAGTGCGCACGCGTGTGCTGGTATACTCAGGAAGGCCCCAGGATGTGGAGCCAGGACCTTGCCCACGTGAGTCCGGTGGTATTACCGCTGTGCATGCCGGCCCCTCAGCGGCCATTTTATTAAAACTCCTTCGTCACCAGTCTGCCCCCTTCGCGCCATTCCTTGCCTCTACCTCTAATTTCTTTGTCTTTGTCTTTCCTTTTCTGCTGTTGTTATGTTAACTTTAATTGGCAATAATAGTCTCAGAAATCTTTCTGTTCATCAGACGTTTGATTCCCTTAAAAAACTTTTGGTTTCTGAGCTTCAATGTGGGACTTTACGCTATCCAGAATATGATTTTCCTGTGGTAGTGCATTCTGAAGTTCTTTCTTTCTTTTTTTTTTTTTTTTTTTTTTTTTGAGAGGTTTTTGCTATAGGGTGAGTGCGCTCGCCAGACAGACAGAGAGAGAGAGAGAAAGTGAGAAATCACCCCCCGGGGGGGATGGCCACACCGCAATCCCTTCTCCTCCATTCTCTCAGGATCTTGGGCACGCACGCACACTCACCCAGTGTGAGTTTAAGCCACCAGGTCCGGGACTCAAACCACGGTCGACTACATGGGAGTCCAGCGACATAGCCATTACGCTAACTGCTGGTCCTATTCTGAAGTTTTTCTTCTCAAGAAAAACAAACCAACCCACACCTTTGTGAAAGCCAGTCTCTCTATTAAAAGGTACAGTGCTGGGGCCCAGCAGGTGGCACGGTGGTTAAGGTGCTGGAAACTCCCACATGGCTGACTGCAGTTTGAATACCGGACCTGGTGGCTTGCTTTCTCACTTTCTCTTTTTCTCTCTCTCTGTATCTCTCTCTGGTCAAGTTAAAATAAACGAATGAATAAATAAAATTAAATAAATAATTTTTTAAAAAAAGGTACAGTGCACTTCCGTACATGGCTAAACTGTGCAAAGTGTTCTCTCAGCTCACTCGGCACCACAGTCCAAGGAATTTTTCTGGCAAAAGCAATGGGCCGACTAATACCTGTATGCAATGCCACAGCTGCCCTCACTGCCAAGGCCACCAGTTTCAGACTAAGGACCTCCATGCTCTTTGTCTTTCTTTTTAAAAAATCATGTTACTGGACGTGTGTGCGTGCGTGCCCAAGATCCCGAGAGGAGAATGGAAGAGAAAGGATTGCGGCATGACCACCCCCCCGGGGGTGATTTCTCGCTTTCTGTCTCTTTGTCTCTCTCTGTCTGTCTGGCGAGCACACGTGCCCTATAGCAAAAACCTCTAAAAAAAATCATGTTATTAATTTAATCATTTCAATTTGTTATATGGTGTGTGCACTCACTGGAGACACACATATACACACACACAGATGGGAAGTGAGAAATCACCCCTCAGGGGAGATGGCACACTGCAGTCCCTTCTCCTCCATTCTCCTCTTGGGATTTTGAGCACACATGTACACGTGCCTGGCATGTTTTCAAGCCACTGGGTCTGGGACTTGAACTGTCAGTCAGCTGTGTGGGATCCAGTGTCTTAACCATCACACCACCTGCTGGTCCCTAATTTTTAATGTTTATTATGGAAAAAATGCAAATATACACAAAGATAAAGAATAGAATGAAGAACCAGGTCTTGAGTGCGTTGTTGATGCCTTGCAATGGATTTCTAATGAGTATCGTGAAGTTAATTATGACAAATTAAAACTCTTGACTCCCTCTCAAATATACTCTCTTCACTGTCTGAAGGTGTATGCATGAGAGAGAAACCTCCAGTGAGGGGGGTAGCCATGCTGCAAGCCTTTTTCTTCCATTCCTCCTCCTGCCCGAATTTGGGGAACACACACACACACACATGCACCCAGCATATTTTCTAAGCCTTCAGGGCAGAGGATTGAACAGCAGGATTTGGGGTCTCTATGAGCAGTGCTTAACCACTATGCTATGGCACAAGCCCAGAGAAATTTATAGATGCACAAAGCTTTATATTTTATAATTATTGTTTATTTCAAAACTATCTTTTGTTTTTTCAAGATTACTTATTTATTTTATGAGAGAGAGAGATACACAGCACCCCTAACAGGGACTTGGTGCCGGGATCTACAACCCCCACCAAACTCAAGGAAGTCTCTGGTTTTGAACTGACAACTTTCCCATGTGGGTCTGCTTCACAGGATATTATGTTTTAATGCTATGCCATCAGCGGGTCTCTCCCTCCCTTTTTCTTTTTAAAATATGCTATAGGGCACATGCACTCACCAGAGAGAGACAGAGAGGGAGAAAGAAGGAAAGAGAGGGAAAGTGAGACAGTGTCTCCCCAATGGGATGGCCACATTGCAACCCCTTCTCCTCTATTCCCTTCTTGGTACATTGGGCACACGTGTGCTCGGCAGAAAGACAGAGAGAGACAGAGAGACAGAGAGTGAGCAATCAACCCCCAGGGGGGATGGCCACGCCGTAATCCCTTCTCCTCCTTTCTCCTCTCGGGATCTTGGGCACACATGCACACGTGCCTGGCGTGAGTTTAACCCACCAGGTCCAGGACTCGAACTGCAGTCGACTACATGGGAGTTCAGCGACGTAGCCATTATGCCATCTTCTGGTCCCACACATACGTGTTTTCTAAGCCACTGGGTTGGGACTCAAACCACAAGTGAACCACATAAGCTCCAGCAGCCTTAATCTCCATGTCACTGGCTGGCCCCTTAACCTTTTTCATTAATTACCTGTTACAGCGTTGAGGTAGTGTTAATGCCATCAATAACGGAAGCTAGCCTGAGCCACAGTGGTGCAGGCAGGAAGAAGCCACACGGAAGACCTCAGTTTGAATCTCAGGTCAAACCAAAACCAAAGCACACTGGGCACAAGGACACACCGTGATGCTGGCTGGAAGGCTCGTGAAGGGGCGATGGCAGTATGACAACACCCTTTTAAGAGTAGGGTTTTGTGCTCTCTGGGCTCGGACCTAGTTGGTGGCGGTATGGCTAAACGCACCAAGAAGGTCGGTATCTTCAGTAAATACAGGACCCGCTATGGTGCCTCCCTCTGGAAAATGGTGAAGAAAATTGAAATCAGCCAGCACACCAAGTACAACTGCTCCTTCTGTGGCAAAACTAAGATGAAGAGATGGGCCGTGGGGATCTGGCACTGTGGTTCCTGCATGAACACGGGAGCTGGTGGTGCCTGGACCTACAACTCCACTTCGGCTGTCACAGCAAAGTGTGCCATCAGGAGACTGAAGGAACTGAAAGACCAGTAGAAACTCCATAGACATTTGGAATATCACTAGCCTACAATAAATGGGTTAATTTATGTATTAAAAAAAAGAGAGTAGGGTTTTGTGAGTCATAAAGCTCCATACAAACTACGTTATTTAATAAAAAATGAACCCAAGGGTTTGCATGCAAGTTCTCTCTGACCTTCTCTGTGTTGAGAATTTCAGATGGGATGGAGAGGGGCTATGAAGTCATCGGTCATGTCAAAATTTCGCTGAAGTTATCAAAGTCAGGCCACACGCCACACGCTTGCTGGGGCACAGGTCCCCTCTTTGTTTCACTATTTTTTTTTAGAAAATATGGAACACTTCACGAATGTGTGCGTCCTCCTTGCACAGGGGACGTGCTAGTCTCTGTAGCATTTCAGTTTTCGTACATGTGTTGCTGAAGCAAGCATCCCTCTTCGTTTCTTAGCCTACACATCCCCAGGTTCCCCTTTCCAGTCCTCAGCTAATTTCCTCTTTCATTTCCTGTACTGCTCTCCCCTCTTCTCACCCAGAGGCGGCCAGTGGCAGCTTCCAGAGCCCTTGCAAAGTCGATTTTTCAAAAGGCAGAGTGGAACCCTTTGTCCCCACGCCAGGATTGCAAGACAAAGTTAGCTCTGCCTCCAAACTCCTTCGGCAACGACAAACAGGTTGGCTCTCAGCGGAAGCAGCTGAGAAGGCCTGAGAGCTGCAAGGTCAACTTACACATGACCTCACGTCCTTCCACACTCAAACTGCCTGATTTATTTCTCATACTCTTATGTAATGTTATGCTCTATGAAAACTCAGTCCTGGGGCGGCTCTGGGGCCTGGTGGTTAAGGCAGCTGAATCCCACACAGCTGACAGCACCGTTTGAGTCTTGGGCCTAGCGGCTTGGGAAACACCCGAGCACATGTGCATGTGTGCCCCAAATCTCAACAGGAGAGAGAAATGAAAGAGAAGGGTTTGCAGGGTGACCACTCACCATGAGGTGCTTTCTCCCTCTCTTTTTTCTGTTGTGGTTGGTGCTGGTTTTTATTCTTTCTTTTTTTCTTCTGTCTTTGAAGAGCCTATAGGCCTTCTGGTAACATATTTTAAAAAAGGAAAAAAGAAAAGAACCTCAATCCTAAGGTTTCGCTGAGCCTGAGGGAACAATCAAAATCAGCTTCTCACTGGAATCCTGTTGCTGCATAAAGCTTCCGTACACCTCTAGGACATGCAGTTCCTCCGTTTCTGGAAAAAGCACAGAAATTGATCTTGAGGATAAGCAAACTTAAAGGAACAGCTTCTTCTGAAATGGGGATGTCGTGGCTCTAAAGAGCTCAAACTGCCTGGAGGTGCCAAAGGAAAGGGGCAGCAGGAGGATCTTGGTGGGGAGAAGCAGGGCTGACAGGTAGGCCCTCCACCCGCGCTTTACGTCCGTGGGCTCAGTTCGAGCCCCCAGGAATTGAGGGTGGGGGTCAGAAAGTGTAGAGGGCCCTGAGATGGATCAACCTGGGTAGAGTCCTTACTCTATTTACTGACTTGGCAATCCTCAGTTTTCTTACTTATGAAGAGAATTGAGGGGCCAGCAGGTGGCATAGTGGTTAAGTCACTGGACTCTCATGTGGTCAACTGTGGTTCGAGTCTCAGACCTGGTGGCTTGAGATTCACACTGGGCACGTGTGTGTGCATGCCCAAAATCCAGAGAGGGGAATGGAGGAGAAGGGATTGTGGTGTGGCTGTCCCCACTGGAGGGTGATTTCTTGCGTTTTGTCTCTTTGTCTCTGTCTGTCTCTCTGGCAAACGCATGCACCCTATAGCAAAAATCTCTCAAAAAAAAAAAAGAGAGAGAGAGTTGAAGCTAATGTCTGTTGACCTAATTCTGTAGAGTCGGCAGATGATGATGTGAGCATGCATAAGGGTTTGCATCGCAACCCAAAGTTTGTAAGCACCTTTGGGGACTGAGACCACTGCAGCTTTGGGACACACTGTCAAGGTTTGCCACTGTCCTAGGGAGGAGATATTATTCTCAGAATAGTGAGCCTAGCTTTTTGGGGTGCCCAGAAATGTGGAAGCTTTAGCTCCCTCAAGTGGCTTAGGGTTAAGTGAGGTCAGTCGTGGGGCTGAAGCAGAGACAGAACCTGACGTAACATGCCCCACAGTGACTCTCTGTGACTGGCTTGTGACACACATGAAGTGCCTCTCTGGACTCCTTGAACAATCTGGGGCATGGGGAACAGATGTTGGCACAGTGATAAAATGCAGCACTTGGCAAGGCAATGCCACATGAGAGGGTTCCAGTTCAAGTCCGGAGACCTCCCTGAGTAAGCCAGGCATGGCTTGCCCAGGATCCAGGTGTGGCTGAGGCTGGGGGTGGATCCCCACCTCAGGACCCCACTGGGGCTGATAACTCTCTCTTGGTTTCTCTTTTTCATGGAAAAAATTAATGAATAAACAACAACAACAACAACAACAAAGGAAGTCTTGAAGTTTGTTTCAGAAGGCAATCTTGGGAACCAGCAGTTAGCGTAATGGCTATGTCGCTGGACTCCCACATAGTCGACCGCGGTTCGCGTCTCGGACCCGGTGGCTTACAACTCACGCCGGGCGCGTGTGCGTGCGTGCCCAAGATCCCGAGAGGAGAATGGGGGAGAAGGGATTGCGGCGTGACCATCCCCCCTGGGGGGTGATTTCTCGCTTTCTGTCTCTATGTCTCTCTCTGTCTGTCTGGCGAGCGCACGCGCCCTATAGCGAAAAAACCTCTCCAAAAAAAAAAAAAAAAAAAAGAAGGCAATCTCAAGTATTACAAAGGAAGATCTAGAGGACCAGCAGGTGGCATGGTGGTTAAGGTACTGGACTCCCACACAGCCCACCACGGCTCAAATCACATACCTGGAGGCTTGTTTTCTCACTTTCTGTCTCTCTCTCTCTCTCTCTCTCTCTCTCTCCCTCTCTGTCTCTCTTTCATAAAAATAATGATAGCAAATAAGATTAATCATTCTTTTTAAAAAAAAAGGTCTGGAATGAACAGCACTAAATTTCCATTTGGGCTGTTGAGGGGCAAATCAGAATTTGGGGACCTAAGCGGTGGTGTGGCAGTGACACAAGCGGGCCCACATGGAAGAAGTTCTGGGTTTGAGTTCCTGGGAGTGCTGGGCATGTGTGTGCACCCATGGTCTGGGCCAGCTGAGACTGGGGGTGGATCTCAGCATGGAGAGTATGTTGGGGGTACCTGTCTTTCTGTCTCTCTCTCATGGAAGAAATAAGCTTTTAAAAAAGTCAGAAAGGTTGAGCCAGTAGATAGTGTGGAGGTTAAGGTGGCTGGATCAGAACAGTTTCAGTCTGAGACCCAGCAGCTTGAAAAACACTCCAGGAGGACCAGGCATGGTGGTTAATGGGCTGGACACTCCCACATGGCCAACCACAGTTGAGTCTCAGACCTGGTAGCTTGCTTTCTCGCTTCTTCTCTCTCTTTCTCTCTGTGTGTGTCTCTCTCTGGCCAAATTAAAATAAATGAATGAATAAATAAAATTAAGAAAAAAAAGAAAAGAAAAACATTCCAGATAGGACCAGCAGGTGGTGTAATGGTTACACTGCTGGACTCCCACGTAGATGACAGCGGTTTGAGTTCCAGACCCGGCAGCTTAACACTCATGCCAGGAGTGTGCGTGTATGCCCAACATCCTGCGAGGAGATGGGAAGAATGGAAAATGGAAGAGAAGGGGTTGGGTATGATTCATCACTTTCTGTCTCTCTGTCTCTCTCGGTCTCTCCAGCAAGTGCACACACTATATAGCAAAAATCTCTCTCTCTAAAAAAAAAAGAAAAAGACACCAGACAGGTGTGTGTGCATGTCCAAAATCTCAAGAGGAAACTGGAGAAGGGATTGCTACATGGCCACCCCCCCAGGGAGGATAATTTCTCACATTCTCTCTCTTTCTCTCTCTCTCTCTACCTTTCTCTGGCAAGCGTACACACCCTATCACAACAACAAAACAAAACAAAAACATCAGGGCCAGTCCCATGGTCTAGTGGTCAATGTAGGTGATCCCACATTGCTGATCATGGTTTCAATCCCAGCTCTAGTGGCTTGAAAGACATGCCAGGTGTGTGCATGTGCACGTCTCAAATCCCAACAGGACAGAGAAATGGAGGAGAAGAAACTGCACCCATTGAGGGGGTGCTTTCTTCCTCTCCTCTGTCTCTTTTTGGTGAGTGCACATACTCTCTTGCAATTAGAGAAAAAAAAACTGGAACTCAATGTTTGTCTAACTTGACCTGTCTGCAGTGACTGCCAGTTCTGGATTCAAGACAGTCCACAGGACTCAGCTGCTTGCTTGAGAGGGCAGTGGCTTACAGGGGGCACAGCCCAAAGCCCGAACCCCCTGCTCCTCACCCGGCAGGCCGTGCACGGCTGCAGGCCTGCAGGTTCACACAAGGAGAATCATCAGCAGGCCAGCTGGTGGAGTGGTGGTTAATGTGGTTGACTCCTACATGGTCGACCACGGTTGGAGCTCTGAGCTGGCAGCTTGAAAAGCATACCAGGTGCGGGACCAGCAGTTAGCGTAATGGCTATGTCGCTGGACTCCCACGTAGTTGATCGCGGTTCAAGTCCCGGACCCGGCGGCTTAAACTCACGCCGGGCGCGTGTGCGTGCGTGCCCAAGATCCCGAGAGGAGAATGGAGGAGAAGGGATTGCTGCGTGGCCATCCCCCCTGGGGGGTGATTTCCTGCTTTCTATCTCTCTGTCTCTCTCTGTCTGTCTGGCGAGCGCACGCGCCCTATAGCAAAAAAAAAAAAACCTCTCCAAAAAAAGAAAAAAAAAAAAAAAAGCATACCGGGTGCATGTGCATGCGTGCCCAAAATCCCGAGAGGAGAATAGAGGAGAGACCATTCTCCCTGGGGGGTGATTTCTCATTTTCTCTCTGTCTCTCTCAAATGCATCCTATTGCAAATCAAAAAGAAAGGAGAGAGAAATGTGAGCCCCTGAAGCACTGAGAGGAAGAACTTCCTATATGACTACTTGAGCACTCTCTGTCTTCCAACCCATGGCCCAGAGCTGCTCAGCCTGATTTCTTTTTTCTTTTCTTTTTTCTTGAGAGGTTTTTGGCTATAGGGCGTGTGCGCTCACCAGAAGGACAGAGAGAGACAGAGAGACAGAAAGCGAGAAATCACTCCCCAAGGGGGATGGCCACGCCGCAATCCCTTCTCCTCCATTCTCCTCTCAGGATCTTGGGCATGCACACACACGCACCCGGGGTGAGTTTAAGCCACCGGGTCCAGGACTCGAACCACAGTCAACTACATGGGAGTCCAGCAACATAGCCGTTACACCAACTGCTGGTCCCCAGACTGATTTCTTAGCCTGTCTTCCGTGGTCCTTGACCTTACACACCATCTCTCTCTTCTGTTCGTCCCTGTCCTTGACTCAGGGACCAGTCACTGTTCCCAGCTGTGGCAGCACCTCCCGTCCCCAGATCAAGTCCGAGGTAATGTGGCGCACCTCATGTGGGGTGTGTGTTTCTGTATAAGAGTGTGTCAGACTTTCCCCAAAGGTTCTCAGACACGTTCTGAACATCGATAGGTTGTTCTGATCAACATTAGATACTATGCGTAGCCCACTGGACAGACAAAGGACTGAACTGGAGACTGACTTGACCAAGGTCTCCATGGGAACAGTCAGGTCTCCCGCTCCATGCTGCCTGCTGCATTGAGAACTGAGACCTCTCCTGAGTTTTCTAGAACAGTCTTTTTTTTTTTTTTTTTTAATAGAGGTTTTTGCCTTAGGGTATGTGCACTCATCATAGAGAGAGAGAGGCAGAGACAGTGAGAGAGAAAGTGAGAAATCATCCCCTGGGGATGGCCATGCCACAATCCCCTCTCCTCTATTCTTTTCCTGGGATCTTGGCACGCATGCACACATATGTGCCCGGTGTGATTTTTGAATCCACTGGGTCCAGGACTTGAACTGTGGTTGTCCATGTCCAACTCCCACAGGTTGTCCATGTGGGAGTTCAGCGACATAACCAGCACACCATCTGCTGGTCCCTAGTCCTGGTTTATAAATTGCCATGTTGTCTTAGTGAATTCAGTCCTACTCATTAGATTCTGGGTCCCAATTTTCCCCTGAGAATATATGATGGAAGTCTTCCCAGATCCCGGGCTCCAGGTTTTGTTCTAGGGGTGTCAAGCCCTGAGACCTTGTCTAATAAACAAAGCATGCCGGGACCACCCCTGTCTGACGTTGGCCACCCAAAGCCTGTGATTGCTTCCTGCCCACCAGGATCCACAATATCCCAGGTGAGGCCATCTTGAAGGTCAGGGGAGGGAGGCACTCCAGATGGGCAGGTTGATCTGAAAGCCAGTCATTCCGACACTGAGGTCATGTTTTAGTCAGCAAGGCCAGAACTAGGTCTTCTCCACCCTCCTGCCTCTCCCTTCCCTGGGAGGAGCGTCCATGTCAGCCTCTCTTTCTGAACTACTGTGGGTAGTGATGGTGGTCACAGGAACTGAGGCGTTTCAGGGGGCACAGACTGCATGGTAGTGCCACCACCCTCTGATGACAGGACCTGCAGGAGGAAAGGAGATGCAGTGCCGCGGCTGAGGGGAGCCAGGGCCTGATGCCACCCCTCTGAGCCCCCCGCCTCTTGGCCAGCACTTGGTTTTATAGGAGCTTTTTAGAGCTATCTCTCTCTCTCCTCTCTCTCTCTCTCTCTTAAGCCAGAGGACACGTGTGGTATCTGGAAAGAAAAAAACAGAGAGAGAGGAAGAGGGAGAAAGCAGCCCCCCACCGGGTCTGGTCATGCTGCAATCCCTTCTCCTCCATTTCTCCATCCCGTCAGGATTCTGGGCACACACACACGAGCGTCTGGTGTGTTTTCCAAGCCACTGGGGCCGAGATGGGAACTGGGTGATCAGCCATGTGGGATCTGGCTCCCTTAACCACTAGGCCACAGGGCCAGCCTAGATCTCTTTCTTCCTTGGAGGAGGAAGGACTCCCAGTCCTAGGCCCAAGGGGTCACTGCCTCTAAACATTGCTGTCTATGTCTTCTGTTCCACCCAGAGTCCCCCGTGGGCCCTCTCAGGTTCCCTTTGCGAGCTGTGCCCCAGCTGGTCTCCCACCCCCGCCCTGTGGAAGTTCCCTCAAGGGTTAAACAAGCACCTCCCCGCCAGTCCCACAGAACATGCTCACGCCTCCTCTCCGTGGTTGCGTCCTTCTTGTTTCCCTCACCCAGTGAGTCAGAAGGAGCGGAGGACATGCATCTTCAATTTTTACACCTTTTGAAAAAGTGATTTCTAATTCTATTATAATATTAAAAAAGACATACTTTCTTCTTCACTTTACTTTGGAAACCGCCTAGTGTAGACCAGTGGGAGTTAAGCCCTGGTCAGTGGTGACCAGCAGGGTGGGTGGGGTGTGGGCAGTGTTGGGCTTGACAGGAGAGCCCAGGGCCGCCAAGGATCAGGGGGTACAGGGAGTGGCTGGTGGTGGAGTCAGCTGCAAGAGTGTTCTGGTCACCCCTTTATGGGTCTTGGGATCTCTGGCCTGCTGTCAGACCCCAGCTAGGCTCTGAGCTCAGTTTGGAACTGTATCTGTGGAGTTAAAAAGCCTCGAGTTGGGCCAGCAGGTGGCGCAGAGGTTAAGATGACAAGATCCTGGGGCCAGTGGGTGGCTTGGTGGTTAGGGTGCTGGACTCCCATATGACCAACTGCAGTTCAAGTCCTGGATCTGGCAGCTTGCTTTCTCACTTTCTTTCCTCCCCCTTCCTTCTCTCTCTCTGACTCTCTGGTCAAATTTAATAAATGATAATAATGAATAAAATGAAATAAAATAATTCCTTTGAAAAATATTTATTTAATTCCATTTATTATTATTATTATTATTATTATTATTACTGGAGAGGTTTTTGCTATAGGGCATGTACACTCGCCCGAAAGACAGAGAGAGAGAGATAGAAAGCAAGAAATCACCCCCTGGAGGGATGGGCACACCGCAATCCCTTCTCCTCCATTCTCCTCTCTGGATCTTAGGCACATGCACACCATGGTTGACTACATGGGAGTCCAGTGATGTAGCCATTCCGCCATCTGCTGGTCCACCATTATTATTTTTTAAATAAAAAAAGGAAAGGGAGAAAGCAAGCCACCACGTCCAGGATTTGAAACGTGGTTGGCTATGTCAGAATCCAGCATCTTTAACCACCACACCACCAATTGGCCCTTAAAAGAATTCTTAAAAAAAAAAAAAATAGGGACCAGCAGTTAGCGTAATGGCTATGTTGCTGGATCCCACATAATCAACCATGGTTCGAGTCCCAGACCCGGCGGCTTAAACTCATGTCGGGCGCGTGTGCGTGCGTGCCCAAGATCCTGAGAGGAGAATGGAGAAGAAGGGATTGCAGTATAACCATCCCCCCTGGGGGGGTGATTTCTCGCTTTCTGTCTCTCTGTCTCTCTCTGCCTGTTTGGCAAGTGCACGCACCCTATAGCAAAAACCTCTCCAAAAAAATTAAATAAATAAATAAATAAATAAACAAATATAAAAGATGACATGATTCCACTTGGTCAACCTGAGTAGTTTGAGTCCTGGACTGGGTATTAAAAACACACCAGGCTCATGTGCATACGTGCCCAAAATCCTCAGAGGAGAATGGAGAAGGGACTGTGGCTTGACCATCCCCTACCCAGGAAGTGATTTCTCACTTTCCTCTCTCCCTATCTTTCTCCATCTTTTTCTGGCAAGTCCTATAGCAAACTAAAAAATATAAATAAATAAGCAAACAGCCTTGACCTGCCTCACCTTCTGAGTGGAGAGCAAGCAGGAAGAGCTGGCACTAGCCAGGGGCAGCATGCAGAAGGCGTTCCAGCTCCTGCGGCCTGCCGGTCCAGCGCCAGGCCAGGTGGCTGCGGGTTCCAGGATGGATGACTCAGGTAAGCTCTGCTGGACAAACAAGCCAGTACTCAGCCCAACAGGGTGATGCCTGTAATTAGCTTCCCTGCCGTCACTGTGCCTCCACCTCCGGAGGGTGGCCTTTCCTGGCTGGGAGCCAGGGCCTGAGCAGCCGGGCAGGAATGTGGCTATCTTGGTCTGTGTCTTGTTGCCCAAGGTGCTTCCTGATGCATCTGGAGCTGGTCTTGGAGCCGAACCAACCAGCACCTGTTCTGTGTGATGAAGCGCAGAGGCTGCTGGGCCGCACAAGCCCCACCTGGGGCAGACAACCTGGCGAGGAGACTCTGAGATGTCTGTTTTGTCTAATCCCAACACATATTGTTGCAGTACTCTCTCCCCTCGGGAGACAAAAAAAGACCAGGCAAACTGGAGACACCTGCCCAGACAGATGAGCAGGCTTCAGTCAATAGGGTGGCTGAGGGGCCAGGTGTGCAGCTAAGGATTAGCATACCTACCTCATTGAGCTAATAGCAAACAATGGGGCCAGTAGGTTACGGAGGCTGGATCCCACGTGGCCAGCTGCACAGTTTGATTCCCTGACCCAGCAGCTTGACAGCCAGGCCAGGCACATGTGTGTGCCTGCCCAAAATCCCAAGAGGAAAATAGAGGAGAAGGAACTGCCGTGTGGCCATCCCCCCTGGGGGGTGGGGGAGTGCTTTCTCACTTTTCTTCTCATTCTTTTTTCTTTCTCTCTGGCCAGGGTACATGCCTGATATCAAAAACGAAAACAAAACAAAACCCTAAATAATACCAAATAGCCAATATTTCTTGAGCACTTAGCATGTGCCAGGCAACTTCATGTATGTCATTGAATTCTCAAAACATCCTTATAACATAGAAGCTAGAATTGTCTCGGGGGAGCAGCAGTTGGCGTAATGGCTATGTTGCTGGACTCCCATGTAGTCAACCGTGGTTCGTGTCCCGGACCTGGTGGCTTAAACTCACATTGGGCACGTGTGCATGTGTGCCCAAGATCCTGAGAAGAGAATGGAGAAGAAGGAATTGCGGTGTGGCCATCCCCCCGGGGTGATTTCTCGCTTTCTGTCTCTCTTGTCTTTCTGGCGAGTGCACACGCCCTGTAGCAAAAACCTCTCAAAAAAAAAAAAAAAAAAAAGAGTTAAAAAATTATATATATATATAAACTAGAATTGTCCCTGTTCTACAGGTGAGAAAACTGAGGCTCTGAATAGCTGGTTCAGACCACCTGGCAGGTGACCAGCAAGTCCCAGATCTAAAGAGCTAGAGCCACCTGCTAGGCTGCCTGGCCTAGTGCCTGTGCTCTTCTCCCACAGGAGGCTGCCCCTCTTCTGCCCTGTTTTCATGACCGCTGTGCAAGGGACTGAGCATGGCACCTCAGGGGTCCAGGCCTGCCTCGGCCACATCGCACGGTGTGACCTTGGGGGCCACTCTGGCTTCCACATTCCTCATCACAGAATTGGGGGCTTAGGCCAAGCAATCTCGCAACGCAGAATTGCCAGTCCTTCGGTTCTACCCTGCGTGGAAACGGCACGGGAGACAGGCCCCACCCCAGGACAGCCGGCCTGGCAGACGTGTATTCCCAGGTACCGAGGGCAGCGTCACGGGCATTTGGGCAGAGCTGTGATGTGCTCGTGGCCTCCCACGCTGGCTAATGGGGCCAAGCTGCTTCCCCACTCCGTGCACCTCAGTTTCCCCCTTGAGCCCATGGAGATAATGACCTCTTTGTGCTCAGCCGTCCCGTGAGTCAGGGTTAATTAGCCTGAGTCACAGACGGGACTCCACAGGGGAGGGGTCATCTGCTGGGTCTCACTGTGCAGTGGCCACGATGACACACTGTGCCCCAACGAACATATCCTGTAAGCTTCACGAGTGGCTTTCCTGACTTGGCGAGTTGACCCTGAGGTGACCCAGCCCTGAGCCCCTTGCAGAGTCCAGGCGAGAGGGCGGAGCCTCAGGAGGGCCCCCCTCAGTGCTTTTCATGTGCCAGTGCCTTATTCTCCCTGGGGCCTCCTCTGTCACCCGCTTCCATTCAACGTGGTTCTTATCTTTGCTCCTTGTGTCTTTATTCTTTTATTCCTGGACATGAGGTCCTAACCCTGACTTTAAATTTAGGAAGATTAGAACCAGCAGATGGCGTAATGGTTACGTGGTCGAACTCTCACATAGTCAACCATGGTTCAGGTTCCAGACCTGGCAGCTTAAAACTCACAATGGGGATATGTACGTGCGTGCCTAAAATCCCAAGAGGAGAATGGAAAAGAAGGGGTTGTGGCGTGACCCTCCCCCCTGGGGGGGTGGTTTCTCACTTTCTCTCTCTCTCTCTGTCTTCGGTGAGCACATGTGCCCTATAGAAAAATATCTCATTTAGGAGAGAAAACTTGTAACAAAATAAGGATAAAGTGAGAATGATGCTGAGGGCTGGCCTGATGGCCTAGTGGGTAAGGGAGCCGGAACCCATGTGACTGATCCTGCAGCTCTCGGCCTGGGGGTTTGAAAAACACATGTGTGTGAGTGCCCCAAGTCTGGACAGCATGGAGAAATGGAGAAGATATCTGGGCGTGACCATGCCCCACTGGGGTGGTGCTTTCTTCATCTCCCTCTATCTCTGTCTCTGTCTGGTAAGTGCATGTGCCCTCTGGAAAATTAAAAAAAAAAAAAAGTTAAGACGAGAATAAGCTATTCAGCACGGTCCATGTAGAGTGAGGACACAAATCTGCCTGTTTCTGCAATACAAGCTAAGTGTTCAGGTGTGGAACCCTGTGGCCATCTAGTGGTGACAGTGGGTACTGTTGTCATTACTGCTTGGCAGCGAGGCCCCATAATTGGCCTTGAATCTCAAGCAGTCAACAGTGACTCATCCCAGCTATCAGAGACTCGGGAGATGGCATGACCCTTAAGGCGCAGAGATTTTTTTTTTAAGGTCACTTAATATCTAATAAGTCACATTTCCCTTGACATCTAATTTCTCTGAATATACAGAAGAAAGGTCTCACTTCTGGTTCATGTCCATTTTCTTCTCCTATGGGAGGAGAGAAGGAGCAACTGAATCTCATGAAAGACCAACACCATGACTCGGCTGGAGGGAATCAGACACGTCGACAGAAGGAAAAGGTATGATGAATAAAGCTCCCCAAACCTAGCTTGGTAGGATTAGGGACAGAATTCAACTGGTGCTTTTGTTCTGTATATAGAAGGTGGTGGCAGAAGTGGCCATTTCTTTATTTTTTATTGTGTTAAAAAACACCTAACAGGGTCAGCAGGTGGCGTGGTGGTTAGGGCGCTGAATCCCACATGGCCAACTCTGGTTCGAGATCTGGACCTGGTGGCTTAAGGAGTACACTGTATGTGTGCTTGCATGCCCAGGGGCCTGAGGGGGAAACGGAGGACAAGGGGTTATGAAGTGGCCATCCTCCTGGGGAGATTATCTCACTTTCCCTCTCCTTGTCTCTCTCTCTGGCAAGTACAAAACAAAACAAAAACAAAAACAAAAACCTAATGAAAATTACCTTTTTAGCCATTTTTAAAAATAATTATTTTCTTTAACTTTATTTATTTTAATTTGACCAGAGAGGGACAGAGAGAGAGAGAGAGAGAGAGAGAGAGAGAGAAAGTGAGAAGGTAATCCACTAGGTCCGGGATTCAAACCGCAGTTGACCATGTGGGAGTCCAGCATCCTTAACCACCACGCCACCTGCTGGCCCCCCAACCTTTTTAGCCATTCTTAAGTGCACAGCTTAGTAATGTTAACTATATGCATATTGCTGTGTAACAAATCTCTAGAACTTTTTATTATTATGGTTGTTCAATTTGCCAGAGGGCATGTGTGCTCAGGAGAAAGATAGAGAGGAAGAGGGAGAAAGGACCCCCACCCACCCATGGAGTGTGGTCATGCTGCAATCCCTTTTCCTCCATTTCTCTCTCCGGTCGGGATTTTGGGCACTCACGCACACACACAGCATGTTTCTCAAGTTGCAGGTCCAGAACTCAAACCACACATTTGGCCATGTGGGAGCTGGCCGCGTTAACCACTGGGCCATGGTACAGGTCCAAGAACTTAATTTTATCTTATGAAACAAATACCATGCAGCTCTCCCCTGTTTCTCCCTCTCCCCCCACCCCTGGTACTCACATTCTACTCTCTGTGCTTAGGAGTTTGATTAGTTTAGATGCCCCACATAAGTGGAATCGTACGGCATTTATCTTTCTGTGAGTAGCTCATTTCACTTGGCAGAATGTTCTCAAGTTTCACCCATGTTGTAGGGAATGACAGGATTTCCTTCCTTTTCAAAGCTGAATGAAATCTCATTGCATGTATTGGGTTGTCAGAAAAGCCATGATGCTTTTTTCTATGCAAAAACAAAACACCTAACAAAAGAAGGCAATATATTATTTGGCAACCTAAAAGCTAAAATTTTATTCTTTTATTTATTTCTATGCAAAAATGCATCATGACTTTTCTGATGACCCAACAGTTACTATGTTTCCTTTATTCATTCATCTGTGGATGGACTTTCAGGGTGCTTCCACACTTTGGCCACTGAATAATACTGCAAGGAACAGGGGTGAGATGTGTAGCCATTTCTTTTAGCAGGTATGAGGAAACTCAACTCAGAAGAGAATTAACTATTGATAGGTCCCACTCTGGAGTGTTACTGAAGGTGACTTGTAAGGAACGGAGAAAGGAGAGTGGAGCTCCTTCTATTCTTTCTTTTTTTTTATTCTTTTTTTTTTTGGAGAGGTTTTTGCTATAGGGCGCGTGCGCTCGCCAGACAGACAGAGACAGACAGAGAGACAGAAAGCGAGAAATCACCCCCAAGGGGGGATGGCCACACCGCAACCCCTTCTCCTCCATTCTCCTCTCGGGATCTTGGGCACACACGCACACGCGCCTGGCGTGAGTTTAAGCCACCGCGTCCGGGACTCGAACCGCGATCGGCTACGTGGGAGTCCAGCGACATAGCCATTATACTAACTGCTGGTCCCATCTTTTTTAAAATTCTTTTTGCAGTTAATAAATAATAGTTGTACATTCTATTCTTTATTTCTAAAGAATTATTTTATTTAACTTTATTTATTTATTTATTTTAATTTTACCAGAGAGGGACAGAGTGAGAGAGACAGAGTGAGAAACAAAGCCACCAGGTCTGGGACTCAAACCGCAGTCGGCCATGTGGGAGTTCAGCACCCTTAACCACCAAAACACCTGCTGGCTCCTGTACACTCTATTATTACTACAATATTTAGAATAGTTAACTTTCCTGCCCAGTGTATAAACCGTGAAGAGTGAGCGCCTGGGTCCTCTTTTCGGACTAGAACCATGGAGGGCATGGAGAGAAGAAAAAGAGGGTTCCTGCTGTGGCAGAAACCAAGAAAAAGGCTCCTGCTGTGGCAGAAGCCACCAAGAGAGAAGTTCCTGCTGTGCCCGAAATCCTTAAGAAAAAGTGAAGGAATTCTGTGGAGCTGAAGATCAAGCGCCTGAGAAAAATGTTTGCTCAAAAGATGTTTCGAAAGGCAAGGAGGAAGCTTATCTGTGAAAAAGCTAAGCACTGTCATAGGAATATAAACAGATGTACAGAACTGAGATTCGCACGGCCAGGATGGCAAGAAAAGCTGGCAACTTCTATGTAGCTGCAGAACCCAGATTGGCGTTTGTCATCAGGATCAGAGGTTATCAATGGAGTGAGCCCAAAGGTTCGAAAGGTGTTGCAGCTTCTTCGTCTTCACCAGATCTCTGATGGTACTTTTGTTAAGCTCATCAAGGCCTCAATTAACATGCTGAGAATTGTGGAACCATATATAGCATGAGAGTACCCAATCCTGAGGTCAGCAAGTGAACTGATCTACAGGTGTGGTTATGGCAAAATCAGTAAGCGAATTGCTTTGACAGATAACTCTTGGTAAATTTGGCATCATCTGCATGGACGATCTGATTCATAAAATCTATACTGTTGGAAAACGTTTCAAAGAAGCAAATAACTTCCTGTGGCCCTTCAAATTATCTTCTCCAGGAGGTGGAACAAAGGAAAAGACCACCCATTTTGTAGAAGGTGGAGATGCTGGCAACAGGAAAGACCAGATCAACAGACTTATTAGAAGGATGAACTAAGGTATCCACCATGATTATTTTTGTAATCTGGTCAGTGAATAAACAATGGCTGTTTTCAGACTGCAAAATAAATAAATAATAAATAATAAATTTAAAAATGAGCACCTGGGGGTTGGCAGATGGCATGGTAGTTAAGGGAATGCACTCTCACATGGCCCACTGCAGTTTGAGTCCTATATCTGGCAGTTTGCATTCTCACTTTCCCTTTTTCTCTCTCTCTGGTCAAATTAAAAAAAATAAATAAATAAATAAATAAATAAATAAATAAATAAATAAATAATTTTAAATGAGCACCTGATACCCAGTATGAGCAAGTAGGTACAAAGACTATTTTTCAATTGTTTGCTTACTAAACATCTAACAAAACAAAGCAATACATTATTTGGCAGCCTAAAAGCCTAATTTTTTATTTTCTCAAGTTTTCTTCCACTCACAGTTAGATGGGTTTTCATGTATATGACAATCAACTTTCCTCACTGCTACATGATCATAAGAATGATCATTCTAACAGTCTGAATTATATTCCACTGACTGACACACTACATCCTTAATCAATGGCTAGGTATGTGGGTTATTTTCAACTTTCTATTACAAGCAAGTGCATTAAATGTTATTAGGCATATACCTTTTTCTCTTTTGAACTATATCCTTAGTTAGGAGGCAGACAAACTTGTGTCAGGAGCACGGGCTTTGGGAGCAGATGGCCTGAGTTTGAATCCTGACCCTTCCTTCCTGGCTGCATGACTTCGAGTGAGGTGAGTAACTTACGCTTCAGCTTCCACAACTGTAAGACGGGGCAGCAACTGCACCTTCCCCCAGGACTGCCAAGAGGCTCAGATACAATAAAAACATGCAAAGTGGTTACACCAGTGCTTGGCAAACAGCGTACTGGCAACGACAGCGATTTGCAGTGGAAATACCAATTTTCAGGGGTGTGGCTGCTCAAGAATGTTCCTCCCGCTCTAGCTCCTATCTTACCCCAGCTCTAAGTCTTTGCCTCGCTATTGCTTCAAAATGGCTAGAAAGCAGCCCTGTCGCCCAGGGATTCTGTGCATTTCCCTCTTCTCCTCTGGTTCTGGTTAGGCTGGGCAGCACTGGCTGGGAGAGACTGAAAAGGATTTCCTTGTCTGTGATTCTGGTTTCCTCTTGAGGACAGTGAGGGCCTTGGAGGTGGATCTTGAGTCCCTTCTAGGCCTCTCATGTCACGTTCCGACTTCCATCCCTCTGATTGGCTGTTAGGACCCACCATGGGAATCAGTCCTTTCTTCCCCATACCTGGCTACTGGGATATCACTAAAAGCAAGTACAGAAAGGTAAAAACCAGCTGTTTATATTAGAATGACTGGGCTCTCTGGGTAACTTTATTTATTTGTGCTATAGCGTGTGTGCGCCCAAAGGAGAGAGGGAAAGTGAAAAATCATCCCCCAGGGCAGATAGCCCTGCCACAATCTCCTCCCCTCTGTTTTCCTCTCAGGACCTTGTGTCTGCACACACACATGCCTGGCATGTTTTCCAGGTTTCAAGGTCTGGAACTCGAATGGTGTAATCAGGCAAATGGGACCCAGGCACCACAACCACCATGCCACCTGCTGGTCCCTGGATATCCTTTGAATAAACAACGAAATCTTCATGAGCCACCTGTCCTACCCAGAGGCCTCAGCACATTCCCTTCTCATTTCCAAACTGGCTTTGGCTATACTACAGCCAATTCGACCAGAGCGGCACTGTGGAAAGAAACCATAACCACCACAACTGTAAGGAGGGAAGCGAGGGGAAGAGAGGGAAGCAAGGAGGAAAGAGAGCAGAGGATAAGGATGGAACGGATGTGGCCAGCTGGTGGTGTGGTGAGTAAAGTGGCTGGATTCCACATGGCAAACTGCACAGTTTGAGTTTCTGACCTGGTGGCTTAAAAAACACTGGGTGTAGGTATGTGCATGCCCAAAACCCTAGAGGAGAAGGGATTGTGGCATGGCCAAACCCCCGGGAGGTGCTTTTATACTCCCTACCACCCTTGAGGAGCTCGCTGCCCTATAGCAAATCTTAAAAGGGAAGAAAAGATGAACTGAATGGACTCTACTAAAGGGCTCATCCGCAGCATTCATTTTGGAAAGCGCAGGTCAGCCAGCCCAGAGAACAGCTATATAAAGCCAAAGAAAGCTGAGAATAGGAATAAAGCTAAAAATAGAAAGGAAAACTGAGGAGGAGGAAGTGATCGTAGGTTTGTTGTTGGTCGAGCTGTACATGCAGCTATTTTTGTTGCTAAGCTGGAAAACGGTGGGAGGGATCTAAAGCTGGCTCTGAGGCAGCCACAATTGGCCTTAAGGGTGTAAGAAAGAAATGAGGAAAGCCCTAAAGAAGTTGGCTAAAATCTACAAAGAGCCAGGAAAATGTCTCCTATCTGGATACTAATGTCCCAGGAGGGGTTATAAGATACTACTTTTTCTTTTTCTTTTTTTTTTTTTTTAAGGTTTTAGGGTGAATGTGCTCACTGGAGAGAGAGGCAGAGACAGTGAGAGGGAAAGTGAGACATCACCTCCCAGGAGGGATGACCACTGCAATCCTGTCTCCTCTTCTCCTCCTGGGATTGTGGGCATGTATCCACAAGTGCCCTGCCTGATTCTCAAGCTGCCAGGTCTGGGACTTGAACCACAGTCAGCCATGTGGGAGTCCAGTGCCTTAACCACTATGCCCCTTGTTGGCCCCACAAGATCTACTTTTTACAGTGAGAGGCACATCTCAATTTTAGGCTTGGAAAAGGAATACCATAGAATCACAGCTGTATTATACTGGAAAGAACAGAAGGCTGGGAAAGATTGATTTAAGCACAGTTAGTAAATAGTTATACACTGCATCCTACCCAGGTGACAGAGCCAGTTACTAAATGTCTTCAAGCTTCAGTTTTCCTCTCTGTAAAAGCAAAACCTGCTTGGATGGGAAATGCAACTTTTGTTAAAACAGAATACTCGAGGCCTTAGTGGTGGAAACCTCTGAAAGGAACACATGAAGTGTGGGAAGATTGGCCAAATAAAGGGGTCTGAATAATCTGGAATAGCAGGAGTTCCTCAAGATGTTACCACCTATCTTGATCACAAGAACATCTTAGAACACTGACTGATGGGCTGGCAGGTGGCATTGTGGTTAGGGCACTGGACTCCCACATGACCAACCGTGGTTTCAGTCCTTGACTGGTGGCTTGCTTTCTTCCTTTCCCTATCTCTCTTTCTGGTTAAATTTAAATAGTAATAGATCAAATTAAATAAATGATTTTTTAAGAGAGATTTTTGCTATAGGGCACATGCAATTGCTAGAGAGACAGAGAGACAGAAAGAGAGAAATCACCCCCTGGGGGAAATGGCCATGCTACAATCCCTTATTCTCCATTGTCCTCCTGGGATTTTTGGGCACTCATGCACATGTGCTGGCATGTTTTAAGCTGCCAGGTCCGGGACTTGAACCATGGCCAACTATGTAAGAGTCCAGCAACATAACCATTATGCCATCTGCTGGTTCCACTAAATCATTCTTAAAAAAAAAAAAAAAAAAATCTTCCTTTCTGGGCTTGGACCTAGTTGGCGGCGATATGGTTAAACGCACCAAGAAGGCTGGCATCATCTGTAAATATGGGGCCTGCTATGGTGCCTCCCTCCGGAAAATGGTGAAGACAATTGAAATCAGCTAGCACGCCAAGAGCACTTGCTCCATCCTCTTCTAAGATGAAGAGATGGGCTTTGGGGAAGTGGCACTATGGTTCCAGCATGGAAACCATAGCCAGGGGTGCCTGGACCTACACCACCACTTCAACTGTCACAGTAAAGTCTGCCATCAGAAGACTGAAGGAATTCAAAGACCAGTAGAAGCTCCATAGACATTTGGAATATCACTAGCCTACAATAAATGGGTTAATTTATGTAAAAAAAAAATTAAAAAAGAATGCTGAGTTATAGTCCTACCTTTGTAGATAGTAAAATAGAAAAAAAAAAAAATTGGCCACTATCTTCTTAAAGGATTGACCAAAAAAAATATCAAATACTCAAATCAGGAAGAATAAGTCCCTAGAAAGGCCAAACCAAAAACTTCTACAGGAATGAACCACAAGACAAATGAAAAAGAGCCTGGGGTTGAAGAAATGTCTGGTGTGGAAGAGAGGCTTTGGGAAAGGCCCCTTGAGGTCGAACCCATCTAGAACAAGAATCTGTTGTTCAGGGGAATGACGTTTGTGTGTAGGAAGACTGTGAAGGCTACTCATAGGTGTCTGTGAGTGCCCAAATTCCCGAGAGGAGAATGGAAGATAAGGGAACATGGTGTGGCCGTTCCCCCAGAGAGTGCTTTCTTACTTTTCCTCCTTCTCTCTGTCTCTGTCTGTCTCCAACAAGCACACACCCCATAGGGGAAAAAAAAGTATATTTATTGTTTCACATGAAAGAGAAAGCCAAACACACCTGCTAGATTCTTGCCACACTGCAGTGCTCCCCCCAGCCTCCCATCGAGCCAGGAACTTAGGTGTGTGCATGCCTGGCATGTTCAGGTCACATGGCCCCAGCATTATGCAGTGACACCCTACTGCCTGTGCCACCATGGTTGGGCCCACATACTTTCTGACAGTGATGGGATGTTCTAGATGAACAAAGAATACCTGCTGTTTCCGGAATGTATCCTGTACTCATCTGCTCACCATGTTCCTGGGCCCTAAATGTCCCTCCCCTGTTTAGTGTGTAGCATGTGCCAGGTGCTGGTTTTGCTCACTGAGAGGGTTGATTTAGAAGAGCTATTAACTATGTACTCTGTTAAACATCAGGATTAAAAATTACAAATTTAAAATCTGGCATGCATGGGGCTGGCCTTATATATAGGCTAGTGGTTAAGGGAGCTGGATCCCACATGTCGACTACAGTTTGAATCCTGGCGTTGGTGGCTTGAGAAACATGCTGGGCATGTGTGCGTACGTGTCCCAAATCCCACTAGGATGAAGAAATGGGGGAGAAGGGATTGCAGTGTAACCATGCTCCATTGTGGGGCCTTCTTTTCTCTCCTCTGTCTGTCTGTATCTCTCATGAGTGCACTCTCTGGAAATAAAAAAAACTAAAATCTGGCATGCGTGTCCTTTAATGAGTTACGTAGTCTATGACCTTGAATTGGATCCTGACTTGGACAAATCATATGTAAAAAACATATTTGGAACAATTAGGAATTCTGAATATAGACTATTAGATGATATTTAGGGACTATTAATTTTGGGGAGATGTAATATGTAAGGAAAAAGTTCTATTTTTTTTTTTAAAGAATTACTTTATTTAACTTTACTTATTTATTTTAATTTGCCCAGAGAGAGATACAGTGAGAGAGAAAGGGAGAAAGTAAGCTGCCAGGTCCGGAACTCGAACCACAGTCGACCACATGGGAGTCCAGTGCACTTAACCACCATGCCACCTTCTGGCCCCAAAAGTTCTATTTTTTAAGTGTGCTCACTGGAGAGACAAAAAGTGAGAAATCACTCTCCAGGGGGGATGGCCACACCTCAATCCCTTCTCCTCCTCAGGATTTTGGGCACACATGCACAAATGCCTGGCGTGTTTTAAGCCCACAGGTCCGAGACTTGAACTGTGGTTGACTACATGGGAATCCAGCGATGTAACCATAATACCATCTGCTAGTTCCAAGTGGTTTTTGTTTTTGTTTTGTTTTTTTAATACTTCAGCATAAAAGTGAGTTCTAAGAGTCGAGCCATTGATGCAGTGTAAAACAATGCTCTGAGACTGACCCACTGGGAAAGGTTCAGGGTTCATGTCCGGGGACTGCCCTGAGTGTGTTGGGCACACGTGCGCCCATGATCTGGGGCTGGCAGAGCCTAGGGGTTTACCATGGCCTCAAGACCCCATTGGGGGTATAGTCTCTCTCACTCCTGGAAGCAATAAATCAACTTTTAAAAAAAAGTGAGTTATAAAACCAACCAACCGCAATTAGCAGAATAGTTAGTTTCTAGCCTTAATAGATCATGATCCTTTGTCAGTGGGCAGTCACATTTAGATGAATCAGGTTCAGGTCAATCTTCTCTACAACAGACTGAAGACGCCTCCCCAAGCAGTGAAAGAGCCTTGGGGAGCCCCAGTCAGAGAGCCGGACATTAGAAGCCACGTGAGGAGGTCTCTTCTGCAGCGCTTTCCTTCTGCTGCTCCGCTCTCCTACTGTGTTATCAAAGTGAGGAAACGATAACCAGGTTAACACTCAGCAGAACACAGCAGGACATCTGGTGACATGACGAAATCATCTCGTCTCTGACGAGAATCACAAATAAATCTTAGGCTTTGCAGCCAACCTGAAAATCAGTTTGACTTTGTTGACTATTCCACTAAAGTCTTCTCTAGCCCACAAGGCAAGAGGAAAAACAGTTGTCCAGCAGTAAGAATCTTAGCAAATATTTATTAACACAACTGTTAATACAACTGGGATAGAAGTGCCCTCTGAACACGGCCTCACGCTAACGACACTGAAATGCGTGCTCAAGTCCTTGGTCCTCCGTTTGGTTTCACAACCCTGCACTCCTTTAACAGAACCAGGCTTGTTGTGCCTCACTGTTCACATCCCAACCCGGAAACGGTCTCCTCTCGGTCAAATACAGAGGGAGGGCTGGCACTCACTGCTTAGCAACACCAGGGTCTTCTTATGATTAAACCAGAATGGAGAAAACTTCAGATCAGCTGGCCAAAAGGAATTCAGACTTTATTTGCCAACGAGTCACTCTGTGCCATTTCTCTCCAGGACAGGGTTGGAGGTCTTCAGGGTGAGCATAAAGACTCCCACTGCCGGAATATTCGGAATACTTTCCTTGACTTCTCAGAGAGACTCTGTAGGTAGAAAAGCTTAACATTAAATTGTTTAACAAAGACAAAGATAGGTAATGGCTTTAGGGCTTGCGCTATAAATTTCTCCACAATGATCTAGATACAGTAGGATTAAGTAAAAATTCAGTTTCTACCATGCTGTAAATAACTATGCCTAAAGTTAGACTACAAATCAAGAAGCGTGTGCTGTCAGACTGCTGCTAACAAGCCCTGAGCCTCTAAAACCTGCTTCGTACCTCCCTCCCAGGGTCTGTGTCTGACTTACTGTTCGTATGTGGCGATGACACTTCTGACTCACTCATTTTTTTTAAGAATTGTTTTATTTTACTTTATTTATTTATTTATTTATGTTTTGAGAGGTTTTTGCTATAGGGCATGTGCGCTCGCCAGAAAGACAGAGAGAGACAGAGAGACAGAAAGCAAGAAATCACCCCCTAGGGGGGATGGCCATGCTGCAATCCCTTCTCCTCCATTCTCCTCTCGGGATCTTGGGCACGCACGCACACGCGCCTGGCGTGAGTTTAAGTCACCAGGTCCAAACCTTTGTCGGTACATGGGAGTCCAGCGACATAGCCATTACGCCAACTGCTGGTTTCTTTATTTATTTTAATTTGACCAGAGAAGGACGAAGCAGGGGGGGAGAGAAGAGAGAGGAGAGGAGAGGAGAGGAGAGGAGAGGAGAGGAGAGGAGAGGAGAGGAGAGGAGAGGAGAAGAGAGGAAGAAGAGAAGACAAAGAAGAGAAGAGAAGGAAAGTGAGAAAGCAAGCCACCAGGTCTGGGACTTGACCCGTGACCGGCCACATGGAGTCTAGCACCCTTATGCCACCTGTCAGCCCCCGTGACTCACTCTTTTTTTTGCTATAGGGTGTGTGTGCTTACCAGAGATGGGGCAGAGGGGTTACGTAGGGTAGAGTGAGAAATCACTCCCTGGGGGATGGCCACGCCACAATCCCTTCTCCTTCATTCTTCTCTAGGGATTTTGGGCATGCACACGTCTTGGTGTATTTTTCAAGCTGCTGGGTCCAAAACTTGGACTGTGTAGTTGGCCATGTGGGATCCAGTGCCTTAACTACCATGCCACCTGCTGGCCCCAACTCACTCTTAGAGCAGCACACATACTGCACTAGCTCTTCTTCCTTGATGTTCAACTGGCCCTGGTTCATTATTCCTTATGAACAAGGATTCACAATTATGTGCCACCTAGCCAGGGTTAGCAGTGTAATCCAAGGCCAAGGAAGAGAAGATGAACAACCCCCAAGTTTCAACTATGACCTTGGCCTTCTCAGCCTACATTGTAGCGGGCAGAGCTAATAATAGGAAGAATCTCATTGTCACTTGATCATGCCAATGAGTGCCCTGGGATGCTGAGACACGGTGCTAAAGGGAAGATAAACATGCTCGGTGAATCAGAACACTCAGTCCTCTCCACCTTTGAGTGTCACAGTCAAGAGCACATATTCCACACAGAAAGCATCTCAGTGAGAGCACAAAGAGTATCAAGCAAGATGACACCTAAAGTTCCCTTGTTTCTGATATAAGAGGACATTTTTGGACCAGCATTTAGCGTAATGGCTATGTCACTGGATTCCCATATAGCCGACCACAGTTTGAGTCCCGGATCTGGTGGCTTAAACTCACGCTGGGCACATGTGCATGTGTGCCCAAGATCCTGAGAGGAGAATGGATTGCGGTGTGGCCACCCCCGCTGGGGGGGTGATTTCTCGCTTTCTGCCTGTCTGTCTTTCTGGCGAGTGCACGCACCCTATAGCAAAAAACCTCTCCAAAAAAAAAAAAGACATTTTCACTGCTTCCTTTTTTTTTTTTAGTTTTTGCTATAGGCACATGTGCTTCCCAAAGAGACAGAGCAATAGAGGGAAAGTGAGAAATCACTTCCGGGGGGACGGGCACGCTGCAGTCCCTTCTCCTCCATTCTCCTCTTGGATTTTGGACACATATGCACATGCACCTTGCATGATTTTCAGGTTGCCAGGCCCAGGACTTGAACTGTGGAGTTGGCTATGTGAGATCCAGCACCTTATCCACCACGCCACCACTGGCCCCATTTTCACTGCTTTCTTATCCTCTTTGTAGATGAATGTTTCAATAAAATAAAGTCCTAGGAGCAAAAGGTTCAAGTTCTTTCTAATGACTATAGGGCATTTAGTGAATATAGTGGCAAATCAGGTTGAAATAAATATAAACAGAAAAAATAGCATAAAGTCTATCATCAAGGTCCTCCACCACAGCCTCATTAAGCTTTGTACCTTCCAGCAAAGCAGTGACAGAGAGGGGTCTTAATAAAAACTGCCAATACGCTACTTCCTGAAGATACAAGCAGCCATAGGAAGGTTAAAAGATAAAGTACCGAAGAGGATCTTAAATGTCCTGGAACCCAAAAAACAAACTAGGGGGGCCAGCAGATGGCATAGTGGTTACACTGCTGGACTCCCACATCACCGACCACGGTTCGAGTTCCAGACACAGTGGCTTGAAAATCACACGTGTGCGTGCCCAAGATCCCACGAGGAGAATGGAAAAGGGACTGTGGTGCGGCTATCCCCCCTGGCAGAGTGATTTCTCACTTTCCCTCTCATTGTCTTTGTGTGTGTGTGTCTCTCTCCAGAAAGCACACGAACTCTGAGGCAAAAGCCTCTCAAAAACAAACTAGGGCTGGCAGTTGGTATGGAGGTTAAGGTGGCTGGATTCCATGTGGATGAATGCTTGGTTTAAGTTTTCAACCCTGCAGATTGAGAAACATGCTGGGTGCGTGTGTGTGCATGTTCAAAATCCCAAGAGGAGAATGGAGAAGGGAATGTGGCTGGCCTACCCCAGGGGGTGCGCTTTCTCACTTTCCCTTTCATGCTCTGTCTCCTGCGAGTGCACCCACCTTATGGGGAAAAAAAAAAAAAAACCTCCAAGGTTTCTCAATGACAAGGTATGACAATGACAGAGAGGAATCTTAATAAAAATGGCCAATACGCTACTTCCTGAAGACACAGGCAGAGAGAACTTGTGTGCATATATAGTTAATATCTCCAATTTGAGGGCTTGGTCATTTTTCTTAGCTTTATATATTTTCAAAAGTTTTCCAAATTGGAAAAGCACAGATTTTTTTTTTTTTTTTCATCTGAAAACATGGAAAGCCTCCAGTTGCATCTTCTACTGATGCCACTAACACTTGGACTTTTAGCATGACTATGGCTCCTTCCAGTGGGATCCTAGGACCTAGACAACCATCTCTCTGGGAATGCTCCTTGTAAATATCTGCTGGCAAGTATCATTTTCCTTTGTCCTTAAAGATTACAAAGGTCAGAAATGGTTACTTTGCACCTGGCGACAGGCAGATCTGTTTTCACAGTTCCATAATGCCCACCCTCCTCTCGCTTTCCTCTTTGACACAGGACAAACACTTGGCTTGCCTTCTCAGTTGTCATGGTGGCTTCTGCTGTTAGCCACATTTGTAACTGATGGCAGTCACGACTGCGACGGCCAGTGGAGGGCTGAAGCCCAACTTGAGAAATGAAGTCATCCTCTTGGTGTCAGTGCCCAGGCCTGCCAAAAGCTAAGTGAACTAGCTGGGCTCTAATCACAAGAGACAGCGACTGATGGCAAAGGCAGCTGTTCTGTAACACGAGGCCAGACCAGCTGCCTGGTCACCTAGTTCTGTTTCCATTCTTTTCTACTTTGAGTCATTTTAGTTGGGAGAACGAAGAATTGATCAGACTCTGATGGAATGCCATATGCTAATTTGCAAAAAGACTGTACCAGTTCTAGGCTTGATCTCTAGGAAAACTAGAACGAGACTAACTGGACTTATGCAAGCGAGGGCAGACAGGGTGCCAGCTCCAGGAGCAGCCTCTGTTCCTCCTCCCAGACACGGCAAGTGCTGCACAGATGCAGGCAATGGTGCCTCTCACCATGGAGTCTGTCTCCACGGGCTGGTGAGACTGCTTGTGGGCCAGCAGGATGGTCAACACTGCCTTCCAGCCCGCCTCTGCTGGGGTGCTGGCAGCAAGTTCGGTTCCACCATTCTCCCTGGTTTCTTTGCCAAGACTGATATTCACCCAAGGGCACCAGTCTCTATGCTGAGAGATGGGATCAAAGAAGCTTCGACAAAATGTGTCCTGAGGGCAGAGAAAAAGAAATGGCATTAATGAAGGGCAAAGGCTATGTAAATTCTAGGAGGTATTGTTAGTCATTAAGTCCAAAATCTCAAAACTGCCCACACTTCTTTAAATGCTGCCTCTGTAGTTTCCTCTCATTTTCTTTATCCTTCTCCTTTTATGTGAAAGAAACTGTACCTTCCCAGGCTTGACCCCTATCTTAGTGCTGTCCTACTGGCCTGAAATATTTATTCCCTCTCCAGAATCCACCCCAAAGAAATAATTAACAATCTCTTTCACTTCGTCCCTTTGGTCACCTAATTTTCCCATCTTTCAATGTACTCACATGGTCTAATTTTAGCCACAGGATGGCAGGAGGGCCCAGGCTGCTCCCCCATGCTGCACAGTGAGGGCGCTGCACGCTGCTGGTGCTCGACAACTCCTACCTGCACAGGTAAACTCACCGAGCTGCTGGAAGAGCACAGGCGAGCTCGTTTGGCTTTCCGAAGAGGGCTAGAAGGTACTTCCAGGCCACTGGTATCCCCTGTTCCCATGCTTCGGGTCACCGGTCGGGTTCTGGTTGTGGGGCTAGCCGTCTCCAGCTCTGGACGGTCAACAGGACTGGAAGAGTCCCAGCTCCGAGTTCGGGAGACAATGGGACCTGGGCTTTTTTCAGCCTGAACGAAGGAGGAGAGTGGAAGGGCAGAAATGACATTAATGATTAGGGTCAGAAGTATTTCCAGAAGCACGTGAAAGCTAGTACTTGATCACTTAAACCTAGCGCACAATTTAGTCAACAATGGACAGCAAGTACACAGGTGGTCCCATAAGATCACAATGGATGGGCCAGCAGGTGGTATAGTGGCTAAGCCGTTGGACTCCCATGTGGTTGACTGCGGTCTAAGTTCTGGACCCAGTCGCTTGAAACTCATGCTGGGTATGTGTGCATGCCCAAAATCCCGAGAGGAGAAAGTATTGCAGCATGGCCATCCTCTCTGGGCATTTCTTTCGGTCTCTGTGTCTCCAACAAGTGCATGCGCCCTATAGCAAAAATCTCTCTTGGGAACCAGCAGTTAGCGTAATGGCTATGTCGCTGGACTCCCACGTAGTCGACTGCAGTTCACGTCCTGGATCCAGTGGCTTAAAACTCACGCCAGGCATGTGTGCGTGCATGCCCAAGATCCCGAGAGGAGAATGGAGGAGAAGGGATTGCGGCGTGACCATCCCCCCTGGGGGGTGATTTCTCGCTTTCTGTTTCTATGTCTCTCTCTGTCTGTCTGGCGAGCACATGCGCCCTATAGCGAAAACCTTTCAAAAAAAAAAATCTCTCTTAAAAAAGAGAACACACTAGATGGACCCACCACAGTTGTGTGCTGCTCCATGCTGCTACATGCACGTGGAAGATCAGAGATTCAGCTCCCCTGCTGACCTGGACAGACCAAGAGTACACACATATGCCTATGATTCTGGACAGTTGGGATAGCTGGTGGGAGGATCGTGGCATTAAACCATGATCAGGATGTCCTGATCTTGTGTAGGTTTAGGCTACTGTGTTGGTACCAGAATTTTTAACAAAATAAGATTAAAAAGTATAAAAATACTCCAGTCCTGTTGACCGTCCAGAGTTTAAAATTTAAAAATAAAAAAAAGCACATAGAGTAAGGACATGAGAAGTATTTTTGTACAGTTGTACAATGTGTTTGTTTTAACCTTACTTTCTTTTTGCTTTTGCTACAGGGTGCATGAGTTCGCCAGAGAGATGGGCACACATGTGCCTGGCATGATTTTCAAATTGCCAGGTCTGTCTGGGACTTGAACCATGGTCAGCCACAAGGGAGTCCAGTGCCTTAACCACCATGCCATCTGTTTTAAGTTTTGTATTACAAGAGTCCAAAGTTAAAACTAAAAAAGAGTATAAAGTAAAATAATTACATTAAGCTAGGTTTATTACTAAATAAATGTAGTGTAGTTTCCAAAGTGAACATCCTTTAATTATATTTTTCTATGAACTTTTTGAGGTCCCTTTCTGTATGTGTTCATTGTACATTTCCTTAAACTTTTCTGAATGTATGAAACTTTTCATAATAAAACACTGGGGTGGGGGGAGACTGTCAAGTGGCTTGGTGGCTAAGGGCACTGGATTCCCACATGGCCAACTGTGGTTCAAGTCCCAGACCTGGTGGCTTGCTTTCTCACTTTCCTTCTCTCTCTCTTGCTGTGTCCCTCTCGTGTCAAATTAAAATAAAATAATAAAGTTAAATAAAAATAATTCTTAAAAAAAAATTGGGAAAATTAAGTGAATTACTTTAGTGTATCCTAAAGATACAATGTCTATAAATTCTACCACTTCACATTCACTCATCACTCAGTCACCGACTCACCCAGAACAACTTCCAGTCCTGTGAGCTCCAAGTGACCTACAGAGCTGTACCACTTTTTTATATTTTATATCATATTTTTATTCTACCTTTTTTAAGTTTAGAGTGTGTAGATAGACAAATACTTATCATGGTGTCACAACTGCCTGCAGTACTGTGGCCGGCAGGTGGTGTGGTGGTTAAAGGCACTGGATTCCCACGTGGCTGACCGCAGTTTGAGTCTCAGATCTGGCAGCTTGCTTTCTCTCTTTCCCTTTCTCTCTCTCTCTCTCTGTCTGGTCAAATTTAAAATAATAGTAACAAATGGAATTAAATAAATAAATAATTCTTAAAAACAAAACAAAAAAGCAATTGCCTGCTGTACTCAGTAGCACAGCATGCTGAACAGGTTTATAGCCTAGGAACAACAGGCTGCCCCATATAAGCCAGGTGTGCAGCAGGCTATGCCATCTAGGTGTATGGAAGTACACTCACGATATTCGCACAGTAAAACTGACTAACGATGCACTTCCCAGAACATATCCTTGTTGTCAAAAGCAAAACACAACTGTCTGTGAATTGCCCACATAACTAAATTCTTCAGAGTACCACATTTCTTTTTTTTTTTTTTTTGGAGAGGTTTTCACTATAGGCTATAGGGTGCGTGCGCTCGCCAGATAGACAGAGAGAGACATAGAGACAGAAAGCGAGAAATCACCCCCCGGGGGGATGGTCACGCCGCAATCCCTTCTCCTCCATTCTCCTCCTGGGATCTTGCGCACACACACACACACACACACACACACACACGCGGCCGGCGTGAGTTTTAAGTCACCGGGTCTGGGACACAAACCACAATCGACTACATGGGAGTCCAGCGACATAGCCATTATGCTAACTGCTGGTTCCCAGTACCACATTTCTTACATAACTAAACTCTTCAAAGAATATTATAGTTCTATACTAAAGTTCTAGAGTACATTTAGTTTTCTACTGGTGAACAGAAATATGACATGGTACTCTGATGAATGTACTTAGAAGTGAAGCCTACCCACTTCAGTTAATTTCCAACTTGCCGCCAACAACACTTTAGGCCTGAGAGCTGCTCAAATGTCACCCCAAACAAGCTACGTCCATACCTGCTCTGAGCCTGGGGAAAACGTGGCGTCCTGGCTCCGAGTCATCATCCTGCGAGGAGATTCAGGCACTAGAGGGAAGCGCTCTGGCCGCCCCTCAGAGCCTGGGATGGGGGAGCTGGTCAGGCCAAAGGAAGCATCCAGGTCGGTCACGGTCGACTCAATCTGCTGGAAGCCCCAGAGCCCTACCTTCCTCATGCACTGTGAACATGTTATCAGGGAGAGCTGCAGGGGTTCCAAAGAAGAACTGGGTAGGAAAGGAAGAAAAAGGGAGTTTTACCAAAGGGCAACACTTCCAAATGACTAAGTATAATGATTTGCAAGTATGTTTTATCTTATCAAATAAATCTCTGTAGTAAACACTTGGGTGGACCGAGAGCCAAGCCCTCTGAGCCCTTGATCTCTAATCTCAGTACCCCAGCTTCGTCATCTCTCACGTATTTCCTATTGAAAGATCTAGAGGTCTTGGTGTACTCTCTATGGCAAGACTATTTGGAAAGTATGGGGTTCTTTTTGATTGATTGGTTTTTCAGTTTTTAATTTTTTTTAATTTTAAAAATTTGGGGGGGACCAGCAGTTAGCGTAATGGCTATGTCGCTGGACTCCCATGTAGTCGACCACGGTTCGTGTCCCAGACCCAGTGGCTTAAAACTCACGCCGGGCACGTGGGTGTGCGTGCCCAAGATCCCGAGAGAACGGAGGAGAAGGGATTGCAGCGTGGCCATCCCTCCTGGGGGGTGATTTCTCACATTCTGTCTCTCTGTCACTCTCTGTCTGTCTGGCGAGCGCACGCGCCCTATAGCGAAAACCTCTCAAAAAAAAAAAAAAAAAGTTTGCCATAGAGCATGTGCACTTGCTGGTGAGAGACAGAAAGAGATAAGAGAAAGGAAAGGGGAGAAATCACTCCTCACCCCAGGGGGAATGGTATTCCATAATTCCTTCTCCTCCATTCTCCTCTAGAGATTTTGGGTAGATACACACACATGCTCGGCACGATTTTCAAGTCTCCAGGTCTGGGACTTGCACTGTGGTCAGCCATGTGGGAGTCCAGCACCTTAACCACCATACTACCTGCTGACCCCTGGAGAGTATGTTTTATAAACTTCTGTCCCTCTTGAAACTTTTTGTTTCTGGGCTGACTCTGTGGCCCAGTAGTTAAGGCAGTTGGAGCCCACATGGCTAACCATGTGGCTCGAATCCCAGCCCCAGCGGCTTAAGAAAAAAATGCCAAGTGCATGTGCGTGCATGTCCCAAATCCCAACAGGTTGAAGAAATGGGAGAAGAAATCGTAGGGTGACTATGGGGGTTGGGGTGCTTTCTCCCTCTCTCTGTCTTTCTCTCTCTGGCAAGTGCATGTGCCCTCTGGCATATAAAAACAAAAACAATTTTTTTTCTTATAAATAAAAAACATTCCTTAATATATCAAAACAGGCATATTTAAAATCAAGTCTGGCTCTGACAGTCTTCTATCTCAGAGACAGTCAATGCCAAATCAAGCGGCTGGAATGCAAACACCAACACAGGCCTGGAAGACTCCAGCTGGTGTTTCCTTGAGGAGTTTTCATCAATTAAACTGATTTTTCTCCTTTCTAAAAGTAGGGAGGAGCTTCCTTTCTTTTTCCTTTTTGAAAAATAGAGAAGAGAGGGTCCAGCAGGTGGCGTGGTGGTTAAGGCACTGGAATTCCCACATGGCCAACCACAGTTCGAGCCCCAGACTTGGTAGCTTGCTTCCTTCCTCTCCCTCTCTCTTTCTCTGGCAAAACTCTTGTGATAAATAATAATCATAATAAATAAATAGTTAATTTTAAAAAATAATAGGAAAGAGCTCTATTTTTCCTTTTTTAAAGTAGAAAGAAACTTAAGGAACTTCACTGTTTATAAGAATACATCTGGGAAGTAAAAGAGTGAGAAACAGATCAGGTGTGAACATCGAGAAATCCTAAGTTCTAACTCAGGTTACTCATTTTTGTTACTAATTCTTACTATCCACCCCCACCCCCACCTGGAGCATCACCTCACACTACTCCCAAGTTTCTTTTCATCTCCGTTTTTCTCACAGGAAATGCCATGTGGTTTCCAAATACTATTAGTGACTAATGCATACGGGTGTAAACTGTTGTCATGGTTCACGTGTGCAGGCAAAATGACTAACCTGCACGCCCAGCCACACACAGACAGAATACAGGCAGTGACGTGGACTTGGATGTCTGAGCCTAATTTAGTTGTAGGTTTTCTCTCATCAGTTCGGCGACTGAGTTCATCTTCCAGCAGGTGTAGTAGAAGACTGATCTTTTCTTCTGTCAAACACTATGAAAGGAATCAAGTAAAACACTTCAAGTTTCAACTACCATAAAAACAAAAAAATTAGGGGACCAACAGATGGTGTAATGGTTACGTTGCTGGACTCCTACATAGTAAACTATAGTTCAAGTCCCGGACCCGGTGGCCTCAAACTTACGCTGGGCATGTGTGCATGAGTGCCCATGATCCTGAGAGGAGAATGGAGAAGGGACTGGGGCGTGGCAATTCCCCCTGGAGGGTGATTTCTCGTTTTCTGTCTCTCTGTCTCTGGTGAGTGCATACGCCCTATAGCAAAAAAAAAAAAATCTCTTTCTCAAAAATAATTTATACATAATGATGTCCCTAGATGGTTTAAGGCAAAAATCAGGAAAGAAATGATTGACATAAAGACAGTTCTCTTCACAGAGCCTTACTTCTAGGACAGGGCTAAGGTGTCACAAAGAAGTTTTCTGAATGATGAGAAAAGAAAGCTGGCAGTCTTCCTGGAACTACCAAATCTCATTTTAGTACTAAACTGTTTTAAATTTACCAGTTGCAGATTTTCTCTGAAACTTATAAACTTCAAATCCAAATAATAGAAACATGTTTTTTTTTTTGTTTGTTTGTTTGTTTTAATTTGCCAGAGACATGTGTTTACCACAAAGAGACAGCAAGCAGCAAGAGAGAGAGAAAGCTCCCACCAGTGGGGTATGGTCATGTTGCAATTTTTTCCCCTCCATTTCTCCAACTTCTTGGAATTTTTTTAAAGAGTTATTTTATTTGACTTTATTCATTATTATTATTTTTCAGTTTAATCAGAGAAAAAGAGAGCAAGAAAGTAAGCCACCAGGCCCAGGACATGAACCGCGGCCGGCCATGTGGGAGTCCAGTGCCTTTAACCACTTGCTGGTCCCTCTTTTTGGAATTTTGGGCACACTACAGATGTGCCCAGTGTATTTTTCAAGGGGTTTGAACCATGTGGGAGCCAGCTCCCTTAACCACTAGACCATGAGGCAGGCCTGAAAACAGGTCATTGTTTTTGTCTTGACCTGACAATGAACTTACTTTTTGACAAAACAACAGGGCTGGCCAGTCTTTATTTCTGTTCTAAGAATAATAAAAAACTATTATAAAAGGGTGAAAAAAATTGCCTTGACTGGGACAGGGTGAGATTTTATTTTGGAGAGGTTTTCGCTATAGGGCGCATGTGCTCACCAGAGAAAGAGAGATAGAAAGCGAGAAATAACTCCCTGGGGGGATGGCCATGCCGCAATCCCCTCTCCTCCATTCTCCTCTCGGGATCTTGGGCACAAACACACACACGGCTGGCATGAGTTTAAGCCACGAGGTCTGGGTCTCAAACTGCGGTCGACTACATGGGAGTCCTGCAACGTAGCTATTACGCCAACTGCTGGTCCCCAGAGTGAGATTTTTAATAGGCACCTGAGGCTAATAGTTTGATGATTAAAACCCACAATAGCACCTCAACCTGAAGAAGTAGAATAATCAGACGCTATTTCCTATAGTAAAGCTTATCTTCACAGAGCACCCCATGGTGATGAAATGGGTCAATAATTACACAGTTTCAAAATACAGATGGGAGGCTGGCTCCATAGCCTTGCAGTTAAGGCAGCTAAATCCCACATGGCTGACTGTGTGGTTTAAATTCCAACCTCAGTGGCTTGAAAAACATGCTTAGCACTTGTGTGTACATGTCCAAAATCCTGATAGGGTGGAGAAATGGAGAAGGGACTATGACATGACCATTGCTTGTTGAGAATGCTCTCTCTTTCTCTGATGAGTGTACATACTCTATAGCACAAACTAAGAAAACAAGCAAAAAAACAAAAAAATAAGTAATAAATCAAGATAAAATTGAACTTATGCCATTAAGGAATCATACTTAAATATTTAGATGGAACCCTCAAGAGTAGCCTTTCTGATGGAGACTAAAAAAGGTGAGTTGAGGGGAACCAGCAGTTAGCGTAATGGCTATGTCGCTGGACTCCCACGTAGTCGACCGCGGTTCGCGTCCCGGACCCGGTGGCTCAAAACTCACGCTGGGCGCGTGTGTGTGTGTGTGCCCAAGATCCCGAGAGGAGAATGGAGGAGAAGGGATTGCGGTGTGACCATCCCCCCTGGGGGGTGATTTCTCGCTTTCTGTCTCTATGTCTCTCTCTGTCTGTCTGGCGAGCGCACGCGCCCTATAGCAAAAACCTCTCCAAAAAAAAAAAAAAAAAGGTGAGTTGAGGGTCCAGCAGATGGCATCATGGTTATGTTGCTGGACTCCCATGTAGTCTATCATGGTTCAAGTCCCAGACCCAGAGATTTAAAATTCATACTAGGCACATGTGTGCCCAAAATCCCAAGGAGAGAATGGAGAAGGGATTGCAGTGTGGCCATTTCCCTGGGGGTGATTTCTTGCTTTCTGTCTCTCTCTGTATATCTGGCGAGCCCTATAGCAAAAATTTCCCTCTTAAAGGAAAAGATGAGTTAAAAAACAGAAGTTCTGTTCCTAACAATCTGCATCCTCTTGCCATTAAAATATATCCTTTGTGCATAATGCTTGTGACAACTGGAGGCCACTGTAGCCCAGCCAAGAAAAACTCACCATACTTTTCAAGTCCTCTGGCCTCAGGGAGGGAAGCTGGAGGTCTAAGTGACAAAGGCTTTGAAAACGATCTAGGAATTCACTAACAAGAATAGCAGGCTCGTCCAACGGCAACATCCCAAATCGATCTGTGGAAAGTAAATTCAAAGATTGTATTGGTGCAAATGGTTAATATATAAATATATGTATATATATACACATATGTGTGTGTGTGTGTGTGTGTGTGTGTGTATACACACACACATATATATAAAGCATGGACAGAACTGGGGAAATGTAAAGCTGATGACATCTGGTATTAAAACATTGCTGATTTTTGTCTTGATGAGGCTATTACTACTGTGATTATGTTTTAAAAGTACAGTCCAGGAGCCAGCAGGTAGCACTGTGGTTAAGGCGCTGAACTCCCATGCGGCCAACCATGGTTCAAGTTCTGGACTTGGCAGCTTGCATTTCTCACTCTGCAGCCCTCCCCCCATCTCTCTTTGGTGAGCACATATGCCCTCTAGCAAATTTAAAAATAATAATAAATAAAATTAAATAAATAATCCTTTTAAAAAATGTGCAGTCTATATCTTTTATATCTTGAAATATTTATAGATGAAATGAGGTCTGGAATTGAACTTTAAAACAATGCAGAGGAGCAAGCAGGTGTTAGGAACACAGAAGAAATATGACTGTCTATAAGCTGATAATTGCTGAAGTAGGGTAATGAGCAGATGGGGTTTCATTATACTATTCTCTGTACTTTAATGTATATTTAAAATTGCTGAAAAGGGGGACCAGCAGTTGGCGTAATGGCTATGTTGCTGGACTCCCACATAGTTGACCATGGTTCGAGTCCTGGACCTAGTGGCTTAAATTCACGCTGGGTGTGTGTGTGTGTGTGTGTGTGTGTGTGTGCGTGTGCGCGCGCGCCCAAGATCCCAAAAGAGAACAGAAGGGAAGGGATTGCAGCGTGGCTATCCCCCCGCGGGGCGATTTCTCACTTTCTTTCTCTCTGTCTCTCTCTTTCTGGCGAGGGCACGCGTCCTATACCAAAAACCTCTCAAAAAGAAAAAAAAATGCTGAAAATGGAGGGGAAAAACCAAGAGAGTTACTGGTGGTGCCAGCTTGAATAGGTGGCAGGGTTTAATTGCCAGAAGGTGTATGTGCTTGCTAGAGAAAGCAAGCAAACACTCCCAAGGGGGCCTGTTCACTCTGCAATCCCCTTTCCTCCATGCTTCCTTCCTGTTAGGATTTTGGCACATAAATGCTCAGTGTGTTATTCAAGCTGCCAGGGCCAGGATAAAGCCATGTGGCCACGTGGGAACCAGCTCCCTTAACTGCTCACTGAGATATGGGGCTGGCCTGAGAACCAACACTTTATAACTATCAAATTATGGATAACTTATTGTGAGCTAAGAGTGACACAAACCACATGTTCCTCAAGTTTTTCTACAAAACATACAAAAAGACTTACATTATAAAATGAAGCAAAACTGGCATTAGGGTATATAAAGTATAAAATTAGGAAGTATACTGGTTATAACTAAATTGGAAAAGAATCTGTTGGAAAATCAACTAGCATGGAAATTAATTGATTATATACTCCAATTATCTTTGGTGTTACCCAATTTAGCTTGGGTATTTGGTATACTGACTGCAAATGCAAATGGTAAAGCAAAAGGCCTTGCTAAGTTCCTTCTTAAATAGGTCAGTTTACTAGGTCTAGAATGATAAATATTAGGTAGTCAGGAAAGTCATGACACATTTTTCTATGCAAAAAGGCATCATGACTTTCCCTGATGACCCAATAGAAACCACACTGAATGAGCTTCAATAAAAATGAAAATACATTTTGGAACAAAGAGATTTCATAGAGAAAATGAAGAGGGACATGCCATCCTAATCTGAACATCTAAAAAGCAAGGAGCTGGGACCAGCAGATGGCGTGGTGGTTAAGGTGCTGGACACTCCCACATGCCGACCACAGTTGGAGTCCTGGACTTGGTGGCTTGCTTTCTCACTTTCTTTCTCTCTCTCTCTCTCCCTCTCTCTCTCTCTGTGTTTGTGTGTCTCTCTGTTCAAATTAAAATAAATGAATTAATAAACTAAATTAAAAAATAATTATTTACAAAAATAAATAAATAAAAAGCAAGAGCCACTAGACTCAGTGGTCTTTTCTGAGCCCCAAATGAACATTAGGGGGCCAGCAGGTGGCATGGAGGTTAAGGATCCCGGACCTGGTGGCTTGTTTTCTCACTTTTTTCTCTTTCTCATTCTGTCCCTCTCTAGTCAAATTAAAATAAATAAAGTTTAATCAAATAATTCTTTAAGAAAAAAATGATCTTTCAGTTGCTTAACAGCCACTATAAGGCTACAAAGATGAAAGACACATTCAACAAATCCCCTTAATGTTACACACAATCTAATGTGGGAGGCAACAAGCAATTGCATATCAGCATGGTAAGTACTGGCACAACAGCAAAGAGAGACTGTCGCGGGAGCTCACGGGAGAGATGCGGCAGACACTGCTGGCTTCCACACTACAGGTCCCTCCTGCTCCTGTCTTCCTGGCAGAAGCGAGACTTTAGTTGGTATCTATCTTCCCCCTAGCGACTTCGGTAAGTCCTGATTTGTCTTCACTAACCGCAACAAACGCATTCCCCTTAGCTGTGACACATTTAGTAATGGGTCTTTGGGATCAGGAGGTGGATCACCAATAACACAACTAGACCCACATGTGTGAAAGGTGCTTGGTTCATGTCCCAGAATTTCTCTAAGAGGTCAGGCCTGTGATCCAGGCTGACTGAAACTGGAGGTGCATTGTGGTGTGAGGACCCTGTTGGGGGTGTCTGTCTCTGTCCTTGTCTCATGGAAGAAATAAATAAACTAAAAAAAAAAAAAGTAAGTCATGGGCATCTGCCCCTGGTGTGGCCACTGAGATGGGAGAGGAAGTCTGCTGGGGGAGTCATGGAAACTGTGGTCGGCACGTGGGAGTGTCCAGAACCCTAGCCACCACGCCATCTACTGGTCCCAGCTCCTTGCTTTTTAGATGTTCAGATTAGGATGGCATGTCCCTCTTCATTTTCCCTATGAAATCTCTTCCTTCCAAAATGTATTTTCATTTTTATTGAAGCTGATTCAGTGTGGTTTCTATTGGGTCATCGGGGAAAGTCATGATGCCTTTTTGCATAGAAAAATGTGTCATGACTTTCCTGGCAGCTTCCATTCTTCCCCTGGATGGGGCCTGCACCTGCAGCCTGGAGAGAAACCAGCTTTAGAACAAGAGAACATGATTCTTGGAGGAACTGGGTTCTTGGTGATATCACTGGGCTAAAAAATTAACCCATCTTAGCAACCCTGCCTTGGGACTTTCTGTTATAAGATCTATCACACGTTCTTATTGGCTAAGCCGTTTTGTTACTTCTTACTGACTTCCTTCATCTCTTTTCCCCCCTTCCCTTCTATTCCTCCCAAAAGCTTCCCAACATTAATTAGAGTTGATGAGGGCAAAGTGGTTCCTGGGAAAGGCTTCTCTGAGGTAGTCAGGTCTAAGCTAAATTCGAAAGACCAACAACAGGTCATAAACACAAAGGGTCAAAGGATGTGACATTTAGGGAATTCTAAATAGTTTCACTGAGAAGAAAATATAGTGTGCTGTGGCATATGTAATGTAGCAGGAGAAAAGGCTGAAATGTAGACAGTGGCCAGACTATCATTTTTCTTTCCTTTTTTTTAATTATTCAATTTAATTTAATTTATTTATTCATTTATTTTCATTTGAACAGAGAGAGAAAGAGAGGGAAAGTGAGAAAGCAAGCCACCAGGTCTGGGACTCAAACCATGATCGGCCATGTGGGAGTGTCCAGCACCTTAACCATCACGCCACCTGCTGGTCCCCGAGACTATCATTTTTCTAATGTGTTAAAAAAAACTTGGGGCCAGCAGCTGGCGTAATGGCTATGTTGCTGGACTCCCATGTAGTTGACCATAGTTCAAGTCCCGGATCTGGTAGCTTAAACTCATGCAGGGAGTGTGTACGTGCATGCACGAGGAGAACGGAGAAGAAGGGACTGCAGTGTGGCCATCCCCCCGGGTGGTGATTTCTTACTTTTTATCTCTCTGTCTCTCTTTGTCTTCTGGTGAGTGTACGTGCCCTATAGCAAAAACCTCTCAAAAAAAACTACTGACACGGGGACCAACAGGTGGTGTGGTTAAAGTGCTGGATATCCCACATGGCCAACCATGGTTCAAGTCCTGGAACCTGGTGGCTTACTTTCTCAGTACCCCCCACCTCTGGTGAAATTAAAATACATGAATTAATAAATTAAATTAAAATACTTCCTTAAAACATAACTGCTGAGAGGGCCAACAGATGGCAGGGTGGTTGGGGCACTGTACTCCCACGTGGTTGACTATGGTTCGAGTCCCAGACCTAGTGGCTTGCTTTCTCACTTTTCTCTTTCTTTCTGGTCAAATTAAAATAAATAAATAAATAAAATTTAAAAAGTAATATTGATAAATTTTAAAATTAAGATAAAATTAAAAAAGCAACTATTGACATTTTTCCCCCAATTTCCAATTCTCTAATTAAGAGAGAGAGAATCCAATGGTTGGTCACGCTGCAGTCTTCTTCCCTCCACTCCTCCCTCGTGTTAAGAGTTTTGAGCATGCATGTGCACGGCCCTGATGTGCTTTTTAAGCTGCTGGGGCTCAGATTCAAACTGCAGTTGGCCCAGTTTTATATACCAATCCCTTTTTCTATGATCCCTTCATTTATCAGAGATTGACAGCAATCTATGGTCACTTTCAATGTTTTCCCCTTGGCAGTCTTTCATGGGAGGTTCCTTACCATCGTGACCCCGGAATTTGCCCGAGCTGTCCTATCGAGATAAGAAATATAACTGCACAGCCCTGAAGCCTGGTCAAGGTGAGATATGGGGATGAACACAGTTGCTTTGTAACCATGGGTCTGAAGAATTCTGTACCTGGACTAGATGAGATTCCCCACCAGAGGGCTCTGCTATTGAAGATATTAGCAGGAATATGTCTACCGATCAACAAAATATTAGAAAATCCCAGGTACAACTTCATGTTGGGCTCTCCTCTTCTACAGTGTTCTGTGCACACATCAGTGGCTTGTGATCCAAGGGAGAGAGTCCTGCCACGGCCTTTACAGATGGAGGAAGCAGGAGCTTGGTCTGGCCTCTCCAGACTCCTAGCTGGGCAACCTCTGGCTGTGATCATATCCGTACTTCAGCGCTGTTATCGTGCCCTGATTCACTGTAATAAACTATAGATCTGTAATCCTACCATTTGGGGGCTGCTTAGCCTTTTTTAAGCAACTGAACCTGGTTAATGGCCACCATTAATGTACTTCCAATGAGTTCCAGGCAGAACATGGAGCTGCTCCATACACTGGGCAAAGCAGAAGGCCTGGAATCAATGACACCATACTGACAGCTTCTCTCTACTTTAAGACCCTTGATGCTTGGTTTCCTTACCTAAGAAAACTGGTTGATAAAATTTACCTCCCTGTGAGGATTAAATGGGATAATGTATATATGATTAAAACTTTGCCATGTCAAATGCATTTAATAAAATTAAGTAACAACATAAGTGAACAGAAGCTTTTTGTGAAAATTACAAATAGAAATAAAGGAAAAAGAAAAATTTAGGGCCAGTAGGTGGCATGATGGTTAGTGTGGCTGGATCCTGCATGGCTGGCTGTGCAGTTCATGTCCCTGACCAGATGGCCTGAAAGACATGATGGGCACATGAGCATGCATCCCCAAAATCCTGAGAGGAAAATGAGGAAGGGACTGTGGCATGGCCATGCCTCCTGGGGCAATTTCTCACTTTCCCTCTTTGCCTTTTTCTGGCAAGCGCATGTGCACTATAGCAAACTGGGAAAAAAGCAAACAACATCAACTCCAAAGACGAGGTCTTCACATTAAAAAGTATATAGAGAGACAATATTAGAAATGTGATAGCCAAGGGAAGATGGTAAATAGGAATTCTCAGGAATAAGTACCTGGAGAGGGGCTGTCTGGCCAGAAGCAGAACTTCTCGTGGGCAGTACACAAGGCTTTCTTCAGCTCCGCACATCGCTCCTTATCTGAAATCCACAGACAGCAATGCCTTAAAAAAAAAATCCCAGATCCAATGGCCAAGAGACTTTAAGAGTACAGATTCAGGGCTGGCAAGTGGTATAGCGGTTAAAGGCACTGGATTCCCATGTGGCTGACCACGGTTCAAGTCCTAGACCTGGCGGCTTGCTTACTCACTTTCCTTTTCCTTTTCTCTCTCTCTCTGGTCAAATTAAAAAATAATAATAACAAATGGAATTAAATAAAAAAATTAAAATCAAAAGAGTACAGATTCAACTAAAAAATAACTAAGAGAATTAAAAGAACATGAAAATATTAACATTATCTTAATATCCTCCTCTGACCTGATAACCTAAGATCAACAAAGGACATACTGTGTAAAGGCAGGACATTCTAAAGTGTGAGCCATCACAATGCTGTTTCATCTCTCTTCCTCAAAGTATCAAAATTGGAACAAAATTAAGTAAACATGCTGCTATAAGATACCCAGGATACATAAAGTCAAATCCACTCTAAAGTGGCTTAGTTTTTAAAAGAAAATAATGAGAGACCGCATGTAGCCTGGTGGCTAAGGCAGCTGGATCCTGCATGGCCAACCACATAATTCGAGTCTATACCCAGCGGCTTGAGAAACATGCTAGGTGCATGGGTGTACACATATGTGCTTAAAATAGTCAAAGGAAGGAGAAATGGAGAAGCGATTACAGCATGAGCATGGGGGAGTTCTTTCCTCCTCCCTCCATCTCTCTCTGGCAAGCACACATGGCTTCTGGCAAATTAAAAAAACAAAACAACTAATAATTGAAGCTAGTAATTAGGATGAAGGCAACCACAAATTCCCCTTGTTACATATATGAGGAGTCTTTAAAAAGTTTATGGACAGCTATAAAAAAGCATTATGAACAAACTATGCACAGATTTTTACATCAAAATAACTCAAACTTTTTTGGGGGGGCAGATGGTAGGCTGTAGGCTTGCCAGAAAGACAGTGAAGGAGAAAGCACCCACCAGTAGGGGGTGGTCATATAAAAAAATCCCCTCTCCATTTTTTCATTCTATCAAGAGTTTGGGTACACATGCGTACATGCCTCGTGTGTTTCTTAAGTCACCGAGGCCAGGATTTGAACTACAGGTGGTATGTAGGATCCGGCTCTTTTAACCACTAGACTACAGGGTTTGCCCTAAATTTATACATTTTCTTGCAAACTTTTTGAAGTCCAAAGTAGCAGTATACATTCTTTGCTCAAACAGAAGTGACTGGTATTTCAGAAAAACGAGTCTAGTTTATCTTTGAATGTGGAGAAAGTTGTAATTTGTACCTTCCACTTACATCTGTCAAAGTCGAAAGCTGGCTGCAAACTGGCACAGAGAAGAGCGTGACAGCTGGAGCACTGGAGCACGTCACACTCCACCGTGACCCAACCGTATTTTGCACAGACAAGTGGAGACAGCTCAGAGGGCTTACCTGCCCATCTCAGAGAGTGTTCACGTTAAGAAAAACAACACCGCAAGCACATTAAATCTGTAAAACTTGATCTCATCACAAGCTAAAACTTGCACTCACTCTGAATTTTTTGTTGTTTTTAATTTTCTAGAAGGTGCATGTGCTTGCCAGAGAAGAGGGGGAGAGAGAAAGAGGGAAGGTGAGAAAGTACCTTCTAATGGGGAATGGTCACACTTTATCTCCATTTATCCCTCCTTTCAGAATTTTGGGCACGCAAGCAAAAGCATTTGGTATGTTGGGCCAGCAGGTGGCGTTGTAGTTAAGACGCTGAAATTCCCACATGGCCGATCATGGTTCAAGTTTCAGATGAGTGATTTGCTTTCTTACTTCCCCTCTCTTTCTCTGGCAAAAGTCATGTGAAAAAAATAATAAATAATAAAATAATTCTTTAAAAAACCAAAAAGCACTTGGTGTGTTTCCCAAGTCGCTGAGTCCAGAACTTGAACTGTGTAGTTAGCCAAGCAGGATCCAGTTGCCTTACACAGCATGCCACCAGTTGGTCCTCATTCTTTTTTATTCTTAATTTAACCTTATTTATTTATTTTATTTATTTATTTTTTTTAATTTTGACCAGAGAGGGGGAATAAGGGAGGGAGGGAGAGAGAGGGAGAGAGACAAGAGTAAGAAAGCAAGCCACCAGTCCAGGACTCGAACCATGGTCAGCCATGTGGGAGTCCAGTGCCCTCAACCACCACACCACCTGCTGGCCCCCCTCTTTTTTTTTTAAAGAATTATTTTATGTAACTTTATTCATTTTAATTTGACCAGAAAGGGATTGAGTGAGTGAGTGAGAGAGAGAGAGAGAGAGAAAGTGAGAAAGCAAGCAGCTAGGTTCGGGACTTGAACTTCGGTCGGCCATGTGGGAGTCCTGCATCCCTAGCCACCACTCTACCTGCTGGCCCGGTCCTTGTTCTTTTTTTTTTTTTTTTTTTTTTGCTATAGGGCGCTTGCACTCACCAGACAGACAGAGACAGAGACAGAGACAGAAAGCGAGAAATCACCCCCCAGAGGGGATGGCCATGCTGCAATCCTTTCTCCTCCATTCTCCTCTTGGGATCTTGGGAACGCACGCACAAGCACCCGGCGTGAGTTTTAAGCCACTGGGTCCAGGACACGAACTGCGGTCGACTACATGGGAGTCCAGCAACATAGCCATTACGCTAACTGCTGGTCCCTTCATTCTTAATATATACAGGAATAAACACTTGAACCTGAGAGGAAAAGCAGTAAGAAGAGTGGTAAAGACTGTATTTTTAAAATTCTTCATTATTTTTTAGGTTTGGTATAGGGTACATGTGCTCACCAGAGACAGAGAGAATGAGAAGGCAAGCCACCAGGTCTGAGACTCAACCACGGTTGGCCATGAGGGAACCCAGCACCTTAACCACGACACCACCTGCCGGCCCAGTGAAGACGATTTCACAGCACAGGCACATACTTCACAGAATGATTTAGGACACTTGAGTAATACGCAAGAGGGAGAAAGTTACTGATTTTTCCTATGAAGTCTTGTGTATTTTATATATTTAAAATACTAATTTTCATATTGACTGTGCGGTAGACTATAGAAGCCACTCACCTTTACTTAATCTGAAACAGTAGGAACTTAAAAACACTAGTGAAAGCACAGGGATGTGCCTAAGTAGTCAGGGCCAAAGCCAAACAGGTGGAAATGGCTTCTGCCACTTGAGCATGCTGTACCCCATCTACCTTCCAAAGAATAAAGGCTGCAAACTTAATAATGCCCCCAAATTTGACTGTTAGTAATCACAGGCATGTGTGAGTGAATGTGTCTTAAATAACTGAAAGCATCTGCAAGTACATACTTGGCCAACTGTCCTAAAACTTTTTCATTTAATTTTTTTTTTTTTTTTTTTTTTTTTAGTTTATTAGGGGGTGCATGCCCTCACCAGAGAGAGAGGGAAAGTGAGAAATCGCCCCCCAGGGGGATTGCCATGCTGCAATACCTTCTCTTCCATTTTCCTCTCAGAATTTTAGGAATACGTGTGTTGATTTTTTTTTTCTTTGAAGAGGTTTTTGCTATAGGGTGTGTGAGCTCACCAGAAAGACAGAGAGAGAAAGAGACAGAAAGTGAGAGATCACCCCCCCCCCCCGGGGGGTGGTAACCACACCCCAATCCCTTCTCCTTCATTCTTCTTTCGGGATCTTGGGAACGCACACACACGTGCCTGAGGTGAGTTTAAGCCACTGGGTCTGAGACTCGAACCGTGGTCAATTACATGGGAGTCCAGTGTCATAGCCATTACGCCATCTGTTGGTCCCTCCCAGTGTGATTTTTAAACCAAGTCCAGACTTGAACCCACAGCTAGCCATATGAGATCTAGCATCTTAACTTCCAGGCTATCTGCTGGACCTGAGAGTCCTAAAACTTTTAGTAAATTCCTCACTATTCAACACTTAGTTATTTTATATTTTACCCAAAAGACTCTTATTTTACAGAGCATGGGGGAAAGGATAAAACATAGAAGAGGACAAAGGAAAAATTTTAATTTTCATAAAGGATAGGCAATTTAAAAAATACTCCAATGTTAGCAAAAGAAAGATGAAGGCTAGAACATAGACATTAGATACGAATGTTAAAGGACCTGAGATTGGGCTGGCAGGTGGTGTGGTGGTTAAGCTACTGGATTCCCATATGGCTAACCGCAATTTGAGTCCCAGACCTGGCAGCTTGCTTTCTCGCTTTCCCTTTCTTTCTCTCCCTGTCTGGTCAAATGAAAAAATAGTAACAAATAGAATTAAATAAATTTTTTTAAAAGGACCTGAAAGGGACCAGCAGTTGGCGTAACGGCTATGTTGCTAGACACTCCCATGTAGACGAGAGTGGTTCGAGTCCTGGACTCAGTGATTTAAATTCATTCTGGGTGAGTGTGTGTGCGTGCCCAAGATCCTGAGAGGAGAATGAAGGAGAAGGGATTGCGGCATGGCCATCCCCTCTGGGGGGTGATTTCTCGCTTTCTGTCTCTCCTGTCTCTGTCTTTCTGGCGAGTGCACGCACCCTATAGCAAAAACTTCTAAAAAAAAAAAAAAAAAAAAAAAAAAGACCTGAGATAATCTAGAATAAAAGTAAGACAATCACTTAACTAGCTTAAGTTAAAGGATTACAATATCTTAAAAGGTAATCAGCGTATAGTCAAAAGGGTAAAAGAAAATTTAAATAATATACTAAAATCAAGCTTTTATGAAAAAGAATAATAACAGAAGGGTAGATGGTTATAATACCTCCCCTTTCCTGGACAATTTATTCCTTTTTTCTTTCTTAGATTTGTATCATAGAATATGTGTGCTTACTGGAGAGACAGAGAGACACAGTGAGAGGGAAAGAAATCGGCCCCTGGGGAATGGCTACCCCGCAGTCCTTTATGCTCCATTCTCTTCCTACAATTTTGGACATGCATGCTCACACAGCAGAGTGATTTTCAAGCCACCAGGTCTGGGACTTGAACTGCAGTCAACCATGTGGGTCAACCTTAACCACCATACCACTTGCTGGCCCCTAAACAATTTCTTTTTTAAAAAACATTTATATAATTTTATTTATTTGTTCTTATTATTCTTATTTTTAATTTTTTATACAGCACATGTGTTCACCAGAGAAAGAGAGAGAGAGGGAAAGTAAGAAAGCAAGCTGCCAGTTCCAGGAGTCCATTGCCTTAACCACCACATCACCTGCTGGCCCCTGAATAATCTGTTTTGTTTTGTTTTTTTACTACTAATTATCTGTTTGTGCTCGCTTCAGCAGCACATATACTAAAATTGGAACGATACAGGGAAGATTAGCATGGCCCCACGCAAGGATGACACGCAAATTCGTGAAGCATTCCATAAAAAAAAAATTATGTTTAATTGTATTTATTTATTTACTTTTTAACTTGCTATAGGGCACATACACTCACCATAGGGAGAAAGGGAGAAAGAGAGAAAGCTGTCCATCAGGTCTGGGACACAAACTGCAGTTGACCATGTAGGAGTCCAGTGTCCTTAACCACCATGACACCTGCTGCCCCACAATTTATTCTTAAAGTCATTAGGTGGAGAACAAGGAAGATGAGCCAGGAGGATGGACAGGCAGGTGTTAGAAAACCAAGTAGGTGATAAGAGGGCCCATCCAAGTGGGTGGCCTTACCTGGAGTGCTGGAGCCAAGTGGCATGTAAAGGGCATCCACACAAGGCAAGCCAGTGTGGAGTGCCAGGGTCTGAATGGGGTGAAGAAGGTACTCGTGCAGGGGAGGAAATGGCAGCATAGCAAAAATGGGAGTGCATGGGACCAGCAGTTAACGTAATGGCTACATCGCTGAACTCTCATGTAGTCAACCGCAGTTCGAGTCCCAGACCTGGTGGTTTCAACTCACGCCGGGCACGTGTGCGTGTGTGCCCAAGATCCCAAGAGGAGACTGGAGGAGAAGGAATTGCGGTATGGCCATCCCCCCTGGGGGGTGATTTCTCGCTTTCTGTCTCTCTGTCTCTCTCTGCCTTTCTGGCACACACACGCACCCTATAGCAAAAACCTCTCAAAAAAAAAAAAAAAAAAAAAAGTGAGTGAATACAGGAGACTGATCAAAGAAATACGTCAGGGATAATATGATAGGAATTAGGTTTCACGATGTTAAGCATATGGAAAGGAAGAAAATCACAATGAATCCTGAGGTATAGAATTGGAATGGAGGTGCCAGAACAAGCTAGTAGTTTTTTAAATATAGAATTTATCTCTAAATTCATGCTTATCTCTAGAGGTAAGCATGTATGTACATGTACCTACATACATATATATGTATATACACACATACACACGTGTATCTATTCTCTAGCTTTTTCCTCTGAGAAGGTCAGAGTAGTGACCCCAGTAGCTACGACTTCACCTTCCACCCAGACCCTGGCTTTAAAATAACATTTTCCACTGGAAAAGTACCAAAGCTCGGGACTAGCAGGTGGCACGGTGGTTAAGGCGCTGGACATTCCCACATGGCCAATCATGGTTTAAGTCCTGGATCTGGTGGCTTGCTTTCTCACTTTCTCTCTTTCTCTGTGTCTCTCTCTGGTTAAAATAAAATAAGTAAATGAATAAATAAAATTAAAAATAAATAATTCTAAAAAAAAAAAAATGTACCAAGGCTCCTCAGAGAAATGACTGATTTCAGGGATGGGACCAGAAAAATACAAGATGATCCTAGAATTTCTTGTCCTAGAGAGCAAAAAAAGAAGTCAAAGGGACTAGCAGGTGGCATGATGGTTAAGGTGCCAGACTCCCACATGGCCAACCGGTGTTCTATTCCCAGACCTGGAGGCATGCTTTCTCACTTCAGCTCTCTCTCATGTGTATATGTGCCCTATGGCAAATTAAAATAACAACAAATTAAATAGATAAATAATTTTTAAAAAGAGGTCAAAATCTTTTGGGGACATGTCAAAAACACTCAGAAGCCAACCTGAAATGTGTCCCAAATAAGGGACAACAGGAACATCAAAGTAAATAATGAAAATAACAGATAGAAAACTATGAACCCATGCTACTAAACATAAATTACATAAAGTTCAGTGGAGAATGGGATTTTACAGTGTCAAAGAACTTCTCTACACAATATTATTTAATTACAAAGGAGGAAAGTTATTTTATAAAGGAAAAGCATGACAGACACTCCCTAAATCAAGTGATCAAAGTGTCGTCACTGTAAAGGGACACACTGAAATCACATGCCCCCAGACAGGTGCAATAAGAATGCATCCTTGCTTCCTGGCACTCCTGCATAGCCTGAATTCACTCCTAAGGAAACTCTGACAAACATTAATGGAGAAACGCTATTAAATAATTGGCCTGCAATCAGCAAAAGTGTTCAGAGGATGAATTTTAAGGAAGAATGAGAAATGTTCCTGATTAAATGAGATGGAAACAACATGACAATTAAATATAATGTGTGATTCTCACCTGGATCCTTTTGCTCTAAGTAAGTTACTAGTACAACTGATCTAAAAAAAGCACTGGGGTCTGAGGATTATCAATGTCAATTTCTTGATTTTTGATGACTGCATTTTTGTTATGTAAGAGAAAAATCTTTGTAGGAAATATTTGGGAATACTGAAGCATAGCTTTGGCAACTTTTATATCGCTCAGAAAAAAGAATTATTTGAAACCTCTGCAATTCTTCAGTTAACCTGTAATTTATTTATTTTAAGGCTTTTGCCAGAGGGAGTGCTGAACAGAGACAGAGAGAGATATAGAGGAGCTGGCAGGTGGTGTGGTGGTTAAGGCACTGGGCTCCCACATGGCTGATCGCAGTTTGAGTCCCAGACCTGGCCGCCTAAAAATCATGCTGGGCACATGTGTATGTTTGCCCAAAATCCCAGGAGTAGAATGGATTGGTATGTGCCCACTCCCTCTGGGAGAGAGGGGGTGATGTTTTCACTTTTCCTCTTCCTGTCTCTCTCTTGTGAGCTCACACACCCTGTGGTAAAAACAATCAATAAATAAACGAACAAACATATAAATGAGAGAGAGCCCACATGCACACATACATGCACCCAGTGTGATTTTCAAGCTGCCAGATCTGGAACTTGAACTGCGGTCGACCATGTGGGAGTCCAAAGCCTTAACCATGTGACCTGTTGGCTCCAATCTATAGTTTTTCTTTAATTAAAAAAAAAAAAATTCACTCTTGGGAACCAGCAGTTAGCGTAATGGCTATGTCGCTGGACTCCCACGTAGTTGACCTCGGTTCGTGTCCGGACCCGGTGGTTTGAAACTCATGCCGGGCGCGTGTGCGTGCGTGCCTGCCCAGGATCCCGAGAGGAGAATGGAGGAGAAGGGATTGCGGCGTGACCAACCCCCCTGGGGGGTGATTTCTCACTTTCTGTCTCTATGTCTCTCTCTGTCTGTCTGGCGAGCGCACGCGCCCTATAGCAAAAAAAAAAAAAAAAACCTCTCAAAAAAAAAAAAATTTCACTCTGAAAAAATACTAGCTGGGCATTTCAGTCTTTGCACACAGGAAACAAGGCATAGAAAAGGGACCTGGTGTGGTGCTACCATTTCTTCCATCTTTGGTCTCTGCTCTTGGAGCAGGGCTACCAACAAGTGCCATGGCAGGACAGGGCCTCTATAGGTTCACCACCTCTGCTCCACAGAAGCCGTTATAAGAGCCAAGGAAAGAATTTGCAATTTTCAGTAGAAAACAAGTTGTTACTAATTATGATAACTTTATACTTTAGATCCAATTTGCTGTACCTTTGGTTACAGTAAGATACTAACCACTTAAGATATAAGGAGGTTTTGGGACTAGCAGTTAGCATAATGGCTGTGTCACCAGGCTCCCATGTAGTCGACTGCGGTTCGAGTCCCAGACCTGGTGGCTTAAACTCACGCCGGGCGCGTGTGCGCACATGCCCAAGATCCTGAGAGGAGAATGGAGCAGAAGGGATTGTGGCGTGGCCAGCCCCCTGGGGGGTGATTTCTTGCTTTTTGTCTATCTTTCTGGCAAGTGCACACGCCCTGTAACAAAAACCTCTCCAAAAAAAGAAAAGAAAAAAAGATATAAGGAGGTTTTAATTGACTCTTGAAACAAACTTAAAGAGCATTTTTAGAGGTACAAGCTCTTTGAAAAATGAATTAAATTCTTCAGCTCATATAGTATGGCAGATATTTTTGTAAATAAACTAATGACATGATTGCTTAATGCCTTTTTGGAAATGTGCAATGTAAAAGCTGGTTGTGTGTGTGTGTGTTGTTTTTTTATTGTTTTGGGATATTTTAGTATTAGTTTTTTGATCCAAAAAAATGTGCGATTTAGCCTGTTTCATGATCTTAAATTCTGAGATCCTGTTTTTTTATTCCTTTAGAGCCTTGTTGGAATTTTATCTTAGATAAGAGAAATATAAACTGGAGTTACTAAAGATGGTCAAGGTTGCAAGCTTGCTGGTGAAAAGGACCCCTTGAAGTGTTGGCTAAAGACCAGACTTTGTTGGATTTGAAATTCCAGACAAGTTTGTTGTAGGATATGCCCTTGACTATAATGAATACTTCAGGGACTTGAATCATGTCTGTGTTATTAGTGAAACTGGAAAAGCAAAGTACAAAGCCTAAGATGAGAGTTCAACTTGAGTTCAGAAACTTCTGGAGTCCCATTGACATCGCCAGTAAAGTGATCAAACGGTCTAGTTCTGTGGCCATCTGCTTAGTAGAGCTTCTTGCATGTACCTCCTAAGAGTTTTCTGTTTTGTATTTTAGAAATGTCCGTTGCTACATTCCCGAACTCTTTATTTGCACTATGAGCCTATAGACTATCAGTTCTCTTTGGGTGATTGTTGCTTAACTTGTAAAAGAAAAAAAAAAAACCTCTAAACCACACCACTATTTAATGAAAATATTGAAATTATACCTGTAAGAAACATGTAAAGAGAAGATATATTATTTTTTAATTGGTATTTTAATTTTTATATATTCAGGAAGGAACAGAAGCAATTGAATACTGTTAATTATATTACTGTGTGATTAGAAAAGTAAGGAGCAGTCAGTGTTCACATGCACAACAGCATCTAACATACTTGGTTCTGTCAAATAAAGCTACGTGCTGGATTTTGCTGGCATGTCAGTAGCACTGACTGTATTTTCTCACTTGTTCAAATTATTTCCAGTGAATTTTTGTCAGCAGATCTTTTAAATGCAAATTAATAAATTAAAAAAAAAGTAAAATAAATAAATAAATAAACTGGAGTTACTAAGAGTTCTGTGGAATAGATTTCTCTAAAAAAAAATCTATTTAGGGGCCGGCAGGTGGCATGGTGGTTAAGGGTGTGGACTCCTACATGGCTGTTTTTCGAGGCCTGGACCTGACAGCTTGCTTTCTCACTTTCTCTCTCTCTGACCCTCTCTGGTCAAATTAAAATAAATAAAGTAAAATAAAGTAATTTTAAAAAATCTTTTTAAAAATTAACTAAGGTGAGGAAGAAGGATAAGGAAAGAGACAGGGAGAGGGAAAAAGAACTCCCCATAGGAAGTGGTCATGCTGCTGCAATCCCTTCTCCTTCACCTCTTCCTACTTCTGGTATTTTGGGCCTGCATGCACACGTTCCTGGCGTGTTTTGTCAAGTTACTAGGTATGGAGCTATTGAGACTTTTGTAAAAGAAAAGTGAGGTAGGCAGCTTTTAAGATGGCTTCAGTGATCTTTCTGGTATTTATACCTTTGTATAAGCCTTTCCTCTTGAGTATGGGCTATGCCATGACTTGCTTCTAAAGAATATAACATGGGGGAACCAGCAGTTAGCGTAATGGCTATGTCGCTGGACTCCCATGTAGTCGACCGCGGTTCGCGTCCCGGACCCGGTGGCTTAAAACTCACGCCGGGCGCGTGTGCGTGCGTGCCCAGGATCCCGAGAGGAGAATGGAGGAGAAGGGATTGCGGCGTGGCCATCTCCCCTGGGGGGTGATTTTTCGCTTTCTGTCTCTATGTCTCTCTCTGTCTGTCTGGCAAGTGCACGTGCCCTATAGCGAAAATCTCTCCCCCAAAAAAATAAAATAAAATAAGACTATAACATGGCAAAAGTGATGTTACGTCACTTTCGAGATTTGGTTACAAAACGAGACTGACTTCCATTTTGTTCCCTTCCTTGCTCACAATGGTAAAGTCAGCTGCCCAGGTGTAAACTATAGCAAAGAGCTAAGGCCACTATAAAACTGAAGCCCTCTGAGGTCAGCAGATGATGTAGTGGTTAAGAGTGCTGGACTCCCACATGGCCAACCGTGGTTCAAGTCCCAGACCTGGTGGTTTGCTTTCTTACTTTCTCTCTCACTCTGTTCCTCTCTGATCAAACTTAAATAAATAAAATAATTCTTTTTCTTTTTTTTGGAGAGGTTTTGGCTATAGGGCACATGCACTCACCAGACAGAGAGAAACAGAGAGACAGAAAGCAAGAAATCACCCCCCAGGGGGGATGGCCATGCTGCAATCCCTTCTCCTCCATTCTCCTCTTGGGATCTCGGGCACGCACCACACGCACCCGGCGTGAGTTTTAAGCCACTGGGTCCGGGATGCAAACCACGGTCGACTACATGGGAGTCCAGTGATACAGCCATTATGCTAACTGCTCGTCCCAAATAAAATAATTCTTAAAAAAACAAAACAAAACAAAACTGAAGCCCTCAATCCAATAGGTTAAAGAAAAAGATTCTACCAACAACCACATGAGTAAGCTTGGAAGTGGATCCTTTCCTAGTTGAGCTTGGAGATGATCACACCCTAAATGACCTTGATTATAGCCTATGAGAGCCCCTGAGTCAGAGAACTCAGTTCCACTGTGCCTGGAGTGCTGAACCACAGAAACTGTGAGATAATGTTTGTAGCTTTAAGTCACTATGTTTTAGGACAACTGATTATGCAACAATAGATAACTAATACATAAAGGAGAATCAAGAGACAATATAGTACAGTCTCAAAAAATATCAGACTATAATTCTGACTCTTTCATTTGTTAGCATGTTGATCGTGGACAAATCATGTAACCTATGTGAAACTGTTTCCTTTTCTGTAAAACGAGTTTAATAGTAATACCTACTGGGGCAGCAGGTGCTGTGGTGGTTGAGGCACTTGATTCCCATATGGCTGACTGCAGTTTGAGTCCTGGACCTGGTAGCTTGCTTTCTCACTTGCCCTCTTTCTCTCTCTGTCCTCTCTGGTGACCATGAAAATAATAATAATGAATAAAATTAAATAAATATTTCTTTAAGAAAAAAAGTAATGACTATTTTCATGGTTTCAGGTGAAGACCAAAGGTGATAGCATATGTGAGAACACATTATATACCTACCAGTATCAATTATTCCTTCTACTCTAAGATTTAAATTTGATCATTTCAAATGTCCCTTTGAAAGATACCATACTATAATGTTAATTTTCCTACAAAGTTTCTTACTAAAGTTGAGTCTTAAATTTAAAACATCAGAGTAAAAGGTATAATGCCCTGAAGGAATACCAATTCCTGGAGCAAGTAGAAAGTGCAACTCAAGGGGTTGGCAGGTGGCGTGGTGGTTAAGGGCACTGGACTCCCACATGGCCGACCACGGTTTGAGTCCTGAACTTGGTGGCTTGCTTTCTCATCTTCCCTCTCTCTCTCTCACTCTGTCCATCTCTGGTCAAATTAAAATAAATAAAGTTAAATAAAATAATGTGTTTTTTTTTTTTTTTTTTTTTTGAAAAAAGTGCAACTCGCGTGAACTTAAAAAAAAGGATATAGAAAATGTTTCTACTCTGCTGAAAAAGGCTTCTTTGCTTGTAGATTCCAATGATGGCTGTTCTGCCTGGGGTGATCCATCAGCTGACTGGAATGTGGCCGACGTGTCTTTCCTAAAACAGAGTGGCAGAAATACTGCTAATCCTTTCATGGTACCATGCTGGTTACATGTTTTAAATTGAGCTTCTCTATATATCACATCACTAACCACACTGAAACTATATTATAAACTTCATAAAAATTATTTCAGTCATGTCATTCTTCTGCTTCATAAAAATTATTTCAGTCATGTCATTCTTCTGCTTACCAGCTTCATAATATTGGGTCATTGGGAAAGTCAAGACGTATTTTTCCATGTTTCTCTATGTAAAAATGTCAAGACTTTTCCAATGACTCAATACAAAATAGGATCCAAATTCTTTAGTCTGGCATTGAAACTCTTTCCAGTTTAGCAATATTTAAGTTCTAATTAATTTCTTCTTCTACAGCACTTCATTAATACTGGAAAACCATTTTGGCTCACTTGCTGTTCTGCAACAGAATTTTATATAACTTTAGTAAATCCAAAATAAAACACTCAAGACTTCACATTATACACATTATACAATTTGGACTATAAATGGTAGCAGGAAAACAAACCAAAAAACAGCAGAAAAGGCAGCAGGTGGCATAATGGTTAAGGTGCTGGACTTCCACATGGCTGTGATTCGACTTCCAGATCCATCAGCGTGAAACTCACACTGGGCATATGTGCAAGCATGCCCAAAATCCCAAAAGGAGAATGGAGGAGAAGGGACTGAGGTGTGGTCATCCCCCTGGGAGTGATTTCTTGCTTTCTCTCTCTGTTTCTCTCTGTGTCTCTGGCAAGCACATGCACCCTATAGCAAAAATCTCTCTAAAAGAAAAAAAAAAATCAGAAATGTTTGATACTTCTACCTGGATCAACTCTTGATACCCTTGTCCTTTAGAAAAAAGAACCAACCAAATTAAAGATGTTTAGGCTATTTCATGATAAAAGTAGGGGAGAAAAAAATCAGCAAAGTAATTCTCTCATTTTAGTAAAAGACATTTCACTTAGTAAAAGGTCTCTTTTGGTTTGTCATAGGGTGTGTGTGTGTGCTTGCAAGAGAGAAGACAGATACAGAGAGAGGGCAAGTGAGAAATCACCCTTCAGGGGGATGGCAATGTTGTAATCACCCTTTCCTTCCAACTCCTCTTGGGATTTTAGGCATGCATTCTCGCTCACCAGGTTTGGAACTCACACTGTGGCCTTTTCAGTAAAAAGCACCTGGTGGGAGGTGCAATTGCTAAAAGATGAGAATCATTATAATACTTGGAAGAAATAAAAATCTTTCTCAGAGGTCCACAGAGAACCTTGGGGAGGTGTGGTTTTTGAAATAGAAATGCAAAGGACCCATAAACTTGGATAGGGAAAAAAAAAAAAAAAAACTGACATTTATTTCATTAACCTCTAAGTCTCAGCATTTCCTTCAATTATTTATGGAGATAAAAAAACCCTGGTTGGGGGAGCCAGCATGTGGCCTGGTGGTTAAGGTGCTGGACTCCCACATGGTCAACTGCTGTCCTGGATCTGCGGCTTAAAATTCACACTAGGGGACTAGACTGTGGTTATGTCACTGGACTACCATGTAATCAAGCCCCAGAATCAATGGCTTGAGATTCACGTGTACATGCATGCCCAGAATCCCAAGAGGGGAATGAAGAAGGGACTGTGGTATGGCCATCTCTCCCCTGACACCCCTCCCCCACACTGTGTGTGTGTGTGTGTGTGTGTGTGTGTGTGTGATTTCTCACTTTCTGTCTGTCTCTCCGATTAGGGCAAGTGCCCTATAACAAAAATCTCAAAAAAAAAAGGAAAGAAAAGAAAAAATTCACACCAGGTAGTTGTGTGAGCCCAAAATTTCAAGAGGAAAAGTGACTGCAGCATGTCCCCACCCCTGCCGCCCCCAGGGTGATTTCTCACTTTCTCTCTCACTGTCTCTGTTTCTGGCAAGGCAGGTGCCCTATGGAAAACCCTTAAAAAAAAAAAAAAGGTAGTATTAGTAGTATAGTACCTGTGAATTTGTCACAGTGGAAATGAGTTTCTCACATCAAGATTGTTTTACGTTTTAAAATACTATTTATGCTCATCACTACTTTAAAATTAGATTGGTCAGATATGCTACTAGATATTGGTTAACGCTTTAGTAAGGAAGCACGTTACTGTATAAAATTTTTCTTTTACTGTCTGTATAACTACATTATAATGCCATTGGTTTCCTTTAAAATTTTGTGTAACTCACTTTACGCCTTTAAAAATATTATTCTGATAAGGGGTTCATAAGCTTCACCTGACAGCTGATGGGGTCCCTGGCACACAAAACAAGGTTAATACCCCCAGCTAAGAGAAGGTGAGTTCCCGTTTTTTCTCCCCAAAATACTGTAAGCCAAACTACGCCCATGGTGCAGAATCCGGTCCACTTGAGAAGACTTAAGTGTAACAAATAAAGAGTAATAACCCCAGCTTCTTTCAGATCCCGAGAAGAGACCATCCCCACCGCCCAAGTCGCCAACCGAGGGTACCCCCACGCCCAGCCCGGTTCTAAGCCTGTGTTCCTTAAACCCCCTCCTATCTTTCAGCGCCAGACCCAGGGTTAGCTTGCGAACTCACGCGTCCGCGCCTCCCTCTTCGGGGGCAATCCCCTCATCTATCAGCTGCCGGATTTTCTGTGGGGTCCCTTCTGGAGAGCGAACGACTGCACCCCAATTCTTTTCAACCCCCGCGGCAAACGCTTGCCCCTCACTGGGCGCCGCCATCTTGGTCCGTTTCCCAGCGGCTTCCCCGCGGGTTGAAGGCTCAGGCACTTCCGTTCTGGTGGGTTAAAATCCGCTGCTTGAGGCAGCCTCCAGGTGGCGAGAATCGCACTGCGAGACCCACCCCTTCCTAGTCATTCTAGGATGAGGGTTTCAGGAGGACTGTAGTGGTTAGCGCTAGACCTAGATAAATCGATTCCTTTTTGATCTAACATTTTTAGATCAATAAGGGATTTTTAGAGTGATGTTTCTCCAAATTCAGCGGGAATCAGGGGCCAATTTAATCGTCAAGTAGTTAACTCATATGGCTCTCCTGAATTTACAATACAGTTTGCACTGGCCAGAGAGACACAGAGAGACAGTGGAAGAGATAGTGAGAAATCACCTGCTTCCTCTCCCAGCTCCCAGGGGAGGATAACCACGCTGCAATCCCTTCTGCTCTATTTTCCCCCTGGAGATTTTGGGTGCGTGTGCACATGTGCCCTGTGTGATTTTCAAGCCTCCAGGTCTGGGATTCTAACCACAGCCTACCGTTTGGGAGTCCAGCGCCTTCATCACCATGCCGCCTGTTTTCGTGGTTTTAAAATTATGATTAGAAGTGCTCCAAAAGCCATGCCCCGAGTATAATAGAGAGACCTAATTTCACTTGCAGATTCTCCTGAGAGAATCTGGTGCTAGAGCTGAGATGTTTAGGGATGAAATCTGCACAGAATCTAACAGAACCCCAGATAGGAAGGCTGATGTGATGTAGCTGAACAACGGGCAAAGAGGAAAATAGGATCCGCTCCTACCCTTCCAGCCTACTCCCTATGGGCTTCTGTCTCCACCAATGTTCCCAGCCACTAGAACCTGCAACCCACTGATCTAACCATCTTCCCACCTTTCCTAACTCTTCTGCTACCTTTATTTCCTCTCTTTAGCCAGCTTAAATTCATCGCTAATTATTACCATCATTCATTTGCAAAATGTGAATACAAACTGAGAATTAACACTAAGGAATTGTCTGGCTTAGGTTTTTGCCACAGGGCACTTGTGCTCACCAGATAGAGACAGTGAGAGGGAAAGCGAGAAATCACCCCCATTCCCCCATCCCTCACCCTCCACCCTGACTGGGGAAATGGCCATACCACAATCCCTTCTCCTCCATTCTACTCCTGGGGTTTGGGTGTGCTTGCACACATGCCTGGCATGATTTTCAAGCCTCTAGTTTCTCCTGGGATTTTGGGCACACATGCCCGCACACCTGCCATGACGTTCAAGCCACTGCAGTAGGATATATGGAAGTCCAGTGCCTTAACCAACAAGTCACCTGCTAGCTGCAGAATTGTTCCTTTTAAAAACATAATAATGGCATTGCCATTGTGGATTTTAAAAGTCTTTTATTGGAGGTATAAGGTAGAGGTCTTCAAGAAGTTCATAGAAAATGCATATTGTGGGACCAGCAGTTAGCATAATGGCTATGTCGCTGGACTCCCATGTAGTCAGCAGCGGTTCGAGTCCTAGACCCGGTGGCTTAAAACTCACACCAGGTGCATGTGCATGCGTGCCCAAGATCCCGAGAGGAGAATGGAGGAGAAGGAATTGCAGCGTGGCCATCCCCCCTGGGGGGGTGATTTCTCACTTTCTGTCTCTCTGTCTCTCTCTGTCTGTATGGCGAGCGCACGTGCCCTATAGCAAAAACCTCTCCAAAAAAAAAAAAAAAAAAAGAAGAAAAAAAAAAAAAGAAAGAAAAGAAAAGAAAATGCATATTGTGGAAAAAACCATGTATGGGTTTCAAAAACTGGGGCACCAAAATAGATTCATACCTTAAATTCATTTTCCACCCGCTTTTTGAAGTCTTTCTGTGCATCTTGAAATATTTATGGGATAAGCACTTTCAGCAGAGTCTTGATAACACAATCCTCCCCCTAGCCCTGAGAGGTACTTTTAACTTTCCCTCTCTGCCTCTCTCTAGCAGGAAAATAAAAAGAGTTACTTATATGCATAAATTGTTTGTAAACTTCTTATCCTTATAGTGCTTAAACAAATATGAAATCAGAACAAATTTATAAACTGAATAACCACAAACTCAAAACAACTCACGTTATTGACATTAATGCATGCTGATAAACAATGTTGCTTTGCTGAGATATAATCGCCAGTGCTGGGAAAAGTTGAAAACTGTAGCTTCAATTTAGGTTATTTAAATTGCTTATGTGACTTGGTTTTGATATTAACACATGCAGAGAAGGCTTGTTCACATTAGCTAGTCATGCCAAAAATACAAAATGGTGTGTATAATTTCAAGACTTTGTTTATTTCAAGATCGTCAGACTTAATACTTCAACAAAAACTTCACCAGACAGCATTCCTCTAATGTTAATGTAATAAGATCTGATGTGACATCTTCATAAAACTGTCTTGTTCCCTTGTAGTTAAGTTAGCATTACTTAAATCTGCATTAAATGAGAATCTAAATCAATTATTGCTGGAATTGGGAACAGGAAATAATATCTAGACTTCAAATTCATCATCTGAGATGATGTTGAAAAAAATCTGTCTAGTATCAACCCAGAATGTTCTACTAGATTGTTAAAGAAATAAGTACTCAGATATTCATTTGCATAATTAAACAAATGATCTGTTATTGATCAATTTTCTTTCCAAACATCTACTTTTTGTTTGTTTGTTTTTTGCTATAGGGCATATGCACTTGCTGGAGAGACAGAAACAGAGAAAGAGAGGGAGAGAGAGAAAGTGAGAAATCACACACACATACACACAAACACACACACACACACACACACAGCAGAAATGGCCACACCTCAATCCCTTCTCTAAATCTCTTGGGATGTGGGGCATGCATGCACACGTGCCTGGCATATTTTTTGAGCCATGGGGTCTGGGATTCCAGCTGCACAGTCAGTGGGCCATATAGAATCCAGATACCTTGGGAACCAGCAGTTAGCATAATGGCTATGTCGCTGGACTCCCACGTAGTCGACTGCGGTTCGCGTCCCAGATCCGGTGGCTTAAAACTCACGCCGGGCGCGTGTGCGTGTGTGCCCAAGATCCTGAGAGGAAAATGGAGGAGAAGGGATTGCGGCGTGACCATCCTCCCTGGGGGGGGTGATTTCTCGCTTTCTGTCTCTCTGTCTCTCTCTGTCTGTCTGGCAAGCGCACGTGCCCTATAGCGAAAACCTCTCCAAAAAAATAAAGAAAGAATCCAGATACCTTAACCAAGCCACACCATGGGCTGCATCCTAGACAGCTAGTTTTTACTGACCTTGGAACATGAGGACCACTGTGAAAAACTTGAGTTTGGGCTGTCCACTGTGAGGTTATGCAGGCTTCATTTGGATATTTATATGTTACACAGCAGCCTTTATCCTTTCTCGTTAGCCTGCAACAGCTGAAGTAATATGTTGCTGCATCGAATGGTGTCATTTGCATGATGCCAGGTAAAAAATTAAACTTACTAAATAACTTAAATAACTAAAGGCTCATTCTGTTTCAGTCTTTGAGTTATAAAACACCACAATATTATACCACTACGAGAATATAATTTTTTTTTGTTTGTTTTTGGAGAGGTTTTTGCTATAGGTTCAAGTCTCAGACCTGGCGTAGTGTGCCCAAAATCCTGGGAGGAGAATGGAGAAGAAATTGTGGCATGGCCATCCTCCCTAAGGTTGTGATCTCTCACTTTCTCACCTCTCTGTGGTGAGCATACAGGCCCATAACAAATTAAAGACACAAACAGCAAACCAAACCAAAGACAGAAAAAGATAGTTATAAAGCCATGTGACTTAGTGCTATAACTGTATTGTATTTATATATGTGTGTGTGTGTGTGTGTGTGTGTGTGTGTATTATTATTTTTTTTTTGAGAGAGAGATTTTTGGCTATAGAACACATGTGCCTGCCAGAGAGACAGAAAGTGAGAAATCACCCCTGGGAGGGATGGCCACACTGTAATCCCTTCTCCTCCATTCTCCTCTTGGGATTTTGGGCACACACACACACATGCACCCAGTGTGAGTTTCAAGCTACCTGGTCCGGAACTCGAACCGCAGTTGACCATGTGGGAGTCCAACACTGCAACCACTACACCCCCTTCTGGCCCCTTATTTTTATATTTTATGCCACAGGGTGCATGTGCATAAATGAGAGAGAGAGCGCCTCTCCAATGGAGTATGATCATACAGCAATCCTTCTTCTTTCAGTTCTCCATCTCGTTAGGATCCTGGGCATGCAAATGCTTGTCCTATGTGCTTTTTTAATTGCTGGGGCCAGATTACAATCCATATCAGCAATGTGGGATCTGCTTCCTCTGCAGATTGCCCAACTGCTGCGCTATGGGGCCAGCCTTGCATTGTACTTATGTCTAAACAGGAATCCCACTCATTAGCTATGTCGCTCTCAAACACACAATGCAGCCTGACAGCTCTTTAGTATGGAAGGTAGAAGATACTTGGGGCAAGATCTTTTCTGTGAGGCTGCTTCCTATGGACTCCTTTACCCATGGTGGGGGGGTGGATAGCTTCCAGCATAAATCCTGAACCCAATTCTCTGTAGTTGGAGTGATCTTTGAAAACATAAGTCTGGGGGCTAGCAGGTGGTGAGGTGGTTAAAGGCGCTAGACTCCCACATGGCCGACCAAGATTTGAGTCCCAAACCTGGCAGCTTACTTTCTCACTTTCTCTCTCTCTCTTTCTCTCTCTCTCTCTCTCTCTCTCTCTCATTCTGTCCTTCTCTGGTCAAATTAAAACAAATAAATAAATAAAGTTAAATAATTCTTTAAAAAAAACCATAAATCTGATCATGTCTCCTTCTGCTTAAAACTTTCCATGGCCTCTCCATCCACAGAATTTAGCATAAGCTCCTTGATGAGGCTTATCTTTCTAATGCCAACTCAGGCAGAGTTGTTTAATGTCTCCTTTATTCCAGAATGAAATTTTGGTATTGTGTTTAGATAGCAAAGCCCAAGGTTTATTTTTTCCAAACCTTAAAGGCCAATTTAGGCCTTTATATTCAGGGCTAGCCAAAAAATACAGAAGCTTTCAAATTAGTTTTTTCCCCTCAATGTGAGGGTGGAGAAGGAGCAATGAAGTAATTACAAAACTTCCAGATCCTTTTCTTATATAAAACTCAGGGCTTGGCATCATGAGAGTGGAGCTTAGAGGCACTAGGGTCCATCTGTCTTCCAGGGCAGGGCTAGACCTATGGGCAAGATTTTTCAAAATCTTCCTGGTCCATTTACAGCAATCCTCCCACTCCCAAGACCCACTTTGTTTTAAAGTTTTTAATTAAAATATTTTACTCTTTGTTTTGGAGAGGTTTTATTTTTTTGCTTGTTTGTTTTTTGCTATAGGGCACGTGCACTCACCAGACAGACAGAGAGAGACAGAGAGACAGAAAGCGAGAAATCCCTTTTGGCTGGAACCACCATCTTCCAGTAATTAACCAAAATGACGAACACAAAGGGAAAGAGGAGAGGCACCCTATATATGTTCTCAGGGCCTTTTAGAAAACATGGAGTTGTTCCTTTGGCAACATATATGGGAATCTACAAGAAGGTGATATAGTAGACATTAAGGGAATGGGTACTGTTCAAAAAGGAATGCCCCACAAATGTTACCATGGAAAAACTGGAAGAGTCTACAATGTTACCCAGCATGCTGTTGGCGTTGTTGTGAACAAACAAGTTAAGGGCAAGATTCTTGCCAAGAGAATCAATGCGCGTATTGAGCATATTAAACATTCTAAGAGCAGAGATAGCTTCCTAAAACGTGTGAAGGAAAATGACCAGAAAAAGAAGGAAGCCAAAGAGAAAGGTACCTGGGTTCAACTAAAGCGTCAGCCTGATCCACCCAGAGAAGCACACTTTGTGAGAACCAATGGAAAGGAGCCTGAGCTACTAGAACCTATTCCCTATGAATTCATGGCATGATGGGTGTTAAAAATAAACTAATCTGTGGTCTATTAAAAAAAAAAAAAAAAAAAAAGAAAGTGAGAAATCACCCCCGCCCCCTCTGGGGAGATGGCCATGCTGCAATCCCTTATCCTCCATTCTCTTGGGATCTTGGGAATACATGCACGTGCGCCCGGCGTGAGTTTTAAGCCTCTGGGTCCGGGACTCGAACCGTAGTCGACTACATGGGAGTCCAGCAACATAGCCATTATGCTAACTGCTGGTCCCATAAAAAAATTTTACTCTTTTAAGAATTATTTAATTTTAGGGACCAGCATATGGCATAATTGTTATGTTGCTGGACTCCCATGTAGTCTACTGTGGTTTGAGTCCTGGACCCGGACTCACACCAGGCACGTGTGAGAATGGAGAAGGGATTGTGGCGTGGCCATTCCCTATGGGGGATGATTTCTTGCTTTCTGTCTCTCTGTCTCTCCAGCAAGTGCATGTGTCTTGTAGCAAAAAACCTCTTTAAAAAGAAAAAGAGTTATTTAATTTTATTGATTATTTTAATTATTTCAAAATTTACTATAGGGCACATGCACACACCAGAGAGAGGCAGAGAAAGAAAGAGGAAAAGTGAAAAAACAAGTTGCCAGGTCTGGGACTTGAACCGTGGTCAGCTATAGTGGGAGTCCAGTACCTTAACCACTATCCCACATGCTGGCTCCAAAATATATTTTAGAGAAGTTTTATGTTTACAGAAAATTTGAGTAGAAGGTATAGTACAGAGAGTTCCTACCTATTCCTTTCTCTCTACACGTTCTTATTGCTTCATCAATGTCTCACACCAGGGTATGGTACATTTGTTACAATCGGTAAAGCAACATTGACACATCATTATCAACCAAAGTTCATAGTCTACAGTAGGGTAATCTAGAACTGTTCTTTGAAGAACTTTTTTTTTTTTTTGCTGAAGGTCACATGTGTTCGCCTGAGAGAGACAGAAGGAAATTACCCCTTGAGGAATTACAACTTTTTCTTTAGCTCTCAGAAATATCGGTCAAAAGTGTGTTTCTCCACTTCGCACTGCACCCTAGAAAGTTTGAAGACAAATTTTTTGTTTGATTTTGGAATAAGAATTTCTGCTCTGAATATTTTTCTTCCCTCTTGATCTCCCATATCTGTTCCTGTCTTTTATACAATTTTACATTTCCATGTGATTGCACGTGTTCTAAGTTGATTAAAAGTTCCTATGAGCCAGACCAGCAGTTAGCGTAATGGTTATGTCACTGGACTCCCATGTAGTCTACCACGGTCCCAGTCCCAGACCTGGTGGCTTAAACTCATGCCCGGCGCGTGTGCGTGCCTGCCCAAGATCCCAGGAGTAGAATGGAAGAGAAGGGATTGCCATCCCCTAGGGTGGCCATCCCCCCTGGGGGTTGATTTCTCGCTTTCTTTCTCTCTGTCTCTGTGTCTTTCTATAGCAAAAACCTCTCAAAAAAAAAAAAAAAAATTCCTCCAGCAAAGGGGTTTGAATGAACAAAAGATATCACCATGGCCATCAGTCACCTGTGAGTACCTTTCTCTTGGCAGTCCACACAGCTGACGTGTGTTATATAAAACATCTTTACTAATGTAATAAACCAGAAATGGTTTCTCATTAGGGTTTTAATTTGTATTTCTATGATTATAGGTGAGGGTTTTTTTTTTTTTTTTTTTTTTTTTTCATGTTTGTTAACCAGGTTTAAGACTGTTTGGGACGTAACTTACACCCAGAGTTCAGTGGGTCCGACTGAAAGACAGATGAAACCCAGGAATAACTCATCCTCACATTGAGCTTTCGCTCTGCCCCTAGCGAGCGCCTTCTGTGTGCCAACAGACAGGGAATGGGGTCTCTGTGTGCTCGGCTGACGAAACAGTGTATTGCCTCCAACTGTGTGTATTCTGAGCAATCCTGTTTCGATGTATGCCTTTATCTGTGAGGTAGGTTTCCTGTAGGCCAACAGATAGAGGTTTCTGTTTTTTTAATCAATTCAGCCAGTCTGTGTCTCTTGATTGGAGAATTTAATCCATTAACATTCAATGTTATTATCGATGTTACAGGACTTGTACCGACCTTTAACTTGGCCTATTGTCTTAGTTGCCTTTTATTTCTTTGTTTCTGGCTGTTAATTCTTCAGTTTTCCTGGAACAGAACTTTCTTCAGGGTTTCTTGAAGAGCTGGTCTGGTGTTGGCAAATTCTTTCAGATTTTGTTTGTCTGAGAAGATTTTAATCTTTTTTTTTTCCCATATGAAGGATAATCTTGCAGGATATAATAATCTTGGTTGAAATTGTTTCTCTCTTAAAACTTTCAATACGTCTTCCCATTCTTTCCTTGCTTGCATTGTTTCCATTGAGAGGTTCCGTGTTAGCCTGATGGGATGGCCTTTGTAAGTCACTTCTCATTTCTCTCTTGCCAGTTTTAGTATCATGTCTTTAACTTCGACAGCCTGGCTAAGATGTGCCTTAGGGAAGATCTTCTGGGGTTGATTCTATTTGGGGTCCTTTGTATTTCTTGGGTGAGGATGGTTGAGTGCCTCTCTAGACTTGGGAAATTTTCTTCCAGGATTTCATGGAATAGATTTTCCACGCGGTTATTAGCTTCTTCACCTTCTGGGATGCCTATTATTCTGATGTTTGGGCGCCTTATGGAATCTAGTATTTCTCGTATATTATTCTCGTGGGTTTTTTTTTTTTTTGTTGTTGTTATTTTGTCTATCTTCTTGGTGGTTTTCTCTAGGTCAGAGGTTTTATCTTCAACATCAGAGATTTGATCTTCAGCATGGTCTAATCGACTTTTAATGCTTTCAAGAGAGTTTTTGATTTCCTCTGTTACAGACTTGACCCCTGATAGCTCCATCTGATTCTTTCTCAGGGTATCCATCCTGTTTCTGACCCCGCGGTTTATGGGAGACAGACGCTGAACCTAAGCTATGCCGGGAGCACCGGCTGGCTCCGGGAGCCCTTCTGCAGGCGTGGCCTCTCTCGCTCGGCCTTCGATTGTCCCGCCTGATCCCGCAGGCAGCGCGGCGACGCAGACTGGCTCAGCGCGGTGGATGCGAGTGACGAGTGGCTGCTTCTGCCTTTCTCTCCCCCCACTTTTTTTTTAGCCATAGCTATGGTTACCACGTCTCTCTCCGCCTCCCTCCACCTTTAAAGAAGACGGCTAGCCATTGGCTGTCTGTCACGAAGGCGGTCGGTCATTGGTCACTGATGGGACCGGCGCTCCCCCTCCCCCTGCTCCCCGGTCTCTTGAGGAGCCCAGGGAGGAGGCTCCGCTGGTGCCGTGGGGTCAGGGGCTGCCAGGGCCGGGCTGCGGCCGTCGTTAGCAGGTCATGTCGGCCGCCCAGGGCTGGGACAGGAACCGCCGGAGGGGAGGAGGCGCCGCCGGCGGCGGAGGTAGCGGGGCCGGCGCGGGCAGTGGGGGCAGCGGGGGTCGGGGAACTGGCCAGCTCAACCGCTTCGTGCAGCTCTCCGGGCGGCCGCACCTGCCAGGTGAGTCGTGGGGCAGGGGCCTGACAGCTGGCGGGCGCGGAGGGACGCGGCTGTCACCTTTGCTTTTCTCCTTGGCTTTCTTTTTCTTGGTAGGAGTGAAGTCAGGCCCCATGCATAGCAGAGGGACTGAGCTGTAGAGAAAAGGGAAGGTTCTTTGAGGTCAGGGTCAGAACAGGAGCACAGCGAAGAAAAGTGTTTTTGCTCTCCTGAAAGCTTTGTGCTGAGAGTTGGGTTTTCTTTTCAAAAGAGAGGCCGCTGTCTCGTTGACATTCCCCAGTGTTTTGCTTACTCGGGCCCCCGTCTCTTCCCCTTCCGCAGTGTGATCTTGTAAAATAGACATTGGCTCCTACTGTGGGAAATGCTTTCAAAAACAAGGCTAAATTAAGGAGAGAACAGGGAATTGTATTTCAAGGAGTAATTTTGTAAAAACCACCCTAGTGCTAGTAAGAGGCATTCTGAAATGGAAAGAAGGAGGATGGGGTGGTGTTGGCTGGGAGCTTATGGGAAAGAGAACCAAGATTAGGGAAAGCTAGTTGAATTGTTAATATTTTGGAATGTCTAGGGACAGAATAGATAATGGTGTCTAGATGTTAAGGAGAGAAACGAAGATCAAGAGTATATATATATATATATGTATATATATATATACTTAGTGACAAAATTACGCTCTGTCTACAATATAAAAATCAATTGAGAATTAGAAAAATGTACTCAATGCATTTATTTCAATTTTGGCCCTATCTTTGAGTTCAGATGCCTTAAAATACAAAACCAAATAGTCAGTGTGTGGGTTAGACAATTTTAAAAGAGATACATTTGTTAAGTGAGTGTTCAGTCTAGTAGAAGGAAGGTAGGAAATTAAATAATGCACAGAATGTGAGGGGTTATATTTGGCAAGCTTATTTTTACTGTGGAGATGAATATCAGGAATGATGTGTTAATCATTCACCATGTTTTTTGTAACTGGTGTTGAAGTTGATTTTATCAGCAATGTATTTGCTTAGCTGATGAGTTTTGAGAACATTGTGGGTTTTGAATTATGTTTATGACTGTGCCTTATACTTCTAAGTAGTCCAGATTGTCATTTGATTAATTTGAAGATAGATAACAAAAGGAATTTTGCACAATAACATAATTGCTTATGTTTATGTTAAGGTTATTGATGGGTAATGGAAATGTATTTTAACCCTTTTATATGCGCCATTAAAATTAAATTAAGTAGTCAAACATGTGCTATTACAGGAGTTGGGTTTGGTATATTAGTACCAGACTGTGCATTTAGAATTGCTAAATATATTATTTTTTTAACATGGAAACCCCAAATTAATAACAAAAACTTAGATTATTTTGTGTATTGGCAGCTTAAAAGATAAATCTCTGCAGAAACTGTTGCCATTTTCCCTCTACTACTGCAGCTGTGGATTATTGTTGTTAGAATTGATCATGGATTAATTATTATAGCATGGATTTGGTGGAGGCATTCCCAACTCCTAGAACCAGGTTGGTGCACTTCTTCAGTGCCACCACCTGATGGCAGTGGAAGCCATGGTTTCTGGTAAAGAACTTGGATATGGAGCTAATTCTGCATTCCCTTAACGCATGAGGCCAGGAACAGCCCTTTGGCCAGAGATAAAGACAAACGTGTCTAAACTGTTGAAAATTTGTGTGTTGGGATCATCAATCTCTTCTTTTGGCTTCTTTTTCCCCTTGACTGCTGAGACTTCATTCCTTCTACATAGGCGTCCTCTTTTTCCCCACTTTGACTTGGAAAATAACTGATATTTTAATATCTTCTCTAAAATTGTTTCATACCAGTTCTTTATTCTCCCAGGTATTGCATTTTAAGCCTTTCTATCTCTCTCTCAATTTCTCAGATGTGTTTTGGGATATTTTAAAATATTTAAGGTGGTGGGAATAGGAATGTCTATGCCTGTATTGCTGACCCTTGAAGTAAAACTTTTCCTTCTTTCTTTCTTTCTCCCTTCCTTCCTTCCTTCCTTCCTTCCTTCCTTCCCTCCCTTCCCTCCCTTCCTTCCTTTCTTCCTTTCTTTTTTTTTTTTTTTAATGTGCTATAGCTGGGACCGGCGGATGGTGTCATCATTATGTCCCTGGACTCCCATGGAGTCGACCGTGGTTCAAGTCCTATACCCAGCGGCTTCACTTCACACTGGGTGCATGTGCGTGCGTGCCCAAAATCCCAAGAGGAGAATGGAGGAGAAGGGATTATGGGGTGGCTGTCCCCTCGTGGGGGGGTGATTTCTCACTTTTTGTCTTTAGCAAGTGCACACACGCCCTATAGCAAAAATCCTTCTTAAAACAAAAGTGTGCTAGAGCTAACTGATTTGACTTCTAATTCCATTTCCCATCCTTTCTCTACTAAGACATCTAGGTGCTGAGCACCCACAATTCTTTCTTACTTTTTGCATCTGTACCTTCCATCTAACTGCCAGTGAGACCAAACAAGATAACCCAATCTTTCTGGAGTGTTCTCTCTGTCAGTGATAGCATCTTTTCCCATCCAGTTATGCATTCCTGAAAGTTGGGCATTTTCCTCTCCCTTCCACTTCAGGTGTACTCAGTCAGCAAGTCTGATTTATTTTACTTCTGTCATAACTCCAGGCCATTCTGCCATCATCCCTCACTTAAGTCTTCCGCAGTAGCTTTCTAACCTTCTGCTTCCACCTCTGCCCTCCAGTTCACATTATCACACTAATCTTTTGCAAGCACTAATTTGTTCTCATCTCAGCTACAGCCCTTTACTAGTTTTTCATTGCTCTTAGGACGATACAGATATCCTTAACAGCCTAAAAGTCACCCCTTGTCTGACTCCTTTGTAACGCTTTAGTTTATCCTACACTGTTTTGCTCTTTTTCTACCTTTTTGGGCATATGTTCCCTCCTGCCACAGGGCTATTGGACATGCTCTTTCTTCACCCAGGAACCCTGTTACTCTTCATTATTGTCCTGTTTTAACTTTTCTTCTGTTGGAGTTGAGCTTAATCATGTTTTTTTTCTCTCTCTCTCTTTCTTTTTTTTTAAAGAACCTCCTTTGACCTTTCCGATTTGGTCCCTTTTCCCTTTACACACTCATAACACCACGTTATTCTACTTGGACATACTCTCATTTGTGTGTGATCCTTTAATAAGCATGATTTGATGCTCAAGAGGATATCTATCTCAAGTATATATACATATACCACACATACATACATGTATTTAAAAATTTAAATTAATACTCTGGCATTATGTGTAAGATATGAATGTCTGTGAGTTTGATTGATTAGAATAGTTTAGTCCTGGGGCCGGCAGGTGGTGTGGTAGTTAGGGGCACGGTACTCCCACATGACCAACCACTGTTCTAGTCTAGACCTGGCAGCTTGCTTTCTCACTTTCCGTCTCTCTCTCTCTCTCATTCTGTCCCTCTCTGATCAAATTAAAATAAATAAAGTTAATTTTATTTATTCATTCATTTATTTTAATTTGACCAAAGAAAGACACACACACACACACACACACACACACACATACACACATACACACAGAGAGAAGGAAAATGAGAAAGTGAGAAAACAAGCCACCAGATCCGGGACTTGAACCGTGGTCAGCCATGTGGGGAATGTCCAGGGCCTCAACCACCACGCCTCCTGCTGGTCCCCTAGAATCAAGTTCTTAAGTGTGTGAACTAGACTCAGCATCTGTGACAGTGCAGTTGTTGCTTGTGAAACCTTGTTTGAGCAGCTTGCTTTCCTGCTCTTTTCCTAAAATGACAAAGTGATTATGTGTTTGGTTCATAGGCCAAGAAGTTTATAGTGTTTTCCCCCCTTAATTTGCTGCATGCACTTGCCAGAGAGAGAGGCAGAGAGTGAGAGAGCAAGCGAAAGAGAGAAGTGAGAAAGCATTCTTGTCTCTGGATTTTGGGTGCACGCATACACATGCACTGGATATATTTTTCAAGCCATCTGGTCCATCTAGGATTTGAACCATATACTCAGCTGTGTGGGATCCAGCTGTCTTAACCACTATGCTACCATTTGGCCTGTTGATAGCTTTTTAGTTCTGGATTTTCATGATCTCATTTTTATATACCCAGTATAAGAACAGGGAACAGTGCTTTTGCAGAATAATTATGTAGAACTAGAGCGCAGGGGGGCCTGCAGGTGACATGGTGGTTAAGGGCACTGGACTCCCACATGGCCACCCCCAGTTCATGTCCCAGACCTAGCACCTTGCTTTCTCTCTCTCTCTCTTTCTCTCTTCCCTCTCTCTCTCTCTCATTCTGCCCTCCTTTGGTCAAATTGAAATAAATAAATGAATGTATAAATAAAGTTAAATAAAATAATTGTTAAAAAAAGAAATAGAGCTCGGGAACAAGGGAATAATGAGGGTGATGAAATTCAAGTTATTGTTGTGATTTAACTGTATTTGATTAAATACAGTAGTTTGCCGAGCCAGCCAACACCTTGAGAAACATGCTGAGTGCATGTGCACACATGCTCAAAACTCTGAATGGAGGTAGAAATGGAGGGGAAGGGTGAGACCAGCAGATGGCATAATGGTTACATCACTGGACTCCCACATAGTTAGTTGACCACAGTTTGAGCCTTGTACCTGGCGGCTTAAAACGCAAGTCAGGCTCATGTGCGTTTTTGCCCAAAATCCTGAGAGGAGAATGGAGGAGAAGGAATTGCACTGTGGCTATCCCCCCATGGAGTGATTTCTCACTTTCTATCTCCCTCTGTCTCTCTGGTGAGCATACATGCCCTATAGCAAAAATCTCTCTTAAAAAAAAAGTAATAGTGTAAAATCCAAATGGTGCAAAATAGCATATGATAAAAGACAAATTTTCCATCTACCCAGCTAACTGACTTTCTTATGTAGAAGCAACCACTGATAAATTTCTGCGTATATTTTCTTCTTTTCTTTTTTTTTAGAGCTATATATATATTTTTTGTTATAGGGTGCATATGCTCGACAGAGAGACAGAAAGCGAGAAATCACCCCACAGGGGGGATGGCCATGCTGCAATCTCTTCTTCTCCATTCTCTTCTTGGGATTTTGGTCATGCAGTGCCTGGCGTGAGTTTTAAGATACCGGGTCTGAGACTTGAACCATGGTTGACTATGTGAGAGTCCAGCGACATAACCATTATGCCATCTGCTGGTCCCATTGTGTATATTTTCTAGTAGGATGTGTGAGCATGTGTGCTAGGGAATATAGTAGTATTCTTTTGTTTGGATGGGCATTTAAAATATTTACCATCCTGCTACAACATTGTAATACAATGAATATCCCTGTGTGTTTATAATCTTGCACATGACAGTCTATCTTTAGGATAAATTCCTAGAAGTACAGTTGCTGGGTTGAAGGACATACACTGTTTAAACTTTGATAGATTCTGTTAAATTGCCCTCCATAGCAGTTGTACAAATATATGTGCTTTCTTGTTCTCTTGGTAACAGAGGGTTATCAAACTTTAAAAAAATTGTTAATAGGAATATTTTTCTTAAGCATATTTTCAGTAGGTATAAAAACCATACTTTTTTTTTTTTTAAAAGAGGTTTTCACTATAGGGCGCAAGTGCTCGCCAGAAGGACAGAGAGAGACAGAAAGAGAGAAATCATCTCCGAGGGGGGATGGCCATGCTGCCAATCCCTTCTCCTCCATTCTCCTCTTGGGACCTTGGGCATGCACACACACACGCGCCCAGCGTGAGTTTAAGCCATTGGGTCCGGGACTCAAACTGCAGTCGACTACATGGGAGTCCAAGCGACATAGCCATTACACCAATTGCTGGTCCTATACTTGTTTTTTTAATCCATAATGTCTGTTTATATTTTTTGTTTGTTTTTCAATTGGGATGTTTTATATTGTTTATAGTAACTCTGGTTTTTAAGGAAATTCGTTCTTAGTCTTTGAAATATGTTGCAGATATTTTAAATCTGTAAACTTGTTTAGAGTATATCTGTTTACCTGAAATTAAATGTTTCGTAGTTAAATTTGTCAGTCTTTTTTGGATTCTAGGTTTTGCATAATAACAAAAGTCTTCCTTATTTTAGTATCATTTCTAATTAAAATTAAAATGAGGGCCAGCAGGTAGTGTGGAGGTTAAGAGTGGAATCTCACAGGGCCAATCCTCGTTTGAGTCCTGGACCTGGTGGCTTGCTTTCTTACTTTCTCTTGCTCTCTCTTTTTTCCTGTCACTCTGATAAGCGCACGTGCCCTATAGCAAATTTTAAAAAATAACAGATAAGTAAAATTAAATAATTCTTTTTAAATAATTAAAATGAATATTCTTGTGTTTTCCCGTGGTTCTTGTATAATTTTATTTTTAAGTATGCATTTATCCATACAAAGTGTATGTATTTGAGGTAGGAATCTAACTTGACAACCCAGTTATTGCAATTTCCTTCATTAAGTCATCTAGCTTTTCCTACTGATTTGAAATGTCATCTGCAGGTATGCTTAGTTCCTACATATAATAATAATTTGGAGTTACTACTAGACTTTTATTCTGTTTATTAATCAGTTTACCATTTATACCTAATGAGCCCATTCTTTTGGTTATTGTCTTTCTCCATTCTACTTCCCAGAGTTTTCCTTGTTTGCTCTTCAATAAAATTTAGAATTAGCTTAACATATCCCCTTATTCTATCTTGTTGGTATTTTTATTGAGACTGCATTATATTTACAGATGGATTTGGAGATAATTGCCATCTATTTGAGGTTCAAGAACAGGATCTATCTACTATTCAAGAATTGGATACATTAATTTTTTATCATTTAAGTTTTGTTTTGGATCCCTCAATAATATTTTAAGTTTTTTTCATATAGACCTTTCACTTTTCTTGTTATGCTTATATTTTGGTTTTTCATCTTTCTTTTTTAAAATATTGCTATGAGACCGGGACCAGTAGATGGCGTAATCGTTATGTCACTGAACTCCCACATAATCGACTGTGTGGTTTGAGTCCCAGACCGAGTGGCTTAAAACTCATGCCAGATACATGTGTGTGCATGCCCAAGACCCAGAGAGAACAGAGGAGAAGGGATTGCAGCATGGCCACCCCTTGGGGGGGGGGGGAGAGGTGATTTTTCGTTTATTTTTGTGGCGAGCACATGCACTCTATAGCAAAAATCTCTCCAAAAATTTTTTTATGCTCCGAGGCCTGTGTACTCACTGGATCACTGATTCTATGATGATTTGACTGCTTACAATTTATAAGCTTTGATAATTTACATTATCCTAGAGAATTATCCATTCTGATTAGATTTTCAAAATTATCTGTGAGTGAAGTAGTTAAGCAAAATATTCTTTTATAGTAAAGAAAAGATTTTGTACTTTCTACTTTATATATGGGAGACCTTGCCCTTTTCTTTTTTCTTTTTTTTTTTTTTTGCGGGGGGAGAGGTTTTTGCTATAGGGCGCGTGTGCTCGCCAGAAAGACAGAGAGAGACAGAGAGACAGAAGGCGAGAAATCACCCCCCAGGGGGGATGGCCACGCCTCACTCCCTTCCCCTCCATTCTTCTCTCGGGATCTTGGGCACACACGCACACGTACCCGGCGTGTTTAAGCTGCCAGGTCCAGGACTCGAGCCACAGTTGACTACGTGGGAGTCCAGCGACATAGCCATTATGCTAGCTGCTGGTCCCTTGTCCTTTTTTTGTTGTCGTTTAGAACTAGCTCTTGGATTTTTTTTTTTTAAAAGAATTATTTATTTAATTTTATTTATTCATTCATTTATTTTAATTTGACGAGAGAGAGAGAGAGAGAGAAAGTGAGAAACCAAGCCACCAGGTCCAGGATTTGAACCGTGGTCGGCCATATGGGAGTGTCCAGCGCCTTAACCACCACGCCACCTGCTGGTCCCTCTTGGATTTTTTTAAGAATTAGTTCTATTATTTTCTCTCTCTTTTTTTTTTTTTTTTTTTTTGGTATTAAATTCCTTTTTGTAGCTTCCTATAGCTTTATTTTGTGGATGTTTTTCTATCTTCTGATGTTGGATGCTTAATTTTTTTTATTCTTTCCATGTGTTTAAATGGTAACTTTCTTCTGAGTACTGCTTTGTGTCCCGTGGGCTTCTTGTTTCAATTATTTTCTAACTACTTTACCATTTTATTTTTTATTTGTTTTCTTTAGCACAGAGTAGTTAATCCTTTTTAAGTTTTTCTTAAATTTTTCATTTATGTCTTTTTCTTTTTAAACTTTTTTTTGTGAGAGGGTGCTCGTGTTCACCAGAAAAAAGATAGAGGGAAAGGAAAAAGCACCTCCCATAGGGAATGGTCACCTACAATCCCTTCTTCCTCATCTCTTCCTCGTTTTGGACTTTGGGCACATGCACACACGTGTGCCTGGTATGTTTCTCAAGCCACCAGCTCCAGTCTCAAACTGCACAGTCGGTAACATGGGATCTGGGTACGTTAACCACCAGGCCACGGAGCTGGTCCTCCATTTATATCTTGTTACCAGCTTTGTGAAATACAATTCACATACTGCAGTTCACCCATTTATAATATACAGATCATGGCTGGCTCTGTGGTAGAGTTCTCCCTTTTAAACTATACAGTTCAGAGCTGGCTCTGTGGTCTGGCGGTTAAGGAAGCTGGATCCCACATGGTAGACCATGTAGCTTGAGTCCCGGCCCTGGTGGCTTGAAAAAACATGCCAAGCATGTGTATATATGCCCAAAATCCCAACAGAGTGGAGGAATAGAGGAGAAGGGATTGCACTATGACCACACCTGGTTGAGGAGTACTTTCTTCCTCTCCTCCTCTCTCTGTTTTTTTTTTTTTTTTTTTTTTTTTTTTGCTATAGGGCGCGTGCGCTCGCCAGACAGACAGAGAGACAGAAAGCGAGAAATCATCCCCCCGGGGGGATGGCCACGCAGCAATCCCTTCTCCTCCATTCTCCTCTCGGGATTTTGGGCACGCACGCACACGCGCCCGGCGTGAGTTTAAGCCACCGGGTCCAGGACTTGAACCACAGTCGACTACATGGGAGTTCAGCGACATAGTCATTACACTAACTGCTGGTCCCCCTCTCCTCCTCTCTCTGATATTTAAGGTTCATCCATGTAGCAGTTTAGTACTTTCATTTTATGGCCTAATAATATTCCGTTGTATGGGTATACTACATTTTATTTATCCATTCATCTGTTGATGGACATTCAGTTGTTTTTACTTTTTGTAATAAATAATGCTGCTATAAATATTATGTGTGGATTTCTGTGGACAAAAGTTTTCATTTCCCTTAGGTTTATACTTAGGAAAAGAGTTATTGAGTCATGTAATAACTCTATGTTTTATGTCTAATCATTTGAGGAATTTGCATGATGCTTTCAAAGCAACTAGAATTTTACATTCCCACTAGCACTATATGAGGGTTCTGATTTCTCCTCATCCTTGCCATCACTTATGATCTAAATTTTTGATTCTAATCAGCTTAGTGGGTGTGAAGTGGCATCTCACTGAGATTTTTGATTTGTATTTCCCCAAGGACTAATGATATCCATCACTTTTTCTGTGCTTTTTCGGCCATTTGTATGCGTTGACCATTTCTTCTTTGATGAAATGTCTATTTGGAGCTTTTGCCCAATTTTTTTTTTTGAGAGAGATTTTAGCTATAGGGCGTGTGTGTGTGCTCGCCAGAAAGAGAGGGAGAGAGACAGAAAGCGAGCAATCACTCCCTGGTGTGTGTGTGGGGGGATGGCCACACCACAATCCCTTTTCCTCCATTCTCCTCTCGGGACCTTGGGCATGCACACACACACGCCCAGCATGAGTTTAAGCCACCGGGTCCTGGACTCGAACCACGTGCGATCAACTACATGGGAGTCCAGCGACAACCATTATGCCAACTGCTGGTCCCAGCTTTTGCCTAATTTTTAATTGAGTTGTCTTTTTATTGTTGTAAGCGTTCTTTATATAGTCTAAACACAGTCCCTTATCATATGTATGATTTGTAATTATTTTCTTGTTTTGTGGTGGTTTTTTCACTTTGATTGTGTCTTTGAAACACAAAGATTTGATGTCTTTAATTTATCCAGTTTTTCTTTTGCTTCTTGTGACTTTGGTTTTATATGTAAGAATCCCTTGCCAAATTCAAGGTTCTGAAGACATCCTTGTCTTTCTTTAAGAGTTTCATAGTTTTGCTCATACATTTATGACCTTTATCCATTTTGAGTTAATTTTTGTATATGGTATAAAGTGTAAGGGTTATTTCAACTGCCTGGACAGTAGTCCCATCACTACTTGTTGAAACACTATTCTTTCTCCATTAGACAGTTGTGGCACCTTTGTCAAAATCAGTTGACCATAAAAGTATGGGTTTATTTTTGCATTTTCAATTCTAATTCCATTTATCTGTATATTTCTCTGCCAGTACCACCAATTATTACTGCTTTGTAGTAAGCTTCGAAATCAGAAAGCATAAGTTCTCCCACTTTCTTCTTCTTATGGAGGTTATTTTGACTATCCGGGTCCTATGCAACCCCATAAAAGTTTGAGAATTGGCTTGGCTGTTTGTACAAAGACGTTGTCTGGGATCTTGATATGATTGTCAAGATAAGTCTTTCGGGAACCAGCAGTTAGCGTAATGGCTATGTCGCTGGACTCCCATGTAGTCGACCGCGGTTCACGTCCCGGACCCGGTGGCTTAAAACTCACGCCGGGCGCGTGTGCGTGTGTGCCCAAGATCCCGAGAGGAGAATGGAGGAGAAGGGATTGTGGCGTGACCATCCCCCATGGGGGGTGATTTCTCGCTTTCTGTCTCTATGTCTCTCTCTGTCTGTCTGGCGAGCGCACGCGCCCTATAGCGAAAAACCTCTCCGGAAAAAAAAAAAAAAAAAAAAAAAAAAGATAAGTCTTTCAGTCTAGGAATATGAGATTTTTTTCCCATTTAGGTCTTATTTAAATTTTTTTCAATAATGTTTTGTGGTTTTCAGAGTCCATTTTTGTCTTGCTTGCTTTTCTTAAATTAATCCTGTTATCTATGTCTTTCACAGTGTTTTTAACAGTGTCTGTATACTCCTTTGTGCTACTAGGAATGAAGAGTTCATTTCTGTGTAATTTATTTTTCTCTTCCCCTTTTTGTTTTCTGACTGTTTATGTTTTCTTTCTGTTGTTTATTTTCATTGGACTAGAATCTCTTTAAGTCTTTCCCGTACTTCAGGCATTACTAATTTTGGTAAGTCTTAATTGTCACTTTATCTATACTGTCACTGTAAAAGGAATCTAAGCTCATTATTAAAATTTGGAAAATACAGAAAAATGGAAACAATGGGAAAATCTTCTATAGGGATTCCACTTAAAGACAACGATATGAACATTTTGATATTTTGCTTTCTTTTTAGTTTTTATCACTGAATTTTGTTTTAATACTATATAAGTAATTGCATATCACCAGTAGGATCTCTGGACTCCCTTTTTTTTAAAAAAAAAAAAAAAAGAACTATTTTATTTAACTTTATTTTATTTATTTATTTATTTTAATTTGACCAGAGAGAGAGACAGAGAGAGAAAGCAAGCTGCCTGGTCTGGGATTTGAACCACAGTCAGCCATATGGGAATCCAGAGCCCTTAACCACCACGCTACCTGCCAGCCTCATCTGGAGCCTCTAAAAATTGTGCTGTATTTAAATGTTTTTCTTACAAGCTTTGTTTATGTTTTCTGTTATTTTATCAGGTGGGATTTGTTTCTCCTTAGTTTACCATATGGATAACCTTTTAGATTTTTTTAAAAGAATTATTTTTTCCATTTGTTATTAGTTTTTAATTTGACCAGGGAGAGACAGTGAGAGAAAGGGAGAAAGAAAGTCACCAGATCTGGGGCTCAAACTGCAGTTAGCCATGTGGGAATGCAGTGCTTTCAATCACCACACCACCTGCTGGCCCCCTAGAGTTTTTTTGAGCTGATGATCCACTTTACTTCCCACAGCCAAACTTTCAGAAAAAATAGACTCTTGTTTATTTTAATTTCCTTTTTTTCTCTTCGATCTATTGCAGTCTCACTTCTGCCTCCATCATTCTTCTCTTCTGCCTCCATCATTCTTCTCACGTGCACTTGCTAAGGTAATAATATCTTAATTGCTGTCTCCAGTAGATATTGCTTAGTCTTCATCCTGCTCAGCTTATCTAGAATTTGGTTTGAACTACCTCCCATGGTAGATCCTGGAACTGTAATTAGACTGAGTCCCCCCTAAAGCCTCGTAGTTATCTTTTGAACTTCTCATTAGTTTTCCTTTATCTGGCTCCCAGTGTTGGTACCCGAGTGTATCTTTTTTTAATCCATTTGTATTTTCCTTCTTACTCTTATATTATCTTGAGTGATATCATTAATACCCTGACAACGCCCATGTCTTATCTCCACCCCAGACCTCTCTTCTTGGTCTCTTTGCCAGTGGCCAATGGTACTTCCACCAAGTAACTGGTAAGTACTTTAAATCCAACTTGTCCAGAAAACAGTGTCATCATCCTTCCTGCCAAACCTGTTTTTAATCCTGTGCTCCTTATCCTGACTAATTTAATGGCTATATCAATTTAGTGAGTCAAGCCAGAAACCTGGGAATCACATTAAATTCTTTTGTTTTATTCACTCATTATTGAGTTGGACACAAAGTCTTACTGATTTTTTTCTTTTACCCCACCTCCCATTCTACTTCTCCCACCTCACTATTTATGTCTCTCATTTTATATTTCAATTATTTAGAAATATTTGTAGTTAATTGTTTAAAATTCTTCTTGGAACATGATAGGTTGGGAAGAAGAGAATTAAAAAACTTGTAACATCCTGTAGTAATCAGGATTATGTAATTACATAATCACGTAATCATGTGCTGTTTCATGATTCTGTACATAGGATTTCTTCTTCCTAGAGTGCCATTCTCCTAATTGTTTTATTTTTATTTTTTATTTATTTATTTTTTAATGTATAATCGGCGTTTTATTTTTTCCCCCAGAGGACAGACAGTTCTTCAGTCCTTAAAGACTCGGCTCCTTACATGGGTTTTGGTGAAGGGCGAGGGGCAGCACCCACAGGTCTAAATCGGGGTGGGGGTGTTCGGTCCTGCGAGCTTCCCGAGATCGGTTCCTGACTACCTTGCTATGAATGGCGCAACTCACACAGTAATGTAGCTTCACATACAGCTTGGGGAGCACATAGGCATCGAAGACACTTGCTTTGATGTCCCTGACGGCTGCGGCCTCTACTATGTTTCGGATGACGAACTTCTTAATAGCCTTGTCCTTGGGCACGCATAGGGCGCAGCGAATAGGCTGTACGTGGCCACGGCCCTTTTTGGCACAGCCGTTGTTCCTTCTTTTCTTCGTCATCTCGGAAGCGAGGCCGCGAGAGAGGCTCTCCTAATTGTTTTTGAGGATTAACCCAGTTATACTTTAATCTATACAACTTTTCACCTCAGTTCTCTTTCAATACAAATAGCTTACATTTATTAAGTAGTAACTGTGTCTGGTTTTCTTCAAGGTGTTTTATAAGCATAAATTAATTTCATTATCATAAACTTACAAGATAAGTACTTTTGATATCGTTTTGTGATGAGGAAACTGAGATTTAAAGAGAAGCTACCAGGCTTGCTCAGAGTTTGCATTGCTCATAAATGTCAGAGTTGGGGTTTAGATCCAGTCCGTTGGGCTATAAAGCCTGTGCTATTCTTTGTGCTGCCACTTTCGGATGTGCAAAGGATGGCAGTACTTAAACTGAATGGCAATTATTTGTACAGTATTTACACTGAATTGTAATGATTCGTTTTGAAATTATCTGCTTCCTAGCTCTGTGTTCCTTAGAGGCAAAAGTAATTTGTTATTCTGTCAGCTACGGAGCCTAGAACACTTCCTGGCTCATAGTAAGCTCAGTAAATATTTATTGGATGAGTTAGTGATTGTCGGCGTCCATAGTTATTTGTGTAAGAGAATTGTGTTTAGATTATTTTACATTAGTCTAAATACTTAAAAAAATTTTTACAAATGTTTATTTTCTATTATATATTTTAAAATGATTCTTTTTTAAAAAAGGATATTTATTCAATCCAGGGAGTGCATTTTGAAATCAGTGTAGTTAATTTCTTTCTTGAAATGTTCCGTGTAAAATATATGATAGAAAAGAAACATATTTAAAAAAATGTTTTTAGATTTTTGCCACAGGGCGTGTGTGCTTGCCAGAGAGAGACAGAAAGAAACAGAAAAAGTGAGAAGTCACCCACTGAGGGGTTGGCCACTCTGCAGTCCTTTCTCCTCTTTTCTCTTTTTGGGATTCTGGGCATGCATGCACACGTTCCTGGTGTGATTTTTTTTTTTTTTTTGAGAGGTTTTTGCTATAGGGCACGTGCACTCGCCAGACAGACAGACAGAGACATAGAGACAGAACGCGAGAAATCACCCCCCAGAGGGGATGGTCACGCCGCAATCCCTTCTCCTCCATTCTCCTCTCGGGATCTTGGGCACACACGCACACGCGCCCGGCATGAGTTTTAAGCCACCGGGTCCGGGACACGAACCACGGTCAACTACGTGGGAGTCCAGGACATAGCCATTACGCTAACTGCTGGTTCCCCCTGGTGTGATTATTTTCAGCCAACAGGTCCAGGACTCAAACCATGGTCAGCCATGTGGGAATCTAGCATGTTAACCACCATGCCACCTGCTGGCCCCCCAAATACTCTTTTTTAAAGTACAATTTTACAGTATCGGAAATAGTTGTACTATCATTTCGTCTGTGCCTTGATTCTATCCTTTCTGGATTTTCCAGAAAATTTTTGTTAATACTTTTTCTGTCTTGTGTCTCCAACTTCTTTCTCTCCTGCAGCATTTATACTTGCTTGAACTTTCTCTTTTGATCTCTGCCTTTTCTGTAATAGCCAAGTTCATGAAAGCATTGACTAGAGTTATTCTCTTACTGCCATACCTCCTCATTACTTCTCTGAAACAGTTCTTGCTAAAGTCACAAGTGATTTATTTGTATGAAATCAAATGGACATTTTCAAATCTCTATCAGATTTGATCTTTGTTCATTCTGAAACATTTCTTTCCCTTGGATTTCCTGTGTCAGGTCTTTTTTTTTCTTTTTTAATGTATCTGGTCTCTCATCTTAGTCTTTGCTCTTCTACCAGTCCTTAATGTATTGGAATTTGCAAGTCTTGGTTCTATCCCGCCACCTTTTTCTTTTCCACATCCATGATTTTAGGTTTCTATCCATATGCCAGTGAGGAACAAACATTTGTAATATCTGCCCAAATCTCTCTTCTGAGGGATACTTACTGTTTACATATCTCCACGTGCATGACGTCTACCTCTCCAGTTCAGCATATCTAAATCTGAGTTTGTCATCTCTCTTCATGCTAAAGTTGAAGGGTAGCTATTAGATCATTTTAAGCAAACTGATATAATGTGATTATTTTTTTAAAAGAAGAGATTTTTACTATAGGGCATATGTGCTTGCTGGAAAGACAGAGAGAAAAAATGAGAACCACCCCCCTCCCCCCGCCCCCGTGGGGATGACCGTGCTTATATAATCCCTTCTCTTTCATTCTCCTCTCAGGATTTTGGGCATGCATACACATGTGCCTGGCATAAGTTTTAAGCCTCTGGGTCTGCGATGTGAACTGACTGTGTGGGAATGAAGTGCCTTAACCACTACACCACCTGCTGGCCCCACAGTTGACTTTTTTTGGAGAGGTTTTTGCTATGGGGCGTGTGCGCTTGCCAGAAAGACAGAGAGAGACAGAGAGACGGAAAGCAAGAAATCACCCCCCAGGGAGGATGGTCACACCGCAATCCCTTCTCCTCCATTCTCTTCTTGGGATCTTGGGCATGCACGCACCCACGCCCGGCGTGAGTTTAAGCCACCAGGTCTGGGACTCAGACTGCGGTCAACTACATGGGAGTTCAGCGACATAACCATTACACTCCCTGCTGGTCCCACGATTGACATTTTTTTAAACTTTCTTTAGCAATTGTGTGGAGAATGGATTGTGGGAGGTATTAAAAATGAAGCAGGGGCTTTCTGTGCAGATAGCAGGCCCACAAGCATGGTGAATGTCCCTAAAGCCTGCTGGACCTTCTGTAAGAAGTGTGGCAAGCATCAACCTCATAAAGTGTCACAGTACAAAAAGGGCAAGGATTCTCTGTGTGCTCAGGGAAAGTGGTGTTATGACAGGAAGTAGAGTGGCTGTGGTGGACACACCAAGCCTATTTTCCAGAAAAAGGCAAAAACTACAAAGAAGATTGTGCTGAGGCTTGAATGTATTGTGCCCAACTGCAGATCTGAGAGAATGCTGGCTATTAAAAGATGTAAGCATTTTGAACTGGGAGGAGATAAGAAGAGAAAGGGTCAAGTGATCCAGTTCTAAGCCTCATCTTTTCTATTATGAAGATGACAAAATCTTGAGGTGAATGTTCACTTCATTTGATTACAGTTGGTCTATTTGTAAGGGAATAAAGTAATCAATAAAATTCCCCTTTCGGGGAAATTTGATTGATGTGATCATTTTTACTACTTGTTTTAGATTAAATCTGACTGGCTGAGCTCAAAAATAAATAAATAAATAAATAAAAAAGAAGAAGCAGGGAAGCCATTTAGAGAATATTGCAGTATTATTATTTTTTTAAATAATTATTTAATTTTATTTATTTATTCATTCATTTATTTTAATTTGATCTGAGAGAGACAGAGAGAAAGGGAATGCGAGAAAGCAAGCTGCCAGGTTTGGAACTCGAACCACCATCAGCCATGTGGGAATCCAGCGCCCTTAACCGCCATGCCACCTGCCGGCCCCATATTGCAGTATTATTACTGGCCGTCTGTATCCACTGGCTCCATGTCCATGGATTTAACTAACTATAGAATAGAAATATTTGGGGAAAAAATTGGTTGCATTTGTACTAATCATGTACAGACTTTTTCTTGTCATTATTCCCTAAACAATATAGTATAACAATTACAGTCATGCATCACCTAACAATGGGGATCGATTCTGAGAAATGCTTCTTTAGGTGATTTTGTTGTGCAACATTATGGAGTAGACTTACTTTCTTTTATTTTTTTTTTCTAGAGAGATTTTTTTTTTTTGGATAGGTTTTTGCTTTAGTGTGTGTGCGCTTGCCAGAAAGACAGAGACAGAGAGACAGAAAGCGAGAAATCACCCCCCAGGGGAGATGGCCTTGCTACAATCCCTTCTTCTCCATTCTCCTCTTGGGATCTTGGGCACGCATGCACACACGCTGGGCGTGAATTTAAGCCACCGTGCCTGGGACTTGAACCGTGGTTGGCTACATGGGAGTCCAGCAACATAACCATTATGGTAACTACTGCTCTCCCTCTAGAGAGATTTTTTGCTGTAGGGTGCATGCCATCTCTGGAGACACGGAGAGACAGAAAGTGAAAAATCACCCTACAAGGGGATGGCCATGCTGCAATCTCTTCTCTTCCAATTTCCTCTCAGATTTTGGGCATGTACACACACGGGCCTGGCCTGAATGTCAAGCCTCTAGGTGCAGTACTTGAAGTGCAGTTAGCTGTGTGGGAGTCCAGTGACATGATCATTATGCCATCTGTTGTCAGAACTTAATAAAAGCCTAGATGATAAAGCTACCACACACCGTGTAATGCAGTGGGACCACCATTGTGTATGCGGTTTTGTAGTCCATCATTGACTCAAATGTCATTATGTGGTCCATGACTATATTTACATAGCATTTACATTGTATTAGATATTATGAGTAATCTAGAAATCTAAAGTATCTAAAGTATGGGAGAATGTGTGTAGGTCATATGCACATACCGCACCATTTGATATAAGGGACTTGAGCTTCCACAGATTTGGGTATCCATAGGGCATGCTAAGATTAATCATTGGCAGATACAAATGGACAGCTGTGCTCTCATGAAGAAGTGAAGGTGGCTTGGGCTAGAGTATGGTGGTAAAGGTGTGAGAAATGTTGAATATGAGATAGATTTTGAAAGTAGCATCAACAGAATTTGCTATGAAATAGAAAGGAAAGAAAAGAATCAAGATGATTCTTAAGTTTTGTCTTGAGTAATTGGATGGTTGATGGTACCATTAAAATAGGAGGAACAGACTGGAAGGAGCAGGAGTGTAGGTGTAAATTAAAGGTTCTGTTTTGGCTATTGTATGCTTGAGTTGCCTATTTGGCCTCCAAGTAGAGGGTACAAAGCAGCAGGCAACTTTATTATAAATTAAACTTTAGGGACATGTGGAGGCTCAAGTTGTACATTTTGGAATTATTAGTACACAGATGTTTAAAGCCATTGTATTGGATAAGATCATCAAAGAAAATTAAAAGATAAAGGGAGGGCCCAGCAGTTGGCATAGTACTTAAAGTGCTGGACTCCCATATGGCCAACCATGGTTTGAGTCCCAGACCTGACAGCTTTCTTTCTCACTTTCTCTCTTTCTCTTTCCTCTGGTGAGCACACATGCCTTGTGGCAAAATTAAATAACAATAAAAATAATGATGTAAATTAAATTATTCTTTTTTAAAAAATATATTTTAGACCAGCAGATGACATAATGGCTGTGTTGCTGGACTCCCATGTAGTCGACCACAGTTTGAGTCTCTGAACCAGTGGCTTAAACTCGTGCTGGCGTGTGTGCGTGGTGCCCAAGATCCTGAGAGGAGAATGGAGGAGAAGGGATTGCGGCATGGCCATCCCCCCTGGGGGTGATTTCTTGCTTTCTGTCTCTCTGTCTGTCTCTTTCTTTCTGGCGATCACATGCACCCTATAGCAAAAACCTTTCCAAAAACCCCCCAAACATTATATTAATTAAAAAGAAAAAAGATAAGGCAGCCTAGGCATGTGGTACAGGCACTTGGGTTACTGCTGCATGGTGCTGGAGACCATGCGGGAAGGATCTAGGTTTGTATCCTGGATCACTCTAAAAATGCTGGGCACTCAGGAGCTTCCATGGGGAAGGATTGTGGTGTGAAGACCCTGTTGAAGTGTTTTTCTCTTTCATTCTCTCTGTGTTCACCTACCCCGTATGAAGGATATAAATAAACATTTAAAAGATCATTGGGCAGAAGATGGTGACTCTTGAAAGTGAGAAGGAGTGGAGAAGCAAACAGCGATCAGTAAAACGAGATGATGACCAGGAGTGCTTGGTTTCACAGAGAAGAAAGTGTTCATGAAGGAGGGAGAGGTGACCTTGTTGCATGTACTACCGAGTGAGATGGTGGCCTCTCTACTATTAGGATAGCTCTAGAAGTTAATGTTGGTATAGTAAGAGGTCAGGTTCTGGAATGGTGCCGCAATCCCTTCTCCTCCTTTCTCCTCTCGGGATCTACTATAAGCCACCGGGTAGCGATAGCTCTAGAAGTTAATGTTGGTATAGTAGACTTTTGAGAGTTGACTTAGTCACCTATTAGCTGTTTGTAATATGGGAAAATGTATTCAGAATTTTAAATTACAAACTAATGTGATAACTTAGAATTTTAAAATGTAGTCCAATTTTTAATAATTTATATATATGAGATCAACAGTTGACGTAATGGCTATGTCACTGAACTCCCATGTAGTCGATGCGGTTTGAGTCCTGCATCTGGTGGCTTAAACTCACGCCGGGCACATGTGCGTCTGTGCCCAAGATCCTAAGAGGAGAATGGAGGAGAAGGGATTGTGGTGTGGCCATCCCCCCTGGGGTAATTTCTCACTTTCTGTCTCTCTGTCTCTGTCTTTTTCTGGAGAGCACACATGCCCTATAGCAAAAACCTGTCCAAAAAAATTATATATGTGTGTATATATATAACTACATATATATACACACATATAATTTTAATATACTATACATATATACACACACACACATACACACACACACATATATATATATTTAAAATTATTTTTATTTAACTTTATTTATTTATTTTTAGTTTGACCAGAGAGGGACAGAGAGAGAGAGAGAGAAAGTGAGAAAGCAAGCTGCCAGTTCTGGGACTCAAACCACGGTCGCCATGTGGGAGTTCAGTGCCCTTATCCACCATACCACCTCCCTGCCCCAATAACTTGTATTTTTATTTAAAAAAAAATTGCTGTAGGCTGTTTACACTCGTTGGAGAGACAGAGACAGACAAAAGAGAGGGAAAGTAGGAAAGCATCCTCCATGGGGATAGCCATGCCTTAGTCTCTTCTCTATTTCTCTTCTGCTCCCAGCCCGTTTTCTTAAAAAGCTGATCTGGGACTTGAACTGTGCAATTAGCCATGTGGGAGCCAGCGTCTTCACTACCATGCCACCTTCTAGCTCCTAGCCTATATGGTTTTGAAGGTTCACTGTGCTTAATCTCCTTAAGCTATTTTTAAGACCAGCTCCTTCTCTTTTGTTTTTAAAAAGTCTTTAGTGGTTTTTATCCGTCAGTATCATTAGACTTTTTACCATTATTTATACTGGGCAAACTCGTAGAACACATATGTCTTATACTCAAATATATAAATATGATTTCTTATCATTGAACTCATCCTGCTCTCTTCTGATTTTTTTGTCATTAAAATAAAAAAAAATTATCTAATTTTATTTATCCTTGTTATTATCTTTTAATTTGCTACAGGGCACACGTGCTCGCCAGAGAGAGTCAGAAAGAGAGAGAAGTGAAAAAGCAAGCTGCCGGGAACCAGCAGTTAGTGTAATGGCTATGTCGCTGGACTCCCACGTAGTCGACCGCGGTTCGCGTCCCGGACCCGGTGGCTTGAAACTCACGCCGGGCGCCTGTGCGTGTGTGCCCAAGATCCCGAGAGGAGAAAGGAGGAGAAGGGATTGCGGCGTGACCATCCCCCCTGGGGGGTGATTTCTCGCTTTCTGTCTCTCTGTCTCTGTCTGTCTGGTGAGCGCACATGCCCTATAGCAAAAACCTCTCCAAAAAAATAAAAATTAAAAAAAATATAATAATAAAATTAAAAAAAAATAAATAAAGCAAGCTGCCAGGTCCAGGACTTGAACCACGGTCAGCCATGTGGGAGTCCAGCACTTTAACCATCACACCACCTGCTGACCCCTGTCATTAAAAGTTTAAACTCGGGAACCAGCAGTTAGCATAATGGCTGTGTCGCTGGACTCCCACGTAGTCGACCACGGTTCGCGTCCCAGACCCGGTGGCTTAAAACTCACGCCGGGCGCATGTGCGTGCATGCCCAAGATCCCGAGAGGAGAATGGAGGAGAAGGGATTGCAGCGTGACCATCCCCCCGGGGGGTGATTTCTCGCTTTCTATCTCTATGTCTCTCTCTGTCTGTCTGGCGAGCGCACGTGCCCTATAGCGAAAACCTCTCCAAAAAAAAGTTTAAACTAAAAAAAATGACATAAACAAGGTAAAATGCAAGTGGGGAAGTCTACATCATCTGTCAGTTTCTGGTGTATCTTTTCAGAAATAGAATTTGGTAGTTTATGCTTATATATAATTCTTATCTTAAAACAAATTAGAGTACAACATAAAGTACTCTTTCCACACCTTTTTTCTTTCTAAATAATTATTTTATTTTATTTTATTTTATTTATTTATTTTAATTTGACCAGAGAGTACAGAATACAAGAGAATGAGAGAGAGCAAGAGAGATGGAAAGTGAGAGAGCAAGAGAGATGGAAAGTGAGAAAGCAAGCCACCAGGTCCAGGGCTCGAACTGTGGTTGGCCATATGGGAGTCCAGCGCACTTAGCCACCATGCCACCTGCCAGCCTCTCAACACCTTTTTTTCCTTTAACTTAAAAATACATTTTGGCAGGAATCAGCAGTTAGCATAATGGCTATGTCGCTGGACTCCCACGTAGTCGACCGCGATTCGCGTCCCAGACCCGGTGGCTTAAAAAACTCACGCCGGGCGTGTGTGCGTGTGTGCCCAAGATCCCGAGAGGAGAATGGAGGAGAAGGGATTGCAGCGTGACCATCCCCCTGTGGGGTGATTTCTCGCTTTCTGTCTCTATGTCTCTCTCTCTGTCTATCTGGTGAGCGCATGTGCCCTATAGCGAAAACCTCTCCAAAAAAAATACATTTTGGGGCGGTGACCAGCAGGTGGCGTGGTGGTTAAGGCGCTGGACACTCCCACATGGCCGACCAGGGTTCGAGTCCTGAATCTGGTGGCTTGCTTTCTCACTTCCTTTCTCTCTCACTCTTACCCTCTGTCTCTCTCTAGTCAAATTAAGAAATAAATGAATGAATAAATAAAAATAAAATAAGTAATTATTTAAAAAAAAGAAAAAAAAAAATACATTTTGGGGATTGTTCTTTGTTAGTACATTTAGATTTATTTCATTCTTTTTCATAGTTGAAAGCATTGTGTTGTATGGAAGTACTATAATTTACCAGCCACCTGACTGGTGGATGTTTAGATTGTTTATGATTTCTGCTATTCAAAAACATCATTACAATACATAATGGTAAATATTGCCAACTCGGGACCAGCAGGTGGCATGGTGGTTAGGATGCTGGACACTCCCACAGGCAGACCACGGTTCGAGTCCCGGACCTGGTAGCTTGCTTTCTCACTTTCTCTCTATCTCTCTCTCTCTCTCTCTCTGGATGTCTCTCTCTGGTCAAATTAAAATAGATGAATGAATAAATAAAATTAAATAAAAAATAATTTTTAAAAAATATTGCCAACTTTCTTCAGGTTTTCTTCAAGTTATAGAATGTAAAACCATACATTTATATTTATCTCTTTATTTTATTCAGCTTTCCCATTCAGGTAGTCTCTTTTTAAAAACAATTATTAATTAATTTCTTCCATGAGTGAGACAGGAAGATGGGGGGGAGGGAGAGAAAGAGAGAGCATCCCCAGCAAGATTTTGATACTGTGATTTACCCACATACAAGCTCAGTCAGCCTTGATCATAGGAACACACTTGCCCAGGATACTCAGAGAGGTATCTAGACATGAGCTCAGAACCTTCTCATGTGGGTCAACCTCAGAATTGCGTTTTACCTCTGTGACACTACCTGACCGCCCCCACCCCAGTCTTTCAACTCCTTATGTCTTATCACTATAATAATACAGGAGGACTTCAAAAAGATTATAGAGGCCAGCAGGTCATGGTGATTAAGGCACTGGATCCCGCAGGTCTAATTTCATGTTTTGAGTCCCAGGCCTGGTGACTTGAAAAACACACTGGATCCGTGTGCATGTGTGCCCAAAATGCCAAGCAGAGAATGGAGAAGGGATTGCAGCATAGCTGTCTCCCCTGGGAGGTGATTTTTCACTTTCCCTCTCTCTTTCTGTGTCTGTCTCTCTGGTAAGTTCACGTGCCCTATGGTATAAAAAGAAAAAAATGTGGAAAAATGGAATTAATACACAAACGGAATTAATATACAGGTTTATGTTGGTGCAAAAAATTGAAATCTATGCATAGTTTTTAAATAACACACATTTTCCATGAAATTTCTTTTTAAAAAGAATCATTTATTTAATTTTATTTATTCATTCATTTTAATTTGACCAGAGAGAGAGGGAGGGAAAATCGGAAAGCAAGCCACCAGGTCCCAGACTTGAACTGTGTTTGATTAACCGGTGGTTGATCACCAGCGCCTTATCTACTATGCCACCTGCTGGTTCTCCCATGAACTTTTTGGAGACTCCTTGTCTTAACGAGGCACCTTTTAAATTTGTTTATGGTAGAAAGTGCATGTGTGTACAAGAGAGAGAGAGAAGCACCCTTGATAGGATCTTGTCACATTGTAATCCCCTTTCTCCAGCCTTCTAGCTCCTCGGAATGCTGGGTGCCTGTGTGTGTAACTGGTTTGTTTTTCAAACTAACTTAGGATCCAAACCATAGTGGCCATGTGGCTTCCAGCACTGAAGGGTGCTAGCGCTGAGGATAAGACTGTCTCCAAGGACATATAATTAATAAGGGACAGAGCCAGGATTTGGATCCAGGCACCATGGTTCCAAAGTCCATGTTCTTAACTACTTGGCTATATTCTTCTCTGTCCCCAGTTCTTTCCAGTTCTTCCTGTTACTCCCATAGTTCAAGCCTTTACTGACTTAAACTGGATTGTATTAATAATACTTTTGCATCCCCTGTCTTCCTTTTCTTTTCCTTCCTGTACATAGAAACCAGATAAGTCTTCCTAATACACAACTGAGGTTATATTGCTTCCCAAGTCAGAATCCTTCAGTGCCTTCCTGCTGTTTTCCTTTTTAAAAAACAATTAGTTAATTTCATTTATTTATTATTTGTATTTTTAAATTTGCTACAGGACATGTGTGCTTACCGGAGAGAGACAGAGAGAAAGGGAAAGTGAGAAACCAAGCCACTAGGTCTAGGACTTGAGCTGTGGTCTGCCATGTGGGAGTCCAGGGCAAAACTACCGTGTCACCTGCTGACCCCTGCTGCTGTTTTCTTTCATATTCTCTGTATGTCAGTGAATTTGCTCTAGGTTGTGTCTAAGGTGTGATCACTGAATTGTCTGTAAGACTAGGTAAGTTTAAAGTATGATGACTAGCAAGAAATAAAAAAATGATCTTTGGATTTGAATAGTGCCTTTTCCATAGGGCGTGTGCCAAAAAGACAGAGACAGAGAGACAGAAAGCGAGAAATCACCCCCCAGGGGGATGGCCACACTACAGTCCCTTCTCCATTCTCCTCTTGGGATCCTGGGCACGCATGCACATGCGCCTGGCGTGAGTTTAAGCCACTGGGTCTGGGACTCAAACCACAGTCAACTACATGGGAGTCCAGAGACATAACCGTTACGCCAACTGCTGGTCCTGGTAGTTCATAGGTTATTGAAACATTTCTGATTTTATTGAGAATTGTAGAATTTTTAGAGCTTTGGAAGACCATTTAGCATATGTGTAATTTATGGTGTATTTATAGTTAATTCTTCCTATCAAAAGGTTAAACTAGGGGGCTGACAGGTGGTGTGATGGTTAGGGTACTGGACTCCCACATGGCCAACCACAGTTCAAGTCCTGGACCTGGTGGCTTGCTATCTTTCTCTCTCTTCCTTTCTCTCTCTCTGTCTCTGGCCAAATTTAATAATAATTAATTAAGAAAAAAAGGTTAAACTGGGCCAAAATGGTGGAGTTTTTATTCCAAAGTATTGGCTGCCATTTATGAACATTAAGAATCGATGGGAACCAGCAGTTAGCGTAATGGCTATGTTGCTGGACTCCCACGTAGTCGACCACGGTTCGCGTCCCAGACCCGGTGGCTTGAAACTCATGCCGGGCGCGTGTGCGTACGTGCCCAAGATCTCAAGAGGAGAATGGAGGAGAAGGGATTGCAGGAAAAAAAAAAAAAAAAAAAAAAGAATTGAATGATAAATGATGTACAGTGATAGAATGTATAAATAGTAATAAATAATAATAATAAAGAAAAGGAAAACATACTAACATACAAAGAATCGAATGATACTATTTTAAATCAGAATTTTTTATGTTTATTAGATTCAGATTAAATATTTTAATCTAACACAGGCTTATTATAATGCCTGATTGATATATGTGAGAACTTAGTTGTTTGTAAAGAAGAATGGTTCATTGTCACCTTTGCCTGTTAAAACAATGTTAACCTGATATACCTCTTTGTGTGCTTCCTTTTTTCCACAAAGACAAAACTCCTTAACCAATGAGCCTGTTTTTTTTCACTAAAGAGACTTGAATACCTTACAGTAAAAGAACTGCTTAGGATTTGAAGATGGTGTCTCAATGTGCCATGATTGCTTTGTTAGGAGGAAAGAAGCTCTCTGATAAGCCTGCCTCTTTCAAAACCTGAGAGTAATATCAGAGGAGACATGAACATGAAGCGAAAGAAAACAGAAAAATGCAGCCTGGCAGGGGAAAGCAATGTAAATCAGCCGTGACCAGGAGACTTAATAAATGACAGGAGTGTCAAGCAACAGGAAAGGCGAGAATCAGCAATTTCCATTCATTCATTATTTCTCTCTTAGTGCCCAAAATATTTAAAGTGGCTTACAAACATACATATGAAAACAGAATGTTTAAAATAAGTGTCTATGGGACGTGTGTGATTAAAGACAGAAGATAAAACACATCTGACGTCTGAGGGCAAATCGTCACCTTTGCCTCAGTAATGTACCTCCCTGCAAATGTATTAACGTTTCCTATGTGTGTATTAAGTGCAGTAGAAGTGAATGAGTGGTCCGCAGCCGCTCGTACCCTAGCTCAAAGGCATCAGAGAGCATGCTCAAGCTGCCAGCACAATTGTTCTTAAACAACATTTTTTTTTAACTCCTAAACTTTTTCTTTTTTTAAGGTTTTGCCATAGTGTGCCCTTGCCAGAGAGAGACAATGAGAGGGAAAGTGAAAAATCACCCTCCCAGGGGTGTGGGCACACCATAATCCCTTTCCTCCATTCTCCTCCTGATATTTTGGGCATGCACGCACATGAACCTGGCCTGATTTTTAAACTGCTGGGTCCAGAACTCAAACCGGTTGGCCCTGTGGGAGTCCAGTGCCTTAACCACTATGCCACCTGCTGGCCCCAAATTTCTAAACTCTTAAGGCATGGGAAATACATAGTTTTTCCATTTAGTTACAGTGACTTATTATAGTTTTGATTCTTTTTATTTATTTCTTTTTCATTTGCTAGAGGGTGCGTTCACAAATCTGAGTGAAAAAGGAGGTCAGTGAGAAAGCATCCCTCATAGGGGATGGTCATGCTGCAATCCCTTCTGCTCCATTTCTCCTTTCAGGATTTTGAGCATGCAGACACATGTGCCTGCATATTTTTCAAGCTGCTGGGTCCAGGACTTGAGCTGCTCAGCTGGGTATGTGAGATCTAGCCACCTTAACCACCACACCTCTGGCTAGCTGGTTTTGATTCTTACCAAAGTGGTGATATGGTAGTAAATGGAGATAATACAACATCTTGGGAGAAGAGAGCAATTTCTTTGGGGAGTTGGGAAATCACATCTTGCTTATTGAGAATCACTGCCTTTGGCCAGTAGGTGGCATGGTAGTTAAAGCTCTGGACTCCCTCATGACTGACGGGTTTGAGTCTTGGACCTGGTGGCTTGCTTTTTCACTTTCTCTCTCTCTCTCTCTCTCTCTCTCTCTCTCTCTGGTGAGTGCACATGCCCTGCTGCAAAACTTAAACAAAAAATTTGGGGAAAAAAAAGAATCACTGTCTTAATATTCATTCATTCAATTAACAAGTTTTTTTTTTTTTTTTTTTTTTTTTATTGGAACTAGTAGAGGGCATAGGGGTTACGACTCCTACATAGTCAATCGCAGTTTGAGTCCTGGACCTGGTGGCTTCAAACTCACACCGGGTGCATGTGTGCATGTGCCCCATATCCCTAGAGGATATTGGAGCAGAAGGCATTGCGGCATGGCCATACCCCCTGAGGTGATGATTTCTCGTTTTCTGTCTCTTTGTCTCTCTCTGGCGAGAGCACATGCCCTATAGCAAAAATCTCTCTTAAAAATTTTATTTATTGTTATTATTTTATAATTTGACCAGCGAGAGAGAGAGAGAGGCAAAGTGAGAAAGCAAGCTGCCAGGTCTGGGTCTTGAACCATGGTGGCCATGTGGGAGTCCAGTGCCTTAACCACTGTACAACCTTAGCCTCTAACAGGTATTTTAAGTGCCTCTATTTAGATATAACTTCTTGGTTGCCAAATTGAATTGTTAATAAGAACATTATTATATAGTGATTAAGAGTCATTTGGATCCTAAGTGCATGGGTTTGAAATTCAGATTTTCCACTTGCTAGCTAAGTGACCTTGTGCAATTTAATCTCTCAATGTCTTAGTTTTCTCATTTGTAAACTAAGAATCATAATCATAATTATCTTGTAGAGTTCTGGAGAGGATTAAATGAGTTATTTTAGCAGTATTATTGAGAAATGCAGTTATTTTCTTTTTTTAGTTGTCAGAGGTTTATATACTTGCCAGAGAGAGAGAAAGAGCGAGGGAGGGAGAAAGGACTCTTCCAAAGGTGCATGTAATGCTGCAATCTCCTCTCCTCCATTTCCATATCCTGGCAGGACTTTGAGCATGCATGCCCATGTGCCCATGTGTTTCTCAAGCCCCGGCCTGGGACACTAATAACAGTATCCATGTGAGATCTGCCCCCCTTAACTATTAGACTACTGGGCCAGGTATGCAGTTATTTCTATACATGTGATCTCACATGGCTCACTGCAGTTAGAATTGCCCTAATCTGCGATGGATGTGTTCTAAGACCCCTAGTGGGAGGTACGAATAGTACCAAACTTTATATATACTATATTTAAAAAATTTATATACAGGGGACCAGCAGGTGGCGTGGTGGTTAAGGTACTGGACACTCCCACATGGCTGACCAGGGTTTGAGTCCTGAATCTGGTGGCTTGCTTTCTCACTTCCTCTCTCTCTCACTCTCAACCTCTGTCTCTTTCCGGTCAAATTTAAAAAAATAATAATAAATGAATGAATAAATAAAATAAATAATTTAAAAAATTATATACATACTATGATACAGTTTAATTTATAAATTTGACACAGAGATTAACAACAATAACTAGTAATAATGTAGAACAATTTTAACAATATATTGTAATAAGAGTTTTGTTAATGTGGTCTCTTTCAAAATATTGTACTGTACCGAGAGTAACTGAACCCGGCCAGCAAAACTATAGCTAAGGGGGTAACGACTGTACGTGACTAAGCAACCCGTAACTCAGTACAATGCAGACTTAGCTTATATTTTGGTTTGCATTTTTCTGTATACTGCTTTGTTTTAAAAAGGATTTGAGATGGAACCGAAGCCTTATGAGGAATACTCTACATACAAGCAGTGTAACAGGACTAAGATTAGGGACTCAGAATTTCCTGTTTTGAAGGCAAAAGGCAGAAATTTTAAAATGAGAATATAAGAGTACTAGATATAAAGTAGTTAATATATTTTGATTCTCCTAAACTTAGTCATTTACTTAATGAATGGGTCACTGATAGTCCAAAGTGTACATTTAAGAAAGACATGTCTTGGGGCTGGCAGGCAGGTGGCATGGTGTTTAAGGGAGCTAGACTCCCACATGGCCGACTGCGGTTTGGGTCCCTGACCTGGTGGCTTGCTTCCTTACTTTCTTTTCTCTCTCTCTCTCTCTCTCTCTGTCCCTCTCTGGTCAAATTTGAATAAAGTTTTTTTTTTTTTTTAAATGCATCTTTCAGGTAGATATAGTCCCCTGGCTGTACTGGAGAGTAGAATGAAAGCTGTGGATTTCAGTCCTGCACTTAGACATTTGGCTTGAAGCTTTTAAAATTCCTTTTAAAAATAATTTTAAAATGATTATTACTGTTTTTTAATTTGCTGTGGGGTTCCTGTTCCCACTAGAGAGAGAGAGAGACTGAGAGAGAGAGGAAAAGTGAGAAAGCAAAGCTCCAGGTCCTGGATTTTAATTGCAGTTGGCCATGTGAGAGTCCAGTACCTTTAATCACCATACCACCTGCTGGCTTTTGAAATTCTTTATAGGAACTAAATTGTATAAAGCAGTAGGCTGTACTATGTAGCATAGTCACCTAAATCAGAATTCTTACATCATGTTCTCTGTCAGTATTTCTAATTATTGAAATATGTGTAATTGTTTTAGATTTATTTATTTATTTTTTTTAGTTTTTTTCTTTTTAGGTTTTTGCCATAGGGCATGTGTGCTCACCAGAGAGAGAGAACGTGAGAATTCTCCCCCTGGGCGGATGGCCATCCCTGTGTTTCCTTCTCCTCCATTTTCCTCTCAGGATTCTGGGCATGTGTGCACATCCACCCAGCATGATCTGGGACTCGAACCATGGTTGGCCATGTGAGAATCCAGCACCTTAACCACCAGACCACTTGCTGACCCTTGGATTTATCATTTTTAATGTAATCAATCCTATATCTGTATCATCTGTGCTTTTTCTTCATTTTGTTTTCTGTTTAATTCATATACTTTTTACTTTGAGATAATCATAGATTCATGTGCAGTTTTTGTTTTGTTTTGTGTTTTTGTTATAGGTGCATGCCCTTGCCAGAGAAGAGACAGACAGAGAGACAGAAGGAAAGAGAAATCACCTCCCAGGAGGACTGGCCATGCCGTAATTCCTTCTCCTCCATTCTCCTCCTGGGATTTTGGGCATGTATACACACATGTCTGGTGTGAGTTTGAAACCACTGGGTTTGGGACTCGAACCTTGGTGGGCCCTGTGGGAGTCCAGCGCCATAACCACTACACCACCTGCTGGCCGTCATGTGCAGTTTTAAGAAATTATATTTAGAGATCCATATACTCTTCATACAGTTTCCTGGAACAGTAACATCATTAATATTAAGCAGTGTACAATACTACAACCAGGAAATTGATACTTATGCAATTAACTTACCTAACACAAATTTTGTCAGTTTTACATGCACTTGTGTGTGTTGAGATCTGTACAGTTTTATCACATAGATTTGTTTGGCCACTACAATCAAGGTACAGAATGGTTCCATCACAAGGCTTTCTCTTGTTGTCTTTTCAGAGCCAAAGCCATCTTCCCTGGCAGCCCCCTGGTGACCACTAATCTGTTCTGTTTCTATGATTTCATCATTTCAAGAGTATTATATAAATAACTTCATACAGTATATAACCTTTTTTTTTTTGGAGAGGTTTTTTTGCTATAGGGCGCGTGTGCTCGCCAGACAGAGACAGAGAGACAGAAAGCGAGAAATAACCCCCCAGGGGGGATGGCCACGCTGCAATCCCTTCTCCTCCATTCTCCTCTCGGGGTCTTGGGCACGCACGCACACATGCCTGGTGTGAGTTTTAAGCCACCGGGTCAGGGACGCAAACCGCGGTTGACTACATGGGAATCCAGCGACATAGCCATTACGCTAACTGCTGGTCCCAGTGTATGACCTTTTGACATTGCCCTGTTTCATTTGACATAGTTCTCTTAAGCGTCATCCAAGTTGTGTGTATCAATAGTTCATGGATATACCAGTTTGTTTAATCATTCATTCTTTGAAGGACATTGGAGTTGTTTCCATGTTATGGCTATAATGAATAAAGCTGTTAATGAATATTTATGTATAGACTTCTGTGTGAAAATAAGTTTTCAGTTTTCTGGGATAAATGTCCAAGAATGTAATTGCTGAATTGTGTTGTAGGCACATGTTTGGTCTCGTAGGAAACTGCCATACTCTCTCCAGAGTGGCTATTACCGTTTTACATTCCTGCCACCAGTGTATAAATTATCAGTTTCTCAGCATTCTCTCTGGCATTTGGTATTATCACTATTTTAAAATTTTACATATTCTGATCAGTGTGTAGCATGGTATCAGATTTTTAAAAAAATATATTTTATTAAACTTTATTTTATTTATTTATTTATTTTAATTTGACCAGAGAGGGAGAAGGGAGGGAGAGAGAGCAAGCCGCCAGGTCCGAGACTCGAACTACAGTCAGCCACACGGGAGTCCAATGCTCTTAACCTCCACACCATGTGCTGGCCCCATAGTTTTGATAAAATCTCAAAACAAGGATTTTTTTTTTTTTAACAATAACTATTAGCAAGTATTTTTGATTTTATGAAAATTAGACAGACTGATTTCTTACATGTGTCTTCAGATTCACAAAGAATGAGACCTTTGAGCCTTATTCCCGTTGGCCCTGAGTAGTATTAATCTTTGGAATATTAACTTCAGTATCATCAGTAAACAGAGGCATCTTTGCGGGATAGCCAAAGGCACTGCTATGTTGTACACATGGCAGGTACTCAATATGTATTTGTAAAATGAGTATGTATTATGTATTGGAATTATGGGCTCGTCTGTGAACATAAACAATGTTGCTGTCAGGATATCATTATAAGGGTCAGCTAGCTATTAGCACCTTTTTTTTTTTGAAGTTTTTGCTATGGGGCTCGTGTGCACTTGCCAGAAAGACAGAGACAGAAAGTGAGAAATCACCCCCTAGGGGTGATGGTCACACCTCAATCCCTTCTCCTCCATTCTCCTCTGGGGATCTTGGGCACATACCTGGCGTGAGTTTAAGCCACTGGGTCCGGGACTCGAACCTCAGTCGACTACCTGGGAGTTCAGTGACATACCCATTACGCTAACTGCTGGTCCCGCTATTAGCACTTTTAAGGGCTGAGAGAATGGGCTATCTAAGGCAAAAGGAGATTTATCTTTTTCACTCTCATTTATTTAGGTCTTCTGATTTCTCTGAAGGTTTCATAATATTCAGTGTAGAGGTCTTACACATTATTTTTTTGATTTAGTCCTAGATGTTTATCATACGGTATTTTATACTATTTGATAACTTTCGATGCTATAATAAATAACCTTTAAAATTTTTTGTCCTATAATTCTCTGTTGATAGTTCAGAGAAATACAATTTAATTAATTATTTTTTAGATACAGGACCTAGCTATGTTGTCCAGGCTGGCCTCAAACTCACAATCCTCCTGCTTTAGCATTTTCAGTAGCTGGGATTATAGACTTGGACCACCATGCTTGGCTAATTATTATAATTTTTTTTAATGCATTAACCTAGTATCTAAGAACATTGTTAAATTCACTTCTTAGTTTCAATTTTAGATTCTTTTGAATTTCCTATGTATGCCATTATGTCATCTGTAAATAAAAAGTTTTACTTCTTCCTTTCTAATTTTTAGTCCTTTATTTTGTGTTTCTTTTATTGCCTTAATACTGTAGCTTGAATTTCCAGTATGGTTTTGGAGAGAAGTGAAGATAATGAGTATCCTTGTCTAGTTTCTGATTTCTTGGGAAAGGTGTTCAATATTCTTCGTTAAGTATAATGTTAGCAAGTAGGTGTGTTAAAGATAAATTTTTTTCCCTAAGAAGCTAAGAACATTTTGGTTTTGTTTTTTGCCATAGGGCATGTGCACTCATAGGAGAGAGACAGAGAAGGAAAGTGAGAAAACATCTAAGATTTTGCACATGCATGCACACGGGCCCAGGATAATTTTCAAGCTGCCAGATCTGGGACTCAAAATTCAGTTGGCCATGTGGGAATCCAGCACCTTTACTTCCACACCACCTGCTGGCCCCACTCATTTCTTGAAAAATATTTTATTTAACTTTATTTATTTATTTTAATTTGACCAGAGAGGGACAGAGTGAGAGAGAGAGAGATGGAAAGGGAAAGAGAGAAAGCAAGCTGCCAAGTCCAGGACTCGAACTGTGATTGACTATGTGGGAGTCCAACGCCCTTAACCACCATGCCACCTGCCGGCCCCATCATTTTTTTTTTTTTTTTTTATGTTTCGTTTTGTTTTTTAATTTGCTAGAGTGAGAGATGAGAAACCACCCTCCATGGGGGATGGTCATATTACAATCCCTCTCCTCCACTTTTCTTTCCCTTTGGGATTTAGACATACATGCTTGGCCTGTTTTTCAAGTCACCAGGTCTGAGTCTCAAACTGTGTGGTCAACCATGTAGGATTCAGCCACTTTAACCACCATGCCACCAGATGGCCTGAATTTTTATTTTTTAAAATTTATTTATTTATTTATTTAAATTTGACCAGAAAGGAACAGAGAGAGAGAGAGAGCGAGAGAGAGAGAGAGAAAGAGAGAGAGAGAGAGAAGCCGCCAGGTCTGGGACTCAAACCTCGACCATGTGGGAGTCCAGCACCTCTAATCACCATGTCACCTGCTGGTCCTGGCCTGAGTTTTTTAATGTTAAATCAGCTTTACATTCCCAGATTAAATTTTACCTGGTCATGATGTATGAGGGAGCTTCAAAATAGTCATGAAAAAATTAATTTAAAGTGAGTTTATTTTGGTGCAAAAAAAAAAAAAAGAAAAATAGGGAACCAGCAGTTAGCGTAATGGCTATGTCGCTGGACTCCCACGTAGTCGACCGTGGTTCGCGTCTCGGACCCGGTGGCTTACAACTCACGCTGGGCGCGTGTGCGTGCGTGCCCAAGATCCCAAGAAGAGAATGGAGGAGAAGGGATTGTGGCGTGACCATCCCCCCTGGGGGGTGATTTCTCGCTTTCTGTCTCTCTGTCTCTCTCTGTCTGGCGAGCGCACGCGCCCTATAGCGAAAAACCTCTCCAAAAAAAAAAAAAAAAAAAAAGAAAAAAAGAAAAATAGAAACCATGCATCATTTTTAAAAATACACATTTCTTTTTTTAAATTATTTTTATTTTTATTTTTTTTAATTTTTATTTTTATTATCATCATAATCTATATTACATTGGGTTACATATAATTTTACAGTGTATTACATTGCTTTTTCAAAAGGGAATGCCATGCATGTCAGTCAATACAGAGACATTAATCTCCCCACTTCATCATTCAATATCTTTTCTATGTTTTTCCCAATCATCATTATAAAACAGTCAATCACTATTTCTCATTTTGCTTGTAAAAAGACTTTACCCATCATGAAATATTTCTCAGACCAATCCAGTTGAGAATACTATACATGTCATCATCAACAGGTAATAAGCCATATCTGTTTCTCACTAACGTCCTGCCTCTCTATTGTTCTCTTGCTATCTTTCTCTATCCTCTTCTCCTCACCCCCCCATTCCACACTGTCCTATTCTCGTTAAGTACTTTCACTGCTTTTATGTCCTCCAATTTTTTGCTCTCTACCATAGAGTGTGGGTAGTCGGTATATATTGAGTGGATACATACAATATCTTTCTTTCATAACCTGGCTTACTTCACTCAGCAATATATCTCCGTATCTGACCACTTTCTATCAAATTCCAGGGTCTTGTTATTTTTTATGGCTAAATAGTATTCCATAGAGTTTATACCACACTTTTCCAATCCATTCATCAGTTTGTGGACATTTAGGTTGGTTCCATGTCTTGGCAATTGTGAATAATGCTACAATAAACATCGATGTGCAAGCACTTTTCTGACTGAGCGTTCTCCTGTCTTTCGGGTAAATACCCAGAAGCGGGATTGCTGGGTCAAATGGTAGTTCTATTTGTAGATCTTTAAGGAACCTCCATATTGTTCTCCATAGTGGTTGAACTAGTTTACATTCCCACCAACAGTGTAGGAGGGTTCCCTTTTCACCACATCCCAGCCAACACTTATCACTTTTTATATTCTTCATCTTTACCATTCTGACAGGGGTTAGGTGGTATCTCATTGTGGTTTTTATCTGCATCTCCCTTATGATGAGGGATGTTGAGCATTTCCTCATATGCTTTTTGGCTATTCGAAAATACACATTTCTGTGAAGTCCCTTATATTATCTAATATTTTGTTTAGGATTTTTGTTCCTAAGTTGGCAAGGGATATTGAGCTATAATTATTTTTAATTTAATGTCATTATCAGGTTTCTATATCAGGGTTATACTTGTCTTATTAATGAGTTTCTTAATTCTCTGAAAGTGTTTATATAGGATAGGTACTATCTATTCCTTAAATGTTTAGAGGGATTCACAAGTGAAGTCATCTGTGTTCTTAACTTTTTTTTTTTTTTTTTTTTTGGAGAGGTTTTTCGCTATAGGGCGCCTGCGCTCACCAGGTAGACAGAGAGAGACATAGAGACAGAAAGCGAGAAATCACCCCCCAGGGGGGATGGTCACGCCGCAATCCCTTCTCCTCCATTCTCCTCTCGGGATCTTGGGCACGCACGCACACACGCCCGGCGTGAGTTGTAAGCCACCGGGTCCGAGACGCGAACCGCGGTCGACTATGTGGGAGTCCAGCGACATAGCCATTACGCTAACTGCTGGTTCCCTGTGTTCTTAACTTTTTAAAAATTATTTATTATTATTATTTTTTAATTTGACCAGAGAAAGAAAGAGGGAGAGGGAGAGAAGGATAAAGGGAAAGCGAGAAAACAAGCCTCCAGGTCCAGGACTTGGCCATGTGGGAGTCTAGCACCTTAACCAGCTTGCTACCTGCTGGCCTCCAATTTTTTTTTTTTTTGGAGAGATTTTTGCTACAGGGCGTGTGCGCTCGCCAGACAGACAGAGAGAGGCATAGAGACAGAAAGCGAGAAATCACCCCCCAGAGGGGATGGTCACGCCGCAATCCCTTCTCCTCCATTCTCCTCTCAGGATCTTGGGCACGCACGCACACGCGCCGGGTGTGAGTTTTAAGCCACCGGGTCCGGGACGTGAACCACGGTCGACTACGTGGGAGTCCAGCGACATAGCCATTACGCTAACTGCTGGTTCCCCTGGCCTCCAATTTTTTACACAATACCTAATCTGTAATTTTCTAGCTTGCTCCATATTAATCACTAATTTTTTTTTTTTTTTAAGAGAAAGAGAGATTTTTGCCATAGGATGCATTCACCCATCAGAGAAAGAGAGAGACAGAAAGTAAGAAATCAACCTCCAGGGGTGTTGGCCATGCTGCAGTTTCTTCTCCTTGATTTTCCTCTTTGGATTTAGGGCACACACGCACATGCATCCAGCGTGAGTTTTAAGCCACTGGGTCCAGGATTTGAACTGCGGTCCAGGACTTGAACTGCGGTAGACTACGTAGGAGTCCAGCAACGTAACAATTACGCCATCTGCTGGTCCCAAATCACTTTTTATTTCCATCTAAACAAAATAGTCTTATGCTCTCCCTTTGCCCAACCTCCCTTCCTACCTCTATAATAGTTATTTTTTAAATATAATTTGAGAGTATACAATATGTAATTTTGAACATTTCTCCTTCCTTTTTTTTTTTTTCTTAGTTGCCAGGAGGGTATGCACTCTCACCAGAAGAAAAGAGAGAGAGAGAGAAAGCACCCCCCACCCCAATGAGGCACAGTCTCACTGCAGTCCCTTTTTTCTTCCTCTACTCTGTCAGAATTTTGGGAAGCACACATGTGCTGGGTGTGTTTCTTCAAGCTGTCAGGTCAGGATTTGAACCACAGTTGGCTGTGTAGGAACCTACTCCTGATGTACAGTACCTAACTACTACTCTGTGGGACAGCCCTATAATTTCAAATGTTAGTACAGTTTTATGTTTCGTTTTTTCCCCGATGAGTGCTTATTTATTTATTTGTTTATAATTTGCTGGATGGCACATTCACTTGCCAGAGAAAGGGAGAGTGAGAAAGCACCTCATAGAGCATGGTCATACTGTTTCTCCATCCTGTTCGGGATTTGGGGCACACATGCACAGGTGCCCAGCATGTTACTCAAGCCACTGGGTCTGGGGTTTGAACCGTGCAATCGGCTGTGTGAGAGCCAGTTCCCTTAACCACTAGGTCATGAGACGGGCCCAGTCAATGCTTATTTAGACTGGAAATTTTACTGGTTTCTTGGCTTATTCTTTTCTTTTACTTTGTTATTCTTGATTTTTTCTTTTTTTAATTCCAGGAGTATACCTTTAAGTAGTTTTCCATCAGAAGTCTGAGCAAAGCAATCTTTTTATGTCTTTATACAGCTGAAAGTGTCTTTCCCTGATACATGAACAAGAGTAGGTCTAGAAATGTAGGCTTAAAAATATATCCAGTTGTCCTGAGACTACTTGTTGAAAAGACCGTTCATTGCCCACTGAATAGTCTTGTCACCCTTGTGAAAAATCAATCAAACATAATTTTGAGTTTACTTCTAGATTCTCAATTCTATTATATTTTATGTCCATCTTTATGCTACTACCAACCTGTTCTGAATATTGACTCTTTGTAGTAAGTTTTGAAATCAGGAAGGGTGAGTCTTCTATCTTCCAACATGATTTTTTTTTTTTTTTGGAGAAGTTTTTTACCATAGGGTGTGTGCGCTCGCCAGACAGAGAGAGAGAGACAGACTGAAAGTGAGAAGTCAACCCCCAGGGGGGATGGCCATGCCGCAATCCCTTCTCTTCCATTCTCTCGGGATCTTGGGCATACATACACATGCGCCTGACATGAATTTAAGCCACCGGGTCCGGGACTCAAACCGTGGTTGACTACATGGGAGTCCCGCAACATAGCAATTATGCCAACTGCTGATCCCCTTCCAACATAATTTTCTCAAGATAAGTTTTGGTATTCTTTCTCACATTTTTGTATGAAATTTAGGGTTAACTTGTCCATCTCTGCAATAGCAGCAACAGAAGGCAACTAGGATTCTGATAGAGGTTGCTCAGTTCTCTTTTTTTTTTTTTTTTTTTTTTTGAGAGGTTTTTCGCTATAGGGCGCGTGTGCTCGCCAGACAGACAGAGAGAGACATAGAGACAGAAAGCGAGAAATCACCCCCCAGGGGGGATGGTCACGCCGCAATCCCTTCTCCTCCATTCTCCTCTCGGGATCTTGGGCACGCACGCACACGCTTCCGGCGTGAGTTGTAAGCCACCGGGTCCGAGATGGGAACCGCGGTCGACTACGTGGGAGTCCAGCGACATAGCCATTACGCTAACTGCTGGTTCCCCAGTTCTCTTTTGTATCTTAACTTTTTTTGAGAGAGATTTTTGCTGTAAGGTACATGTGTTCACTAGAGAGACAGAAAGTGAGAAATCACCCCCCAGAGGAGGGATTTCCCACTCTGCAATCCCTTCTCCATTCTCTTTTTGGGATTCTGGGCACACATGTACACGCGCCTGGCATGGGTTTCAGGCTTCAGAGTTGGGGACCTGAACTGCAGTTGACTATGTGGGAGTCCAGCGCCTTAACCACTACACCACCTGCTGGCCCCATCTTAACTTTTTTTAAAATTCTGTCTACTTTTTCATGTTTGGGTTTTGGTGTTATGCTCATTCATCTTTATTTGAATAGAGTTCTCGCTAGTCTTCCTGTGAATGTGACATCTGTCAATTGCAGCAGGTCTCCAATGATTTTGGACAGGACAGAATGTGTATTAAGATGAAGTGCAGGTGCCAGTCTCAGTGTGGCCGTCTATCATGCCTGGATGTTAGTATCCCCCAGGGTCCTGTCCTGTTTCTCCGATCCAAGTGTTCAGACTCCATTGTTCCTGCCTGGAGAGTGACATCTTTGTTGCCGCTGTTCTCCTTTGGGAGCACACACTTCTGTTCTATAATGCTTGACTCAGAGAAAGAATGGGGGAGGGGGCTGGTCTGCTGTGTAACTTCTATGCTGCCCCTCTGTCAGTCATGCTGTCATTTTCTTTTTTTTTTTCTTTTTTTTTTTTTCGGAGAGGTTTTCGCTATAGGGCACGTGCGCTCGCCAGACAGACAGAGAGAGACATAGAGACAGAAAGCGAGAAATCACCCCCCAGGGGGTATGGTCACGCCGCAATCCCTTCTCCTCCATTCTCCTCTTGGGATCTTGGGCATGCACACACGCACATGCTCCCGGCGTGAGTTTTAAGCCACCGGGTCCTGGGGCGCGAACCGCGGTCGACTACGTGGGAGTCCAGCGACATAGCCATTACGCTAACTGCTGGTTCCCATGCTGTCATTTTCTTAAATTGCTTCTGGTCTTCTGGCAGTCTCCTACCTCTGGGCTTGTTTTACCCTGAGCACCGCTTCCAGCATTTGCCTTCGCCTTGATCCGGGCATGGAGGACTGTGGTTTTCCCCCAGGGTCTGATTCTATCCACTTTTCATCTTTCAGTGATTCCTCATAGTTTTAATCTACTCAGGGTATTTCTTGCCTTCTTTGGTAATGAATTATTGTTTTAAATGGCTTTTATGTTATTTGGAAGATTTGTGGGGTATGTGAGCTTATGTGCAAATGTGTTCTGCCTACCATCTCCATGTAGTTGCTGACATGTTTATACTGAAGTCAATTTAGTAAAAAAGAGAAAAAAATGTTAAAGCCAGCAAAAAATAAAATTAATGAAATCATTGAAGAAAGTGTTATCTGTTTTGAAGAATTAAAACAATCACTAATGGGAGCCCGCAAGTGGTGTGGAAGTTGAGTCGCTGGACTCCCACATGGTTGACCATGGTTCAAGTCCTGGACCTGGTGGCTTGCTTTCTCATTTCCCCTCTTCTCTCTCTGTCTCTCTCTGGTCAAATTGAAAAATGATAATAATAAAATCAAATGAATAATTCTTTTAAAAAATTACTGATGATGATTGGCAGTTTGGGTATATAAAAATTTAAATGTCAGTGAACAGAAGTTCAGACCAGAAATATATATGAATTTGGAAAGGCATGTATTTAAAAAAATAAGTTTTTGTTGGTGATACACTGCTATGTTGCTGGTTTCTCTTTTTTCCTCCTGTTTGGAGTAAGGAGTTAAAAGTGGGTTCTGAAGCCACTGCCTCCCTTGTCTGAATAACCTCCTAGAAACGACATGTTGACAGTTATGCTGTCTGCTGAGAGAGAAACATGCCCAAGGTGCTTGACAAACTAAGAGAAAAAACAGGAGAGGGTTTTTGATTACAACTGTAGCTCAGTAATTTTCATTTTTATCTCCTAAGTAGTTTTATATTTTTCCATTATGAAAAAATAAATCATAGACTTTTTGGAATACCTGGAAGCGGTAAAAACGCTGTCTTTAATCATAACTGCTGTTAACACTTTGGTATGTCTCTTTCTCATATTCTTTTGGTTGTAACTTAAAAAAAATTAATATAGTATTGTTTTTCTTCCAGTCCAAAAGTAATGACTGCTTAATGAGAGCTTGGAAAATAAAGACCAGAGTAAAGGGGACAAAAGAAAAAAAAGCACTGATAATAACCATCCAAAGATAACCACAATTAAAATTTGATGTGTATCTTTCCTGTGTTTTTGATGAGTATATACAGACTTTTTCCTTTACTAAAATGGTGTCATACCCTGAGACCTTTTTGTACTTTGTATTTTTCATTTGTAATATATTCTGAATGTTTTGTCATGTTAATAAATACTCTTGCATATACTTTTTTCAGTGTGTACAGTATGAGCATATTTAAGTATGTTTATTTGGCATACTTACTTAACCATTTCCCTAGCACTAGACATTAAAAGTGTTTCTAATTTTTTACCATTATAAATAATACCATAGTTAATATTTTTGTCCATACATCTTTCCATGCATCTATGATTGTTTCTTTAGGAATAGAAGTGGAATAGCTGGGTCAAAGGGTATGTACATTTTAATGCTTTTGATACATAAAATGTCAAATTTTAAGCTAATCACTTGTTATATTCTGTCTTGTATTGCTATCTAATTGTTTTATGTGTCTGTCTTGTCTCTCTAATTAGGATTTGAGCTTCTTGAGGGCAAGGGAAGTTTCTTAGACCTGTTACATATCCTTTGGCAGTGTGGTTTAATGTGTTGGACTCAGGAGTCATTAACACATAGCATATTAACTTTAAAACAGTGGTTCTCCAGAATTTCGATGTCATAAACCTATAAAGTAAAAACATACATTTTTATTAGGGTAGATATAGTCATGCAAATTTTTTTATTTTTCCAAGAAAAGATATAAAAAGCAAAACCAACTATCATTTTCTATCACATCATTCCATAAAGAATATTTAACAACAAAAATTTTCTAATTTCTGAAAAAAGGGCAGGCCTGTAAATGGAACATTTTTGACTTTCTGAAAAACTCACTGCCTTATCCATATTTTCTCATTTTGTATTGGACTGGTGACTTTGCACCTTAGCTTAACAGTGGACTATAGCCCAACTTTTGGGAACCACTGATGTACAAGATTCAGAAGATTAAAAGATAAACTCTTTTGCAAGCTAAGTAATTCTTCCTTTTGCCCACAAGTCAGTCTGTCTTCTCTACAATAGTCAGTACACATGTGCAGGCAATGCCATTTCATTACATAGAATCTATGTATCACTGTGTACAAGTTCTATAAGCAAACTCGACCTTGCTGATAAACATTTGAATGTATTCCCGATTAAAAAGTATTCTCTCTCTAGAGACGTTTGAGGTGGGCTCATTGTAGTGTAGTGGAAAGAAGGCAGATTTTAGATGTCGGAAGGCCTGGACTTGAATCCTGGCTCTGGCATTAAGCCACTTAATTTTCTTTTAGCTTCCTTCCTTGGAAAATTATAATGATAGTATCTTCTTCAAAATGTGTTTAGAGCCCCTGTCACAGCAGTTACTTCACTGTGATGTAATTATGTGTTTATGCATCTGCCTTCCCCCTAAGGCCATAAGCTCTTAAGAGAAGGAGTTGTCCTCCTTTCACAGCTCTACGCCTCACCTAGGGCTCCAGGTGTAGCAGGTGCTCAGTAAAATGGCCGTTCAATCAGTACAGGATTGTTGAGAGGTAATACATGTGGAAGTTCTTTGTAGGTTTTAAATGTTATGCATATGTCAATAAGAGCTATTTTTGGGAGCTTTTGAAAATTTTAGGAAAGAGAAAATTAAACCCCTTTAATAGTTCCGTAAATGCTTTGTGTTTTTCCTGGATTTTATAAGGAAAACAGTTTTAATTGGGGTTGATGTGAAACTAATTTACTTTCTTGGGAAGGCAGATGGAATAGGTGAATATTTCTCCTTCCCTCTGTGGAAGCACCAAGATATTAAATGTTTGTTTTATTTGGTTCCTATCATAAAATTTAATTATAGTAAGATGAGCTTATTTCATATTTAGGGAACGATGCCCATTGCTTTATCCTTTTAATCATGTAACTAGTAAAAGAAAGACACCAAACCTTGAAGACACAGGAGCCTGGTATGTTCAGTTAGTTTTGGTTAGAGCTCCTTTTTTGACATCACCAACTTAAAATGTCTTAATTTCTATTTGTTCATAAAGCTCCTGGTGAATTTTTGCCACAAGATGGCATTGGTGATTATTGAGTGCACGTACTGTTGAACCAGAATTTTGAAAAAAAGGTGCACATAATTGTTTGTGTTCTTTTGGGGGTAAAAGTTGAAAACCTTCATCAATGCTTATATATTAATTTAATTTTGACTTCTAAAACAGGGTTAAATGCTACTTTACATCTCTTTCTTTCTGTATTCAAGTATTGTTTTGTTCCCTGTTTTCCTGTCTTTATAACTACAGTAACTTTGTATTATTTGCCATGTGTTGTATGTGTCTGACTTATTGCTGATAATTGTGGTAACAGGTAAGAAGAAAATACGATGGGACCCAGTTAGGAGGCGCTTCATTCAGTCCTGTCCCATCATAAGGATCCCTAACAGGTTTTTGAGAGGTGGGTGATAACTAGCAAGAGATCTGTGCTTCATATGGGTTAAAGGGAAGTTTGAATGAATTTTCTAAACTCAAAATTCTAATTTAAAAAAAAAGTTATAAACAGCCTAAATTGGAATAGGAAAAGTCTATACTTAATTTTAAACCTATGTTTCGTATTGACCACTGTTGGAATTGTAATTATAACTTTTGGGGGAGCTAGAATCACTTAATGTGCATTAGATGATAGAAATAAATAATCTCACTGATATCAGTGGTGTGGTCACATTAGAAAAACAACATTAGAAAAAACTGCAACCACATTAAAAAAAGCTGTATAAGTAACTTATATAATATGGGTATGGGAAATAATTTTCTAAATAGAAGATTAAGAAGAAATAGAAGTTTAATAAAATAAACCTCTTGGGTCAAGTACCAAAAGTAGAAAGGTAAATAAAAGGGGGGAATATTTGTAACAAATGGTTAATATCACAAATATATAAAGAAGGTTAAAAGCAAAATAGGTTAAAAGCAAATGTCTAAAAAAGGTATGAATAATCAACTCATAAACTAGGAATACCAGTAAATTTGGACAAATGTTTATTTTCACTGTTGTTTTAAACATAACAATTAAGTATTTGTACCTATTAGATTGGCAAAGATTGAAAATAAGAGCAGCCAGTGTTGGTCAGGGTACGGGAAGGTGAAACTCATACGGAAGGAAGCATACATTTTATACAGGTTTCTGGTTCCGATTTGGCAATATGTATCAGAACCTTAAAAATGTTCATACCTTTTGACCTAGCAATTTTACTTTTAAAAATGTTTCATTCCTTCTGATTTTTCCACTAAAACATACTCCATACTTACAAAAAGAAAAATCTCAGAAGAGAGTTGCAAACTCTGGTTCAGGGGCCAGAAGGTGGTGTGGTGATTAAGGTGCTGGATTCTCATGTGGCCAACCACGGTTTGAGTCCCATACCCAGCGACTTAAAAATCACTCCAGGTACATGTGTGTAGGTGCTCAAAATTCCTGAGAGGAGAAGGGATTGTGGTGTGGCCATCCCCTTGGGGGGTGATTTCTCACTTTCCCTCTTTCTATCTCTGTCTTTCTCTCTCTCTTTAGGGAGTACATGTACTCTATGGCAAAAACCTAAAAAATAAAAGAAAGCAAACCCTAGTTCACATTATTTTTTTAGATATAACAAATTGTTATACTAGTATATTTAATGTTATAATTTAGACTTTATTAAAATTATTTATAAGCTAGTATATTTAATTTTAACTGAAGAGATTTCTAAAAAACAAAAAAATGAGGTAAAAATCCTGTGGCTGTTATAGATATTTCTATATCCAGCGCCTAACTTATTTTTACCACCCAAGTTTCAGAGCAGGAAATAATGAAATCAAGCCTAAATGAGTCAAGAAAAGATACTTGGGTGGTGTGCCACATTTTAACATAAATAGTTTTACTGATTAAAAATTAAGACTTACCTTTAGTATTATGTGACAGAAAAATAATTGTGCACATGTGGTCAAACAGGCATGTCTTGTTCTGTAACATTGTTTTCTTTTTTCTACTTATAAATTGAATGGTAATTTATTGGTTTACTGTGAGAAATCTAACAGGCTGAATAAAGCATAAATTAAACTATATTATTTAATTACTAATATAACTTATAATTAATTATGCTTACTAAATATAAGCATACTTATACAAAGAAATTGTTTCATTAGGAATCCAGTATAATAATTATGCAAAAAATATAAACATAAACAAAGGAAATAATGAAATAACTGGTTCTATCTGGGTGGTGGTATTTAATTTCTTTTTTATATAGTCTCTGTTTTTTAATTTTTTAATCATGGGGAAATAAAAGATTACACAGGTAAGTTTTATACTATTGGTTGTTTTGTAGAGACCTAAGTTTCCTCAAACAGTGGCTGAGAAAAGGATAGTCTTTGACCATGCTGAATAGCGAGGTGGGCAAAAACTCAGCATTAGCAATACCAAGATCCCTAGTGACCTTCTCTACATTAGTAGCCTTCTGAGTTGTCACCTTCTTCTACCTGTTACAGTGTTTGAGGCTGTTGACACCTGCACTTTCTTAAATTTTTCTCTTCTTTTGGGTTGCTTTACTGCACAGTCCTCAGTGTTTTCTTCCTACTTCTATTGTTCATTCTGTCTCCCTCTCTAGCTTCTTTCTTCCTACTCACCCAAGGTGGGCTTGCCTCAGTGTTCCGTCCTATCCATTATCTCCTCTGGTTGTCTCATCAACTTTCACAGGCTTAACTATCTTCGTTTGTTTGTTCCTTCATTCTTGCCTTCTTTGAATATTTCTTGATTGCTTCCTGTGTCCAAGGCACTGGGCTAGCTTGTTGATCTAGATAATAGAGAACTGGGTAGACAGACAATTACAGAATAATTGGAGCATACTTCTTTGTGGTAAGTGTCTTGATGGAACGGTGTGGCGTGGGAGCACGCAGAAGAGGTACCTGGTTCAGCTTGTGGGAAGAAGGGTGAGCGAGCAGTGGCCATCAGGATGACTTTCAGAAAGAAGGTACTTGAAAGCTGAGTAGATATTAGCAAGGGAGGGTTGGAATATCTCAAACCGTAGGGACAAGCAGCTTGAGTCGAAGCATTAAGCAAAACAGGGCAGGGTGCTTTCAGAGATCTATCAGAAGTTGAGCACAGTGGGAGAGATGAATCTGGGGAGGCCCAGTTTGTGTGGGGCACCACCCAAGGGGAGTTTTCAGGATCCGTTTTAGTTTTGTAGCTAGTGAAGAAATTTAATTGGAAGATCAGTTACAAGAGTGTTACAGTTACTGCTGTGAGAAATGATGGAGACTGAAATTAAGGGTTGGGAATGGAGAGTGGAGAATCAACTTGAAATATAAGGAAGTGGAATTCAATGAGACTTGAAAACTGATTGAAGGAGGGAAGAGTCTAACCCGTCTTCCAGCTTTCTGTGTGGACCATTGTACTGTTCACTAGGTTTTTATACAGCTGGGTGGAGGGCAGGTGTTAAGGAAAAGATGATAAATTCATGTTGTCTCCACACCAATAAGCATATATTTAACACTGTATCTAAAAGTTTCTTCCAGGGAAACCTCTTTGGCAGGCTTGCTTCCTTTTTGATTCTTTAACACTCAGTCTAACCGTCTCTAGGGAAGCTTCCTTGGCAGACCTGTCCCTTCTTAGTTCTGACGGCACCCTCTGTATACCTAACTGTGTCACCACTTACTGCCCCGAGTCACAGTCCTTTGTTTGCTGTAAGCTCTGTGAGGGCAGGGACAGTGGAGCAGTGTCTCTCATTTCCTTATCTGCAGTTTGCAGCACAGTGCTTATAGTCGGTTCATCATGTAGCATGTGTAATTATTTAAAAAGCCATCAGGGAATAGAATGGGACTAAAATTTTAGCATATTCTCAGCTTCTCTCTGGTGGTGGTGACAGTGAAACTAATTGTTGAGATTGTAGAAATGCTATCATTTACTGTTTCATTAGGATTTTATCTGTGCTTTTGAAATAGCCTCTTTTAAGCCTCTCACTTCGGAATCTTTTATATCACTTTTGTTGAGATGATTGAAGGTCATTTCATAGGCCTATTTTCTGGCATTAGATTTCTTCACTAGATCCCTGTATCTTTTCTAGGTGTTTCTACTAATTACGAGTGTGGTGAAGTGAAAATGAAATGAGTAGATTTTCATTATAAAATGGTGGACTGACTATACCCATTTATCTTCCTTCTCCTGAAAATGAAAAAAAAAAAAAAAGACATAAGGCAAAGAATAAGTAATAATTATATTAAAAAACAGAAAGGGGAGGCTTTGAAGCCAAATTACCTTTGTCTGAATCTAGGATCTATCATTTACCAACTTTGTGAATTTGGACAAGTTGCTTCTCTTTTTTGGCCTCAGTTTCCTCATCTGTAAAATTAAGATGATGATGATGATAGTGTCTATCTCCTAGAGTTATTGTGGAGATTAAGAGAGACAATACGTGCAAAACACTTAAAAGAGCTGTTTTTGTTTTTAATTGCCAGTGGGTGCATGCCCTCCCTGAGAAGGATGGAGACAGAGGAAGAAAGCACTACCCCCACCCCCAAAAAAGGGAACATAGTTGTGCTACAATCCCTTCTCTGTTTCTCCATTGGACCAGGATTTGGGGCATGCATGCACAGGCATCTGGCATGTTCTTCAAGCCACTGCAGCCATATTCATACTGAAATTCAGCCGTTTAGGACCTGGTTCCCTTAACCGTTAGGTTGGAGTTCTGAGGTTGAGAAATTTTTACATTTAGCCAATGTTGACTCAGTGTTAGCTGCTATTATTATTGTAATAATACTGGAAATTTTGAGGCATTTCAGGGTAATAGAAAAGCAGTTGGAATTATATTGATTGATAAACCAGCACAGACTAAAATGCAGCTCAAAATAGGTGTTCTTGCTGTGTGGTTTCTTAGTAGAGCTCTTCCCTGCAACCCAAAGTTTAGAGCTGGCAAGTAGAGGAAGGGGGAGCAGGGGGAAGCTGGAAGGTTGAACATCAGGGCAAACAATTAAAAAATACCTTCAGAACAATCACTTCCCTTACTCCTTCTCTCCCTCCCTTCAGATATGGAGTGACATTAGTTCCCAGCTTAAAACCCTGAGAGCAGCTCTTCAAGCAAAGTAGGGAGCTTACTTTAGGGAGGGTTGGGCAGCATTGCAAGCCTGGACCGGGCCTAGAGAAAACACGCATGGCGGACATGTAGGTAAAGGGCCTGTATAATGGATTTGGTGAGGATGGAGGAATGGGGAGGAAAAGAAAGGGCACTCCATCAAGGACTGACTTACACTCAAGGACAAGACCACAAAACTCCAGCCTGCCTGATTTTAGCCATGATAAGGCAAAACTGCCTCATTTTTCTCATCTTCCAAAAGAAGAGAAACCTGACTCACAATGTACCAAGGTACCTGCAGAGACTCAGAGTCAAACAGAACTTCCATTTGGAGGTTTTAGAGAAAAATTAATACAGCTGTTGAGGAAACACACATTTCTTAAAATTACCAACTAATGTAGCCCTTCATTTTTTAATATGAATAGGCAATCAAACCAGATGTTTGGGGGAAACTAGACTTGGGAGAAGGTGACTGAGGCAAACTAATAAAACAGTTTCCCATGGTAGAGACAGAGATAATGGGGAAGCAGAATGGAAGTTTGTAAAGTTCTCGTCACCGGAGGTATCTACACAGTTCCAAGGATGAATTGGATCCATAAATTAAAAAACCAGCTCCTGTGGATAAAAATGATTAATGAATTAATTCTCATTGGAAAATTGATTGCTGAAATAAAAATTCCATTGGAGGATTAAATAATAGACAGGCTTAAAACCAATTGCTTTTCAGAAGAGTCACGTAGAGAAAAAATGTGGACCATAAAGCAAGAAGACCAGCAGATAGAAAGTATATGAGGGAAACCCATACTTTGAGGATAGATCTAAGTTGTCCGGAATCTGTTTCATAGGAATTACAGAAGGAAAGATCAGACAAAAAGACGGATGAAATTAAGAAATAATATCTCGGGGCCAGCATGTGGTGTGGTGGTTAAGGCGCTGGATTCCCACATGACTGACTGGTTCAAGGCCTAGACCCAGCGACTTCACGATCACAACAAATAAATCGATAAATAAATAAATGTTAAAAAGTCTTAAGTAATATTTCCCTAAACTGAAGAAAGACTGAATTTTCAAGTATAAAGGATACACAAAAGACTATGAAGGAAAAATACAAAAGCAAACCAATATAAAGCACCTCTTTATACATTACTGAACTATTGATGATTCCAGAGGTAGAAAACAAATTACCTTCGAAGACTCAAGACCAAGAGCTGGACTGAACTCTCGTTTCCTGCAACATGTTTTGCTGGAAGATGAGTGCCTTCAGTGCTCTGAGGGGAAATTATTTTAAAGACAGAATTCTGTACCCAGCCCTGCTAATGCTTTTTTTTTTTCGTGGGTGGGGGGCATTAAAATAAATTTAAAACTGAAATTTTGTGATGTACACCCATTTTGAGAAAATTGCTTGAAGTGGTGCTCTCAGTAAAATAAAAAAATGCAAAAAAGAGGAAGCTTTGGATATAAGCAATAGTGTGCAGAGAAACCAGCAAAACTGAGTTGTGTGTATATAAAAGGACAATGAAACCTAGAATAATTTGCTAAGAGATTTCTAAAAATATACAGGAATGCCATAAACTTTTGTGTTTGTAACATTCTGTAACTATAAAATGAAACAGATCAGGAGTACTGCTAGAGGTCTTACCATTTTTTTATTTTAGAATTTATAGGTGTAATATCTATTAAAAACTCAAACACTTTGGAAATACATTTGGTCTTTATTGAAAGTATATATAATGAATTTGTACAAATCAGTAAAAAGACAAGACAGACATTTTAATAGAATAATATGTAAAAAGTCTGAGCAGGAATTTCACAAAAGGAAAAATCCAAAAGGCCAATACACATGAAAAGATGCTCAACCTCATGATTAGTGAGGGAAGTATATGTTAAAGCCATGGGAGGGACCAGCAGGTGGCATGGTGGTTAAAATGCTGGACATTCACACATGGCCAACCATGGTTCGAGTCCTGGACCTGGTAGCTTGCTCTCTCGCTCTCTCTCTCTCTGTGTGTCTATCTCTGGTCAAATTAAAATAAATGAATGCATAAATACAATTAAATAATTCTGAAAACAATTAAGAAAAAAGCCATGAGATAAATCTAAAAACCCACAGGAATTGCTAAATTAAAAGAACTGACAATACCGAGAATCAACAAGGATGTTGAGCAGTAGACATTCTCAGATGCTACTCATGGGTATGTGAATTAGTATGACCATTTTGAAAAACATGTTGGCCTTATTTAGTAAAGGTGATAATTTCCATACATGAAGACTCAAAAATTGCATTTCTAAGATTACTGTTAACAGAAATGTGGGTTTGTGCTTACCTGAAAACATGTACGGAAATTTTTTTTTTTTTTTTGGAGAAGTTTTCGCTATAGGGCGCGTGCGCTCGCCAGACAGACAGAAAGAGACAGAGATAGAAAGCGAGAAATCACCCCCCAGGGGGGATGGCCACACCGCAATCCCTTCTCCTTCATTCTCCTCTCGGGATCTTGGGCACGCACGCACACGCGCCTGGCATGAGTTGTAAGCCACTGGGTCCGGGACGCGAACTGCGGTCGACTACATGGGAGTCCAGCGACATAGCCATTACGCTAACTGCTGGTTAACAGAAATGTTTACAGCCACATTAAGAGCCACAAATTTGAAATAGCCATTCACACAACTTAGACCGTATACGTAAATTGTGGTGTGTAGTCATGCACAGAAGTACTATTCAGAAACAGAGACGAACAGACCATCTCTACCCCGGACAACATGTACGCGTCTCAGAAACAGCTGTGAGTAAAAGAGCCCCCCCCCAAAACCGGGGCCAGCAGGTGGCGTGGTGGTTAGGGGTGCTAGATTCCATGTGACCAACTCTGGTTCAAGTCCCAGAACTGGCAGCTTGCTTTCTCACTTTCCCTCTCTCCGTGCCAGTCTGGTCAAATTAAAAAATCATAATAACAAATGGAATTAAGTAAGTAAATATTTTAAAAAAAAACACACAAATACACTTCAAAACCAGGCAAAAATGAACAGTGTTGTCTACACATACATATGTGGGTATGATAAAGCTATAAAAAGATAGCACACTTTATTTTTATTTTTAAAAATAATTATTCATTCTATTTTTTATTATTTTAAAATTGACCAGAGAGGCAGAAAGGGAAAGTGAGAAAGCAAGCCACCAGGTTTGGGACTGAAACTGTGATTGACCATGTGGGAGTCCAGCGCCTTAACCACCTTGCTACCAGCTGGCCCTAAGATCGCAATTTTTGTGATTGTCATAATAAATCAGAAGTGAAGGGGGGGGGGACCAGCAGTTAGCGTAATGGTTATGTCGCTGGACTCCCACGTAGTCGACCGCGGTTCAAGTCCCGGACCCGGCGGCTTAAACTCACGCCGGGCGCGTGTGCGTGCGTGCCCAAGATCCCGAGAGGAGAATGGAGGAGAAGGGATTGCGGCGTGGCCATCCACCCTGGGGGGTGATTTCTCGCTTTATATCTCTCTGTCTGTCTCTGTCTGTCTGGCGAGCCCACGCACCCTATAGCAAAAACCTCTCCAAAAACAAAAGAAAAAAAAAAAGGAAGTGAAGGGGGTAGATTGGAGGGCATTGCATTTGAAACACAGGCAAGGGTGCTGGCGATATTCTGTTGACAGTTCCTGACCTGGGCGATGGTTACATGTTCCCTTTTAAATAATTTGCTAAGTTCTGCATTTATATTTATGTGCATTTCTGTAAGTGTGCTGTATTTTACAATAAAGGGGTTAAACTTAAAAAGCTAAGGTTCTATTTCACTTTTTTTTTTTTTTTTTTTTTTTAATGTTGCCAGAGAGGATTGCATTCGCCAGAGATAGATGGAGGGAGAGTGGAAAAGCAACCTCTTCCACCAAGGGGAATAGTCATGCCATAATCCCTTCTCTGTTTCTCCCTCCTTTCAGGATTTTGGGCACATGTGTACGTGCTCAGTGTGTTTCTCCAGCTATTGGGTCTGGGACTTGAACCATGCAATTGACCATATAGTATCTAACCACCTTAACCACCATGCCATGCACTGGTCCCTGTTTTACATCTTTATTCAACTTATTCCCCTTTCCAGAAGTAGGCACAGTTAATAGTCAAGTGTCTTTCCAGATGTAGTTTATTCTTCTTAAAAACCAAAATAGGGGATCAACAGTTGTAATGGCTATGTCGCTGGACTCCCATGTAGTCGACTGTGACTAGAGTCCCGGACTCGGTGGCTTAAACTCACACTGGGTGCGTGTGTGTTTGTGCCCAAAATCCAGAGGAAAATGAAGAAGGGATTGCGGCGTGGCCATCCTCCCGGGAGGTGATTTCTCACTTTCTGTCTCTCTGTCTCTCTCTGTCTTTCTGGCGAGCTCATGCACCCTATAGCAAAAACCTCTCCAAAAAAATAAATAAATAAAACCAGGACCAGCAGGAGACTTGGTGGTTAAAGCAGTGGATTCTCACATGGCTGGCTGCCTAGTTTGAGTCTCAAACCTGGTGGCTTGAAAATCACGCTAGATGCATATATATGCGTGTGTGCCCAAAATCCTGAGAGGAGAATGGAGAAGGGTTTGCAGTGTGCCCATCCCCTCTAGGGAGTGATTTCTCACTTCCCCTCTCTCTGTTTCTGGTAAAGTACACATGCCATATGGGAAAACAAATTATAAATATTAGGTCGTTGGGAAAGTCATGACCTATTTTTCTTTTTTTCTACGCAAAAATGCCTCATGGCTTTCCTGACAACCCAATAATTGCCAGAGGGTGCACACGCTTACCAGAGAGCCAGAGGGAGAGGGAGAAGGTACTCTTCAATGTGATAGTCATGCTACATCTCTCCTATTTTCATCCTACCACACCCCTGGGCATGCACGCACACATGCCCAGCATGTTCTATTACTGTGGTCTGCCATGTGAGATCAGCTCCTTTAACAACTAGGCCATGAGCTGGCCCCAAACGCCGTTTAGTCTTAATATTGTTAGAACAGTAATAGTTCATGTTTTTCAGAATGTTTTAAGGGTAATAGAATACAGGTCTCCAAGGAAAAATGAAAGAAAAGAAAACTTGATTATTTCAGTAAAATCAGAAAAGTAAAAAAATGAATTAAAGAATAGTAAATATTTAAGAAGACTGGGGTAAATCTAAATGAAAAAGAATCAAGATCAAATGAGATTTATCTGTGGAATGTATTTAGTTCATTATGTGAAAGGAGTATGTGTGATTTTCCGGATTCTAAAAAAAGCATTTAATAAAATTTGACAGTCTGTGTTCATTTTGTTAAAAATGCATCAAATTGTAGCTTTATGATATATGTGATTTTCTGTGTGTTACATTTCAATACAAATTTTTTAAAGAGAGGCTGGCTGGCTGACCGGCTTCCTTTCTTTTGCTGTAGGGTGCATGCACTCACTAGACAGAGATAGTTAAAAAAACAAACAAACAAAAAAACCTCAAGGGGATGATCACACTGCAATCCCTCCATTCTCCTCTAGGGATTTTGGACACACACACACACACACACACACACACACACTCACACACCCCTGTGGCATGTTTTTCAAGCCTCTGTGTCCAGCACTCAAATTGTGCAGTTGGCCATGTAGAATCCAGCCATCTCAACCACCATGCCTGACTCACCCCACAAATTTTGTTCTTAAAAACTATGCTCGGGAACCAGCAGTTGGCGTAATGGCTATGTCGCTGGACTCCCATGTAGTCGACCGCGGTTCGCGTCCCGGACCCGGTGGCTTAAAACTCACGCCGGGCACGTGTGCGTGCGTGCCCGCCCAAGGTCCCGAGAGGAGAATGGAGGAGGAGGGATTGCGGCGTGACCATCCCCTCTGGGGGGTGATTTCTCGCTTTCTGTCTCTCTGTCTCTCTCTGTCTGTCTGGCGAGCGCACACGCCCTATAGCGAAAACCTCTCAAAATAAAAAAGAAAAAGAAACTATGCTCATGGGGCTGGGATGTGGTGTGGTAGTTAAGGCTCTGGACTCCCAGATGGCTGACTGCAGTTTGAATCCTGGACCGACAGCTTGAAAATCATGCCAGGCTTGTGTGTACATATGTTCCCAAAATCCTGAGAGGAGACTGGAGGAGAAGGGATGGTGATGTGGCCATACCCCCGAGAGGTGTTTTTTCACTTTCTCTCTGTCTGTCTCTGGCGAGCACACACACCCTCTGACAAAAACCTTAAAAAAAGTAAAGTGCCTATTCTTGCTAAGGAGAAATATTTTTAGACATCCATGAATAAGATTTGTTTTATTGATAGACTGTGTATAAGAAACGGTAGCAAAAAGCATATATTTGGTAAAACCTTACGAGTATCCCCATTAAAGTAAAAAACAAAGCAAAGGTGCCCACTGCCATCTCCACTATCCAGAAACTTTGTTCTGGAGGTTTCAGTCGATATAATAGACGGCTAGGAAAAAGAAAAAAGAGAAGAGGTACATATATAGGAAGAAAAGAGCTGGAAGTTGTCACTAATAGCAGATGATTTAATTGTCAGTAAAATTCAAGATAATTAACCAACATAGCTAGTATTAGAGTTCAGAAAGTTAGCTGTGTAAAATTTAAACTTGTCGGACCAGCAGGTGGCATGGTGGTTAAGGCACTAGACTTCCACATGGCTGACCATTGCTCGAGTTCTGGACCTGGCGGCTTGCTTTCTCACTCTCTCTGTTTCTCTCTGGTGAGCACACATGTCCTATTGCAAATTAAAAATTAATAAGTTAAATTAAAAAAAATTAAACTTGCAAAGAAAAATCACTTTCCTATAACAACAGTCAACTGGAAAATAAGACTAAAGGGATATCCATTCACAATTGTGTGAACATTATAAATATATATATTTTTTTTTTTTTGGAGAGATTTTTCGCTATAGGGCGCGTGCGCTCGCCAGACAGAGACAGAGAGACAGCAAGAAATCACCCCCCAGGGGGTATGGCCACGCCGCAATCCCTTCTCCTCCATTCTCCTCTCGGGATCTCGGGCACACACGCACACGTGCCCGGCGTGAGTTTTAAGCCACCGGGTCTGGGACGTGAACCACGGTCGGCTACGTGGGAGTCCAGCGACATAGCCATTACGCTAACTGCTGGTCCCAACATTATAAAATAATTAGAAACAAACAATAGATATCTAAAACAATGAAACTCTACTGATGGATATCAAAGTAAATGGCAGAGATTATGTTCGTTCTTAGGTTGTACCTAATAAAATCCCCTAGAGGCTTTTCAAAACATTGAATTTTTATTTTGACATAATGTTAAACTTAAAGAAAATTAACAAGAAAATTTTCTTGTATCCTTCATCCAGACTACCCAGATGCAAACTTTTTTCCCCTTGGTTTGCCATAGGGTGCGTATGCTTACGAGAAAGAGGGAGAGAGACAAAGAGAGAGAGAGAAAGAAAATCACCCCCCAGGAGGAATGGCCTGGCCATAGTTTCTTCTTGTCAAACTGAAGTCACCTATGTGGGATCTAGCCACCCTGGCCTCCATGCTACCTGCTGGCCCAGATATTGGCATTTTATCTCATTTGCTTTATCCTACTTTCTATCTTCTCCTCCCTCCCCACAACCATACATAGAAATAAACCTATACATTTCATTTGAGAATAAGTTACAAATATCATGCCCCTTTATGATGTATTTCAGCATCTGTTCCTGAAAAACAAAGATATTTTCTTAAATAAGTGCAGAACATAAATCGAAATCAGGAAATTAACACCATTAATACTATAAACGATAGATAAAATTGACATGAAGATCTAAGTTGCTGGCCTTTTTTCAGATTTTGCCAGTTATTCTGATGTTCTTTGTAGCAAAAGAAAATCCTAGATCTTGTGGTTGTATTCAGATGTCATCTATCTTTAGCCTCCTTCTATCTTAAATAAGTTTCTCAGTCTGTGTCTTTTTTTTTTTTTTTTTTTGAGAGACATTTTTGGTATAGTGTGAGTGCACTCACTGGAGAGACAGAGAGACAGAAAGCGAGAAATCACTCCCCAGGGGCATGGCTACACTGCATTCCCTTCTGCTCCAGTCTCCTCTTGGAATTTTGGGCACATACGCACACATGTCCGGTCTAAGTTTTAAGCCGCCTGGTCCGAGAAGTTCAAGAAATATATATATGGAAAAGAAATCTGTAGTTATTCTCTAGAAAGAAAAGTTATCTTTTTACTCCCAGCTGTAAGACACACTGACAGGATGTCTCTTACTTAGAAAACACTGCTCAGATGCTTTCTACCTAACAGTTTAATTTGCATAGCTCATGAAATACTTGACAGAGCAAGCGAGTTAGACCAGCACTGTCTGATTGAAATACCAACAAGTGTTGGCCTAGCCATGGTGGCGCTGGATAGCACAACTGCTTGGGAAGCTGGAAGCCATGTGGGAGGCCCATGTTCAGTTCCCAGGGCAACTCAAACACACCAGCCACAGTTGTATACCTATGTAGGGAGACTGGAACAGAAGAATCAAGACACATTGAGACCCTGTCAAAAGTACCTATATCTGTCCCTTTCTTTCTCTCTCTCTCTCTTTTAAGAACTATTTTATTTTGGGGCCAGCAGGTGGCATGGTGGTTAAGGGCTCTGGACTCCCACATGCCGACCACAGTTTGAATCCTGGACCTGGCAGCTTGCTTTCTCACTTTCTCTGTCTCTCTCTCTCATATTCTGTTCCTCTCTGGTCAAATTTAAAATATAAATAAATAAAGTTAAATAATCCTTTAAGAAAAATAATTTTGTTTAACATTATTATTATTATTGATAATATTTTCCAATTTGACCAGAGGGAGAGACAGAGACAGAGAGAGAAAATTATAAAGAAGCCACCAGATCGACTTGAGTCACAGTTGGCCATGTGGGAGTCCAGTGCCTTTAACCACCATGCCACCTGCTGGCCCCTCTCTCCTTAAAGGAGAAAAAATTCAACCATTGAATAAAGAAAGCATGCTGTACGTGTGTGTGTGTGTATATATATATATATATATATATATATATATATATATATACACACACATTTACATATGCACACAACGGTATATTATTCAGTCACTAAAAACAATAAAATCCCATCATTTGAGCTAACATGGATGAGCCTGGAGACAAGTTAAATGAGATAAACCAAGGACAGAAAGATAAATCCCTTATGTTTTCACTCATGTAGAAACTAAAAAAGATCTCGTGGAAGGGTAAGAGTGGAAAGTGGAAGAGTGAGAATTAGAAGTTGGGAGGATTGAGGGAGTGTTAGATGTTGGGAACAAAATTAGAGCTAAGAGGAGCAAACTCTGGTACATAGAGTAGGGTATCTATAGTTAACAACAATTTACTATGTATCTCTGAGTAGCTAGAAAATTGATGATAAATGTTTCTAATGTGAAGTAATGACAAATGATTGGGATGATGGCTATGCTGATTACTCTGATTTAATCATTGTACATTTTGTTCTCATGTTGTAAAAATCACACTGTACCCCATAAATATGTACAATTATTATATGTCAATAAACAAATATGTGAACCTCAAAACTTAAAATTTCATAGCAGCCACATTGAAAAAGATTGTTTTAAAGGAGTGATCATTTTTATTTTTTAAAGTTATTGTATTTCATTTATTACCACCATTATTATTTGTTTAATTTGACCAGAGAGAGAAAGGGAAAGTAGGAAAGCAAGCTTCCAGGTCCAGGATTTGAACCATGATTGGCCATGTGCAAGTCCAGCACCCCTAACAACCACACCACCTGCCGGCCCCTGAAAAAATTTTTTTTAAAGGTGATATTTTAATGCTTTAATCCAGTATATTTAAAATATCATTTCAAGACCAGCAGTTAGCATAATGACTATGTCGCTGGACTCCCATGTAGTCGACTGTGGAGTCCCAGACCCAGTGGCTTATACTCATGCAGGGTGCGTGTGCATGTGTGCCCAAGATCCCGAGAGGAGAATGGAGGAGAAGGGATTGCGGTGTCGCCATCCCCCCTGAGGGGTGATTTCTCATTTTCTGTCTGTCTGTCTCTGTCTTTCTGGTGAGCACACGTGCCCTATAGCAAAAACCTCTCAAAAAAAAAAAAAAAAGAATTTAAAAATATATATTTCATTTCAACATATAATCGATATAAAAATATTTATTTTGTATTCTTTTGAGGGTGCCAAGTTTTTGGGGTCCGGTGTATTTTACATTTGAAGTACATCATCAATCGGGCCAGCCCAGGGCTCAGTGGTCATATGTGGGTAGTGGCCACTGTGTTGGACTGCAGGTCTGGACTGTGAGCTCCAAAGGACAGAGGTAGTTACTGTCTCGTCATTGTATCCCTAGCACCAAGCACAGCACCTGTTACATAACCGGCGTCCAATAATATTGTCAGCTTAATGAATGAATGAGGGCATAGGTACAAAATCATCCTTTCACAGTCTTCTCAACTTGTAATCCACATGGGTGAGATATTTGTCACAAAAATAGTTGGCAGTAAACTTAGACTGAAACACCTTCCCTGCTAGACGGCGATGTAGAGAAAATCCTAGAAGATATTCTTTATTTCTTTTTTTCATACTCATCCAGAAGTAGATTTAAAAATGGGCTATTGGTTCCAGGTATACAACAAATGAGTGAATGATAGAGATTCTTAGAGTTTCTGTCTATCGACCATAGCAACTTTCTTGTTTCTTCTTTAAGTGTGACTTGCTAATTCTTAGAAGTGTATGTTTCTTGAGAAGTCCATTGTGGAACCAAGGCTCTGTCCCTTAAATTGTGTATCTCCTAAGTATAATATCAAAGTCCAATGAGTTTGCATACTCTGTTGTTCATTCCTGTCACTGTTTACTTTGACCTGAAGCTCAAGAAAACAAAACTTATTTCATGTTCTGTACCTCCAGCTGTTTTAGGTGTTGTGGTGATACGGGATAATTATTATATATCATCTTTACCCTAAGGAGGTTATAATCTATTTGGAGAAGAAAAACAAACTGATGAAAGAGTAGAGAAAAAGATAAATGTCAAATTAGTTGATTCACAACTTTCTTCAGTATTTCTGTGTGTCTTAGGGTTGGTTAGAAAGGTGAATACAAGTACATTTCTTTCTTTCTTTTTTTTTTTGGAGAGGTTTTCTCTATAGGGCACGTGCGCTCACCAGACAGAGAGAGAGAGAGACATAGAGACAGAAAGCGAGAAATCACCCCCCAGGGGGGATGGTCACGCCGCAATCCCTTCTCCTCCATTCTCCTCGTGGGATCTTGGGCACGCACGCACACGCGCCGGCGTGTTTTAAGCCACCGGGTCCGGGATGTGAACCGCAGTCGACTACATGGGAGTCCAGCGACATAGCCATTACGCTAACTGCTGGTTCCCACAAGTACATTTCTTTCTCTTCCCACAAATAGCTCAGTCTCCTGGAAAGATAGGCATATGAACCAATAAACATATTTTAGCATAACAAATGTAATAAACCTGTGAAGCCCAGTAATATGTCCACATACAAATGAGGAAGGTGAGTCAGTGAAGCTCAAGGTAGTGGTTAAAAATAACTGGATTCAGGGATCAGCAGTTAGTATAACGTCTATGTCACTGGACTCCCACGTAGTCGACTGCAGTTCGAGTCCTGGACCTGGCAGCTTAAACTCAGGCTGGGCGCATGTGCGTGCGTGCCCGAGATCCCAAGAGGAGAATGGAGGAGAATGGAGGAGAAGGGATTGCGGCGTGGCCATCCCCTCTGGGGGGTGATTTCTTGCTTTCTATCTCTCTGTCTCTGTCTTTCTGGTGAGCGCACACGCCCTTTAGCAAAAACCTCTCCCAAAAAAAAGAATAACTTGATTCAAACCCAGGTAGGAGCTCTTCCACTCCATATTTTCTGTATTTCAAGAGATGGAGAAAGAAATTGAGTTCTCTATCTAAGATAAGTCACAGCTTATTAATAAATTTGCTGATTATGGTTTACCTAACAGATGTATTTACGTATTGGGTTATCAGAAAAGTCATATTTTTTCTACATAGAAATGTATCATGACTTTTCTAACAGCCCAGTAGTTATGTAGTCATCTTATTAATTGTGTGTATATACACTGTTTGAGTAGTGTCATACTGAATTGGAAGGGTGCTGGGGTTTTACTGATGAGAAAGGGCCGCATGGACTAGACTTAGAGGCAGTTCTACGACTAGGGATTGAAGAGTAGATGGAGTAGGCAGAGGTACAATGGAAGGACTCGGCTTTCCAAGCAGAGAGGTGACTAAAACAGGCAGTGTGAGTGTGAGAGGGAAGGCAGGACAAGGCTGGTGGGTGAAAGGCTTTCAAATACTGGCAGAGGACTTGGTGTCTGAGTAGTAAGGAACCATCAAAGACTCAAACAGCAGGGAACCAGCAGTTAGCGTAATGGCTATGTCGCTGGACTCCCACGTAGTCGACTGCGGTTCACGTCTCGGACCCGGTGGCTTACAACTCACGCCGGGCGCGTGTGCGTGCGTGCCCAAGATCCCGAGAGGAGAATGGAGGAGAAGGGATTGCGGCGTGACCATCCCCCCTGGGGGGTGATTTCTTGCTTTCTGTCTCTAATGTCTCTCTCTGTCTGGCGAGCGCACGCGCCCTCTGGCGAAAATCTCTCCCCAAAAAAAGACTCAAACAGCAGTCACAGAGGGGATCGGAGTGACTCAGTGCTGGTTTTTTGTTTTGATTTTTCGTTGCTCTAGCTCTGTGCGAGATTTCTTTTCAGTTCTTGTTTAAATGCATACCCTAAAAATTGGAGTTTTGATTACGCACACGTTTATTTGTATAACACATGTTTACTAGGTGTCTAGCATTGTCCTAAATATCTTTTTTGGTTTTCATTTTTTAAGGTTTTTGCTATAGGGCATGTGTGCTCACTGGTGATTGAGACAGACAGGGAGAGGAAAAGTGAGAAATTACCTCCCAGGGGGATGGCCAAGCTGCAGTCCCTTCTCCATTCTGCTCTTGGAATTTGGGGCACATACGCACATGTGCCTGGCATGATTGTCAAGCCACCAGATGCAGGACTTGTACTGCAGTGGGCCATGTGGGAGTCCAGCACCTTAACCACTACACCACCTGCTGGTTCCCTAAATATCTTTATAAGTTTTTATGTTTGTTTCTTCAGAGTGTGGGGGGCACCTCCAACAGGGCCTTCATGCCATGACCTGCGTTCTAGTCTCAGCCAGTCCAGGTCACAGGCGTGCATGCACATGGCTGGTGTGCTCAGAGAGGTCCTGCGGAACAAACCCAGGATTTTTCCCATGTGGGTTCAGTTATATAACCACTGTGCCGCCACCTGACCCCGTTGTTCTAGATGTTAATTAACATTGTACTGGTAGCTGTTAGAAGTAGATATATCTTAGGGGTAACAGACAACTGTAGTGGCTTCTTGTCCCATCCAGTATATACTTAAACATCCTTGAATCTGTAGCTATGCAAGGATTTATATAGCCTGGTATAAAAAATTGTAAAGATAATAGAAATAGTTTAAAGGTTGGTTTTTGTTTGTTTTATTCCAAAATAACCTTTATTTTTTGGTGAATTAGTTGATGTAATTTAAACTACAGAAAGTTTTCAAATATAAATAAATTATAGTAATAGTTTTTTTTTTTTTTTTTTTTTTTTTTAGTTAAGCTCTTCATAGGATGAAATACGTTTTTTGAGATATATATAAGGATTTTTTTTGAGATTTTTTTCCATAGGGCGCGCACGCTTGCCAGAAAGACAGAGAGACAAAGAGACAGAAAGCAAGAAATCACCCTCCAGGGAGGATGGCCACGCCGCAATCCTTCTCCTCCATTCTCTTCTCGGGATCTTGGGCACGCATGCACACGTGTCCAGCGTGAGTTTAAGCCACCAGGTCCGGGACTCGAACTGTGGTCCGCTACATGGGAGTCCAGCGATACAGCCATTACACCAACTGTTGGTCCCAGGATATTCTTTGTTATGTGCCATAATATCTGGAATGGTATTTATATTCTAAATTTTGCTATAACTTCTTGACAGTCAGTTTTCTTTTAAGTGTATAATTATATATTGTGGGAAAATCATAGGTTTTATGTGTTTGTATTTTTATTTATACATGACTCATTCACATTTGTGATTATATTTATGTAGCTGTCTAATATTCACAGTTTACTTTAGCTGGTCAGTGTTTTTTTCTACTTAAAGAAAAATAAGAGAAAATTTGTCCTGATAGCTTTTGAATTTTTAAACCCCTTCTCCTCCTTTTCTTGAGAATTCCAAGGTGTCAGCCATTTTCTTGACTTTATCATGTTATTTTGCCTCCCTTGGGGAATATGTTTTTATAGTTACCAAAACCCGAAAGTAGTCATATGAAAAAGAGATGGAGACTAGCTCCTTAAAATCTTAAGTAGTGACATGTAAATGTATAAAATAACCTAGGCAAATAAAAAATTCATCCATGTTACAAATCTTCCCTGATCCCCTTTTGAAGCTAAAATGGTTGTGACCTTATTCTGTTTGTGCTTTTAATCTGGTGGGCCACCTGTGGAAAACTGTCCTCTTCTTTTCTAGGCCACAGACCTCCACCAGCACGAAGTGGACATCGCTGTGTGGCAGATAATACCAATCTCTATGTGTTTGGTGGCTATAACCCAGATTATGATGAGTCTGGAGGGCCAGATAATGAAGACTACCCTCTCTTCAGGGAGCTCTGGAGGTACCATTTTGCTACAGGAGTATGGCACCAGATGGGCACAGATGGCTATATGCCCCGAGAATTGGCATCCATGTCACGTGAGTGCAAGCGATTCTGAACTTTTGACTTTAGGAACTGTCAGAGAGGCCAAGTTCAGTGTCACATGTTCTTTGTTGATCGTTTATCGCACTATAATATGATTTAGCCTGTTACTGGGTAGGCTTCTTACTATGGTAGTAATGTAACATGATGATTCAGACTACACCTGGCTTCTGAGTTTGAATCCAGCTGTGTGCTTTTGCTTGCTGGAGGAGTTTTAGCTTTAATTTTCTTTCCTGTAAAATGGGATTACTAATCAGGGGGATCAATATCAAGTGTGTGTGTACGTAGTCAGTCAGAATTCACTACACGATGCATTCATAATCAGGCAAGACTACACATTTCATTTATAAATTTGCACTTTATCGTGCACTCAGTATTCAGAATAAAGACAGTTATGCCAGGTTTATATTATTGTGTTGTGATGTGTCTGTCACTTTCTGTCTGGTATTTATCTAATGTATAATTTTTGTATGGATAGAATTCAATTATTCTAGTATGGTGTCATGTGATATCTATTGACAAATACACACCCTGTGGCACCACAACACACCACAAGATACCCACCTTTAAACTCCTCACTTATCAACCAGTTTGCTTAATGACCTAGTCACCGGAATGGAGCTCAGTCATTAAGTGAGAAATGCCTCTACTTCACACACAGTAGCTTACAACTTCCTATGATGCAGGTGCTAGAATGGCTGCCATTGTATAAATGGAGACACTGAGGCTTTCAAGAGGCCTAAAGCCTCTCTCAGGGTAATGGCTGAGAGTGCAGGCCCTGGAGCCAGACTGCCTGGGATTGTTCTTTTTCCCTAGCCTGGCAAGGTTCTTTTTAGGAAACCTTCAATAAGTTATCCAAACCATCTGTTTTCTCATCTTTAAAAATGGAAAAGATAATAATGGTTCCTACCTCATAGGGTAGTTGTAAAAATTAATTAAGGGAGGTTAAATAACTTTCCTCAGGTCACACTGGAATTTAAATCCATCTCTGGCTGGCTCCAGAGCCCATGCCGTTAACAACTGTGCTGTATCAATTAAAGAACTGATTTAAAAAGCCACCGAAGTAATACGGTAGCACTATTGCGAGGTGGGAGAGAAAGAAAGTGTACATTAGAGAGAGTACATGTGAGAGAGAGTGAGAGAGAGAGTGTGTGTGTGTGTGTGTGTGTGTGTGTGTGTGTGTGTATGGTAGGAGAAGAAGAAAAGATACTGAGAGGAGAAACACCAAAGTTATCTGCAGGATATTGGTGTGTTTCTTTTATCTGGTAGGGGATTAAAATGATAGACATCATAATTTAAAATGTAGAGATCATTCCCCTGGCAAAATCAGAATATCCTTTATCCCTTCATCCTGTGTCCCACTGAGTCTTTGCTAAGGCAAAGGTGACACTTCATTTTCCTCTGCTTTGCAGCATACTTGAACTGTCTTGAGCCACAGTGGTATGCCAGAGTTCATGTAATTTAGTATTGTCATACACAGTATTTAATGAATTCCACAAATAACTATTGAACACATGTCATATACTTAACAATAAACTACGAGATAGTCCAGATAGTAGAGCGAATTAGAGCTTTGTCTAAAGAACTTTGTAATAGTTAAATGTCAGTGGCTTGGGCTGTCTTTTTTTTTTTTTTTTAATATTTTTACCATAGGTTGTATGTGCTTGCCAGAGAGAGACAAGAAAGACAGAGAGAAAGTGAGAAATCACCCCCTTGGGGGATGGCCACTCTGCAGTCCCTTCTCTTCTATTCTCCTCTTGGGATTTTGGACACATGCCCACATGCACCTGGCGTGATTTTCAAGCTGCCTGATCCAGGACTCAAACCGTGGTCAGCCATGTGGAAATCAGCACCTTTACTACCACACGACCTGCAGTCGCTGGTTTAGGCTGTCTATGTAAACAGTAAAGCTGACGTTTTTGAGCTTCTCAGATATTCAGGATTTTGTGGGGATGTGTTTCAGGTGTATAAGTGGAATTTGTGCTTCTTTCCCCAGTCGTGCTGCATGGGAACAACCTGTTAGTGTTTGGCGGGACGGGCATCCCGTTTGGCGAGAGTAACGGCAATGACGTCCATGTCTGTAACGTGAAGTATAAGAGATGGGCTTTACTCAGCTGTCGGGGGAAGAAACCTAGTCGTATATATGGACAGGTACCAGTTTCTGGCCAGTTACGATTAACTTGTTACATTTATTTGTTTATATTTTCTTGTCTGGGGATGTCGTTAAAATACTTATAATGCTACCAATTTTTTTTAATGAAGAAAGAATTCAATGTGGTTAATTTTTCAGTTACGATATGAAATTATAATTTGTAAATCTGATTGCCTGCTGTTCCCTATTTTCTCCCTTCCTCTTTTTTTTTTTTTTTAAGGTTTTTGCCATTGGGCATGTATACTCGCCAGAGAGATAGAGCCAGTGAGAGGGAAAGTGAATAATCATCCTCCCTGGGAGAGGGCCACCCACAATCCCTTTTTCTTTCTTTCTTTCTTTTTTTTTTTTTTTTTTTTTTGGAGAGGTTTTTGCTATGGGCATGTGTGCTGGCCAGAAAGACAGAGACAGAAGACAGAAAGCGAGAAATCACCCCCTGGGGGAATGGCTACGCTGCAATCCCTTCTCCTCCATTCTCCTCTTGGGATCTTGGGCACGTACGCACATGCACCCAGTGTGAGCTTAAGCTACTGGGTCTGGGACTTGAACTGCAGTCAACTACATGGGAGTCCAGCAACGTACTCATTACGCCATCTGCTGGTCCCCCAAATCCCTTTTTATCCATTCTCCTTTTGGGATTCTGGACACATATATATGTGCCCAGTGTGACTTTCAAATGGCCAGATCTGGGACTTGAGCCATGGTCAGCCATATAGAAGTCCGGCGCCTTAACCACCACGCCACCTGTTGGCCCCCACTCTTCGTTTCTAATCCAATTTGGGATTATGATCTGATGTATATACAAATTTCTTTAGTTTAAAAAATATTATTGACACATAATAATTGTACACATTTACAGGGTATAGAATGATTTTTCAGTACATTATGTTATGATCATATCAGGATAATTAGCATATTCATCATATCAAACATTTGTCATTTCTTCTTGTTGGGAACATTCAAAGTCCTGTCTTTCAGCTAATTTGAGATATACAATTAGTTATTGTAAACTGTCCTCACCCTACTATAATATATAACACTAGAACTCGTTCCTCTTATCTATCTGCAGTTTCGTGTCTATTGATTAACATCTCTCCACCCTCCCATCCCATCTCCTCTACTCTGCCCAGGTTCTAGGAATTACTTTGTACTCTCCACTTTGTGAGGTCATCTTCTTTAGTTTTGGTGTGAATGGGAACAACTGGTATTCTTTCTGTGCCTGGCTTATTTCACTTAATGTGATGTCCTCCAGGTTTGACCATGTTGCCTAAATGTCAGGACTTCATTCTTTCTAATGGCCAAATAGTATGGAAGTTTCCTTAAATTCCCCACCATCGCTCCCATCCCCAGTGAGACTGGACTCCACTATGGTCCAGGTCTATCTTTTTTAGAGTGATATGATTCCTTGAAAAGCTTTCTGTCCTAAGTAGTAGACTTGAAGATTTCTGTACATGGCTAAGAGAGTTGTATGTGGGCCTGAGCTAAAACATGCAGATTACGTAGAGATTTTTTTAGTTTCAGTGCTTCATTCCTTAGGTGTGAAAAGTTATATCCAAAAGGATAGGGAGCAATCTGCCATGTGTCAAAGATTCTTAGAGAGAAATGGGCTAAGCTTAAAACAATCAAGATATGCTTATTTCGTGTCTACCTGGCATTAGGACTGAGAAGCAGCTCCTGAGCTTTAAGTTTGCTTTACATTTTTGGGGGGGGGGGAGTTTGTGTTGTAGGGTGCTTGTACTCACTAGAGACAGAGATGGGGGGATAGAGAGAGAGAAAGTGAGAAATCATACCCCAGGGGAATGGCCATGCTACAATCCCTTCTCCCTCCTCTCTGAATTTCAGGCAGGGACATATGTGCATGCTGCATGTTCTTCAAGCTCCCTGGCCCGGGACTCCAACTGCACAGTTGGCCGTGTGTGATCCAACCACCTTAACTACCACACTACTGGCTGGCCGGAAGGTCTGATATTTTAAAAGGTTAAAAAGTACAAGAGAATTTCATGAAACCTAACTTTAAGGTATCGAATAAGTTTCCATTTTTTACTCAAGTCTTAATGGTTAAGTCTTGTTCACCTTTCCTCATTACCCAGGCCATGGCCATCATCAATGGCTCCCTTTATGTCTTTGGTGGGACAACTGGCTATATTTATAGCACAGACCTGCACAAACTAGATCTCAATACCAGAGAGTGGACGCAACTGAAACCAAACAACCTGTCCTGTGATCTACCAGAAGAAAGGTGAGGTTCTAGGATTAAAGCATATTTATTCCTGCTTGTTAAGGTTTGGCCTCTTTCAGAGTGTTGGTGATATGAAGAAAACCCCCTGGTCCCTGTTAAAGTAGCCGACTGGCTGTTAGACCCCAGGTCAGTAGTAGAGAAAGGGCTTCTGGTAAGGAAATGGACTTCACCCTTTTAGAATGTTATTTCTGCTTACATTTCAGTCTTTTTGCATTAGGAAGATAGTAATACTTTGAAGACAAAACCAAAGGTAGCAATTATAACTAAATTTGATATTAGAAGCAAAACAATTGCTTTCTGGTTATTTTTCGATTCTCCTCCTTAATGTGTATATTAGGATTCTTTGGCTCATTTATTCACAAATACGTCGCAGTACAGGGCACAGTGCCATGCCCACAGTGATGCTCAATGAATATTGTTTGGATGGGAGGAAGGATAGAAAGGAGGAGGAATAGAAAGGTCATTCATTTTAAGTGCTCATTTTGAAACTCCTGAATATCACATTGTTCTCCCAAGTTGCCTTCTAATAGCAGTCCTTGGTGTTTCACTTTGCTAAGAAGCATTTGCTTCTTCTTAGAATTAAACCCACTGAAAAATTTGAAGACAATTTTTTCCCCTGTCATTTAAAGCAAAAACAGTAAACACTGTCTTTATTCACTATTTAGACTAATCCAATGTCTCTTTGTTGCCTTTAAATAAAATGGCATATAGATGCTAAGGAAGACTTTATATTTATTGTAGTATGTCCGTGGCTGATTTGTAGGCCTACCATGAGAGGACTTGGGAGATGGTCTGTTACTAGAGTAATTTTGATGTAATTTATTTTATCAGCACCAGAGCCTTCAGGGAAAGGAGAAAATATATTAAGTTTTTAAAGCATTTTCACATGGTTACCTTCTTTGAATCATTTTATGGACATATTATAAATCATTTCAGCTTCTAGCTAGACTACCTGAAAAGTTCTGGTAGGTGTTTCATATTATAGTCACAATTCTCTATAGCATAATTTTCTGCTAAATAAATATTTTCATTTGAAAACCCATAGTCTAGGGTCTCTAATTAAATATAGGGATGTCACTTTTTAAAACTTAGTAATAATATCCCCCCTTATACAAAGTTATTACAAAAAGGTTATAGAAAATACAAATAAGCAAAAAGAAGAAAGTAAAGAAAATTTAAACTCAGAAATAACCAGAATGAACCTTTTAGATGATATTCTTTTAGTAAATTTTTGTGCATTTTTGTGTATCTATAATTTTTTTATTATTGTTTTTTAACTTTATTTGTTTATTTATGAACAGAGAGAGAGAAAGAGGGCGAGAAAGCAAGCTGCCAAGTCTGGGATTCAAACCGTGGTCAGCCATATGGGAGCCCAGTGCCCTTAACCACCATGCCACCTGTTGGCCCCCATTTTTAATGGTATTATAGCCTATCTGCTCTGTTTCTTTGTTTTTTTGTTTTTGTTTTTGTTTTTTTTTTTTTTTTGAGAGGTTTTTGGTATAGGGCGTGTGCGCTCACCAGAAAGACAGAGAGAGACAGAAAGTGAGAGATCACCCCCCGGGGGGGATGGCCACACCATAATCTCTTCTCTTCTCAGGATCTTGGGCACGCACGCACACGTGCCCGGTGTAAGTTTAAGCCACCGGGTCTGGGACTCGAACCATGATCGACTACATGGGAGTTCAGTGACATAGCCATTACGCTAACTGCTGGTCCCTCTGCTCTGTTCTTTTCAGTTAGTGACACAAAAAGAAATTCTCAATATATTAACCATCTCATATACCTATATTCTTATTTGTTATGTACTAATCCATTTTATGTATATTCTGGAATTCATTTAATCAATTCATTATTGTTGAAAGCTTAGGTTATTTCCAGTGATTCTAATTTATTATAAATAATGATGTAATAAAAATCTTGAGCTAAATCTTAGGTTGATTATTTTTCATTTAACACATTGTATTGTATATTTTCAGATACAGACATGAAATTGCACATGATGGACAAAGGATTTACATCTTGGGTGGTGGTACTTCTTGGACAGCTTATTCTTTAAACAAGGTATATTTTTAAAAAAGAGAAAAAAATGGAGAGGGAAAAGGATAGAGGCATGAATCCTTCTAAGCAAGATAATTCTGTTACTTCAGGTATTTTAATTTTCGAGCAGGTTCCTCATCAACATTTGTTTTGTGTTATATGCTCTTTGTATTTAAGGCAGAAGTTTGTGCCCTTCTTTCCTTTCTAGTTGATAGTTGCCTTTATCACACGTTGAAAATACAGTATGATAATTCTTTCCTTTGGCTGAATGAGGAAAGTGAGTAAAAGAGAAGTAGAGTAACTTGAATGGAACAACTAGTTAGAACTGGAAACATGGCTCTAAGAATGTCACATCCCTATCAGCGTCAGTGCTATGTGTCTTAAAAGAGTAGGCGTGTTTAGGACTGCATGTCACTAACTCTGGAAAGCTCTGAGGGCTTTTATTCATCCATCTCTGTGGCATTTCTGAAATTTCATGGTTACATATCCCAGGAGAAATCTAGATTAGGCTACAGAGCTCCTGGTCTGCCTAGTAATCTTAATGATCTTTATAAGTTTTGTCAAACTGCATTCCCATGTTTTCTTAGCAACTCTTGCTTTCTTCTGTCATAAAAATGATACATGTTTGTTGCAGAAAATATACAAGTTGCAAAACAGTGCACAGAAGAAATTCAAGAATCACATGCATTTTTGCTTTTCATTTCTACTTTTTTCATTTCTGTTTTTTCTGTGAACTTTAAAAGTTGAAATCTCATATGTGCTTAATTTTCAACTGTTGCATGTAATGTTTTGTCTTATATTAGAATTAGGAAAGCTCAGAGAAAAAGCAAAAGGAAAAGGAGAAAGACATTTCATCCAAGAATATATGTTTGCACAGGCTCCTAAATAGGAAATCTGTATCTTTTGCTCTGTTTTGCTGTGCACCTAAGACTGTTTTGAAAAATAAAGTTTATTTTTAAAAATCAATTTTTCAGGCTAATTAAAACTATAGTTATTTATCAGTTTGTATATGTTTTTTTCTCTCTCTCCAAGATCCATGCATATAACCTTGAAACGAATGCATGGGAGGAAATTGCAACAAAACCCCATGAAAAAATAGGTAAATTAAAAGTATTGATTCATTTATGTGTATCAAATGTGTTTTATACTTTTACTTATTTTGGTAGGGAAAAAGTAATTTTATTGAGTTATATGGCAGATTGAACTGGTATTAGAAATGACTTATATTCCTTAACCCAATTTTTCTTTCTTAGTGGTTGAACAAAGAGCCTTTTTTTTAAATAGATATTTTTGCTGAAGGGTGCATGCACTCACCAGAGAGACAGAGACAGAAAGACAGAAAGTGAGAAATTGTCCCCCAGAGGGAATGGCCACACTGCAATCCCTTTGCCTCCATTGTACTCTCAGGATTTTGGGCATGCATGCACACGTGCCAGCGTGAGTTTCAAGCCACTGGGTCCAGGACTCGAACCATGGTCAACTACGTGGGATTCCAGTGACGTAACCATTACGTCATCTGGTCCCGAAGAGAGAGACTTTTTTTTTTTTTTTGGAGAGGTTTTCGCTATAGGGCGCATGCGCTCGCCAGACAGGCAGAGAGAGACAGAGACAGAAAGCGAGAAATCACCCCCCAGAGGGGATGGTCACGCCTCAATCCCTTCTCCTCCATTCTCCTCTCGGGATCTTGGGCACACACGCACATGCGCCCGGCGTGAGTTTTAAGCCACCGGGTCCGGGACACGAACCGTGGTCGACTACGTGGGAGTCCAGCGACATAGCCATTACGCTAACTGCTGATTCCCAAGAGAGACTTTTTTTTAAGAGAGATTTTCTTATACATGTACACTCATGGAGACAGAAAGCAAGAAATCACCCCTCTGGGGATAGACATGCCACAGTCTCGCTCTTCTCGGGATTTTGGGCACTAATGCACTTGCACCCAGCATGTTTCAAGCCTCTAGGTCCGATACTCAAACCATGATTGGCAATGTGGGAGTCCAGTGACATAACCATTATGCCATCTACTGGTCCCACAAAGAAACTTTTAATGGAGGTTTTTTAATTCTGTGGCAGAAATGGGGTAGTATGGGTAGGAAAAGAAATAGGAGCTTAAATCAAGATCTACCTGCCTCATTGTGGGTAAAGGCTTGGGAAAGCCACTAAGAACTGCTGCCCCAACACCCCACTTTGTTCCCCTGGCACCTTAGCATTGTACCACTGTGAGACTTTTTTTTTAATTATAATTTTTTTATTACATTTAATCACATGTATCGTTACAGTGTATTCCACTGTGAGACTTCTGAAGACTTCTTTTTTTTTTTTTTTTTTTTTTTTTTTGAGAGAGGTTTTTGCTATAGGGCGTGTGCCCTCACCAGACAGACAGAGAGAGACATAGAGACAGAAAGCGAGAAATCACGCCCCTTGGGGGTGGCCATGCCGCAATCCCTTCTCCTCCATTCTCCTCTCGGGATCTTGGGCACGCACGCACACGCGCCCGGCGTGAGTTTTAAGCCACCAGATCCGGGATGTGAACCGCAGTCGACTACATGGGAGTCCAGCGACATAGCCATTACGCTAACTGCTGGTCCCAAGACTTCCGAAGACTTCTAAAATGAGGAAGAATTGGCAAGACTAGTCAGTTCTTGCTTACTGTTCTAAAGGCATTGTTTTGATTTTGCACATAGTACATCTTTCACTATGTCCTAGTCACATTATTCCCAGTCTTTCTGTGAATAATGGGGTTTTTGTGTTTATGTGTTTGGCAGGTTTTCCTGCAGCCCGAAGGTGTCACAGTTGTGTTCAAATAAAAAATGGTAAGAATTCTGAATAATGTTTGATCCCATGTCTGTGATTGTATCTCCTGAGAATGTCTTAACTTTGGGAAGAGTTGATTTCTCATCATTTAAAATTGAAGGGGAATCCATAGTTATGCCTCTGTCTACAGCCATAATGTAAACTAGTATGGTGTTCAGATTCCCTTAATTGTAAGAGAACTAAAAAACGAGATATATAAGCTTTTATTGTACCACCTGACCTTTCGGCAGATGTTTGTGGTTATGGTGGGCAGTGCTGATAATCTTGATTGCTTATCTACTAGAGACCTCTGTGGACATCCTAGTAAAACTGTAATAATGCCTTTAAGGAGTCATTTCATGAAGTTTATTCTGTTCTCTGTATGATGCCAACTAGAAGGCTTAGCTCATTTTTTGGCCGTGTTATAACTAAGACATCGTATATGTTCAGAAAGAGACTGCAGCTGCTTTATCTAAGTGTGATAAGTGACTCCTCTTTGGTTAACCTTCGTGACTTTTCATGTACTATAAAGCTTACTTTATAGTTTGATATACCTCCTTCAGTTTTTTTCTTGGAGGAAAGCGTGTGTAAATGAGTTTGATAGCCCGTATCCTTTCAGCAGCTTTGTTGAGGTTTAACTAGGATCATTCTGCCATCTCTAGTACAGAGGGACTTTTATTATGCTTCTGCTTTTGGGATAAGATTTATGGATAGTGGCATTGTTCAATTTGCCTCTCTGAGAACGGAGCTATACTTTAAAGTTTTCCTTGAATCCTAGCCAAAAAAACTTTCCAGTGCATTTTATAGTTTTAATTAAGTACTGGCTTAGACTTGATCTAGACTTGAATTAGGACTTTTATTCATTTGATTCTTTGAGGCTAGCACCACACAAATAGAATTCAGCCTTAGTCGTGGACATTTCGTTGGAAAGTTCACATATCCTGTTAGAAGTTGTGTAATTAGTTACAGCTAACTGATTTTGTAAAACAAAATCCACTTTTCGTTTTGAGAAAATTTTGCTCCTGATAAGGAACTGTACAGATCCAGTGGAGCTGCAGATTGTTTCCTTTTGGCTAAAGAAAACATGGAAGAACCTTTTTGGTGCTCCCCAACGGCACATTGCAGTGAATGTTGCTCCTCGTATTAAATGCCTGCCTAGAGAACATTTGTGTCTGTCGCCAGATAAGCGTGCATTATTTTCTAGGCTGTTATTTAAAAGAAAAGGTTACAGAATGGTGGCCTAGACATGTGTTTTGTTTGACTCATATATGAATTAAGGTTTTTTTTTTATTTAAAAATATTTGTTACACATGGACAAATTATAGTTGTATATTTTGGAACTGGTGGTCACACTTAAAAATCAAATGTTTCTTGGAACAGCTCCATGGCCTGGTGGTTAAGACAGCCTGATCCTACATAGCCAAGAATGCTGTTGACTCCTGGACTGGGAAGCTTGAAAAGCACTCTGGGTCCACGTGCTTGCATGCCAAAAGCCTGAGAGAAGGGAGAGATGGAGGAGAAGGGCTTGCCTAGTGACATTCTCCATTGGGGAGTGTTTTCTCCTCTTCCTTCTCTCTGTCTCTCTGTATCTCTCTGGTAGGAACCTGTGCCCTTTAGCCAAAATATAAATAAATAAATAAATAAATAAATATTTTAATTTTATAAAAAATATTAATATATAATATATATATATATATATATATATATATATATTTTAATCCCAATATCCAGCTTCTTTTGAAAAATTGAAAGATGTGGCGATTGCAAACCTTCAGTCCTCTGTGGTAGCAGTCAGCTGGAGCTAGCCATCACCTCTCTTAGCACATGGCCACTCCAGTTTTTGTGCCCTGGACCTCCTATTTGTTTATTTTTCCTGGACCCCCTTGGACCTTCACTTTCTGTGCCTGGAACCTGTAGGTACTTGCTTTTGAGAACCCTAATGTGAATCCCACTGAAAGGCCTGCTTATTCTCAGTCCTAGTGAAGACCACAGGCATAGTGTCCCAGTTCTGTAGAGGATGAAGACAGCAACATGAGCTAGTGCCCAGTGGATATCCTCTAGGGAGGGAGCAATCCACCTAACTGGTCCCATGTCAGTTTGCTCTGTGACCTCCTGCAGAACATGCCCACATGCCCTCGTGTTGACTCTTTTCCTATGTGTGATCTTGGCTTTCTCTTTTCTTGATAGATGTATTTATCTGTGGGGGCTACAATGGGGAAGTGATCCTGGGAGATATCTGGAAGTTGAATCTGCAGACTTTTCAATGGGTGAAGCTCCCAGCTACCATGCCAGAGCCAGTTTATTTCCACTGTGCAGCTGTTACACCGGTAAGTTTTTATTTTCATAGCTTCCTTACGTAGTTGCAAATGCTGAAGAAACCTTTTTTCAGAGATATCACTGAGTCGTCAGAAAAGTCTTGACATATTTTTCTTTGTTTTTTTTTTCCTGTGCAAAAATATATCATGACTTTTCGAAGACCCAGTAGCAAGAAAAAAAGATCCTGATAGGCATACCTTGGACTAAGAATTTGTTTTTAAAACTTCCTCCCAAAGTTAGCTCTTCCTCTGAGAAAATGAGAGAAAACCCCCATCATATCCAAATTCGAAAGCAGGGGGCCAGCAGGTGGCATGGTGATTAAGGTGGTGAACTCCCACATGGCCAACTGCAGTTCAAGTTACAGACCCAACAGCTTGAAAATCACACTGGGTGCATGTGTGTGCATGCCCAGAATCTGGAGAGGAGAATGGAGAAAAAGGGATTGCAGTGTGGCCATCCCCCTGGGGGGTGATTTCTCACTTTCCCTCTCACTGTCTCTCTCTGGCAAGCACATATGCCATATGACAAAAACCTTAAAAAAAAAAAAATACAACATAAATGTAAAAGAAATGTTTCTTGTGGCATTTGGGTCTGGGCAGTAATACTAAAGGTGTTTCCTGTGAGGACAGAATAGTTTTACCTCTGTGATACCTATTATTGAGGATCCCACTAGTTTCTTGAAGGCAAAGACCTTTATTTTCATCTTTGTATTTTCAAGATTTGCCACTTTGGATACTTAATATGGTTTAATGGTAGTTAATAGAATGAAGTTGTTTGTTTTTAAAATTTTTTAAATATCTGTAGTTATTTCCTTAGTAACTCATTCATTACTTAGCCCCCCTTGATTCTGCAGTATGTTGGGATTGGTGAGAAATGCTGTTGTTTCACCTCATCCTGATCAGCTCACTGTGTTTGTTGTTGAGGGGCGGAGAGGAGGGCTGAGTGTTCAGCTTTGGTTTCTGTTTCTGTCCCGTTTGAATTTGTTGCCTTTGACTGCCGTTTGTTCGTAGGCTGGTTGCATGTACATTCATGGCGGAGTGGTGAACATCCACGAAAACAAACGGACTGGGTCGTTGTTTAAGATCTGGCTGGTGGTACCTAGCCTGCTGGAACTGGCGTGGGAGAAGCTGCTCGCGGCCTTCCCTAACCTAGCAAACCTCTCCCGAACACAGCTTCTGCACCTCGGACTCACACAGGGACTCATCGAGCGCTTGAAATGAGGATTTCTGGACTGTTCATTGATACTGGAAATGTTAATTTAAAGAGACTCCTTTATTTATGGGCAGTGTAGAATGTGCTACAAAGAAGATTGGTTACCCTGATCAAGGCCTTATTCAGAAAATACATCTGATGCCTTTCTGTAAATCGGTTTTTAAGTTTATGGACATCTCACTTTCTTACACGCTTCTTTCTTTGTTCCTCTCCCTCCTGCCCCAACGCGGACACATACTCACATACTCCCTCTTTCTTGATGGAGTTGAGGGAAAGTCTCAAAGTACCTTAATAATGTTGCGAATCAAGATAAGATGAAGATTTTTTTTAGAAGGAATTCTGAATATATGACTATGGCAGCCAGTGCTCTCCAAATTAAACATCATCATCAAGAACAAAAATAAAATTAAAACATTTTAAATCTAGCAGCAGCAAGAAGAAACAGTTTAGAAGTAGAAGATTAACCTTGAGAATTCGGCGGGTTGTACTTAAACGTGATGTTAACTTCGCGTTTTCCAGATGTGTCTGATAGAGTAGCTGGGTCCACTGGCAGCAATGGTGGACATTTGCTCTATAGATGCCCAAACCCTTTGGCTTTAGAGTGGAGTTTAGCAGCTCAGCAACTCTTGGTTAGTGACTTCTTCTCTCATCTTTACGTGCTGGCAGTGGTTAAGAGTTGTCTTATTGAAAGACTGACTGTGTCCGGGTCATGCTCTCTGTGGTTAGTCTGGGAAATACACCACCAAAAATGTCTTCACTCGGAAACTGCTAGTGGTCAGAGTTCTTCATTCTGGGTTGCTTGGAAATTCTCCTGTGCTTATTACTGGTTTTAACTATCTCTTTTACTTCTCCATGGGGAGTTATAGACCCTAAATATGCAGTGGAGATGCCATGGGACATAAACAAATACCTGCTAGGTGGGCCAGAGGAGAGCGAGCATAGAGAGCCAGTGCCCTCTGGGCTTGTTCACTTGGCCTCTGCTGAGGCGCTGGCCTTGGACTGTCATGTTAGCTGTTTCCTGTTCAAAACTTGTTTCTTTTCCAGTTGCTGGACCCCGTAGTTGGCCTTTCCTTAGGCAGTTGGTCCTTGGCTTTCCTTTTAGCTGTTGCCTCTTTTTCTGTCTGCTTTAATGTGCATGGTGCTGAGATTAATTGTCTAGTGATTAGATAAAAGGTCTCAGGGGAAAGCCACAGGTCATCCTTTCTGAAGAAGCAAGTGTCATTTACAAACGAGTGTGAAGAAGGATGAAACTGAGTATGACTCACTTTTTTTGGTATGAAATTTCAGTTCGGGTTCCGTTTTTTTAATTCTGAAAAGAAAAATGACTTAATTTCACTTGCTTTGCCCTCAGCCTGCTGGAGGAGGTGAGCATGTCGCAAGTCACCAGCATTTGGAAATCACGGTACTCATGGTACTGAGGGCATGCAGGAGGGCACAGTGCCAATCCTCTCACAGGTCACCTCTTGGTGGAGACTCACACGGGAGATTTGGGACAGATTTTTCCTTTAAGTGCCTCTTTTTCACCTAGCTTTTAAAGTTACTCTTCTTTTTTCTTCATCCCTCAAGGGATCTCTCTAGCTTACGTGTGGACTTAAAACCACCTTTGAGTTAGAACTGAAAGGCACCACCCAGTGTTCAATTCTGGGGGAGAGAAAACCTTGGCCTCCAGACGTGGGCTCCTAACTTGTAGGCCTTATTGTAACATCCCTCCCATGTTGAGTTAATGGAGCCTGTATTCTGAAAAGTCCTGTTGCAACCACTCATCTGTGATCTTGGGCCCTTTTAGGGGAACGAGGAATATGAAAAGGGGGAGCTTCTCTAAGGATCTCATCCTCCACATCTTGCCATCGCCAGCCTGCATGGCATTTAACCTCTCACCACCCACCGCGAGGCTACTCCTCTGAGTCGCCCTCTCCAGAGCAGGTTAGTCTGAGCAGCTCTATTGGTTCAAAACAGAACTTCACTACGTGACTCCAGCTTGCTGTCTGATATCTGTTGGAAATATATCCAAAATTAAACAAGGCATATTGTCTAGGGTGGTGAAAGGATTTTTGTCATGGATTTATACGGGGACCTAAAACTGACATATTGCCTCTGTGCTTAGATTTCCATGGTCCTTGGGATATAAGCAGGTCTCTAGCTCTGCTACACCAGAAAGCTAAAGGTGCTAGCATCCTTTTTTAAGCCTCCTAAGGGCAGTCTTCTTTGGAGGCCTGACATGGAAGACTTGTGTGTGATATTTTCATAAACATACTTTCAGTCCGAGGTGTCTTCTTTTAATATAACACTAGTAAAAGCTGATGTAGTAAGACCAGCTCTGAGTGCTATAGAGCCACACATATGCGAATGTTCTGGATGCCAAATGATACTGTGTGTATGATGATGTAAATGTAGACGACTGGAATTTTATAGAAGGGGTTGCCAGGCATTTTACTCTGTCTATAACCAGTACTCAGAATTCCTGACACTGTTCCTTGATTTAGGAAAGTTTATGCCTGCTGCTTCTCAGCCTCTTTGAGGTATTTCCAGCCATCTTACTACAGTTCTGTAAGTTAAAGTGCAATATATAGAAACACATATGGATATATACAGATTATATATAGGGCATGGCTCTAAAGCAGGTAGACTACTTTTTCTATCTGCCTTGGGGAAGCCAGCTCATTACTTTAGAGTCAGATTATGCTAAGATTTTTAGCTGTGATCAGCTGGCTTAAACCAGCTCTCAGTGAAGCTGGATTTTCAAGTCCAAGTTTCTTACTCCGATTCTTAGAAACTTATTGTTCTGTGGGTTTGTTAGAGTTGGGATGTTTTTCCCCAGTCATCTTTGTACTGCTATCTTATATTTGCATGTTTTCCTACATTTTTTGCCCAGGAACAAAGAAATGTTTAGGAAACTCCTTACAGATGGAGTGTCCTAAATGGAGAAGTAACACTTTAATAGTAATTTAAGACTCTCAGTTCTCTAATGTATATACTAAGTTATCTGGGGATGTAATACTTTATTAAAGGAAGAAAATGATGCTTTCTTTATTTAATGAAGTATTTCTCACATCCTGGAAAAGCTGTAAACCAATAAAGAATATATTGAAATTTTAATTCTTCTTCGGGGGCCAAAAGAAACCCTTTCCACTTGCAGAGTCTTCTTTTTTCAGGGCCCAGTCAGGACCATCTTTGTCCATTACATACCTAAAGATAAAACTATAATAATAAACCTATGGACGTTTTAAAGCAAAAATATGCTAATAGTGACCTTTGGTTATCTTGAGTAGCACGAGTAAAAGCACAGATCATTGAAATCCATAGATAATGTCTTACAACTTTACTATCAAACAAATGATTCATTTACAGTTCTTTTTCTTCCCTGCCCTTTTCCCACACACACCTTCTTTTCAGTGGCATGGGGCTAATGAGTAGTTAGAAAAGGAAAAGAAGGGATAGCAGATGGCATGGTGATTGGGGCACTGGATTCCACATGGCCAAGTCTATGGTTTGAGTCCTGGACCCAGTGGCCTGAGAGACACATTGGGTGCGTGTGTAGGGGTGCCCAAAATCCTGAGAAGAGAGTGGAGGGGAAGGGATTGCAGTGTAACCATCGCCCCCGGGGCATGATTTCTCACTTCCTCTCTCTCTGTCTCTCTCTCTCAGCAAGTGCATGTGCCCTATGGCAAAAAAAATCTAAAAAAAAAAAAAAATAATAATAATAATAATAAAAAGAAAGGAAGGAAGGAAAGGAAAAGGCGAGTCCTGGAGGGGCTAGAAACCAGTGAACACCTAAGCAGCCCGATTAGCTGGTCCGTCTGACTACTGATGAACGCTGAAATTAGGAACCACGGTGTTAATCCTGACTTACTCTTCAATGGAATCTCCTGCCCTGAGTTCTAGGCTGTCTCTCCTACCACCACCAAAGAACTCTTAGCATCTGTGCGAAGAAAAAGCTGTGGATGATGTAGGGGAAATTCCATTATTTGAACACATTTCTTTGGCTCTTGGCAAACAGTTTTATTCTAATCTTGTAGGAGCCTTATTTCTTCTTTTGGAGATACCTTTTCTAGTCATCTAGCTTGGCATATCAAAAAAAGTTGAATTATTCTCTAAGATTATGTTGATCTTAATATTCTGTAAAACCAATTTGTTTTTATGTGGTCTTACAGATGTGTAAAAAGTGGCACAGGTCTGATTGTCTACCTGCCAGCCTTCTAATGTAGCACAAAAAGCCATTTTCCTTTTTTTTTTCTTTTTTAATTTTCTGGTATTGAACTCTCAGTTGATGAGGTTTTATGATCCTGTGACCATAAGTTCCCGAAACTGGTCACAACTTAAATTGTTTTGGGTCCCCAAATACCTTGGAACTCTAGAAGTGTTGGCAGGGCCTGAGGCAGGCTCGACAGAGTTCTTCAACCTCCGTGTATGTCACCCCAAATTGTGCCCCGCAACAGCAGTCCCCCTGTAAGGTCATTAGATTTGGTGGAACGTGACCCCGTCCCGCGTCTGGTGTTACGAACAGAAGTTCTAAGTTGTGCTTTAAAAGTGGTACCATCTTTTTAGTGTAATTTTCATGTTTTTAGTTTTTAAAACATTTTAGAAGTTTTTTAAAGGCCCTGCTTATTCAGTGTACAGGATGAGTCAGAGGCAGTTTTCAGAGAAGAAACCAATTTCACCACGTGGTAGTAATTGCTGTTTCACTAGTCACACATCTAGAATACAAAGGAGGCATCAGAAAACACACTTTCTCTAAAGCCACTTCCTCGTACACAGAGCCTGCGCAGGGAGACACAGCACCTCCCCATAAAGGCACCTGTCACCCACCAGTTTACTAGAACCTAGGCAAGAAAGGGAAGCCTCGCTCTGAAACAGTCTCTGAGGGGTGAGCCTGGGCTTGCTCTGCCTACAGGGCACCCTCAGGCCTCACACAGTGCTTGCCTTACTTTAAAGCTATTTGCCACAGTCCTGTTAAATCGTGTGGAAGTCTTTTTGCAGTCTGTGTGCATGCCATATGATCAGGACAGCTTTTCCACCTTACCCGGTTTCCTACCAGCAAGTAGGAAATATAGTGAATTTACCCTAAAATGTCCAATCTGTATTTATGTACCTTGTCAGTGTTTTGCTGTTGGTTTTCTAAAACAATCTGATCAATAAATCTTATCCAAATGTATTTGAGTCAAGGCTGCCTCAATTGTCTGATGGTAATTTGTGTGTGTGTGAGTGAGTTCCCCTGTGTGACATAAGGGTCAGTCCCCCCACTTTCTTCACCACCACCCCCCGCCCACCAGGGGTCAGCTGTTCTCAAGAATGTCTGTGAGTCATCCACCTTCCACGCCACCCCACCCCACTGTGGGTTTTTCTGTCTGCTTGCCTTCTAGCATTCCTGGACACACAGTGGTTCCCTCAAGAGAATGCTGCTCCCTCCACAGACATCAGTAAGGAAGCAGTTATGGGACAGGCTTGATAAACGCACTGGGCACAAGTGTTTGTGTGCCCCAAATCCTGACAGGATGAAGAAATAGAGGAGAAAGGACTGTGGTACGTCCATGTCCCACAGGGGGTGCGTTCTCCCTCGTCCTTTCTCTCTCAGTCTCTCTCTCAAGTGAGCACATGTACCCTCTGGCAATTAAAAACTTCTAGTTTGGGGCAAGCATGGTAATTAAGACACTAGACTCCCACATGGCTGACCATAGTTCAAGTCCCAGACCCAGCAGCTTGAAAATCACACCAGGCATGAGTGCATGTGTACCCCAAATCCAAAGAGAAACATGGAGAGGAGAGGAGATTGCGGCACAGTCATCCCCCCGGTGGCTGATTTCTTACTTTCCCTCTCTCTGTCTCTCTCAAGCCAGTTCATGCTCCCTATGGCAAAACCTAAAAAAAAAAAGAAAAAAAAATCTAGTTTGTCAAAATTATTAAGCTATCAAAGCTAAACAGTATAATCACATTCTCTTATAAATTTCTGTAGTAATTGCTTGAGGGAAGAGGACATGGTAAAAGCGTCCAGTTTCCATAGTACCTTCCAATGAAAGGCACAAGTTCTAGACCAGTGCCATCAATGAGCTTCCTGCAGTGATGCTCCGTACCTGCTCTGCCCAGTAGGCTGGCAGCCACTAGCCACACGTGGCTATTGAGTACTCGACGTGTGGCTAGTGTGACCAAAGGACTGAATTTCTTTCTTTTTTTTTGTTTTTTTTTTTTTCAAAGTGTTCACATTCTTTCAACTATTTTTTTAAAGAATCATTTCATTTATTTATTTTAATTTGACCAGAGAGGAACAAAGTGAGAGTGAGAGAGAGAGGGAAAGTGAGAAAGCAAGCCACCAGGTCCAGGACTTGAACCATGGCTGGCTATGTGGGAGTCCAGCACCCTTAACCACCATGCCACCTGCTGGCCCCAAAGGCCTGAATTTCTAATATGATTTAATTTTGATATATTTAAATATAAATAGCTGCACGTGACTGGTGGCTACCGACTAGACGGTACAGTTCTAGAAAGAGATGACCTGGGGGTTGGGAGACCAGGGCTCTGCTCTTGGCTCAGTTCACAATGGTCCTGTTCAGTATGTGGCTGGCTTTTGTGGGGCCTTGGTTTACTCCTCTGTCAGATGAGGGAGTTAAGTATCCCTGTGGTCCCTTTTACATCTGACATCCTGGGATTGGTACGCTTGACCAAAGGCCTGGCACATCATACAGGTACAGCATGTGAGAAAGAAGCCTCCTTGATTGGATCTCGCTGTGTCCTCTCCCTGGCCCTCCAGCTCCTCAGGATCCTAGGTGCTCATGTGCACGTTTTAAAAATATATATTTATTTATTGAATTACATTTGTTATTATTAGTTTTTAATTTGATTAGAGAGAGAGAGAGAAAGGGAAAATGAGAAAGCAGGCTGCCCTGGGGATTGGAACCTGCATTTGGCCATGGGGCTCCTGGCCTTACAGGACACTGCAGCACAGTGACTGGGCTGACTGCTGGTTTTAAGTGTGTTCCTGGCTGGTGGTTGTATTTTCCTTTTCCTCCTCCTTTTTAAAGGGGAACCTTTCATAGCTTTGTAATTCAACTCCAGAATACCTCGGATCTCAGTCTCTTCTGACTAAACCTGACTGTAGGGGATTGAATGATTTAAAGGGTGCAGCTGGAGTATTTGTATTTTAGGTTCTTCATGGATTCAGATGCCGGCTGACTGGTATTCGGGAATCATTCATTGCTTTAAAAGCCAATCCTGGAGGCTGATGGAAGGAACAATGGAAGGGCAGGGGGATTTTGAAAATGTACCACCTCAGGTTTTATGTGCACTTTATCTTGCCCATAGGGTATTCCTCAGCAGCCTGTCCATTCATTAAATTGGGCTAAGGTTTTCCTTCCAGCTCCTCCACAACCAAGTGAGAGCAGAGGAAGGTTTTGTGACAGTGCAGATCCAGCCAGTCTGCCCATTCTCCGCAGGCCTCGGGTCTGGCTCCCGGTATCCATGCATGGTCAGACACTTCCTCAGATTCTGCAGCAGCCCATGGGGGCAGGAAGGTGCCGGGCATTGCTCAGGCAGGAGAGCAGTTACCTGCCCAACACAGAGCCGGGGCTAGGGAGCGAGAAGGGAAGGCAGCTCAGAGCTCTGGCCACTTACTCTTCATGGGCCCTGCAGCAGGCCAGGAGCTTCAAAACAGTCTAGCAAGTGACGTCTATGAAGAGAAGTGTGACACTGTGTCACTTTAAGGCAGACTGGCCAATTCTTTGCCTGTGTTCATGTGTTATGTGTGTGTAAGAGAGCGAGTTTGTAAACACAAGCAGCCCCAACCAGGCCTGGTCATGCTGCAATCTGTTTTTCTCCAATACTGTATCCCATAGGATCCAGGGCACACAAATCCCTGGTGTGTTTTTCAAATCACTGAGACCAGGACTGAAACCGTGGTCAGCCATACGGGATTCAGGATCAGTCCTCTGCACAGTGCCTGACCCTTGCATTATAGGCCTGCCCAGGTTGTTCTGGAATCTTCCACTGAAAGCCTTCTGACTATTGGAGCTGATGAGGCTCTCACCATGAATGAACATGGTATGTTTAAAATCCCCACCCAACTGTAAGCATCCACACTTACTCTACCAACCCCAAAGAAATGTGTAGGGACTTAAAAGTTCATGGACAAGTGGAATTAAAGTAAGTTTTGTTTGTTTTTAGAGAGGTTTTTGCTATAGGGCACGTGCACTCACCAGAAAGAGAGAGAGAGAGAGAAAGTGAGAAATCACCCCCCCCCCGGGGGGGGGGATGGCCAAGTTGCAATCCCCCCTCCTCCATTTCTCCTCTCAGGATCTTAGGCACGCATGCACATGCACCTGGCGTGAGTTTAAGCTGCCCAGTCTCGAACCACGGTCGACTACATGGGAGTCCAACAACATAGCCATTACGCCAACTGCTGGTCCCAAAGTATGAGTTTTTTTAAGTGCAGAAATTATTTTGAAATTCATGTATGTTTTTTTTTTCTCCATATGACTTTTTTTTTCTTTTTGAGATACTTTTGCTATAAGGCATGTGTGCTCACCAGAGAGAGATGGAGAGAAAGTGAAAAATCACATACACACCCCCAGTGGGGATAGCCACGCTGCAATCCCTTCTCCTCCATTCTCCTCTGGGGCAGGGATTTAGGGCCGGTGGGCACACGGGCCTGGCTTGAGTTTCAAGCCTCTGGAGTCCGGGCCTCAAACCGTGGGTGGGCCATGTGGGAGTGTCCAGCGCCTTAAGCACTACATCACCTGCTGACCCGAATCCTGAACTTTTTGAAAATCCCTGGCCATCGAGGCATCTGCAGCATCTGGATTCTTATTTACCAAACCTCACCCTGAAACAGCCACGAGATCATGGCCTAGATGTCAGCACCTGCCCGCTCAGCTCACTCTGCGTTACCCAGACTTGCGCACAGAGACAGCCATCCGCAAGGCGGCTCTGGAGGCTGCTCCACCTGCTTGCACTCTGGGGCATCCAGGAGTAGAGCTCCAGCTTTAGCCCTGCTCTAAAACCCCCCACCACAGCCCAGCCCGCGCCTCCCTGGCAGGATGGCCAAGCATTTGCACGGCTCATTTTCTCCTCAGCAAACCTGTGGGACCATCAGCCTAGAGCTCTCATTCCCACTTCTCACATCGGTAGGCCAAGGGCATGCCAAGTGAAGTGGTTTGCCAGGGAGATCTCCAGACCTTCACTCCCCAGAGGGTCCCATCCGTGCAAACCTGCGAAGCTCTTTGACTTCTCCAGCCGGAAGCAAGCATTGGGAACCATGACCTTTATGGAGAAGACCCTTACAGAAGGACTTCTGGGGAGTGACCCCCCTGACTTCCCAGGATGGTTAGGGCAGGAACAGTGAGGCAAGGGCAATGGCGCCCCGGCTGCGGAGGGGTCCGCCGGCGGCTAGGCCCGCCTCCCTCCCCGCACCCGCCGGCCTCACCGGAAAGCCGCGGGGGAGGAAGGCGGTTTTCTGGCTGCAGTCAGCTGGCCTCGTGCTCCAGCTAAGACGTCGCGAAGAAGCCTCCAGGTGGCTTCTCTGCCTCCCCCTAGCGGAGAGCGGGCCTCGGCGGCGCTCCGCCAGGAGGTGGCGCGCAGAGCCGGGTGCCCCCCGCGGGCAAGCGCTAACCCGGCGTGCTAACTGGGCAGAGCCGGGACGCAGCGGCCATGGCCCTGCCTGCAGGAAGCTTCCCCGGAAGGGGGCGATGGAGCGCACACAGCGATCGAGGAAGGCGCTCCGAGGGGCCGATGGAGGGTAACTCGGCGCCCTGGGACAGAGCAGGTCAAGGGAGGCCTCTCTGAGGACCAAGCCACGTGTGCACGAAGCACCAGATGGTGGAGAGAATGTTACCTCCGCTACCAGAGCGCTCCAGGCAGGGACGGGCCCACGTGCAGGAGCCAGGGGCACCCAGAGAAGGAGGGTGGGGGGGAGAGGCATAAGTGGGTGCAGATCATGCAGAGCTGGGGTAAATGGTCTGGCTCCTTCTAAGAGCAGTGGGGAGCTTTGAGGCCCAGAGCCACACAGCAAGATCCTTCTGGCTGCCCCAGGGAAGGTGCTAACCAAAGACCCTCTGTCGGTGAGACTGGGCGGTGGTCCAGGCAGGGGTGAGGGTGCACGGAGCCCCCGGCACACGGGGCACACTGAGCAGGCGCTGGATTTCAGCTTCTGCCACCCCCCCCCCCCCAGCAGAGCCCTGGCTCGGGGGGACCAGCCTGCAGAGCGCAGGGGCAGCGCCAACGGAGGTCGGACGCTGGCAGGGGTGCTCAGGAAGCTGGGGGGAGGGCAGTCTCAGACCCTGCCCGTAACGCTGGCCCACGGCCCAGACCCCCTCTGCTGTCCATCACGCCTTTCTGGAGAGAGGCTCCCAGGGCTGGAGGGGCAGCCACTCCGAACCGGAATGATCTGGTTTCGAGCGGGCTGGCCCTCCCCACCGCGCTCCCCCGCCTGCCGCTCTTCCTCTCCTCCGCGACAGGCTGGTTTTTGCCGCAGTCTCTGACCAAGGTAAACAGGAGAAAGGGAAGACTGTTCGGTTTCCATGGCAACCCGGAGGGCAGCCGTTCTGGCTCTGGGACGTGGGAGCGCGGCTTCAGGGGGAAGGAAAGGCTCCCTCGGAAAGCAGCTGGAGGAAGGGCCCACCTTGCCATGGTGGGGGTCGTTCTGGACCCCGCATGTGGGCCTGGGGCTAGGGAGAAGTCAGGCCCTCTCCGTGGAGTGGCTTGGGTTGGGGTGACACCAAAATTATCGTCCTGCGTGCTGTTGTCGCAGTTAGCAACCCGGGGGTAGAAACAGTGCTGTTGCTCTCGCAGCCGCCCAGGGCCCACGGCTGGCTGGCCTTGCCCGAAGACCCCGCCATGGGCAACCAAGGTGGACGGACCCAGCCCTGCCCGGGCCCTTGGGAGGCTCACACCTGGGTGTCATCATGACCCCTGGAGACACATGGTGGGACAACAGTAACTCCTGCCAGGGGTGCACTCCACAGGAGTGCCCCTCCTTGAGAACAAAGACAGTCACTGTGTCCCCAGGCCACTCTCCAGGTGCTGACCGCAGGCTTTGCTGACAGAGCCCTGCCACACCCCGGCTTTTCTCCGAGGAGCAACATGAGGGGGTCAGAACTCTCTTCTGGTCGCAAGGTTCTTATTGGAATCATCAGAAACTCGGCCTGCCACAGGATCAGCCCAGTCCCTCCTGAGGGAGCTTTCTCTTAGCTGTGTGCCAGGGAGAGGGGAAACCCGGATGCAGAGAGATCGTGGGTGGGGAACTTCCGCCCCAGCATGGCTGCTTCATACCCTGAATGGCCTCTCCACGCCAGCAGCAGGGACGCCTGAGAAGCTGGTGGAGGTGCCTTCTCCTCAGTGTCCCCAAGGCAGAGTGAACACTTCTGGCAGCAGGGCTTCCAGGCCCTAGGCCTGGCTCTTAATTAACAAGAACACTCGGATGCTCGTGGTCTGTTTGGGAGACCCCTCCAGAACAGAACCCCGAGAAAGCCCCACGCGGGAGCACTTGGACGAGGCCAGCACACCTGCTTTCTTTGCGGAACACCCAGAAATGCCTAGTTTCCTTGGCTTTTCCCACAACCCAAGATTCCAAACGTATCTGACCTTAGCTCCTGCCGATGTCCCCTTGCTCACTCTGGCCCAAACAGGGACCTCTTGGCTGTTCCTTGAGTAGACAGGCATGTCCGCATCTTAGGACTTTGGCACTGTTTCCTCCTCCTGGGATGCTTTTTCTCCAGCATCCAACATGGCATGGCTCTGCCCCTTCCTTCCTTCAGTTCTTTATTCAGGTGTTGTCTCCTCAGTGAGGCCAAGCCAAGGCAAGAGGGAGGCAGCAAGGCCTTCCCTGAGCCCTCTGATTCAAACTGTATACCCTTCCCTCCACCAGCGCTCTGTGTCCATTTCCCCAAAATGGAGCACCATCTTGCTTAGGATCCTTCTTGCTTCCTGTCTGACTCGCTGTCAGGGTGGGAGTGTCATGAGGACAGGAATCGTCTCTGCTTCCTCTTGTTCTGTGTCCCCAGAGCCTAGAACTGAGCCGGCAGTATGCACTGGTGGTGGGTGGGTGGGTGAACAGGGCCACGAGCTCAGACCTGGCGTGTCCACTCTTCTCCGAACAGGTGAGACGTGGTGGCTCGGCCACGAGCCGTGCTCCTGGGAAGGCACGCGAGGGGTGCACAGAGGTTACTGAGAAAAAGAAACTAACTGCAAAAGAAGAACCAAGATTGGGCCTCGAGGTTAAGGGCGGTGGATGACTTGGAAAAGGCTGGAGCATGTGCATGTGTGCCCAGAGTCCCGACAGGATGGAGAAGGATGGAGAGAGCAGAGAAGGGATTGCTATGTGACCACGCCCTGTTGGGGGTGCTCGCTCGCTCGCTCTCTCTCTCTCGATTGCACATGTTCTCTGCAGTGAAAAAAGAAAAGAGAGGCAGAGTGTTTTACAGTGTATTCATGCTGGGAAAATCCATTTTGTATGTTGTAATGATACACAGTGATTGAATGTAAAAAATAAAAAGGCAAGGTAGGCGCTGAACTGCTACCAGGCTTGTAGTCCCAGCCAGACTCTTAGAGTCTTTCTGTGCAAGTGTTTACAGCTCAGTTGACGTGACTAAGTCACCCTGAAGCCAGGCCCCGTCTGCTGGGTAGAGCAGGGTGGAAGGCAATAGCCCACATGTGCTCCCTGTCTGTCCCCTGCTGAGCACTGTTGGGGACTGTGCAGGGTTGGTGCCGGTGAGGCAGCTCTGCACTCTGAGCCTAAGTGGGATGTGCCAGGAGGCATACTGGGGGGAAACGCAGGGATGGGGAGGTGGAGAAAGGGAGGGACCCCCAACCCCCCCTTTTAGAACCACACTAGCTCTGTACCAGCAGTTGGTGTAATGGCCATGTTGCTGTACTCTCATGTAATCGACCGTGGTTTGAGTCCTGAACCCGGTGGCTTAAAGTCACGCCAGGTGTGCGTGTGTGCATGCGTGCCCAAGGTCCCGAGAGGAGAATGGAGGAGAAGAAGGGGTTCCTGCGTGACCATCCCCCATTGGGGGGGTGATTTCTCACTTTCTGTCTCTCTGTCTCTCTCTGTCTTTCTGGTGAGCGCATGCGCCCTATAGCAAAAACCTCTCAAAAAAAAAAAAAAAAAAAAAACACAGGCTCTTCCAGACATGGAGCCCTGACGTCTGCAGCAGGCGCTCTCCTGTCCCTCACCGTAAATAACCAGTAACAACAGGTCCCCAAAGTTTCAGCCGAAATCTCCAGCGTGAGTCACCTTCAATTTCCTGCCTGCCTGCCTCTTTCCTGATTGATCTGATAAATTCAGGACAGCTTTTATTGCTTTTGGCAAAAAAAAAAAAAAGAAAAAAAAAAAACCCTGCCATTAAGATGTACGGAGCCAAAGGCTGGTACAATGTAATCTTTGGGGTAATTTACACAGTGAGTTTGAGAAGATGAAAAGTTAGCATTTCAGGGGTAATTTCATAAAAAGGATTATCAGATTAATCACTATGTCAATTTAATAGCAGTGTCTAAAGTAATGAATTAGCTTTCTTAAAGTCAGCAATGCAGAAAGAGACTCTAAAAGGAATACAAATGGCTGTGTCAGACAGTAAGGATGTTGGGGGGATAGATCTTGAGAGGATTCTTGTTGGAATGATCCCAGTGGAATGTCTGGCGTGGGCTCCCTGGCACAGAGACAAACTCAGGAAGTGAAAAGCTCTTGGAGCTCCCAAGAATCCCACAGAGACTTGAGATGCGGCTGGCGCAGGCTTGTCTGCACCTGCTGAGTGAAGGCTGCCCTGCCATGAGTTGCATTGTCCCGCGGCACCCGGAAAACGCACGCTGACAGGTTGCTGTGACGGGAGGTGCAGGTGTGAATTGCAGCCCGCTTGTGCAATTACCTGTGCGTGCTCTCGAGATGGAGTACAGTCAGCACCGCCTGGGCTAGTTATAAACAGTCCTCACTGTTCTACAGTGACAGAGTGCCTGGTCAGCTGCTGCGTGTCAGGGTGAGGCTGTGTCTTTAGTGGGTGTTAGGGCTGAGTTGTGCCCTCCCGCCCCCCAAAAATAGGTACATTAGGTCCCTGACCTATGGCACTCAGAATGGGACTTTACTGGAATAAGGGTCTCTATGGAGGTAATCAAATTAAAATGATGTCACTGGAATGGACCCGAATTCAGCAGGACTGGTGTCCTCATAAAAGAGCAAGTTTGCACAGACACGCGTGGAGAAAGACAAAGGGAAGCCAGGAGTGCCAGACTGACAGCAACGCATCAGAAGCACGGGGAGCTGCGTGGGACAGGTGCCCCCTCTCAGCCCTCTGCTCCGTCAGCCCTGTGATTTTGGACTGCCACCTCCAGAACCAAGAGAACACAACCGTTTAGCGACTCAATTTGTGGTTCTCCATTCTTGCAGCCCTGGGACACTGACATAGTGCGGCATCATGGAGAGAGTCAAGACTTGGGTGTCTTTTTTTTTTTTTTTTTTTTTTTTTAAGGTTTTTGCCGAAGGGAAAATGTACCCCGGGGAGAATGGCCACCCTGCAATCCCTTCTCCATTCTCTGGGGAATTCGGGCACACATACATACCTGTGTCCAATGTGGTTTCCAAGCAGGTCCAGGACTCAAACTATAGTTGGCCAAGTGGCAGTCCAGTGCCTTAACCACCATGTCACCTGCTGGCCCTTGGTGTCACTCTTGATATTCCTACATTATTTTTATCTTTATTTTAAGAGAGATTTTTGCTATAGGGCGTGTGTGGTTATTGGAGAGTCAGAGACAGACAGAAAGGAAGAAATCACCCCTTAGGGGGATGACCATGCTGCCATTTCCTCCATCTTCTCCTCTATTCTCTTGGGATCTTGGGCACGCATGCACACGCACCTGGTGTGATTTTATTTATTTTATTTATTTTTTTCTTTTTTTGGAGAGGTTTTTGCTATAGGGTGCATGCACTTGCCAGACAGACAGAGAGAAACAGAGAGACAGAAAGCAAGAAATCACCCCCCAGGGGGGAATGGCCACGCCGCAATCCCTTCTCCTTCATTCTCCTCTCGGGATCTCGGGCACGCATGCACACGCGCCTGGCGTGAGTTTAAGCCACTGGGTCTGGGACTCGACCCACGATCGACTACGTGGGAGCCCAGCGACATAGCCATTACGCTAACTGCTGGTCCCACCCGGTGTGATTTTAAATCTACCTGGTCTGGGACTTGAACCGTGGTCGACTACATGGGAATTTAGAAATGTAACTATTATGCCATCTGCTCAGGCTGCAAGCATATGCCCTCCCATCCCTGGCTTCAGTATCAGTCTGGCTCCCAGCCAAGCCTTCCCCACCCCTCTTTGCCTCTTCAGGGTCTCTTCCATGGCAGCTCCAGGAGAGCAGTGGTCCATCCTAGACTTGGAGTTGGAGCAGAAACTCCACTGAGTCTCTTGTCTTTTCTACCAGTGTCATTTCCTTCCTGATTTTAGGGTTTCACGCACTTTATTCAGTGGGAGCCTTCTGTGGTGCCTTGAACTGCCAATCCTGAAGATGCCCTGTTGAAATTTTTGGCCTGGAATAAGGAACATAGGAAGTCTGGTGTGGGGTAGGGGAGGAGGATGCAGGAAGTGACTGATTTTTTTCTTTCTTTTTTTTTTACTAGAGGATGCTTGCTCTCACCAAAGAGAGACAGAGACAAGGGAAGAAGAGAAATCTTCCCCCAGGGAGAATGATCATACTGCAATCCCTTCTTCATTTCTCCTGTTGGGATTTTGAGTCCACCTGCACATGCACCAGGTCTGGACTCGAACCGTGGGGTCAGCCATGTGGGAGCCAGCTGCCTTAGCCACCAGGCAGGCCACAGAACCAGCTCACGACTGAATGTTTAGCTGTAAGCTGTTTAGGAGCACACCTTTTCTTCATCTGGGAAGCAATTTTTTGGTAACCTTGGATGCTAAAATGGTGTAATCGCTCATTCTTTCCTGGTCGGAAAGCCCAGATGGCATGGTCATACCCACCCACTCAGCAAGGTCGCTGCACAGGCCACTGCCGGCTTCCTTGTACTATAAAGTTATCTTATTCTTCAATGTTCTGCTGATTAAAATCCTTCCATTTCGAGAGGCCAGATGGGAGCCAAATAATGTGGTCCTTTTGGATTTCCTTTAATGAGATCAAGGTTGGGAAAGGATGGGGACAGGCTGAGATGGGGAGACATCCGCTGGGTCCCCTGGGACTTCTTGCCTGAGAGCTTGGCAAGCTTTGAATTGCTTTCATCCTCTTCCCTACAGGAAGCGTTGTCAAGTCTCTCTTTTCCAGAAAATTCTTGTAATGGTTTCCGCAGGATTTGGCACTTCACAGACTTCAATTAAAATTTGACTCAGTTTGAGGGGCGGGGAGACTAAAGTGGCAGTCCCCAACCTTCCTGGTACCGGGAACCAGTCTCATGGAAAACAGTCCCTCCACAGACGGGGGTGGCTGGGGCGGGGGTTAGTCCTGGGATGACCCAAGCTCGCCACATCCACTGTGCACCCCGTTTCCACCACTACCATGTTACAATACACAGGGAAACAACAATCGGGTCCGGGCTCCCATGGGAACCCAGTACCCGCCTCTACTCCGACCAGAGGCAGGGCCCAGGCGGCAATGCGAGGACCCCGAGCAGCTGGAAACACAGACCAAGCCTCGCTCACTCACCTGCTGCCCACCCCCGCTGCACCGTTGGAGATGGGGGTGCCCGATAGATTGGACCAGCACCCCTGGACTAAAGGCCTGTCAAGACACTTGACCCTGAAAGCCCCAAAGCCCCCTGCCCCAGCTAGGGGTGCTGTCTCCCTCCCCCAGCTGTGGGACAGGCCCCTGCTGGGCTAGATGAGGAGGCAGCTGGCATGGAGGCTGGAAAGGCCTGGGCACAGAGGTCAGGTGAGCATGATGGCTCCTGGGCCACCCTACGTAGCTCTCAGCCAAGCAGATGAAGGTGGTGACTCTGCCGCCCGTGCCCCGCAGCCTCAGCTGTATCTCCTTCGGCCCCAGGTCTACCAGGAGGAGCCTGGTTCTCACCCTCACATTCATCTAGCAAAGGGGTGAGGGAGGGTGGGCCAGGTAGACGCTCAGGCTGGCAGGTCACCCCAGGCAGGTGTGAGGGTTGAAGAGGCAGCCACAGGTATGTGGGCCATTGCAGAGGCCTCCCCACTAGTGCAGTAACTCCCAGGGGCTTCTCCAGACCATCTCCATGCGGTCATTTTCTTTCAGCTGGCAGTTGAGGACAGGCCAAGCACAGGACCCCACGTTGGCTCCAGGGAGAAGTAGAAAAAAGAAACAGGAAATGTGTGTGCCCCCAAGGATGTTATAAATGGTGAAGAAACACCAGTCTGCGATGGCTTGACAACAGAACAATCGCAGTGACTGAATGCTATGTAACCCACATGTATTCCAAACAGCACAGTGTGCTGGGACTGAGGGGGCTAATCCAAAGTGATTTGGGGGCCATCTGGTGGCATGGTGGTTAAGGCAGCTGGATCGTACATGGTCAACTACACGGTTCAAGTTCTGGACCTGGCAACTTGAAAAACATCCTGGGCACATGCGTGCATGCCAAAATCTTGAAAGGAGGGAGAAATAGAGAAGATTGTGGTGCGACCATCCTCCATCGAGGGGAGGGAGGATGCTTTCTCACTTTCTTTTCTATCTCTCTCTGGAGCGCATGCATACCTTCTGGCAAATTAAAGAAAAAAAATCCCAAGAGTATTTTAAAAAATTAAAAGTTCAGATTGGCCCCATGGCCTAGTGGTTAAGGATGCCAAGAAGCTGGATCCCACATGGCTGACCAGCTCCAGTGGCTTGAAAAACATGCTGAATGTGTGCATGCACATCCAAATCCCATCAGGATAGAGAAATGGAAGAGAAGGTGATATGGAAGGACCCCGAATTCATGAGTAACTCAGGGCTGATAGCTTCCTGAAGTGTCTGCCCTTACTGTCCCTCCTCGGAGCTACAGGGTTACCTGAAAACCATGAATAGATTACTACCTTGGATAGATCAGACTTCCTGCTTCTCAGACTGGACTCTTCCCTTTGACGCTACATATGGTGGGTTCTGAGCCCATTCTCCATCGTAAGACCTCCCCCTTCCCCAATTCTCCCATAAAAGACTATGTCCAACCCCCAGTTGGGGCCGGAGATTTAGCAGGCTGACTCTTCTGTGCCTGCCAATGTAATAAACAGTTCTCCTAATCTCTCCGAGTGCTGCTTTCCACTCCTTGGCGTCTGGTTTTCTGCAACGAAGGGATTGTAGCATAACCACACTCCATTGGGGGATGCTTTCTCCCTCTCTGTCTCTCTGTCTCTTTCTGGTGAGTGCTTCAATGAACCCTCTGGTAATTAAATAAAAGATAAAATGTATTAAAAGTTCAGGAATGCTCACATGCAAGAACAGCTATGACCAGGGAGATATCTGCTGCCAAGAATGAAGGGGGCACCCCTAAAAGTACACCAACAGGTATTAACAAAACCTGTGTCCACTGCTCCCACAGCGCCTGTTTATGTGCACTCACCAGGCCATGGCAGTGGCTCTCAGGTGTCAGGATGCTGGAGGGTTATTTGGGACTTTGTTAAAAAGTGCAGGTTTGGGGCTGGTAGGTGGAGTGGTGGTTAAGGGCACTAGACTCTCACATAGCTGACTGTGGTTTGACTCCTAGACCTGGCAGCTTGCTTTCTCACTCACTCTCTCGTTCCCTCTCTGGTCAAATTAAAATAAAGTTTGGGCTGGCAGGTGGCGTGGTGGATAAGGGTACTGGACTTCCACATGGCCGACCGTGGTTTGAGTCCTGGACCTGGTGGCTTGCTTTCTCGTTTTCCTTTTCTCTCTCTCTTACTCTGTCCCTCTCTGGACAAATATAAATAAATAAATAAATAAATAAATAAATAAATAAAGTTAAATAATTTTTTTTTTGGGGGGGGATAGGTTTTGGTATAGGGTGCATGCATTTGCCAGATGACAAAAAGTCTGAGACAGAGAGACAGAAAGCGAGAAATCAACCCCCCCCCCCCCCCGGGGGGATGACCATGCTGCAATTCCTTCTCCTTCATTCTCCTCTTGAGATCTTGGGCATGCACACACACACGCCTGGCATGAGTTTAAGTCACCAGGTCTAGGACTTGAACTGCGGTCGACTACACGGGAGTCCAGCGACATAGCCATTACGCCAACTGCTGGTCCCAAATAAAATAATTTTTTAAAGTTAAATAAAAAACGTTTAATAAATATTAATTCTTAAAAATAGTGCAGGTTATGGGCCAGTTCCATGTCCTGGTGGTTGAGGTAACCAGACCGCACATGACTGTGCTATTTGAGTCCCAGACCTGGTGGCTGGAGAAACATACCAGACATGTGTGCACACACCAAAAATCCCCAAAGAGGGAAAGATGGAGAAGAGATTGCAGTGTGGCCAAGCCCCATGGAGAGTCCTTTCTCTTCTTCCTCTTTCTTTGTCTCTGGTGAGTGAAACAAACAAACAAAAAGAAACAAAGAGAAAGAAACTGGGAAGAAACAAACAAAAAGCAGACCCTGAGGTGCTAACCCTAGAGGCTCTGATTCAGTGAATTGGGCTGGGCCCACACCTGTGTTCTAGACGAGACTCATAGATGTCGTGTCAGGTTGCAAGCCACACTCAGGAACAAACCAAGGCCCTGGCCTGTAGCTGCCCTGGGAAGATAAGACATATGAGATTCCTCATTGTTTAAGATCTTTTCCAGGGGGCCATTGTAGTTAAGGCATTGGATTCCCACACAGTTGACCGTGGTTCGAATCCTGGACCTGGCAGCTTGCTTTCTTACTTTTCCTTTCTCTCTCCCTTTGGTCAAGTTAAAATAAATAAATTAATTTAATTAAATAAATAATCCTAGAAATAAAAACCAACTCTTCCAGGGCAGTGGCCTCCTTGGCCACAACCACACCCTAATCCCCACACACCAACCTGGTACACACACATGCATACCTTGAATTTACCAAGGGCCCACTCAGTGCAGGCCTGAGCAGGAGCCTGTGACAGAGGCTTATATTTGTGACTCAGGCTGAGCGTGTGCGGCAAGCCATGGTGAGCGTGCAAGGAGTCGAGCGTGCAAGGAGTCACAGTGTTTTAGGCGTCAGGGATGTGCTGCATCGTGGCCTCAGGCCATCGTTCTATCCTGTCTGGGCAGAGAAGCAAAGGCCCCCGGCTCTCGTTCCTTTCCAAACTCTGCTGTTGAATAACATCCCTCAGCACTGAGGTTCAGTGAGTTCATTTTGCAGATGGGGAAAATGGTATGGGTAAGTGCCTGACCCAGGTGACAGCAGCTAGGGCCCTAGGCAGAGTAGTTAAGTCCACCGACCAATGACAAGACAGAGAGGTGACACTGAGTGTGGGTGGCCAGATTTCTCCACCTGTGTGGTGGATGGGCATGGGACAGAGGTCAGGGCAAGACCACTCTGGCTCTACTCCTGGGATCGGCCAAGGCCTACCTCCCACCCTGGCTAGGACAAAGAAGTTTCTAGCAGGTAAAGGAGCAACCACAGGGGTGTGAAAAAGTCCCTCATCCTCTGGGCCATTAGCACAGTCATGGAAAGGCCAACACCTACCCAGTGGCACCAGAGTGACTGCCTGGACCCAAGCCAGCTCAGAAACGTCAGCCCAGCTGGGGCTTGAGTAGCCACCTGGGTCAGGAAGGAGGAGAGGCCAATTTGACCTTCCTCTGTCTCCCTGTTCAGTTCCAGGCTCATGTTAGCAGCAGCCTATGTGAAGGATGGGACTGAGAAACAGGAGCTCCTGGCCCCAGAGGGTCTCCCACACCCAGGCAACCCTGGCCTGGCCTGCGTCTGTTAGGGGGCTTCCCCTCACTGGAGGCTCCCTCTCACAACTGCTGCCCTTTCTACCCTCAGCCACTTGTGGCCACCCCACCTCTTTCAGGACCCTCAGACCAGAGCTCCGTGAGGTGCTGTCAGAGGTTCCATGTGGGGAGAAAGAAAGGGGCAGTCAACTCCGAAAAGCATCTTCTAGAAACATGAGCCACAGGCACTTCCTGTCCAAGGCTGCAGGGCCCCGGGCCTGTAGGACGAGGCCCTGCCACTTGGAAAATGGCTTGGTTACTGGCGCCCACAGTATGGGGGCCGTGGGGGAAATATGGTCTGCTCAGAGGCCGAGGCAAGCCAGGCCCAGAGGCATAATGCGGGCTGACTCTGGATTCCAGCCAGGAGCAGGTCGTCATTGGAAACCAGGCCCCTGGCCGCTCCTCACGAAACCTGCAGGAAGCCTGGCTCGTTTCCTGGCACCAGCTGTGCAGCCCGGCAGAGGCCGTGCCCCCGAGAGCCCACAACACACGCGGTAGCCCAGGGGACTGGCTGCGTGACTCTCTTGCTGCTCGCTAATCACTCCCCTGTCCTCCGCCGCACTTCTCGCGCAGCCTGCTGTCCCCTGGAGGACGGTGTGCCCATCTGATACCTGCCCGCCTGCCCCTGGCTCCCAGGGACACACTCTCCTGCCATGGCTGCTGCCTCTGCTTTGTGTGACCCTACACTCCCAGCCTGTCACATCCCGCTCCATCAGGATGGCTATCCTGTATGTGCGACAGCATGAGCCTGTGGCCTGTGGTGGTTAGGTCACGTGTGCCAGCCTGGGGGTGTAGTATCGGAGTGCAGCGACCAGTTCACCCTCTCCGGCCACCATTAGGCCTTCCTATGACCTCCCCGAAAGGGAGGATGGACAGGTGGCTACTCCTATCTCTGACCAGAGGCTGGAAGAGCTAACTCGAGTAGGCAATGGGAGGGCTGGGGATGTCAGACGAGGCCGTGACCTGGCACTGTGAGCTGGCCTGGTGTGCTAAAGGGAAGGCGAGGAGAAGACCAGCCCCGTAGTACAGTCAGAGCCCGGGGGCGCGTTTTGCAGAGGCCGCAGGCACTAACACTGAGCTGTGCCCCGGACCCTCATGGGCCTCTATACAACCAGACAGTCCAACTGTGATCTCCAAGGCCATGTCCAGGTGTTTCTGAGCCATGAAAAGAAGGGGAAAATGTCACCTAAGTGTTGAAGGGTCTGGAAAAAACCCAACAGCATCTTTCTTGAGTTAGGCTGAACACGGAAGTGGCTTCATGGCCCTGCCCCTGAGCAGTCTCCTGGGCCCTTGCCCTTGGAAAGGCCCCGCGCTTGGCTTAGGGCTCCGCTGTGACTGTCTTGAAATCCTTACACAAGCCCTGCAGCTGCAGTTTGCTCTGGATTTTGCAAATTATGTAGCAGTGCAGCAACAATACTTAGAATGTTGTTCCAGGAGCACTGGGGACACATCTGCAATTTTTTTTTTATTTTTAAAGCTTTTTTTTTTTTTGGAGAGGTTTTTCGCTATAGGGCGCGTGCGCTCGCCAGACAGACAGACACAGAGAGACAGAGAGACAGAAAGCGAGAAATCACCCCCCAGGGGGGATGGTCACGCCGCAACCCCTTCTCCTCCATTCTCCTCTCGGGATCTTGGGCACGCACGCACACGTGCCCGGCGTGAGTTTTAAGCCACCGGGTCCGGGATGCGAACCACGGTCGACTACGTGGGAGTCCAGCGACACAACTATTACGCTAACTGCTGGTTACCTATTTTTAAAGCTTTTTACTCATTTCCAGGGCCAGGAGAAGGCAGAGAGGGTGAGTCAGCGTGTGTGTGTGTGTGTGTGTGTGTGTGTGTGTGTAATTTTTTTTCAGGTGAGTCAAGGAAGTACTTGGCAACAGTTCCATTTTCTTTCTTTTATAAAAAATAATTATTTTACTTAACTTTATTTATTTTAACTTGACCAGAGAGGGATAGAGCGAGAGTGAGAGCGAGAGCGAGAGAGCAAGAGAGAAAGTGAGAAAGCAAGCCACCAGGTCCGGGACTCGAACCACGGTCAGCCATGTAGGAGTCCAGCACCCTTAACCACCATGCCACCTGCCGGATAGGATTAATGGGTCCTACACCCACAGTGGTAACCATCCCTGGAGCTGGGTGTAGCCCCAGCTCTGTGGGTGTACTTAGACATCTCCTCTCCTTTTTCCACAGTGTTAGGATGGACATGACCATGGAGAACAAAAACTACTTTTTCCTAGATTCCTTTGCAGTTAAATGTGTTCATGTATTCACATCACGTTTCTTTCCTAGACCTGTTCCATTGTAAAAGCAACCAAACAAGTACTTCAGAAACTGGAAACAATAACCATATTCTCATTTCCCGAGTGCTCCCGCCAGCCCTAGACCATGGCCGTGCTTGCACCCAGCATATCAGGGAGATTTCTGGACGTGGATCTGAAACCCTCCCACATGGGTCAACCCTGCAGGGCCTTGCATTTTACGGGTGCACCATCATCCAGTCCCATCGCGGCATTTTTTGTTTGCAGTTCTTGCACCGTGTCTTGCTCACAGTAAGCACTTGGGAAATGCTCGTGTAGTTGAGGGTGCACACAGCTAGGGTGTGCATTTGTGAGCTTGCCCAGAACACAGCCTAGGACTGTGGTTAGAATGAGGCCATCTTAGTGTCCTCATCGGAGAAAGCGGATTCCATAGAAGCAGCTTAGAAAACAGATCCTCTAGTCCAATTAAATATACTTAGAGAAAACTCGCAGTGCTGCAGGGACTGGGATCCTGGTATCCTGGACCTACTCAGACATTGCATCTGCCCCAACCTAACTCCAGCTGTAAGACGCCACAAACTTGGCATCCTACCGAGAACCAGCAGCGGACATGTCTGTAACTAGATGGCTTTTTCCTTCAAGCTATTTAATCCTCTTTTCTAAGGAATCAATTTTCATATAGTCTAACAAAAAAGAAGCATGTGGAAATGCAGAGGGGGCCTTTGGCCATCCCTCCTCCCACTTTCAAAAAATTATTTAATATTGTTATTTTTATTTCTTTTTCTTCTTTTTTTTTTTTAAGAGAGGATTTTGCTATAGGGCACGTGTGCTCACCAGACAGACAGAGAGACAGAAAGCGAGAAATCACCCCCCAGGGGGGATGGCCACGCCGCAATCCCTTCTTCTCCACTCTCCTCTCGGGATCTTGGGCACACACACACACACACCCGGCGTGAGTTTAAGCCACCAGGTCCAGGACTTGAACTGTGGTTGACTATGTGGGAGTCCAGCGACATAGCCATTACGCTAACTGCTGCTCCCAATAGTTATTTTTATTTCTTGATTTGACCAGAGGAAGGGAAAGTGAGAAAACAACACCAGGTCTGGGGCTTGAACCCAGGTTGGCTACGTAGTTCAGAGCCTTAACCATCACACCACCTGCTGGCCCCTGGCCTTCCCTTCTACAACTGCAGATTCAACAGCCTAGTGCCAGCTTTACCTGCTAGCCCAAGAGCCCTCCATGGTCTTTAGCATGGAAGGCACTCGCTAAAAATTCCAGTCCAAAAAAAAAGGACTGCTTTTCAAATGAATTCTGTTCTTTAAACCCAATTATTAATTCAACAAATATTTACCGAGCACCTAACATGCAAAGACCTTGAGGAACCCATAGTAACAGAAGCTCCATTTTTTTTTGGAGAGGCTTTTGCTATAGGGAGTGTGCACTCTCTAGAAAGAGACAGAAAGCAAGAAATCAACCCCCCCAGGGTGGATGGCCACACCGCAATCTCTTCTCCTCTGGGATCTTGGGTACGCACACACACACACCCGGCATGAGTTTAAGCCACCGGATCTGGGATGCGAACTGCAGTCAACTACACGAGAGTCCAGCAACATAGCCATTAGGGCAACTGTTGGTCGCAGAAGCTTCATTGTTGACAGGGGTTCCATCTGGCTGAGAGCGGCAGTTTTCCTTGGGTATTTGTTCTAGTATCACCCATCACTGAACCTGCCAGGCGAGGACCAAAAGGGCGGGCTGGAGACAGCCGCAAACTCCTGGGAGTGGTGGTGGGGGAGTGCATGTGAGAGAGGAGAAGCTTAGAGAGCAGCAAGCAGTTTAAAGGAAAGAGCATTTCTCTGGCTACACGGAAAATGAGTGTCTTCTTTAAGACACTGTATTCTAGGATGTGGATTTGCCTGAGTTGATCCAAGGCCCTTGGCCTAAGTGGAGTCTGACCACTACTTTAAGGTAGTTAGCGCCAGGAATTTTGGAGAGTTTTTTTTTTTTTTTTCTTTGCCATAGGACACGTGCGCTCGCCAGACAGAGTCAGAGAGACAGAAAGTGAGAAATCACCCCCCGGGGGGATGGCCATGCTGCAATCTCTTCTCCTCCATTCCCCTCTCGGGATCTTGGGCACGCACGCACATGCGCCTGGCGTGAGTTTTAAGCCACCGGGTCCGGGACGCGAACCGCGGTCGACTATGTGGGAGTCCAGCAACATAGCCATTACGCTAACTGCTGGTCCTGGCTCCAGGAATTTTGAAGATGGCATAGAAAAAAAAAGAACTCATGCAAAGCACTCAACTGGAAGCAGAGCATTGTTCTGAATTCATTTTTGAGATGGAAGCCACATAACACCTCAAACCACCAGGTTTTGGGGGCTGATGGCTTTAGTTCAGACTTGTTTCTGCCAAGTCTCTTTCAGGAGGTAGCGGTTCCTCTCGGCCCCTCAGGCTGTCCGGGGATGACACCCCTCCCCGTGAGAAACACAGGGCTCTTTCTTTGCAGCAGGAGCTCAGTAAGCTGGGGCCTGTGTTCTGGGCCAAAACTATCACAGAGCGTCTGACTCCCGTGTCTGAGGGAGATCATGCTGGCTGCTGCTCCTGAGAAAACAAGTTTGCCCCCAGCAGAGCAGATCAGCACCTTCTGGCTTTCCCCCTCCGGGACCAGGGCATGAAAGCAGAGTCTGATTCAGGGTTATTATTTTTTCCTTCTAGTTTTAGAAATGGGAAAGGAGGGAGAGTGTTCCCTTGGTATACCAGAAAGCCCAGCGCTTGGGACACAAGGGTGGAACTGTGACTGGGGGCTGGCCAGGTGGGGGGTGGGGAGATGGAGCAGAAGGCAGCCGTAGTTGGGCTAGGGAGGCTGGGTGGCGTGTGATATGTCAAGGCTGTGAAGATTGACATCTCAGTCAGGTCCCAGAATGAGTTTCCTTACAATGGACGGAGCCGTCCCCGTTTTATACCGGCACAGCTGGCGGGATGTGGCGATGCCCTGGGGCCCGAGCAGCACAGGTGCCGACTGTGCAAACCACTCTCTCTCTCCAAGAGCGAAGATCCACACAGATCCTCCCCAGAACCTCTGGCCAGAGGTCCCTCTGCCACTTGTCTGCAGAGACATTTGACCCTACCCATGGCCCAGGGGCAGGTATGACTGAAGCCACCGAGGGATGGGTAGGCCAGCCAGCTCCTCCCGGTGGTCCTGGCAGCATTTGGGACAAGGCTGTTGCACAGCAGTGAGGCCACCTGCCCCCAGGTGGCTGAAGACTCCAAGTGGTATGGCTGTGCCGCTTTTCCTAGGCCCTTCCTTGTCAGGCAGCCCCCTGCTGCAGCTACTCGGCGAGGGAATGCACCCTTAGGCTTGACCTGGCCGCAGAGGAAGGCCGCTGTGTTTGGCTGGCTCAGAAGGTATCCCTTGGAGAACTGGACCTTTTTCCGAAAGGTAGAGGATTCCTGAACAGCAGCACAGCTCAGGCTAGTGAAAAACTCAGTGCTTGTGAGGCAAGAAATGAGGACCTAGAGGCAAACAATGAGGACCTACAGTTAGACTAAAAGTGGCTTCTGGGGTCAGCAAGTAGTGTGGTGGTTAAGGTGCTGGATTCCATATGACCGACAACGTGGTTCGAATCCCAGACCTGGCAGCTTGAAATTCACACCAGGTGTGTGCCCAAGATCCTGAGAGGAGAATAGAGAAGGAATTGCCTAGTGGCCACCCTGGTGAGCACATATGTCCTATAGCCCCAAAATTGTAAAAAGTAAAAAGTTTTGGCAATGATATTGCCAAAACATCATTCTGGGGGTACTTCTGGGAGGCTGATTTGTTTTGAGGGTGCCATCCCATGCAAAATATTCTAAAGTCTTTTCTGACTGGTCTTTGTCCAGAGAGGGGGAAGAAAGCACAAATTTTGTGAGGTTGATTTTTTTTTTTTGAATGTGAGGATGATTTGTGGAAAGCCAGCACGTCATGACTGATCTTGAGCTTTGAGCTTAGTTCCCAAGCCAGGTCCTTACGGTGGGATTAAGACCTGAATGTGAGAGTGAACACAGCTTTGGGAAGAGTGGCTGTTTATGGAGTAATGGCACTCCTCAAGGTAGAATGGGAACCCATTCGTAGGGGTGCCCAGTACCAAGGAAGGGGCACGGACCTCATCACTCTGGGGGATCAGTGACTGCCAGCTGGAGTGGTCAGGACCCGCTCCAAATAGCAGGTCTAATTCCAGGGAAATCTCAGGGCAGGGCAGGCTGCAGAATGGGGGCATCCCCAGAGCAATTGGGATGAGCAAGAGGTGGCAACGCAGAGAACCAACTGAGCAGCCGATGCTGGCGGGAGCCAAAGATTCAGGTGCATAAGGCCAGGCTGGTGCCAGACTACGGAGGGCTTTAAATGTCCGGCGAAGGAATTTATCAGAGGAATGAACTGATCAAACAGGTGTTTTACGAAGATGGATTTGAAGAGAATGTGCAGGATGAATCTGAAAATCTGGGAGCATGGTGGTGACCAGGAAGCTCTGAGATGAATTAGACTGTTGCAGCGATCTGTGTTGAGTTGATAAGGTATAAACGAGCACCGTGGCGGCAGAAACGGGAAGGGACAGCTACAAGAGACGCTGTTAAGAAATAATGATGTTCACTGGCTGATTGGATTGGGGACCCAGGGAACTCAAAGAATCAAAGATGGCTCCAGAGTTCAGAGCACGGACAACTGGTAGGACAGTGAACAGAAAGAGGGGTGTAAGGAGAGCAGCTGGTTGAGCAGATGTGAATTCAGCTGCAGACATAACTGAGTCTGCAGGATATCCACGTGGAAATGTCTGACAGGTGACCAGAAATGGAATACCGGTGCTCAGGAGACACACTAGACTGGGTCATGACTTTGGGACTTAAAGGCAGAGGTGATCAATGAAGTCGTGGAATGAATGAGATCTCTAAGGAAAAGCAGCGACAGTGAAACAGGACCACAGGCTGCCCTTGAGGAACACCCAGGTGCAGAAAGGATTTCTATTCGGAAGCTGAGTTGAGTGCCACTCCACACACTGCATACCTTCGTTGTTATCAGTTTAAAGTATCTCCTACTTTCAGGGCCTGCAGGTGGCGTGGTGGTTAGGGACACTGGACTCCTACCTGGCCAACTGTGGTCTGAGTCCCGATCCCAGTGGCTTGCTTTCTCTCTCTCTCTCTCACACACACACACACTCTGACCCTCTCTGGTCAAATTAAAATAATAAAGTTCAATTTTTAAAAAAAAGCATCGCCTCCTTTCACAAAGCCACATGATGCAGCATTTCTGTGTTTCAGTAGGAATTGAATTATAAGCAACTAAGCAAAAGAGAGCTTCAAAAAACTCGTGGATTAAAGTATGAGTTTGGGGCAGGCTGGTGGCATGGTGGTTAAAAGGTGGCTGGGTCCCACATGTCCATTGTATGGTTCAAGTCCTAAACCTGGCAGCTTGGAAAACATGCCAGGTGTGTGTATATACCAAACATCTCGAAAGGAGGGAGAAATGGAGAAGGGACTGCAGTGTGACCATCCCCCATGGAGGGAGTATGCTTTATCACTTTCTGTCTCTTGTCTCTCTTGTGGTGAGTGTACACACTCTGGGAAATTAAAGAAAAAAGTATAAGTTTTGGTGCAAAATAATTTGAAATCTATGCACAGTTTCCCATAAGCTTTTTTTTTAATTTAATTTTATTTATTATTTTTAAATTTACTATAGGCCATGTGCACTCACCAGAGACGGACAGAGATACAGAGAGAGACAGAAAGTGACAAAGCGAGTTGCCGAGTCTGGGACTTGAATTGCAGTCAGTCACATAGGAGTACAGCACCTTGGGGGCCGGCAAGTGGCATGGTGGTTAAAGGCGCTGGACTCCCACATGGCTGACCACGGTTCAAGTCTCAGACCTGGTGGCTTGCTTTCTCACTTCCTCTCTCTCTCTCTCTCTCTCTCTGTCTCTCTCTGATCAAACTGGAAAATAATAATGATGATGATAATAAATAAAGTTAAATAAAATAATTCTTAAAAAAAAAAAAAAAAGGAGTACAGCACCTTAACAACCATGCCACCTGTTGGCTCCTTTCATGAGCTTTTTTTTTTTGAAAGGTTTTCGCTGTAGGGCTCATGTGCTCGCCAGAAAGACAGAGAGAGACAGAGACAGAAAGTGAGAAATAACCCCCCCAGGGGGGATGGCCACGCTGCAATCCCTTTTCCTCCATTCTCCTCTCGGGATCTTGGGCACGCACGCACACGTGCCCAGCCTGAGTTTAAGCCACCGGGTCCAGGACTCGAACCGCGGTCGACTACATGGGAGTCCAGCAACATAGCCATTACGCTAACTGCTGGTCCCGCATTGTGGAAAGCAGCCAATCTGAAAACATGTGATTAAAACATGTGGCCTAAAGACACATGCAGATATGCGCTTCCTTAAGGTAAGCTACTCTAGCAGGGCTATTGAGAAGCATCTACATACAAAAGCAGTACCTGCCTGTTGTCAATGGTTGTCTTCCTGTTATTGTTGATACCCAATAACTCGATACTGCCCAGTATCAGGCTAAAGAAATTCACAAGCATTTATCAGATTGTACCCCCCTCCAAAAAAATAAAAAAATTATATGGCACCAGTCGTTTTCACATCCTCAAATACTTTACATTCAAAAACTGGCTTTACATTCTAATTTCTCCTCCCTTATTCTCTTTGCATTCCACTTCCTTCTTCCCCATTCCTTTTACATCCCATTTTCCCCTTCCCCTATTCTCTGCCCTTTAAAAAAATAAACCTGAGGCTGGCTCTGGTCGCAACTTCTCCATCAGAAAAGCTGTGTCCATCCAATCCTCGTTTTTCTATACTTGTATGTCTTTGTGTGTTTTATTATTGCGTCTATTTCTTTTTAAAAAAAATTATTTATTTAATTCCATTTGTTATTAGTGTTTAATTTGACCAGAGAGAGACAGAGAAACAGAAAGGGAAAGTGAGAAAGCAGGCTGCCAGGTCCAGGACTTGAACTGCGATCAGCCATGTGGGAGTCCGGCGCCCTTAACCACCATGCCATCTGCCAGCCCTATTGCGTCTATTTCTAATCCACAGCCTTCCCCACTCAAAAAAACGTGTTCATACTAAGCTAGTCCCGGCACCGCATGAGCATTTTTAAAAAAATGTTTTGCTACAGGGCATGTGCGCTTGCTGGAGAGACAGAGACAGAAAGCAAGAAATCACCCCCTTCCCGGGAGAATGGCCACACTGTAATCCCTTTTCCTCTTGGGTTCTGGGCATACATGCACACACACCTGGTGTGAGTTTCAAGCCACTGGGTCCATGACTTGAACCACAGTCAGCAATGTGAGAGTCCAGTGTCTTAGCCACTATGCCGCCTGCTGGGCTCTCCATGAGCATTTTAAAGGCCTCCCCTCTTACTCCAACAAACTTGGCTTAAGTAAAGGCTGAAATATATTCACAAAGGAAGAAAAGGATAAATGATACGCTTTGTAAAATCTAGAAAGTTAGTGGGTCTAATACCACAAGGAAGTCAGAAATGAAAATGAAAAACTTGTAACAAATGCTATAACATTTGATTAGAAATACTAGTAGATATTTACTCATTTTTTTTTTGGAGAAGTTTTTGCTATAGGACCGCTACAGAAAGCGAGAAATCACCCCCCGGGGGGATGACCACTCTGCAATCCCTTCTCCTCCATTTTCCTCTCGGGATCTTGGGCACACACACACACACGTGCACCCAGCGTGAGTTTAAGCCACCGGGTCCAGTACTTGAACCGCAGTTGACCACATGGGAGTCCAGCTACGTAGCCGTTACGCTAACTGCTGGCCCCAGATATTTACTCATTTTAACACAGGAACCAAAACATTTGCTGTATTTGTAGTGCACTGTCTTCCCGAAGTTCACCCTTCAAACTAATTCACCGAAGTATTTTTCATAAAAGTTGTATTTAGGGGCCAGCAGATGGCACAGGTTAAGGCGGCTGAATCCCATAAGGCTATATGGCTGGAGTCCTGAACCTGGTAGCTTAAAAAACACACCTACACATGTATGTGTGTGCCCAAAATTCCAAGAGGAGAATGAAGGAGAAGAGATGCAGTGGCCATCCCCATGGAGGGGTGGGGTAGGGTGTGATTTTTTTTTTCTTCCTCCCTGCCCTATTAACACACGTGCCCTATAGCAAACCAAACACACACACATACACACACACACACACACAAAGTGGGGACCAGCAGCTGGTCACGTTATTGGACTCCCAAGTAGTCAACTGAGGTTTGAGTCCAGGACCTGGTGGCTTAAAACTCATACCAGGTGCATGTGCATGCATGGCCATCCCCCCTGGGGGATGATTTCTCACTTTGTCTCTCTGGCAAGCACATGTGCCCTATAGCAAAAATCTCTCTAAAAAATAAAAAGCTGTATTTAAGTACAAACTGACTAAAACATTCTAAAAAAAAAGTTAACATAGGTTGGCCAGCAGGTGGTGTGATTTAAGGTGCTGGACTACAAGGCCAATTATAGTTCAAAACCCAGACCTGGCATCTTGCTTTCTCATTTTCCTTTCCCTCTTACTGTCTCTGGTGAGTGTGTGTGCCCTAAAGCAAGTTGAAATAATAATAATAAAAATAACAAATAAGGGACCAGCAGGTGGCGTGGTGGTTAAGGCGCTGGACACTCCCACATGGCTGACTATGGTTTGAGTCCCAAACCTGGCGGCTTGCTTCCTCACTTTCCCTCTCTCTCTCTGGTCAAATTAAAATAAATGAATGAATAAATAAAATTAAATAAATACTTTTTAAAAAAAAACAATAAAATTAAATCATTCTTTAAAAAGTTAATACAGGAATGCTACTAGAATATAGCAGCCCACAGACTTAGTACGCAAATAAAACAGCTTTCTTTTTAGAATACCTAGTCTTTTTACATATGTATTTACTGCATACTGTATTTTTTTTTTTTTTTTTAGAGGTTTTTGCTATAGGGTGTGTGCGCTCACCAGAAAGAGAGACAGAAAGCGAGAAATCACCCCCCTGGGGGAACAGCCATGCCATAATTCCTTCTCCTCCATTCTCATCTCAGGATCTTGGGCACGCATGCACACACGCCTGGCATGATTTTAAGCCACAGGGTCCAGGACTCGAACCGTGGTAGACTACATGGGAGTCTAGCAACACAGCCATTACACCAACTGCTAGTCCCAGCATATTGTATTTTTTTGATAGACGCTTAACAACTACCTAAATCTTATAAAGAATAAATGACTTTTGTGTTAAGTCCTATTAAAATTTTTCTGAGTGTTTTTAATAAAGTACATGCAACTGCACAGTTTAACAGCATAGCAACTGTAGTCCATGACATCATCAACAACTTTTGATCCAACAGATTTAAATTGTAACATGTTATTATATTTAACATAATGAACTGGTATTTTTTTTCTAAAACAGCACACCAAACATACTTAACAACAGCTAAAAGACAGCAAGTTCCTTTCCTCTGGACATCAACTTTTAAAAAACACGAACTTCTGAAGAACAGTTTACAAATTATACAAAATGAGGTGTACATATAATACTGACATACAGTTACTTAGAAGACAAGTGAGTGATATTACCTGTTCCCAAGGTTACATAAGCTGTGGAAATAGTCTCTAATAATATGTCAATAAAGAAAAAATAAATACAATCGCTGGCTATCACATACACAGAAAGATGAGAGTCAAGCAAAACTTACAAATTTGGTAACTTCACACACTCTGAACGTATGTAAAAAACTCAGTTAGGTACCTGAAAGAAGGGAACTCTAATGCATTATGGAGTAGTGACACTGAGTTGCTAAAAGCAAAGCAGTGAAGTTTTCTTCATGGGCTCATATTCTTAACTAAAACTCAAATAATTTAATTCTACTAGTTAATTTAATTCAAGAGTTGACTTTTTTAAAGGCCAATAATGTCAAACATCTTTTAACAGCATTTAAAAATATTCATGGACTAACATATTACTTAGAAGATTTAATCTCATTGCTTTGAATGCTGGTTTTAGGCCCTCTTAAAGAACACCAGGGAAATGCAGAGATAAAAAACTAAATTGGCAATGATCTTTTTTTAAAATTACTTATACTGCATATAACATGGTTTATGTTGCATATACTTGTATTGCATATAACATGACTAAGAGAACATTTTTTGTGATGGAAGACCTGGGTGGATGATTCTCGTTTGGAAGATAAAATGAGAAGGCCTCTTACATTTATTTAGTTAAGGGAGAACTGCACTGATCTGCATAAACACGAATTCAAAGGGATGCAGTTTTAAGTCAAATGAAATGTCTGAAATGTGATATAAAATCAAAGGTAATGTCTCTTGGTATAAAAGATATAGGATACAGTTTTACAAGGTCTCACAATAGCTGATTTTTCATTAAACCTGAAGAGTCTTAACAGAAACACACATGTATCTTATTTCAGAAGCGGCAGTGACTCAAATGCTTATATTCAACTCCTTCTGGTTCAGTAAAATCAAAGTTCAAATGTTTGGAATTAAACGACTCACTACTCTCCAAAAATCCATAAAATATTCACACCGGATAGGCCAAGATTAACTCTCCTAAAAAGAGAAAAAAGAAAAAAAAGTTTTAGTAGATTGGTTGCCAAGCATTTACAATCTTTTTCTAGTAACTAATACAAGAGCCTTTATAAGAAATACATGTTTAATAGATGGGATTTAATATGATTCTACAACACATTATGGTACACATGATTTACCAGGTGAATTCTAAAAACAGTCATTACTTTCTTAACGGTGTTTAAAACTCAAATTTAGAATAAATGTGATTTATAGAATGTTGATAATTAATTTTTCCAGTGGACTTTAAGAACTATTGCCCTGGATAGAGGGAGTTAAGAATAACTTCAGGAAGTTACATAAAAGTACACATGTCAATTAAGTTTTTTAAATGGAGGATAACAGAGAGGCAGGCCTCTTAAAGAATTTTGTCTACTTATAGGACAAAATGACAGAAATGAGCATTCCCTCTGTTCCCCAACTCACTTCTCACAGGCAACAACCAAGCAAACTTTAGCACTTTCTTCTGTCAGTTCTCTCATTCTTCCAAATAGAGGTGTGCAGCTCTTTCTGATTCTCCAGTTTGGGACATTATCCATTGATTTATAATTTTGTTAAATGAGTTAAGTTCTCTCTTTTACAGCCCTCTTCTCCACTCATACCTTGAATACAGTTTTTTTTAAGGTTTTTGCCACAAAGCATGTGTGCTCCCCAGAGAGACAGAGATGGTGAGAAAGTGAGAAATCACCCCCAGGGAGGATGGTCATGCCACGATCCCTTTTCCACCTGGTGTGTGCCTGGCGTGATTTTCAAGCTGCCAGGTCCAGGACTCAAACTATAGTCAGCTGTGTGGGAGTCCAGCAGCACCTTAACCACTGTGCCACCTGCTGGCCCCACTTTGAATACAATTTTATTCTCTCTGGAGTAGAGGTAGATTGTTCTTTTGATTTTATGCAGTATGGTTTAATTAAAGACATATTAATCACACACATTTACAAAGTCACTAGAGCGGGACCAGCAGTTAGCGTAATAGCTATGTCGCTGAACTCCCATGTAGCCGACCGTGGTTCGAGTCCTGGACCTGGTGGCTTAAACTCACACCAGGCGCATGTGCGTGCATGCCCAAGATCCCGAGAGGAGAATGGAGGAGAAGGGACTGCGGCGTGGCCATCCCCCCTGAGGGGGTGATTTCTCACTTTCTGTCTCTCTGTCTCTCTCTGTCTTTCTAGCGAGCGCACGTGCCCTAGAGCAAAAACCTCTCCGAAAAAAACCCCAAAAGAATGTATTCACTTAAAATAAAAAGCTCTATTACCAAAAATGCTCCTATAAAGGTAATTTCTATCAAGTGTATTTTTCCATTTCTTCACACCCTCATCAATATTCTGCAAACAATAAATTTCATTCTGAAAGAAAAAGTGTTTTAATTTTGACTTGTTTCTATACAGGGCGGGCATGTTTTTGTGTTTATTGGCCATCTGCATTACACATTTTTGTGAAAAAAATTTTTCATGTCTGCGTGTTTTTTTTTTTCCTTTTTAAAACATTTTTTTGCCAGAGAGCATGTATGCTTGCTGGGGAGCACCAGACGGAGAGTGGGAGAGCACCCCATCGCGCGAATGGTCTTGCCGCGACCCCTTTTCCTTCACTTCTCCCACCTTTCAGGATTTTAGGCAGGCATGCACGTGAGCCCAGCATATTTTTCAAGTTGCTGGGTCTGGGGCTCAAGTCATGCGGTTGGTCATCACCAGCTGGCTGGTTTTTGCCCATTTTTCTCTTCTAATGAATTTGTATGTTCTTTATAGACAATGGACAGTAACCTGAAATTGCTGTATGTGTTGCAGTATAAAGTCTTGTCTCTGTCATTTAGCACCAAATTTTATGGTGTTTTTGCTGAACAGCATATTTAAGTAATTGTGCAGTCAATAGATATTTTTCCTTTAGAGAGTAAACATTCACCTAATTCCAGTAACTGCACGAATAACTTGAAGTGAGATGACAGTGCATTTGGGCCAATGTGCTTTGGATCAACTGGACTTTATGGTCAAATGGACTGTATTTGAGGGGCTCACTTATTTTAACATACAGGATGGATTTTAACCACTTGATTGTTTTAAAATATATTTTAAAATTAGTCATATTGAAAAGGTTTATAATTTCAAAGTCCCGCCCCCGGTTAAAAAAATAAATTTAATAAAATACATATTAATGTTAGGCTAAAATGTTTCATTTTTGCATATAAGCTGCTCATTAAGATAAGCATTTCCAAAATTATATAAATTATGAATAAATTACTGCCCCTTTAACAGTTTTTCATTTTTATGCCTATGACAAATCTCTACAATATAGGCTTTACAGTATCACAACAAATTGGTTGTACATCAAAATATCAATTTGGATCTATGGGTCAAAGATTTTTCAATTAAAATAAAAATTGATTTATTTAAAGTGTTTCTAATTAATTCTTCATTCAAAATAGCCTTTCAGAAACAGTTAAATGAATAATTAATTATAAAACAATTTACATCATATTAACAATACGTGTATAGAAAATTTATATTTCATCCAATATATATACACACATTTGTAACTATATTCCTAGAAGCTTTAGAGAATAAAAACCTGCATGTCTAAAATACACCAGCAGATTAAAAATGAGGTCGCACAGTACTAAGCTTGGGCATGATCCTTTAAGTTTCTTTCATTTCAGTGAGAGAGAGAGAGAGAGAGAGAAAGACTGACTCTTGACAGGGTCTTGCCACACCTAGATCCTCCCCAAAGCTTTCCAGCCAGCCAGGGTCATGGTGTTCCTTTGGGACCAGAGTGTCCAAGTTAACCCTGGATCCAAACCTGGGGTTTACATGGCTCCAGTGCCAGGTACTTACTATTATTTTTTCCCAATGTCAGAGGGCACACACCCCTGCTGGGGGGTAGGAAAAGAGAGAACATATGCATAGACACGCCTGGCATGCTGCCACCAGGGCTTGAATCTGACTGCTAGCCGGCCATGTGGGATCCAGCTTCCGCTGCATAACAATCATTACCGTATGGGGCCAGACATCTTTTTCCCTTATTTTTGCCAGAGGAAGCATACACTCATTGGAAAGACTTTTAGAAAGATGGAGAGAGGGAGAAAGCATCTCCCAATGGGGCGTGGTGATGACACAACCCCGTCTCCTCCATCCCGTTGGAATCTGGGGCACACACGCACATGTGCTGGTGTGTTTTTTTGGGGAGAGGTTTTGGTTTTTCTGCTATAGGGTGCATGCGCTCGCCAGAAAGACAGAGACAGAGAGACAGAAAGCGAGAAATCACCCCCCGGGAGCATGGCCATGCCGCAATCCCTTCTCCTCCATTCTCGTCTCAGGATCTGGAGCACACATGCACATGCACATGCACCCGGCGTGAGTTTAAGCCACCGGGTCCAGGACCCAAATCACAGTAAACTACATGGGAGTCCAGTGACATAGCCATTATGCCTATTGCTGGTCCCATGTTTTTTAAGCCACTGGAAGTAAGATTACAACTGTTCAGTCAACCATGTAAGACCCAGCTCCCTTAACCACTGGGTCCCAGGTCAGCCCCCCAAGATACATTTTAAGCAAAGTGAAAAACAAACAAAAAATCAACAGTCTGAAGACATAAATTTTAAACCATTAATACGGAGTATATTGAGGGAGTTGGGACTGAGAGAGGCTGGTCAGAAGGGAAATTTCACTTTCTAGTTTATACAGTCTTTCTATTGTTAAAATATTTCTCGACTGAGCAATTATTTAATTATTTCAGTAAATAAAACATAAAGAAAAAATGTTAATGCAGACACCTCATAAAAGTGAATTTTGTATTTAATCTTTCTTACATTAAAAAATACATGAAGAGGGGCCAGCAGGTGGTGTAGTGGTTAAGATGCTGGACTCCCAAATGGCTGACCACAGTTTGAGCCCCAAAGTCAGTAGCTTGAAACACACGGGGCACGTGTGCATGTGTGCATGCCTAAAATCTTGAGAGGAGAATGAAGAAGGGACTGCCGTGTGGCCAGCCTTCAGAGGGCCATTTCTTGCTTTCTGTCTCTATCTCTCTGGCAAGGACACGTGCCCTGTGGCAAAAATCTCTCAATAAAACACAAAGAACAAAAAACAAATACGTGAAAGGGCTGACGGGTAGCATGGTGGTTAAGGCTCTGAACTCCCATATGGTCTACAACAATTCGAGTCCTGGACAGGGTAGCTTGCTTTCTCACTCACTCTCTCTCTCTGGCGAAATAAATAAAATAAAATAAAATAAGCAAAAACACACGAGGAGTTGGCCCTGTACAAAAGCTGTGTATAAAAAGCTGGATCCCACATGGCAGATCATGATTAATATCTTGGCCCTAGTGTCTTGAAAAAGATGCCTTGTGTGTGCGTCCAGTATCCTGACTGGATGGAGAAATGGGAGGGAAGAGCTGCAATGTGGCCATGCTCCATAGAGGGATACTTTTCTTTCTCCTGTCCAGTAAGTATATACACCCTCTGGCAATAAAACTAAATCAAACAAAAGAATTTGATCAGGCTGGCTGTGGAGCAGTGGCCAGTGCTGAGGGAGCCAAATCCCACATGGCTGAATGCAGTTCAAATCCTAGGCTCAGCGGCTTGAAACACATGCCAGGCCTGCATGAGTGTGCCCAGGATCCTGACAGGATAAATAAATGAAAACGAGGACCACAGTGTGACCAGACCCCATTAGGGAGTACTTTCTCTGCCTCTTTCTCACATGCAAACACTCTTTGACATTAAAAAAGAAATACATGATAAAAGAAGCTGATTAAGTATTTATATTTCATTATAAATTTCTGTTCACATCTGTTTGAATTTTTGCCCTTTTTTTTTTGTGTCTTTGCCATGAGGGCACATGTGCTTGCCAATGAGAGACAGAGGAAAAGTGAGAAATTACCCGTGGGGGGAGCAGGTCACAACTACAATTTCTTCTCCTCTGTTCCCCTCGAGATTTTGGGCACTCGCGCACACGTGCCCAGCATGATTTTCAAGTTGCCTGGTCCAAGACTTGAACCGTGGTTGGCCATGTAGGAATCTAGCTAAGGTGCTAGACTGATGACTGCTGCATCTAATATTTAAAGACAGAATCTTTGCTTTCTTTAGAGTAGTACTATCCAATAGAAACATATGTGCAAGCCACATTTAATCCACTATTTTAGGCTTTCTAGTAGATGCCTAAAAGTAAAAAAAAAAATAAATAAATACAAGAAATTACTTTTAAGAATGTGTATATATATATATATATATATATATATATATTTTTTTTTTTTTTTTTTTTTTTTTTTTGGAGAGGTTTTTGCTATAGGGTATGTGTGCTCGCCAGAAAGACAGAGAGAGACAGAGAGACAGAAAGCGAGAAATCACACCCCCCCCCCCCTCGGGGGGATGGCCACGCTGCAATCCCTTCTCCATTCTCCTCTCGGGATCTTGGGCACACATGCACACACATGCGCCCGGCGTGGGTTTAAGCTACCGGGTCCAGGACTTGAACCGCAGTCCACTACATGGGAGTCCAGTGATACAGCCATTACTCCAACTGCTGGTCCCAGGAATGTATGTATTTCTTTTTACCCAGTATATCCTAAACAGTATCAGTAGGTGATTAATATACAAAATTGTTAAGGAAACATTTTACTCTTTAGTTTTTCATATTATCTTTGAAATCTGGTATATATTTTACACTTTAGAGCATTTCAGTTCAGATTAGTCATGCTTCAAATGCACATTACCACATTTGACTAGTGGCTTCTGTTTCGGACAAAACACTTTTAGAACATAAATAATCTCTAAATTACAAACCCTAAACAAAAGTTAAGAGAGGAATGCATATCAGGAGTGGAAACAGCAGAAACATATTCTGCTCCAAGCCCTTCCCTTTAGTCAGTCTTAGTGACTCAGTACAGCACAGCTGGACCCAGAACTTAGGTCTTCAGACTCCCAGACCACACATGACCAGGTTTCCCTAGCTTTAGCTGGGGTCAGCTTGTTCAGATATTATCTGATACACTAATATTTCAAGGAATCAAAATGATAATGTGAGCTTCCTTATGACACAATAAACAATTTCAGCTGACCACTTTCCCACCACTGTTTTTAAAAAATATTTATTAATTTTAATTGTTGTTATTATTTTTAAATTTGATCAGAGAGAGACAGAGAGAAATGGAAAGTGAGAAAGCAAGCCACCAAGTTTGAAACTTGAACTATAGTTGGCCATGTGGAAGTCCAACGCCTTAACCACCATGCCACCTGCTGGCCCCTCCCATTACTATTAACATTTATGGAATGGGTACTGACTCAGTCTCTTGGGAAGTGCAAACATTTTGCAGAATGCTTTGTCTGAAATGAAATGGTTTGGGGGAAAAAAAAGCTTCTAAGTTTTATTTTTAAAAAATTTTCATGGGACCAGCAGTTGGCATAATGGCTATGTCGCTGGACTTCCATGTAGTTGACTACGGTTCGAGTCTCGGACCCGGTGGCTTAAACCCACGCCGGGCGCATGTGCGTGCGTGTCCAAGACCCCGAGAGGAGGATGGAGGAGAAGGGATTGCAGTGTGGCCATCCCCCCGCCAGGGGTGGTGATTTCCCACTTTCTGTCTCTCTGTCTCTGGCAAGTGCACGCGCCCTATAGCAAAAACCTCTCCAAAAAAAAAAAAAAAAAAAAAAAAAAAAGATTCTGGGACTGGCAGTTAGCATAATGGCTATGTCACTGGAGTCCCATGTAGTAGACTGTGGTTCGAGTCCTGGACTCAGTAGCTTAAACTCACGCTGGGCGCGTGTGTACGTGCCCAAGATCCTGAGAGGAGAATGGAGAAGGAATTGTGGCATGGCCATCCCCCCGGGGGGTGATTTCTCACTTTCTGTCTGTCTGTTTCTCTCTGTCTTTCTGGCGAGCGCACGCCCCCTATAGCAAAAACCTCTGAAAAAAATTTTTTTCTTTTCATGAGGCAATAATCTAGTTTTTATCTGAGTTGTTTTCCCAGGGGACATAATCATACAGCCAATGATGAGTCCAATTACCTTTTCCCAATAGGTAAAAGATGATTCAGAAAGTTAATGGCCTTGCCCAAGATAGCAGAGGTGGTCAGCAACAGAGCTGAACTAGTACCAGAATCTACCATTGTTCGATCCACAAGCTGTGTCAATTATATGATGCTGCCTTCTACAGAATCCAACATAGGAGGAACAGTAAATAAAGCAAGTACTTCTGTTTTTAAAACATAAATACCTACCCAAGCATTCCCGATTCTTTGGTCTTTATGATGTAGAGGAACATTAATAATGTATGAAACATATTATTTCTGCCCTGGATGAAGACAAAAAAATGACAAGATTTAAACCAAACCAAGACTCCACTCGGGGCAGTAGGTGGTGTGGTGGGTAGGGTGCTGGACTCCCATATGACTGACCACAGTTCAAGTCCTGGACACAGAGGCTTGAAAATCCCTTGTGCATACATGCCGAAAATCCTGGGAAGAGAATGGAGGAGAAGGGACTGCAGTATAGCTATCCCCCAAAGGGTGGATTTCTCACTTTCCCTCTCTCTGTCTCTCTGTGGTGAGTGCACATGCTCTATGGCAAAAAAAAAGACTTCATTTGGTAGGTATATGTGATCTTATCAATTCACATACTAAGACCTCAGAATTTCATATAATTCAGACTTTCATTCATTCATTAAACAAGTACCTGCATTTATGCTAGGATGTGGTGAAGACAGAAAGGATCCATGTAATCAAGGAGCCTAATGTCCAGTAGGAAAGGCAGATGGTCAGCTAATATAATGAAATGTGCTGAACGGTATGAGAGGAGGTGTAGGTTTGCCATGAGAACATGAAGGCATCTAATCTAGACTGTGAGACAGGACGATTTTTTTAAGATGAGACCTGAAAGATGAGGACAAAGCTGACATATTGGGGTGGGGTGCATAGTTTACAAAGACCTAGTAGAGAGCTACTCTGAGTTTTGTGCCCTTGTACTACAAACAAAAAATGTTCTATCCCAAAACTAACATTATAAGTAAGAGTGCTGGGATTAAAAAAGCATTCAGTCATGCTTCAAATTATTGATCCACCACAGTATACCTTAGCATATACGTAACAGAAATTAATTTTGTCTACAGGATCTCTTTTTTTGGGGGGGGGGGGGGGGAGAGGTTTTTTTGCTATAGGGCGTGTGCGCTCGCCAGACAGACAGAGAGAGACATAGAGACAGAAAGCGAGAAATCACCCCCCAGAGGGGATGGTCATGCCGCAATCCCTTCTCCTCCATTCTCCTCTCAGGATCTTGGGCACACACGCACATGCGCCCGGCGTGAGTTTTAAGCCACCGGGTCCGGGACGCAAACCGTGGTCAACTACGTGGGAGTTCAGCGACATAGCCATTACACTAACTGCTGGTTCCCTACAGGGTCTCTTAAGTAATGTTTTGTTCTCTCTAAAACCAAACTATTACATGCCATTGTTGGTATGAAAAATTAGTTCCTATTTTAGATTTTTAATTTACTGATTAGCTTTTACCTGTTTACTCTTTTAGTGTGTTCTTATTCAAGAATCTGAAGATATATGATCACCCCCACCCACCCACCCATAGGGCACATGGAGAGAGACAGAGAATGGGAAAGTGAGAAATCATCCTCTTGAGGGTGGGGGTGGCTACACCGCAATCCCTTCTCCTCCATTCTCTTCTTGGGATTTTGGGCATGCACATACCGATGTATTTTTCAAGCAGCTGGCTATAGGACTCGAACCACAGAGTCAGCCCTGTGGGATCCAGTGCCTTAACCATGCCAACTGGTGTCCCCTGAAGACATACAGTTTTTTTTTTTTTTAAGGTACTGTTTATTTAAGATCTAAGAGTTCCACATGGGTATCACTGGAATGCAATGGCCTAATATGCTTACATACTTCAAAAGTTAAAAGTATTAAACTTGAAAGAAATGAAATAGATATCTCTTTCTGAGACTCTGATGGAGAAGACAATTTACAATAGCTAATAAAAAATCTCAGTAAAGATGTTGGTAACAAAAATAACTGCATCAGTAGAACTGATGCCTATAATCAAGAGTAAATAAAACATCTGATAGGGACCAGCAGTTAGCGTAATGGCTATGTCGCTGGACTCCCACGTAGTCGACCACGGTTTGCGTCCCGGACCCGGTGGCTTGAGACTCACGCCGGGCACATGTGCATGCGTGCCCAAGATCCCGAGAGGAAAATGGAGAAGGGACTGCGGCGTGGCCATCCCCCCTGGGGGGGGGGTGATTTCTCGCTTTCTATCTCTCTGTCTCTCTCTCTCTGTCTGTGAGCGCACGCGCCCTATAGCAAAAGAAAAAACTCTCCAATAAATAAAAAATAAATAAATAAAACATCTGATAGAAATGTAAACTCATACAATACCTTTCTTATACAGTAATTTGGAAATACTTTTTTTTTTTTTAATTTGCCAGAGGGGATGTGTGCTCATCAGAGACAGAGATAAAGATGGACAGAGGGAGGGACCAGCAGTTAGCATAATGGCTACGTTGTTGAACTCCCATGTGGTCAACTGTGGTTCAAGTCCTGGACCTGGTGGCTTAAATTCACGCTGGGTGCGCGTGTATGTGTGCCCAAGATCCCTAGAGGAGAAGGGATTGCGGTGTGGCCATCCCCCCTGGGGGGGTGATTTCTCGCTTTCTGTCTCTCTGTCTTTCTGGTAAGCACACGTGCCCTATAGCAAAAACCTCTCAAAAAAAAAAATAAATAAATAAAAATGAAAGAGATCGACAAAGGGAGAGGGAAAAAGCACTCCCCAATGGGGCATGATGACACTGTAATCCCTTCTCCTCCCATGCTCCATCTTGTCAGGATTTGGGGCACATACACATGTGTCTGGAGTGTTCTTCAAGCTGCCAGGGTCAGGATTCAAACAATGTGGTTGGCCACATGGGTTCTGGCTTCCTTAATCACCAGGTCATGGGGCCAGCCCTGATAACATGTTCTCTAAAAGCCTTGAAAATATTCTAGGGACCAGCAGTTAGTGTAATGGCTATGTCACTGAACTCCCATGTAGTTGACTGCAGTTCCAGTCCCGGACCAGTGGCTTAAAATTCACGCCAGATGCGTGTGCATGCGTGCCCAAGATCCCGAGAAGAGAATGGAGGAGAAGAGATTGCAGCATGGCCATCCCCCCTGGGGGGGTGATTTCTCGCTTTCTGTCTCTCTGTCTCTGTCTGTCTGGCGAGCGCACGCGCCCTATGACAAAAACCTCTCCAAAAAAAAAAAAAAAATTCTGTAACCTTATTCCTACTTTGGAAACTTCAGGCTAAAGAAATGTTCCAAAATGCAGAGTGCTATACACATGGAGATAAATATTCAGCAGTATTTATAATAAAACATTTGTAATAGTTAAAATGGTCAATAATAGAGGAATGGTTGAATAAGTTATAATTGTTTTTAAAAAATACGTATTCCTTGGGACCAGCACATTTGTAATGGTTATGTTGCTGAACTTCCATGCAATTGGCTGCAGTTCAAATCCTGGACCCGGGTACTTAAAACTCACACTGGGTACGTGTTCATGCAGCTGATTTGGTACCCAAAAGCCCCAGAGGAGAATGGAGAAGAAAGGATTGCATTGTGGCCATCCTCCCTGGGGAGTGATTTCATGCTTTCTGTCTCTGTCTCTCCAGAGAGTACACGTGCCATATAGCAAAAATCTCTCTTTAAAAAAAAAATTGGACTCTTTCATGAGAGCATATGAGCATGCATGAGGGGGAGAAGGGCTCTCAACAGAGTCTTACCACACTGGGACCCCCTTCCTGGGGCTCTCCAGTCCCTCAGGCTTTTGGACAATGTGCATGTGTCTAGAATGTTTTTTGGGCCGACTGTACCACCAAGTTGTGCCAATGTTATAATCTTTGGACAAGTTTCTCTTAAAGTCATTTAGAAGCATTTTTCTTTTTTTTCTTTTTTTTTTTTTTTTTGAGAGGTTTTTGCTATAGGGCGCCTGCGCTAGCCAGAAAGACAGCCAGACAGAAAGTGAGAAATCATCCCCCAGGGGGGATGGCCACACCACAATCCATTCTCCTCTCGGGATCTTGGGCACACACGCACACACACCTGGTGTGAGTTTAGGGCACTGGGTCCAGGACTCGAACCACGGTCGACTACACGGGAGTCCAGCGACATAGCCATATGTTAACCGCTGGTCCCAAGAAGTATTTTTATGAAGATTTCCAGTGGCATAGAAAATTATCTTATAAAGCTAATTTTAAATATTTATTTATTATTATTTTAAAATTTACTATCGGGCACATGAACTCACCAGAGAGACAGGGAGAGCGAGACAAAGAGAAAGTAAGCCACCAGGTCTGGAACTTGAACTGCAGTCAGTCATGTAGCCATCCAGCGCCTTAACTACAATATCACCTACTTGTCCCTAACGCTAACTTTTTTCTAATAATTACTTTACTTAGTTTCAGTTATTATTATTAGTAGTATTTAATTTGACCAGAGAGAGAGAAAAAAAAAAGTGAGAAAGCAAGCCACCAGGTCTGGGACCCGAACTGTGGTTGGCTATGTCGGATTCCAGCATCTTAACCATCATGCCACCTGCTGGTCCCCCTAAGCTTATGTTTAAAAACAAGATTAAAAAAAAAAACCAAACACATAAATAGTATGATTTTGACCCATAAAAATACAGAGAAAGACCAAAATGAAATTTACCCAAAGCAATATAGCAAACCGCCCCCCGTGGATATAGTCACGCCATAATCCCTTCTTCATCCCGGCAGGATTTTGGGCACTCATGCATGCACACATGCATACACGCCTGGCATGTTTTTCAAAACGCAGGGGCAGGGATTCAAACCATGGTTGGTCATATGGGCTCCTGTCTTCCAAACCACTATGGGTCTGGCTCAAAGCACATGTTTTTATAATTAAAAAAGAATGTAAAAGAAACATATCTCCCCTAATTTAACAAGTTTATTAATTATCTTATGAATAAGTGGTTCTAAAAACATTATCAAATATCATCCATGACCTTCTCTAATAGCAACTTCGACATATACAGAAATACCTGTACAAGAGGGCCAGAGGGTGCATTGTGGTTAAAGGCGCTGGATTCCCACATTGCCAACCGCGGTTCGAGTCCTGTACCTGGAGGCTTGCTTTCTCACTTTCCCTTTCTCTCTCTCTCTGCTCAAGTTAAAAAATCATAATAAAAAATGGAATTAAATAAATAATTAAATAATTTAAAAAAAATTAAAAAAAAAAAAAAAGGAATACCTTTGGGAGATTGTAGACATGACGCTGGTAGATGAGCTCATAATGGGGAGGGTTGATAGCACTCTGATAAATGCAAAAAACGTTCTCATTTGTAACATCTGTGAAGGAAATATGTCACGTTAAAACATCAACCAACTAGATATTTCCTGTGAAAATCACAACCCATTTTTTTCCAAGAGGTTTATACCTGGTTTATTTGGTGTCTGAACAAAGTGCTGAGAAGTGAATGTTTTTCCATCAGGGTACTTTGGATGCGGAGGTAATCTGGAGTCAAGGTAGGTACAAAATACATGCATGATGATCTGAAGATGAGGAAACAATTTTTCAAAGTCAGTGTGAAAATACAGCATGAACGTAACCTTTTAAAAATATTTGTATTTACAATAACTTCAATTAAACATTTTTTCCCAGAAGAGAATTAGCAAAGATGTGAAATCACATGGTTATACTTAAGATGAAATTTAATGAATGAAAAGATAAAAGCATATAATTAAGGTAACAAACCTACTCTTTCAGTCAAAAATATTATTTTCTGTAAAGATAAGGGATTCATTAACAGACTCTTTTCTTCTCTTAAATCATAAAGGAATTTGGTGTGTCCATGAGTTGAGCTAGGTGTGGGGTCAGCAGGTGGCATGGTGGTTAAAGGGCACTGGACTCCTGCGTGGCCAATCGCAGTTTGAGTCCCAGACTGGGCAGCTTGCTTTCTCACCTCCTCTCTCTCTCTTGCTCTGTCCTTCTCTGGTCAAATTAAAAAACAAACAAATAAATAAAGTTAAATAAAAAATTCTCAAAGAAAAAAAATAAGCTAGGCTTAATTCAATCATGCATTCAAAATTTAAAAAAAATGTATTTTCCATCAAATCAGTCTATATATATATATTTTTTTTTTTTTGGAGAGCTATAGGCTTACATTCAAATGGTCATGCATTCAAACGCGCCCGGCGTGAGTTGTAAGCCACCGGGTCCGAGAAAACTATGTGGGAGTCCAGCGACATAGCCATTACGCTAACTGCATCAAATCAGTCTATATTTTGATGGAAAGTTTTCTTTTAAAATTGAAAAAAGAAAAAGTTAAAATACTCCAGCCTACTTAGCTACCAGTATATCAGGTGTGCAAATGGTGGAAAAGCAGGGGTGAGGTTAAATGCCAGGCTTCTATGTCCTAAATTCTTGATCTTCATGTTTGGTTTTTCATAGGAACCCTAGAAAAGCAGAATATTACTAGCTTTCTGTTAAGTGGATCATTCAGTTAATTAACAGTAAAACCAAAAATATATAAGTACATTCAATTCTCAATTTGAACATCAATATTTGAAAACTTTTTCTTTTCTTTAAAGGCTTTTTGCGATACGGCACATGTGCTTGCAGGAGAGAGAAAGAGGGAGGAAAAGTCAGAAATCATCCCCCGGGGGGGATGGCCACAGTGCAATCCATTCTCTTTCATTTTCTTCTCAGGATTTTGAGCATGCATGCGTACACCCATGCCTGGCTTATTTTTCAAGTGTCCAGATCCAGAACATGAACCACACAGTCGGCTATGTGGGATCCAGTGCCTTAACCACCACACCACCTCCTTGCCAGAAACTTTATTTTCACAAGTAATGGTTAATATAAAAAGAAAAAGTAGGAGCCAGCTGGTGTTAAGGAGGCTGGATCCCCCATGGCTAGCTCTGGACCCAGCAGCTTCAAAAATCACACTGGCCGTATGTGCATGCATGCCCAAAATCCCAAGAGGAGAAAGGAGGAGAATGGACTGTGGTGTGGCCATACCCTCTTAGGGGGTGATTTCTCAGTTTCCCTATCTCTGTCTCTTTCCAGGGAGTGAACATGCCCTGTTGGAAAAACCTTAAAAAAAGAAAAATGCTTCTCATAGTATTTTAGAAAAACAAATTAAGGGACCAGCAGTTAGCATAATGGCTATGTCGCTGGACTCCCACGTAGTCGACCATGGTTTGTGTCCCGGACCCGGTGGCTTAAAACTCACGCCGGGCATGTGTGCGTGTGTGCCCAAGATCCCGAGAGGAGAAGGGACTGCGGCGTGGCCATCCCCCCTGGGGGGTTATTTCTCGCTTTCTGTCTCTCTGTCTGGCGCGCGCACGTGCCTTATAGCAAAAAAGAAAAAGAATAGCAAAAAAACCCAAAACAAAACAAAATAAACAAACAAAAAAAAAAACAAATAAAAAAACTCCCTTCCCCACTACAAGTTTCTCAAGTTTTTAGGTCCAATATAAGAGAACAATGAAATGACAAGGTGTAATAATGAAACAATACTCATGCCTGGTAAAAGCGAAAAAGAGCAGGACATATAATTTTACATACAGGATACTTATGAATGATAAAAACATTAAAAATCAGAGGGGACCAGCAGGTGATGTGGAAGTTGAGGCACTGGACTCCCACATGGTTGACCAAGATTCAAGTCCTGAACCTGAAGGCTTGCTTTTACACTCCCCCTCCCCCAGCATCTCTCTCTGGTCAAATTGAAAAATGATACTAATAAATAAAATAAATCTTAAAACAAAAAACAAAACAAAACAAAACAAAATTCATGACGGGCATGTGTCCTTCATGCCCAAAATCCTAAGAGAAGAATGGACTGTGATGTGGCCATTTCCCTGGGGGATAATTTCTCACCTTTTCTCACTTCAGGGAGCACACACACCCTATAGCAAAAATCTCTCTCTCTTTTTTTAAATAATTATTTTATTCAACTTCATTTATTTATTTTTATTTGATCAGAGAGGGACAGAGTGAGAGAGAGACAGAGAGAGGGAAAGTGAGAAAGCAAGCTGCTAGGTGTGGGACCTGAACCTTGTCAGCCTTATGGGAATCCAGTATCCCTAACCACCATGCCACTTGCAGGCCCCAGCAAAAATCTCTCTTTTTTTTTTTTTTTTTTCTGGAGAAGTTTTTGCTATAGGGCATGTGCGCTCACCAGAAAGACAGAGACAGAGAGACAGAAAGCAAGAAATCACCCCCAGGGGGGATAGCCACGCCACAATCCCTTCTCCTCTCGGGATCTTGGTCATGCACACACATACGCCTGGTGTGAGTTTAAGCTACTGGGTCCGGGACTCGAACCATGGTTGACTACAGAGTCCAGTGACATAGCCATTATGCCATCTGTTGGTCCCAAAAATCTCTCTTTAAAAAAAAAAGTACCATCCAGAGGACCAGCAGGTAGTATGGTGGTTAAGGTGCTGGACACTCTCACATGGTCAAACACAGTTCAAGTCCCAAACCTGGTAGCTTGCTTTCTCACTTTATCTTTCTCCCTGTGTCTTTCTCTGGTCAAATTAAAATAAATGAGTAAATAAAATTAAATTTAAAAGAAAGAAAAGATATATTTTTTAAAAAAAACTATTTTATTTAACTTTATTTATTCATTCACTTATTTATTTCCATAGAGAGAGAGAGAGAGAGAGAGAGAGAGCGCGCGTGCGCGCGCGCGTGCAAGCCACCGGGTCCGGGACTCAAACCACAGTCGACTATGTGGGAGTCCAGCACCCTTAACCACCACGCCACCTGCCGGCCCCTGAAAAAAAAGATATTAAAAAAAAAAAAGGGACCAGCAGTTAGCGTAATGGCTATGTCGCTGGACTCCCACGTAGTTGACCGCGGTTCACATCCCGGACTCAGTGGCTTAAAACTCACGCCGGGTGCATGTGCATGCGTGCCCAAGATCCTGAGAGGAGAAAGGACTGCGGCGTGGCCATCCCCCCCCCGGGGGTGACTTCTTACTTTCTGTCTGTCTGGCGAGCGCACGCGCCCTGTAGCAAAAACCTCTAAAAAAAAAAAAAGGTACCATCTAAATAATGGGAGAAAAAGATAAACAAAAATATTAACAGTGATTGAGTTAAAATTCTGGTATTATAGTTATTTATTATTAATATTTCTATCTTAGCTTCTACCTTTTCTTTAATAATTTTGTAATGGGAAATAAAAACACAAAATTTGATATCAAAAACATTAACCTATAAGAACAAAATAACACCAACACCAAGACTTACAGCAGAATCAGTGGGCAGGTCCGTATCCCACTTTCGTCCTTTGAAATCTCCACCTCTGTTCCATCTGAATGAGCTCATACAACCTCCCTGAGAAAGTTCTGAGGCAACAAAGATGAAATTTAAAATGCTAAAGATACGGAGAAAAGAAAAAAAAAAAGGCTAAGGGGTTCCAAACAGGGAAGTACAGAAACTTCATCTCAGAAACTTGATCAAATAACCAAACACAAAGAAACTTAGATATAAACCACCACGGGCCGGATGGTTGTATAGAGGCAAAATACAACGCTCTGCAAGGCACTCCTCAGGGGAAGGTTCCTGGTTCTAGGGAGACCTCCCTGCGAAATAGAGCATGCATGTGTCCGTGTCTGGGCTGGGGGCGAAACACAGTGTGAGATGTTATTGGGGGTGATGGTGCTCTCTCACTCATAGAAACGTTTACATAAACTTACAAAATGAAAAGAGAGAGGGATAAAAGATCAAGGCAAACATCATCATGAGGAGAACAAGATAAATCCAAAATGAAAGACAAGAATAGTAATCTAAATTCTTCAAAATGTCATCAGATAATTGGGAAATCTGAACATGGACTGTACATAAAGTAGTATTACAGAACTGTTTTGTGTGTGTGTGTTTGTGTGCGTGTGTGTGTAGTTTTGGCTATAGGGTGTGTGCGCTTGCTGAGAGAGAGATTGAAATCACCCCTGGGGAGAATGGCCACACTGCAATCTACTCTCCTCTTGGGATTTTGGGCATGATGTACGTGCTTGGATGATTTTCAAGCTGCTGGGTCTGAGACTCCAAGGTATGTGAGATGAGACACCTTAAATTCCATGCCACCTGCTGACCACAGAATTGTTCATTTTTAAGGTGTGATACCATATTGTGATACCATAGTGTTATTTTTAGGAAAGTGCATACTGAAAAGTAATGATACCTGCAATGTACTTTAAAATTGTATAGCAAAAAAAAAGGTGTACACGTATACACAGAGAGAGAATTAAATATGCCAAAATGTTGTTAATTGTTAAATCTATAACAGTACTGTGTTTTTTAAACCTTTTTGTATATTTGAGATATAATTCTTTTTTTTTTTTAAGAGGTTTTTGCTATAGGGCGCGTGCGCTCGCTAGACAGAGAGAGAGAGACAGACAGAGACAGAAAGTGAGAAATCACCCCCCAGGGGGGATGGCCACGCCGCAATCCCTTCTCCTCCATTCTCCTCTCGGGATCTTGGGCACGCTTGCACATGCGCCCAGCGTGAGTTTTAAGCCACCGGGTCCGGGATGTGAACCGCGGTCAACTACGTGGGAGTCCAGCAACAGAGCCATTACGCTAACTGCTGGTCCCGAGATATAATTCTTTATGTATTTTATTGGGTTGTCCATCAGGCACATCAGATGCATTTTTGCATTCAAAAAATACTTTGTGACTTTTCTGACAACCCGATATATGTACACACAGAACCAAACATACACATGATTTTTTTGGATATGCAAATATTCTGCTATCTATGAGGCGATGTTGCCAAAAAATGTGAACCTGAATTTATACAGAAATACAGAAAACAGTGAGTCATGTAAAACTACACCATGAGGATGCACTCAGCAAAACCCAGACAATAAAAAACCACAGGACAAAAATTCAGTTCTTTAAACGAACTGCAAAGAAGAAAAAAAAGAATGCACAAAAAGCCTAGAGCTGGAGCTGGGAAGTGGTGTGGTGATTAGAGGCGCTGGGTTCCCACGTGGCCGACCACAGTGTGACGGCTTGCTTCCTTACTTTCCCCCTCTCTCTCTCTCTCTGGTCAAATTAAAAAATAACAACAAAAAATAGAATTAATTAAATAAATATTTTTTAAAAACATAGAGCTTAAACGAAACTTAAATGTATCAACTAATCAAAACATTTAACAATATGTGATCCCCCATGACTGACTAAAGTTTGAATCTTGGCCCTGGCAGCTTAAGAACGACACCAGGCACGTATGCCTGCATGCGTGCCCCAAATCTTGGCAAGATGGAGACATGGAGGAAAAAGGATTGCGGCATGGCCCCTTCCCACTGAAGAGTACTTTCTCTCTCTCTGGTGAGCGCATGTGTCCTCTAGCAATTAAAAAAAAAATGTGTGGAGGAACGTCAGGGAGGCTCAATTTCCTGATTATCCAGTCTCCTCAGAAGGTCACATCTTCCCAAAAGAATAAGAATGAACAGAAATATAAAGAAGCAACATTATTAAATAGGAATTATAAATATTAGAAGAAATAAAGATCAGCATGCTGAAACTACAAAGAATGTTGTAATGATAAAAAAGGAGTGAGTATTCATTTGAGCCCATAAAGCTCATGTTTAAATTCCCAATAAAGAATAGGATTATTGGGGCCAGCAGGTGGTATGGTGGTTAAGGTGCTGAATCTCCACACATGTGACTGCAGTTCGAGTCCTGGACCTGGCAGCTTGAATATCATACCATGAATGTGTGTGCATGCCCAAAATCCCAAGAGAAGAGTGGAGAAGGGATTGCAGTGTGGCCATCCCCCCTGGGTTTAGGGGGTGATTTCTCACTTTCCCTCTCTCTCCCGCTCTCTGGTAAGTATATCGCCCTATCGCAAAAACCTAAAAAAAAAAAAAAAAAGGCATTATTAACATATTCAAGGTTAAATTATTTCAACAACTCTTAACATATAAAATACAAAAGCTGTTCAAGTATATTCCTTAGTTTAAATATGCATTTATAAAATATTAAGATCTTCGGGACCAGCAGTTGGCTGGACTCCCATGTGGTTGACCATGGTTTGAGTCCTGGACCCGGTGGCTTAAACTCAGTTCATCCAAGATTCTGAGAGGAAAATGGAAGAGAAGGGACATCCCCCCTGGGGGGTAATTTCTCGTTTTCTGTCTGTCTTTCTGGCGCATGCACATGCCCTATAGAAAAAAACCTCTCCAAAAAAAAAAAAAAAAAAAAAAAAAAAAAAAAAAATTAACATCTTCACTATACTTCAAATTAAAAAGAATTTTTTTTCCCCTGGCATAATGATTCTATCACTAGACTCCCACGTAGTCGACTGCAGTTCGAGTCCTGGACCTGGTTGCTTAAAAGTTTTTTCCTTGTTAACTTTTATTTATAAAATCCCAATGTGGTGAAAATTTTTCATTTTTCCTTTCCAAATCAATACTTACCTTTGATCCTTTCAGACAAATATTCCTGATTTGGTGTAAGGTCTAGATACTGCACAATTGTATTCAAGGTTGGAATGAGAGGGGCCTTAACCAGGGCGGCTTGTTTCAAGCTAGTAATGCTAGCCTCTGTTAAAAATGAAACAGGGAACATCGGTTATTTTTCATGTAGGCCTGTAAAAGAACTTAACATGCTCTCTGCTGCCTGCAGGTGTTTACCTGGTCAGCGTGTCTTCCCTGATCACCCTTTCTCCAATTTCCCCCTTTTCCTTAAACGTTAATAACAACACCCTCCCATGCTACTTTTTTCTGTTTACCATCAATCACCTGTTCATAGTCTGTCTCGTTTATTAGAATGAAAGCTTAATGAGGGCAAAGATCTTAGTTATTTCTCTCCCTGCTGTATCCCTAACGTTTAGAACAATATTAAGCACAGAGCCTGTACTCAATAGTTTTTGAAGGAATAAATGATAGCAGTGATAGATAGTTTACCTTAATTTGTATTATCTACTTTACCGACAACTTATCATTTCAGGTAAGGGAGAGCCAGATTTAAACACACACAACCCATCCGCCCCTCTCCGTAAGAGCCAGCAAATCCATTTTTGTAAATCCGAGAGGCTGACCCGCATGGGAAGGCTCTAGGTCTGCACTGGGACACCTCCCTAAGTATGTCAGCACACATGCATGCCCATGATCTGGAGCTGGCTGAGGCTGGGGTGGGGCGGGGCGCAGTGTCAAGACCCTGTTGTGGGTGCTGTCTCTCTTGCCCATGGAAGAAATACATGAGATTTTTAAAATTACATACATGCAATATATCTGTATTTCCTCAATTCCCTTCCAATACATTTTTCATATTTCTTAAATTATAGTGTAACTTAAAATCAAGATATAAATATGTGTGTGTGTGTGTGTGTATACATGACACAAACTCTGTATATACATATACACACACAATACACACACACAGACACACACACAGAGTTTATGTCATAGTATTCTCCAAAAGTAATAAATGTGACTTAACATTGACAATGGTTATCAATGAAAATAGAATTACAGGTGACAATTATTTTTTGTACATTTCTGTACTTCCCAAATTTTCTACAGTGAACATAGATTGTTTTTATAGTCATAGAAAGAAACTAATTATTGTTATTTTTTTTTAAAGCCTTTTTTAAAGGGCCAGCAGGTGATGTGGTGGTTAAGGTGCTGGATTCCCACATGCTGAATGTGGTTCAAGTTCCAGACCCAGTGGCTTGAAAATGATAACAAACAAACAGATAAATATTTTTTTTTGAAAAGTCTATCACAAGGTAAAATGTTCTGAAAGATAAATACTGATCGCTCAGAAAGAAAGTTCTAAAAGAATAAGCACAGGTTCAAACATAGTAACATACCATGACCTAGAAAGTACCCATTGTGGCTTTGAAGCCAGAAAATTCTGGTTTAAACCACTGCTCTGTGCAATGAGCAAGTTACTTAACCTCTGAGTCTAAGCCTCTCCCATAAAAACTGGCCAGTAACAGCCAGCTTTCAAGGTTAAAAGTGAACATAGGTTAACTATATGCGATGATGATGAAACACTTGGATACTCAATAAACGGACACTGTGGGGATGCACATTTCTATCCTTAGTCCAGAAGACTGATTATAGGATATCTAAAGTAAATGCCAAGTGCTAATGTGCAATCCAAAGCACTTAACATATTTCCAGGAGGTAAAGGGTCTAAAAAAAGACATTTTCCTTAAGAAGATATACAAGTGACCAATAAACACATGAAAAGAGGTTCAGTATCGTTAGCTCTGATCAAAGAAATGCAAGTCAATGAGATACCATTTCAAACACAGTAGCTGACTATAAGAGACAGCATCAAGTGTTGCTGAGGGTGTAGAGGAACTAGAACTCTCATACACTGCTGGTGGGAAGATAAAATGATGCACCTGCTTTAGGAAAGGCTCTGGTAGTTCCTTATAATGTTAAGCACAGAATTACTGTGCCAGCTGGCAATTCCCCTCCTAGGCAGACACCTCGGAGAAATACGTGCCCACACAAAAATGTGCACAACTGTTCAGAGCAGCATTATTTGTAGGAACCAAAAATGGAAACAATTCAAATGCAAATCAACCGATGAATGGATAAAAATGTGGTAGATCCATTTTGAGTATTATTTGGCAGTATAAAACAGTGAAGTACTGATAAATGCTACAATGTGGATGAACCTTAAAAACATGTTAAGAGAGAATCAGTCACCAAGGACCACATGTCACATGATTCCATTTATATGAAACATCCACAAAAGACCTATCTATAGACAAAGAAAAGAGACTGGTACTTACAGGGGTAGGAGGGGATGTATGGAATGTGGGGGTGACTGCTAAAGGGTATGGGGTTTCTTTTTTAGAGTTAAACATTTCTCTTGATTGTGGTAATGGCTACACAACCCAAACCTTTGGGTTGTACACTTTAAATGGGTGAATTATATGGGAAATAAATTAAATATATGTATATATATTTTTTCTTTTTTTGCTATAGGGTACATGTGCTTGCCAGAAAGACAGAGAGAGACAGAAAGTGAGAAATCACCCCTGGGGGGATGGCCACACTGCAATCCCTTCTCCTCCATTCTCCTCTCAGGATCTTGGGTGTGAGTTTAAGCCACCAGGTCAGGGACTTGAACTGCATCTACAACATGGGAGTCCAGCGACATAGCCATTACTCCAACTGCTGGTCCCAGGAAATAAATTATATTTCAATAAAGCTCTTACATTAAAAAAACTGTTATAGACATTTAGTTCTTCTTTTTTTTTTTTTTTTTTTTTTTTTTTTAAGACTTATTTTATTTGACCAGAGAGGGATGGAGAGAGAGAGAGAGGGGAAGTGAGAAAGCAAGCTGCCAGGTCTGGGACTCAAGTCACGGTTGGCCACGTGGGAGTCCAGTGCCCTTAACCACCACACCACCTGCCAGCCCCAGTTTTTCATTTTTACTTGACTTCACGATAACTTCAAGAAAATTGCTAAATAGCCCATTTTAAGAAGAAACTGTGTACTTGGCATATTTATTGAAGGTAAACCCAATAATGGGCTCTGTTTTTACATACCTCCTATTTGTAGTTCTGGACAACCCATTCGTCTCATCTGTGTGCTGACAGACTCAATCTCTTGTACAAGTGGCACTAATATTGTCTCATTGATCCACTAGAAAGAAAGGAGGTAGAGATTTTGCGTACATAATTCCAAAGTATTTATAATAGTTTCATTTTTCTAATATAAGCAACTCTAAGAATTTTTTTACTGTCTTGCACTTGAATATTAAGAGTCATAAAGTATGAGAGAGTTAAGTAAATGTGCTATTAGAGTATAAATTAACTAAGTTCCATTCTTTCTTTCTTCTTTTTTTGAGACACTTTTGCTATAGGGCATATGTGCTTGTTGGAGAGACACAGAGAGAAAACGTGAGAAATCACCCCTCCCCCCCACTCACCCCGCCGCTAGGAGGATGACCATGCTGTAATCCCCAGTGAAGTTATAGTCTTAAATCATACCTAGTATGTTTTTCAAGCTGCCAAGTTCAGGACTCAAACTGCACAGATGGCTATGTGGGATCCAGTCACCTTAACCACCAAGCCATGGCCTAGCCCCTTAAATTTTTCTACAATTATTATACTTAGTTAAAAAGATGAAAATCTCCAGTTTACAGTTTAAGAGTAATTACACATTTATTAATATAGTGTTTATAGGAGTCTGTGATAGGTTAAAGTTTTTCAAACTAACATTTTTATTCTTAGCACTTATCCAATTCCCTAACCTTGTGAAGAGATAGCAATTTCTTTTTTGAAATAAGTCTGTGAATATTACTCTAGGCCTGGGAATCCCAGCTTCTATTTTTCATCGCTAATATCAAACTAATTCTGGGATGTTAAGATGGGAAACTCCCTGTTTGGCTTGTTTGTGGGCAGTGTTTTGTTTGTGTCTTTGCAGCAACTCCAAACACTGGCTTCTGTTTCCATGCTTTTATTTAACCATAAAATGAAAGGATGAAAAAAACGTTTCAGATTAAATACAAGTACACAATTCTTTAGAAACAATTTTGAATTAAAAAAATGCTGAAAACGGAAAATATTTTTTTGTAATCTATTCAACAAGGAAAGTTGATACATTGGCAAGATTTGAACTGAATTCACATGAAGTTATTTATAGACTTTATCCTACTTACTATGACTATTCAGAGGCTTTGCTGCAGAAATATTAATGTGGTGATTACTGGGTGCTAATCAGTGTTATAGCTTGTATTGTATATACATATCATTTTTTTTTAAAGTCCCAAAACTAAATATCAGAATGCTGTAGCCAAAGGAATTCCGATGAGGAACTGCATTGGTATTTCTTCTAAGTAGCTAATACTTTTGACCAAGGCTTTATATTTTAAAATATTAGCATTTTAAAAAATAATTATTTATCGGGACCAGCAGTTGGCATAATGGCTAAGTTGCTGGACTCCCGCTGGACTGTGGTTGGAGTCCCAGACCCAGTGGCTTAAACTCACATCAGGTGCATGTGCGTGTGTGCCCAAGATCCTGAGAGGTGAATGAAGAAGGGATTGCAGTGTGGCCATGTCCCCTGGGGGTGATTTCTTGCTTTCTGCCTCCCTGTTTCTCTCTTTCTGGCGAGTACATGCGCCATATAGCAAAAACCTCTTCCTCCAAAAAAATTTATTTATTTTCGATTCCATTTCTTATTATCATTTATTAATTTGACCAGACAGAGAGAAAGGGAAAGCGAGAAAGCAAGCCACCAGGTCTGGGACTCCAACCACAATGGCCATGTGGGAGTCCAGTGCTTCTAACCACCCCACCACCTGCTGACTCACTGTTTTGTTTTTTTTTTTTTTTTTTTTTTAAGAAGTTTCTGCCTTAGGGTGCATGTGCTTGCAGTGGGAAGAGAGAGAGACAGAGACAGTGAGAAGGAAAGTGAGAAGCTCCCTCCCCACTCCAGGCAGATGGCCACGCTACAATCCCTTCTCCATTCTCCTCCTGGGATCTTGGGCACACACCCATTAACACATGTCAGTCATGAGTTTCAAGCCACCAGGTCCAGGAATCGAACTGTGGTCAGCCATGTGGGAGTCCAGCGACATAGCAGTTACACCATCTGCTGCTTCCAACATTAGCATTTTTAGCTGGTCTATAACTGGAAATACAAGAGTATATAGTTCTAGGACATTATGTCACTCGTTCTTTCTTTCCACATTTATTGTATGCTTCTCACATGCCAACCACTCTTTGGCTACAACAAAATTACCTAAGGTTAGAGTTCCAAGCCTCACTCCCCTACACTTGACTGAGTAGTTCTAGGGCTGGGTTCAGGGATTTTTATTTCTAAAATGCCATTCGGGTTTCTGGTCCAAGAAAGTAGGCTATGATTTTTTGCCCCTCCCTCTTAATACCATACCTAAATCATCATAAAAGAGTAAAAAACATGTACGATGGATTTCAGTAAAGTTCTAGAAGATGTGGAGGGGATGAATGAGTGCTGAAGATACAACAGTGGAAGCAGTAGCAGTCTCTACAGGATCTAAATGGAGCCGCCAGCAGAAGGGACCAGTCTGTCCACCAGAACCCAGGACACGTGGGAACCAGAGAGGGGGACAAAGAGAACCGGCTGACAAGGGAACTAATTAACTTTGGAGAATGCACCTCCAGGCCAAAGATTAGGGTTCTTCTCTTTAAAAAAAAAAAAAAAAAAAAAAAAAAAAAATTATATATATTCTGAAGTAGCTTCAAGCACTTACTACCTTATCTCCCTAACTCACGATTTCTGTGAGCACCCCATTTTCATTTCCCTCACAATTCTAGGAACATAATAGGTTATGACATAGAAACTGAAATACAAAACAGAAAAGTTGAGAAGGGGAAGATCTTAACAATTAAACATATTGTCTTTTCTCATCTGAAAATACACTGATTTGCTAAATATGGAGGCAAAAAACCCCCACAAAAATGGACAACATAAAATAATGTCATGTTTATAACTATATTAAGGTACCATTCATATGGTACTTTTTGTAATAACTAATTCTCTCTCTCTCTTTTTTTTTTTTTGGAGAGGTTTTGCTATTGGGTATGTGTGCTCGCCAGAAAGGCAGAGACAGGCAGAGAGACAGAAAGTGAGAAAACACCCCTCCAGGGAGGATGGCCATGCCACAATCCCTTCTCCTCCATTTTCTCCCCGGGATCTTGGGCACACACGCACATGCACTTGGCGTGAGTTTAAGCCGCCAGGTCCAGGACTTGGACCGCGGTTGACTACATGGGAGCCCAGCGATATAGCCATTACGCCAACTGCTGGTCCCAACTAATTCTAATATTCTAATAACATACCTTGTATATTAACAGGCAGTAATACTGTCCAACTAGTAATGTCAGAACTTACATTTCTGAACTTAGCTGTCCAGGAATCCATATGATCAAGAAGCTGTCTATTCATAGTCACTCTTGCCCAAACCTATTAAAAATATGTTTAAAATAAATAAACATTTAGTGAGGGAAAATCTTGCCAGAAATCATCTTTCCCCACCCTTAAAAATATTTGATAAACTTTGAAAAATACCTTCATAAACATCAACATCCATCTAAATAACATTCATTACTTTTTTTTACTTCCTGCTTACGGTTGCTGTGGTTAGATATACACAGACATATCTTTAGAAGTTCCCAATGTTAGTATGTTAAAGAATATTTTTCTTACTTCTAAGAACAAATTAAAAGCCCCATATTTGTATTAAACTGATGAAGTTACAATCTGCCCAATGTTTTAACGCAAATGTATTTTAAAAGCAAGAGCCCTGTATATATTAAGTACAATTAGACACAAGAGAGCCTTTGTATAAAGAGTGTAGAAAAATGTTTCAGGCGGGGCACTAATGTCAACTACAGAGTAACATGTACAATATAATTTACTTTTAGGTACACAAAGTCAGACAGGAGCCTTTCCACTGTTTAATGTATGCCAGATTTATATGTTTCTGTGCAATAAAAGTGGTGATTACCGGGGAAAAACAAGTTCCAGGACTAGAAGACTTACTAGCAATCTGTAAATCATAAATATTAAGTCATTTTTATTTTCCATTTACCTCTTCTGCAGCTTGTTTAGAACTGAGATCAGCTTCATCTTTGTTAGCACACGGGGCCTGAGACCTACAGGCAAGTTGATACTGAAACTTCTTTAAAGTTTGGGCGTAATCCCCCATAGAACGACTGTAGTTCCAGAAAGTAGGACTGGAGGAAGGAGAGGCCGAATCTGGGCTTCCTACAAGGAAGAATTTAAACAGTATCAGTCTGTTACAGTGATTTTTACATTTCAAGTCCGGGTACTTAGGTACCGGACAATGGCAATTAAGGAACCAGAAGACAAAGGCTCAGAGGACGTCTCTCTTTCCTTCTCCCCAACATTACCTTCTCATTAGAGAACATGGACTGCTTGTGTTAAAACTTAGATCATTTTCTGGACAGTGTCCACTTAAGAGTCAAAAGAACTGTAAGCAATCAAAAGTGTCTGTTTATTTTTATTGTAAAATGAGGCTTGTTTCATGTTCCAAGAGTTTTAAATAACTCAGATGTGAAAGACAAATTTCTTCAATAAATAGGCTAAGCAAATTTCTTGCTTGAACTTTTTTTTAAAAAAAGAATTATTTTACTTTATTTATTAATTTATATTTGACCAAAGAGGGGTAGAATGAGAGAGAGAGGAAGCGAGAAAGCAAGCCACCATGTACGGACTTGAACCACGGTCGGCCATGTGGGAGTCCAGTGTCCTTAACCATCATGTCACCTGCTGGCTCTGAACATTAATTTTTTTTTTTTAAGAGAGATTTTTGCTATAGGGTGTGTGCACTTGCCAGAGACACAGAGAGAGACAGAAAATGAGAAATCACCCCTTGGGGGGGATGGTCATGCCGTAATCTCTTTTCCTCCATTCTCCTCTTGGGATTTGGGATGCCTGGTGTGAGTTTTAAGCTGCTGGGTCTGAGACTTGAACTGTGGTTGACTATGTGGGAGTCCAGTGACATAATCATTACGCCATCTGCTGCTAAAGAACTTTTTTTTTTAGTTTGCTATAGGGTATGTGTGTCCTCGCCAGAGAGAGAGAGAGAGAGAGAGAGAGAGAGAGAGAGAGAAGGGAAGTGAACAGTCACCTCTTCAGGGGGGACTGCCATGTCACACATCTCTTCTTCATTGTCCTCTCGAGATTTTGGGCATATATGCAACTCTGCCGAGTGTAATTTTCAAGCCACTAGGTCTGGGACTGGAATGGTGAAATTGGCCATGAGAGACCTAGCCACCCTAACCTCCATGCCACCTGCTGGCCCACTTGCTTGAAATTTTAAAAGCCCCTCCCCTAAATGGGATAATTAAGCTTCCTAGAATTAGACTATATACTCTGGCCCATAGGCTAAACCATACTGTATTTTGTTGAATAGCCTGTAGGAATTCTTTTGTTATATTAAAAGACAATTTGATGACAATATTTCTAAATTTATTAAGTATTTACCTTTAGAAAATGTAAAGATGTTATACTTAGGAATCTACTACTACACAGGCATCTATAAGAGTAGGGACATACTTCAAGGTAACAGATCGTCTCTTTCCAAATATTAATAGAATCTGAGCCTCTTGAAAGCAGGAAGTATTTCTCCCCTAGCATACTACACAGTACCTCAATAAAGTTTTCAATGACCTTCTATGATACTCATAGAAGGTTTACTTTTTCACAGCTTAACTGATAATAAAAAAAAAAAAATCAATTGATACTTTATACTCACACACAAAAATCACAAACAGAAATTAGTCTTTTTTTTAACTCCTAGAATTTCTAAAAGGAGTGACTGAGAAATAATGATGGTTACAGGCACAAAGAATCAGAGAAGGGATAGGTTGCAACATTTTGATTCACCAAAACCTTTAAGTCAGCCAATTGTTTGCTAGTAGGTTTGGAAAATGTATGTTTCATGAAGCATAAAAATAAGTAGTATGGATCGTAAAAAATATCATACTTTGCATGAAGAGAAATTTGTAAGTAGTACTTCTTTTTGCTGTTGTTTTGTTTTTAGATTTTTTTTTTTTTTTTTTTTGCCACAGGGTACATGTGTTCTGGAGTAATATGGAGACATAGAAATCACTCCCCAGGGGTGACGGCATGCCATAATCACTTCTTCATTCTTCTCTAGGGCTTTTTTTTTTTTTTTTTTTTTTTAATTTAAGGTTTTGCCATAGGACACATGTCTTGCCAAAGAGAGATAGACACAGAGAGAGTCAAAGTGAGAAATCACGCTAGGAGGGGATGGCCACCCTGCAATCCCTTCTCTTAGGATTTTGGGGATTCACAAATCCACACCCAGCATGATTTTAAAGCTGCCAGGTTTGAGACTTGAATCATGGAGTTGGCCGTGTGGGATCTACCACCTTAACCTTACTGACCCTCCAAGTAGTACTTTTGACAAGACAGATAGCAATACATTAATGTCAAGAAAAGGAAGATGCAAACCAACTTAAACGATTCAGTAATAGAAACATCACAACAGAGCAAGGTTATCCTATTTTCTTTTTCTTTTTTTTTTTTTTGCTATAGGGCATGTGCGCTCACCAGAAATACAGAGAGAGACAGAGAGACAGAAAGTGAGAAACCACCTCCCAGGGGGTTGGCCATGCAGCAATCCCTTCTCCTCCATTCTCCTCTTGGGATCGTGCGCATGCACACACGCCTGGCATGAGTTTAAGCCACCAGGTCTGGGACTCAATCTGTGGTTGACTATATGGGAGTCCAGCAATGTAGCCATTATGCCATCCGCTGGTACCTATTTTCATTAATCATTTTGACTATGAACTTTAAGAATGAGAATCAAACTTCCTATGAAAAAAAAAAAAAAAAACTGGAAAAAGAAAAAAAAGCTGAGAAAAATTTCAATGAAGATTGGCTTTAGAGGGCCAGTTGGACAGGGGGCAAAGTGGAGCCTTTCTATAACGAGTACCAGTATCAGTACCAACAAAACAGCACAAAATACATAGCTGGAAAACTTCAAAAACCTAAGATTCAAAGTGCATAGAGATTTGGAAGTCTGCTAATGTAGTAAATGAGATCAGCTAAAATATCTCCCACTACAAAGACCCAAAAAATGTAAAATAAAAACACATCACTGAGCCAGCAGAAGCCGTGGTGGTTAAGGTGCTGGATCCCACATGGCCAACTCTGCAGTTCAAGTCTCAAACCCAGACACTTGAAAATCACGCTGGGTACGTGTGGGTGAGTGACCAAAATCCTAAGAGGAAAATAGAAGGGAAGGAATTATAACATGTCCATCCTTCGGGCAGGTGATTTCTCACGTTCCCTCTCTCTGTTTCTGTCTCTCTCTGGCTAGTGCACATACCCTATGGCCAAACAACAACAAAAACCTACACGTTATTTAAATGAATAATGGACTTTTTAAGAAAGCAAGGGTATGAATAAGCCAGTGACTAAATATAAAGAGGCTGTTCTAGAGAATTTTGGAAGCCTTGAGAAATTGACTTGAATTTCAGTGCCCAGGTGGGAAATAGAAATAAGGATTCGGGCTCTGGAGAGCTGTATTGAGACCTTTCTCTTACCTCGACCCTCTGCTCCTGGCATAGCGCTACAAATTCTAAAGGTCCACATTCTCAGTGGATAAGGGAAAAAAAAAAATCTGTCCACTGGCACCAAGAGACAAAAGAAGCTTGCCTGTCTTAGGTTGTGGATTAAAAAAAAAAAAAAAAAAAACCTGATATCTTCAATTATAGATTCCTCTTTGCATGGTTTAAAGTGCCCATTTACATTGCCTCTGAAGTCTGGGCATCTCTAAGCCTGGAAACTATTTCAATTAGCTCAGAGTCAGTGATACTCCTTAAGGCACCTGACAACAGCAAATACAAAACAGCTAGAAAGGGACAAGGCTTCCATCCAGCTGGCTTAGGACACACAAAACCCACATGAAACTCCACTGAAGAAAAGCTTTCCAGAAACGAAACCTACATAAATTACAGGGAACCGGGCTTTGAGCCTGACACTCAGCAAGACAGTATTTAACCTGCAAGAACTTCAGCTAACTGAACTACTGAACAATAACTTTTTCAAAGTGTATTTAGGGGACCAGCAGGTGGTGTGGTGGTTAAGGCACCGGACTTCGAGATGGCTGACCATGGTTCGAGTCCTGGATCTGGTAGTTTGCTTTCACACTTTCCCTCTCTCTCTCTCTTTCTCTCTCTGGTGAGTGCATATGCCTATAGCAAATAACAAAATAATAATACAAAAAATAAAATAAAATAAATAATTATTTTTTAAAAAGTGTGACCAGCAGATGACATAATGGTTATGTTGCTGGACTCCTATGTAGTTCTCCACCGTTCAAGTCCTGGACCCACTGGCTTAAAACTCAAGCTGGGTACATATGCGTGTGTGTCCAAAATCCTGAGAGGAGAATGGAGGAGAAGGGATTGTGGCGTGGCCATCCCTCCTGCGGGGTGATTTCTCGCTTTCTGTTTCTCTATCTCTGTCTCTCCAGGGAGTGTATGTGCCCTATAGCAAAAATCTCTCTCTCTCTCTCAAAAAAAAAAAAAAAAAGAAAAAAAAAAGAAAGAACAAAATCTAAAGAGTCAATAATGAGTTAAACAACAGTTTGGACAATGCTATAGAAAAAGCTCACCGTGAGACCATGTGACTAAATAAATAAATATTGGGAAGGCAGAAAAGTCATGATGTATTTTTTTTCTACGTTTTTCTGTGCAAAAATGAATCATGATTTTTCTGACAACTCAATAGATAAAATTGGGGTGAAGGGTAAAACAAAATGCTTTCTTTTAGAGGAGAATGCCAACCTATCAAACGTAGAAGAAATGAAAGCACAGTCCTGTATCGTTTGACGAAGGAGGGAAGTTCTGAGAAATGCATTCTTAGGCAATTTCGCCATTGTGCACACAGCACAGAGCACACTTATGGAAACCTCCATGGCACGGTCTGCCGCACACCTAGGCAACACAGCACAGCTTATTGTGATCTCACGGGACCACCGCTGTGCATGTGGTTGTCCTTGACTGGGAAAGAAAGCCTCCATCTGCAAGGCAGAGCTCATCAGTGGGTGCTAAAGCCATGAGGTGAAAGGCTGCCGGGAGAATAGGATACGAAGAGAAAAGCTATTGTGAAGAAACCTGGTTGCTGTCACCTTGACCGAGTGATCCAATTTCACATTACCAACAAAGAGACGAAACAGTTATCATGTGTCTCCTGATGCAATACGCTGGAAGGGACGTGCCACTGCGAAGTTGTATTTTTGCCAGAAAACATTAAGCCTGTATCTAATAATGACAAAACTATCAAATAAATTTAGGTTTGCAGAATAAAAGCCTGACCTCTCCAAAATGTAAATGTCACATAAGATAAACAAACAAACATATAAGAACACACAAATGATCTGGATTAAAGAGGACAACAGGGGAGCCGGCAGGTAGTGTGGTGGTTAAGGGGGCTGGACTCCCCCACGGCCGATGCTAGTTCAATTTCTGGACCTGGCAGCTTGCTTTCTCTCTCACTCTATCACCCTCTCTCTCTCGCTCTGTCTCTCTCTGGTCAAATTAAAATAAAAAAAAATAATAAAGTTAAATAAAAAATAATTAAAAAAAAAAAAGAAGACAAAAGGGCCAGCTACTATGGCACATTGGTAATACACTGCTCAAGGGAAGCCAGATACCACATGGTGAATGAGCTTCAAATCCCTGACCAAGTGAGCCTGACACACGCAGAGCATGTGTATATATGGATATACACAGCTACATGCTTACAGCATGTAAGGATATCTCAGTTACAACAGCATACCAAGTGCCTAAATACTATCTTTTTTTTAAATTATTTTTAAGAATTCTTTATTTTATTTGCTATTATTATTATTCAATCTGAGCAGAGAGTCAGAGAGACATAGGACAGTAAGAAAGCAAGCCGTCAGGTCTGGGAATCAAACCATGGTTTGGCCATGTGGGAGCCCAGCATCTTAACTGTTGTACCACCTGCTGGCCTGTAAAAACTTCTTTTTCTCTTTTAACCATTACTTATTTAAATTGATTTAGTTATTGTTATTTTATAAAAATTTCCTATAGGGCACATGTGCTCACCAGAGAGAGAGATGGAGAGAGAGAGGAGGAAAGTGAGAAATCAAGCCGGGAGGTCGGGGACTCAGACGGCAGTCAGCTCTGTGGGAGTCTAGCACCTTAACCACACTACCTGTCGGTCCCTGCAAATACTAACTTCTATTGAAGGTAATCAGGGTTCCTTGGAGAACAGACTGACTCTAGAGCTAGCCAGGGAACGTACAAGATGAGCCTGGACCTTTGTTTGGTACTAGCAAGTGGGGAAAAAAATTAAAAGGTGCTTAAAGAATGATAGTGTCATGTCAAAAAGAACATAGAAACCAGCTTAAAGAGGATCACACTAGCTAAATTTGGGACAATCTAACCCTCAAAATAAATTATATAATCAGTGAGAGAAAAATCTTTGTCAACAGTAGAATACCAACAAAAAATGTAAAAGGTTGGGACTGGAAGTTAGCGTAATGGCTATGTCGCTGGACTCCCATGTAGTCGACTGTGGTTCGTGTCCTGGACCTGGTGGCTTAAATTCACGCTGGGTGCGTGTGTGTGCGTGCCCAAGATCCCGAGAGGAGAATGGAGGAGAAGGGATTGTGGTGTGGCCATCCCCCTGGGGGGTGATTTCTTGCTTTCTGTCTCTCTGTCTGTCTGGCGAGCGCACGTACCCTATAGCAAAAAAAAAAAAAAAAAAAAAAAAAAAAAAAAAAAAAACAAAAAAAAAACTCTTCCAAAAAAAAATGTAAAAGGTATTGTACAGCCACGTGAACATAATTAATGTAAGTGAACTATACACTTGAAAATGGTTAAAAGCTTTATCTTTTTTATATTTTCCTACAATAAAAAAAGTAAAATAAATAAATATAGAAGGAATGATACAATTAGAAAGTCCCTATGACAACCAACACATAATCATTAATTTTATGGATTGTTGGAAAAGTCATGACATTACTTTCCTATGCAAAAATGCATCACAACTCTTCTGAAAAATGCAATAAAAAGATATTAAAACTAGTAAACCAGCTTAATGAGGGACAGGATTATTACTATTACTTTTTTGTTTTGTTTTGTTTTTTTTAGAGTTTTTTCTTTTTTTTGGAGAGGTGTTCGCTATAGGGCGCATGCGCTCGCCAGACAGACAGAGAGAGACATAGAGACAGAAAGTGAGAAATCACCCCCCAGGGAGGATGGTCATGCCGCAATCCCTTCTCCTCCATTCTCCTCTCTGACATAGTTATTAGGCTGATATTAATAATTCTTGAGGTAGCCAGTGGCATTGTAGTGAAGGGAGCTGGGCCTTAAGTATCTGACTGTTCAGTTAAGTCTCAGACTTGGCAGCTTGGGTGCTAGCTGGGTGCTTGGGTGCACTGGCTGTGTGTGCTTGCATACCAAAATTATGAGAGGAGAATGGAGACAGTATTGAGGTGTGGCTATCCCTCTCTCACCCTCTCTCAAGCTCTATGACCTGTAGCAAATTAAAAAAAAAAAAAAAAAAAATCTGGGCCAGCAGGTGGTATGGTTAAGGTACTGGACTCTCACATGACCCACAATAGTTTGAGTCCCAGACCCGGCAGCTTGATTTCTCACTTTCCCTTTCTCTCTCTCGTCAAATTAATCAAATAATAAATAAAATAAAATGATTCTTGGGACCAGGAGATGGTGTAATGGTTACGTTGCTGGATTCCCACACATGGTCGACAGTGGTTTGAGTCCTGGACCCGGTGGGTCTCACACCAAGTGCGTGAATGCCCAAAATTCCAAGAGGAGCCTAGAGAAGAAAGGATTGTGGCATGCCTATTCCTGCCCACGAGGGTGATCTCTCCCTTTCTGTCTCTCTGGCAAGTGCACATGCCCTATAGCAAAAAAAAAATCTCTCAGAGAAAAAAATTCTTAAAAAAAAGGTAAAAAAAAATCTTAACAATAAAAAAAATCTTAACACACATGAACGTAATCTCACATACATATAGCAAATTTGATAGAATTACAAGAAATCATTCAATGGGAGACAATCAGTGGGAGCTTTCACACGCTTTCTTAATAACTGGTAGAGCAGATAAAAACTAGTCATACAGAATTTAAAAATGGGGCTGGTAGGTGGTGTGGTGGTTGAAGCTCTGGACTTGCACATGGCCGACTGTGATTCAAGTCCTGGACCTAAAGTAGCTTGCTTTCTTACTTTCTTTCTCTTTCTGTTTCTTCCTCTCTCTCTCTGGCGAGTGCACATGCCCTGAAGCAAACTAAAAAATAATAATGATATATAAAATTAAGTAATTCTTTTAAAAAATTCTAGGTGTATAAATTCAAATTCATTAAAAGAATTTAAAAACATCCTTAAGAAGCTTAACACAATGAGCAATTATAGACCCTAAAAATTTAGAGACTATGCATCTTTTCAATGTACCAAAAACCATTTACAAAAAATGATCATAGCAGGCCTCAAAAGTCAAGACTCAGAAAAAAGAAAGAAAAACCAAAAATTTACAGGTGCTGATCAGAATCTCTAACCCTCGTACAATTAACTTATGGGGAGAGGGGCAGATAAACAGACTTTATTTTGGGGTGGAGAGGTTTTTGCTATAGGGCATGTGCACTTGCCAGAAAGAAAGAGACAGAAAGCGAGAAATCACTCCCCAGGGGGAATGGCCAAGCCACGCTACAATTCCTTCTCCTCCATTCTCCTCTTGGAATCTTGGGCACACGCGCCCGGCGTGAGTTTAAGCCACAGGGTCTGGGACTCAAACCGTGGCCGACTACATGGGAGTCCAGCAACGTAGCCATTACGCTATCTGCTGGTATCAATAAATAGACTTCTTGAGTTTCAAAATTAAAAACAACACTGGCCAGCCTGTGGTGTGGTGATAGAGGTAGCTGGATCCCACATTGCTGACTGTGAGGTTTCAGTCCCAGATCCAGCGACTTGAAAAACACACCCAGACCATGTGCAAGTGTGCCCAAAATCCCAAGAGGAGAATGAAAGAGAGAGACTGTGGCATGGCCAACCCCCCCAGGGTGTTTTTTTCTCACTCACTGATGAGATCAAATACCCTAGAGCAAGTCTAAACTAAATAAATGCAACACCAATAACACTTCCAAACAATTATGATAACACTTCTAAATAACTCATATGTCTAAGCAAAAATAAACACGAAGTCACAGTGCCTGCATATCACCAAGCTGCACAGCGGGTACACAGGTTGTTCTCTGTATTATACTGAATATAATTTTCCACAGACTTGAAATATTTCAAAATTTCAAAAAGCAAAAAAGCATGTATCAAAAATAACAAGATAATATTGATTTGTTTCTTTGACATTTGTGGCACTTACAGGCAAAATTAAATGAAAAATCAGAGGAAAGATTCCAAGCAGCACAAAGAGCCAAGGTCCAATAACCGGCTTCCCACCACAGCCACCTTCAGTACCTAATGTGCTGTCTGCGGAAGTTCCTCGGGGGGAAAAATCATTACTCAGCTCAATAACTTAATTTGGTTTCAAATAATTGATTTTGTAATAATCAAATCCACCCCAAATAGCTTAAGATTTGCTCACACTGTTTCCCAAGGTAAACTACAGGCTTGAAGAAAATGCTAAAAAACAAGTTTAAGTGTTCTGTATAATAGCAGCACTTCTAGTTAAAGTAAAAAACATGTTCTTTCCTTCATTCAGCCCAGCCACACCAACCTTCCAAAGAGCTACCTGCAAAGAGACAGCTACCATTTGAATAAGCTTTGCTATGTGGTCCTTCAAAGATACTTTATAGCCTCAACTTCAAGTAGGAATTATTACATTATTTGAAAAATGCTTTTAATCTTACTGTAGATGAGAGGTTCATGATTTCTCAGTTCTGCTATATTTTACTCCTTAAGTTTGGTGAACTTAATTCTCACTGCATAAAATTATATTACATATAAAGTAAAACAAAAATTCATTTCTCTCCTAAGCTACTCAAGAAACTTAAAATTTATATACAGGTATCAAAATAATGAAAATGACAGGTTAGGGATCATGTAAAGGAACATTAAAAATATCCATATTAGGTATAAATCAGATATATGTGTACCCAGCTTCACTCTATGCTGTTTCTCTTCTTCGCTTCTAAGAAAGGTGTCGAGAGTCCGGAGGTCCGTCATGTAGTCTTCCTTGTCAGTAGGTGAGTTATAGACGGTGGGTGAAGACCGGTAGCGAGACCGCAACCCACTGCTCTCCACCGGCCCAACAGTGGCAGGGTAAGGAGAAGGAGGAGAGGGACTGAAGCTTGCCAACTGTACAAAATAAAAGAATTTTATTTTATTTTTCTTGAATTGATTTTTGACTTTTAAAAAAATACCCCCAGGAAATGGCCAAAATCCAGAATACAGCAGCACCAAGTGCTGGTGAGGCTGTGGAACAACAGGCCCTTCTCATTCATTGCTGCAGGAAATGCGAAACAGGAAATGCGAAACGGTACAGCCACTTTGGAAAAGGCTGGCAGTTTCTTCTAAAACTAAGTAAGTTAGTTAGTATATGATCTAGCAATTGTGCTCCTTGATATACATTCAAAGGAGTAGAAAAACTTACGCCCACACAAAAACTTGCACGTTTATAGCAGGTTTATCCATAATTGGCCAAACGCAGAGACAGCCCAGATGTCCTCTAGCAGGTAAATAAACTGGCCATGGAGTATGATTCATGGCTAAGAAGACATGAACTATCAAGACATGAAAAGACACGAGGGAACCTTAAATGCATATTGCTAAGTGAAATTAGTGCATCTGAATGGCTATAGATGTATGACTCCAAGAATATGACGTTCTGAGGGACTAGCAGTTAGTGTAATGGTTATGTCGCTGAACTCCCATGTAGCCGACCGCAGTTCGAGTTCCAGACCCGGTGGCTTAAACTCACGCCAGGTGCATGTGTGTGCGTGCGTGCCCAAGATCCCGAGAGGAGAATGGAGAAGGAACTGCAGCGTGGCCATCCTCCCTGGGGGGTGATTTTTCGCTGTCTCTCTGTCTCTGTCTTTCTGGCGAGTGCATGTGCCCTATAGCAAAAACCTCTCCAAAAAAAAAAAAAAGAATTATGACATTCTGAAAAAGTCAAAACTCTGGAGGTAGTAAAGAGGTCAGTGGTTGCCAGGAATTTGAGGGAAAAGGATGAATAAGTGGAGAATAGGGTAATTTTTACTTTGCATGTTTTATACTGGTAGATACTCATCATATGGAAAGTGTCTGTACTCTAGATAATCAAACTGTAATAATTCCAGTTTTTATCATAAAAGATCTGTGTGGCATCTTCAAAAAGTTCATGGAAAACACATATTATGGGGACTAGCAGATGGTGTGGTGGTTAAGGGCACCAGACTCCCACATGACTGCAGTTCAAGTCCTGGACCTGGCGGCTTGCTTTCTCACTTTTTCCCTCTTTTTCTCACTCTATCCCTCTCTGGTCAAATTAAAATGAATAAATAAATAAAGTTAAAGAAAATAATTCTTTACAAGAAAATTGCATATTATGAAAACACAGATTTAAAATCCTTTCTGCATTAAAATAAACTTGTACTTCCATTTCGTTTTCCACAAACTTTTTAAAGACCCTTCATACTCTAACATGCTAAGAGCATGACCTTTACACAGATCTTTACATAAAGAAGCAAAAAAAAAAAAGGGGGGGGGGCGAAGATGAAAAGTAAAAAATTATCTAGTTTAACTTGTTTTGAAGACTGCTGAGAGATGCCAGATACCGAATCTCTGTTTATTACTTTTGTAAATGCTTACTTTTTCATTCATTTTAAGATGTTAAGTGGGGCCGGCAGGGGGCATGGCGGTTAAGGGCTCTGGACTCCCACATGGCCAACCGTGATTCGTGATTCGAGTCCCAGACCAGGTGGCTTGCTTTCTCACTTTTCCTCTTTTACTCTCTCTGTCTCACTCTGTCCTTCTCTGGTCAGATTAAAATAAATAAATAAAGTTAAATAAACTAATTCTTAAAAAAAAAAAGATGTCATATAAAAAACTTCTGACTAGTTGTCAGGAAATGTGCATTCTACTCTTGGCTCTTAAATGGGCAACTCAGATAAGTGAGCTACCCCAGTGTTCCTCAGTTTCCTTACACATAAAATGAGAAGTTTCCACTCACTAGATGGTTTTCTGTGTACCTTCCAATTTTAAAATAATGTGACTGGCTAGGAGAAAAAGTCATTACCTTATTATAACCACCGATGGGTGAGTAGGTCACTCCAGGGCTATAGGAACCACTGCCACTCGAGGACAAACCTTGCAGTTGAGGGCTGTATCCAGTTATGCAGCTGGTGGTGAACTTGGGACTGGCACTGGGTGAACGAGATGGACTGTAACTCAGCACACTCTGACCCTGAATTGAAGGGGACGGTGGAGATGGAGGGATCTGGGTTGCTGTCAGATCATGTGGAGGGGTAGTCTGGACAACTAGAAGGAGGGGGAGAATATAAATATGTATAAATAAAATTTCTATGAAAACAGATGTAAAGAACTTTTTCTTCAGGAAAAACAAAAGTAACAGTGACTTAGTTGTTTAATTACCTAACATACTATTACCAAAGGGCATGAATTAGTTATTTACCATTTCCAAAGTTCAAAATTAAGAACTGGCTTCAATGTAGCAAGTTAGTCATTATTTATTTATTTATTTCTAGGTTTTTGCCATAGGGTAGGTGTGCTTGGTAATGACACAGTGAGAGGGAAAGCGAGAAATCACCCCACAATCCTTTCTCCTCCTAGGATTTGGGCACACATGCACACATGCCTGGCGTGATTTTCAAGCCACTAGGTCCAGAACTCGAATTGCAGTCAGCTGTGTGCCTCAACCACCATGCCATCTGTTGGCCCCTAATTTTCTTTTCTTTTTTTATATTAAAAAATAGGGTCTTTATATTACCTAGCACAGCCTTGAGCTTGTGATCCTCCTGCCTTAGCCTCTCCGAGTAGCTGAGATCATAGGAGTATGTAACCTTGTTGGACTTTGAGCTTAGAGGGGAACTTAACTTAGGCTTTCCATGTGATTCCAACCTGTGAAGCACATCTCAGCAGCCTGGACCTCCGCAGCTGGGCCAGCTATTTAATTTTATTGTACCTGAACAATGGAACAAACTTCCACGAGGTTGCTGAATATTAATAATAATAAGGAATCGGGACCAGTAGTTAGCGTAATGGCTATGTCGCTGGACTCCCATGTAATCGACTGCGGTTTCAGTCCTGGACCCGGTGGTTTAAACTCACGCCGGGCACATGTGCATGCGTGCCCAAGATCCCAAGAGGAGAATGGAGGAGAAGGGATTGTGGCGTGTCCATCCCGACTGGGGGGTGATTTCTCGTTTTCTGTCTCTCTCTTATCTTTCTGGTGAGTGCATGCGCTCTATAGCAAAAACCTCTTCAAAAAAAAGAAAAAATATATAATAATCAGGAATGATGATATCTGATTATTATTCCTATTTGTAGAAATTGAATAGGAATGAACTGAATATCAATTTACACAAATAGGAATGATAATCACTGGTCTTAAGACAATTTATTGTAGACCTGCTTAACGTAAGAGTTGAACCAGATGGTCTCATAAGTTCCTTCCAGCTCTGAGTCTGTGAAAAGGAAAATTAAACGGAGAAGATTTATTGCCAACCTTTTCTCCACCTTTGCAAAAGATATATAAAACACTTACCAGCTGTTTTCAACCCTAAGAGTGTTTGCTGTCCAGGGCTAACAACCAGACTTGTTGGTGCCACGGTGTATTTGAAGTATCTCCAAAAGTCAAATAAGGCATTAAGGCTGAAGAGAGATGCAAAGGCAAGCTCTGGAAGAGAAAATTTATTTTTTAAAAAAGAGAGAGTGAGGCCATTTATTGAAAGAATACAAAAACCCGTCATACTTTAGCAAATTGACGACAAAATTGGAGACCACCTTACTCCGCATTACCATTTAATGAATGTCTATTATGTGTAGGGCTTTTTACTAGTGAGTTTTAAAATGGCACTAATCCTTATAACCACGTACAATAAGTATTTTCAATTTCATCAAAAAGCTGAATCAAGTCACTGAGAAGCTAGGTGACTGTTAGACCATACAGCTAGTGACGCCATCCATGACTCTAATTCAGTCTATAGATTCCAGATCTCTTGCTTTTCTACTTGACACACCACTTCTCTATGACAGACTTTACCAGAAGACTTTAAAAAGTTCACTGAAAAATGGAATTAAAATATCAATTTATTTTGGTGCAAAAGAAACTTGAAATCCAGGCAAAGTTTTTTTTTTTCCACTTTCCCTAGTTTCTTCCATCTTTTACTTTCTGTAAACTTTTGAAGATCCCCTGTAGATTACTATACGTAGATTATGGAATTTACTTTAACATCCATAAGAGCTCTTTATACCCAAGGTCTATGGAAGAGCAGAGAGGAAGGAATGAGGAAACTGAGGAAGGCAGCAATGGAGCAGATATCTGGGTTGGCCTAGAAAGGTGAAAAAGTGGAGGGGTGGGAGAAAGCATTACAAGAGTAACGAATACAAATCTCACCACCCCAAACTTTATTTTTTCCTAAACAGAATTCATAACTACCTGAAACTGTACTGCTTGTTTGACTGACTCTTCTACTAGAATGCTCCTTCCATCACGGGAGGGTTTGAACTTGCTCCCTTCCTGCTATATTCCCAGTTTTGGGAACAAAGTAGGTACTTAAATATTTATTTATTTATTTATTTAATTTTTCTTTCTTTTCTTTTTTTTTTTGGAGAGGTTTTTGCTATAGGGCGTGTGTGCTCGCCAGAGAGACAGAAAGTGAGAAATCACCCCCCCAAGGGGGATGGCCACACCACATTCCCTTCTCCTCCAGGGATCTTGGGCAAGCATGCACAGGCGCACGGTGTTGAGTTTAAGCCACTGGGTCCGGGACTCAAACTGTGGTCGACTACATGGTAGTCCAGCGACATAGCTATTACGCTAACTGCTGGTCCCCCTTAAATATGTATGGAATGAAGGAATGAATATTAAGCTGAATTAAACCTAAAGCAGTTTTTGATTAGTAATAAATCCCAATCACAGTCAAAATTACTTACCAATATACCACAGAGGCCAGTATGTCACATTATAATATGAACTAATCAATTTTCCAGTCCTGAAAAAATTAGAAAGGCTTTTCAGTAACTAAAAAAAAAAAAAAAAACCCTCTAGAACACCAAAAATCAAAGCAGACACAAAAATCTGTAAAACTAGCCACTGGTTTCTTAAATGTTCATGTTTGGCTTATTAACTTACATTTCAGTATATATCATTCCAGCCATAGATACATTCAGGAGTCCCCAGGCTAAAACCACTTTCCTAGTTTCAGTTTCTTTTCTCATCTTGATAGTTCTGTCAATAAGGGAGGGACTGGGGCTTGGCTCCCCTTGCATCTATTCAAAAACAAAAAGCACAGGAATTAATCAAAAGAACCACTTCTTTTTCCGTACAAGTGACTAAAAACTTCACATACATTCTCTTATCTTTAATGTTTTTACCATAATCTTTTGTTTCACTATTAGTATATGACAAAGGGAACCCTAAAATGAGACCTTCTTTGGCACCAAGGTATAATCAACAAAGAACTGGCTGGTTATTTTAGAAAATGTCATACTTTCAATTAAAGTATGTCTCGTTTTGTAATTTAAGGGTTTGTGATGATGTCTGCAAATACCTATTTTTGTCTCTGGAGCATGGCACAAGGACCAAGACAAGGAGTAAAGAACTCAAAACACCAAGTTTGGAGAGTAAACACTATATATTCATCACATCACACAGTAAGTCATGAAGACGCCCCTTCTATATCCTCAAGCAAAAACCACTCAGTAACTCTGCACTGGGCCCGCTGCGCGCCAGCGATCTCCTTTTGTGTGCTGATCAAGTGTAAGGATTCCGTTTCAGAAGCCCGGGAATCCATGGTGTGAAGCAGGACGAGGGGGCGTGGGGAGAGTGTGCATTCCATTTTGGTCCACATTGGGATTTCCACCTCTTGTGTTTTGCTAGGCTCGACTTTTGCAGACAAGTGGAAAACGTCTTCCAGCTACTGGGAGTCTTCTCCCACATACCGCCGAGCGGGTACCCCCGCCCCCCAGGCCATAGGGCGTCCCTCCCCCAGTCCCTCGGCTCAAGCTTCAGTAACCCCTATCGCTTCGTTGCTCCTTTCCACTACGGGCAGCGGGACGCCGAGCCACATCCTCCCTCGGCTGAACCCAGGGCAAGGAAGAGCGAAACTCCCACAGCCCGCGTGGATTCCACGTTCAGGAAGCACAAAGATGACCCCGAAAACGCACCATGTTCTCCAGCCGGAAGCCGCTGGCTCGCGCCACTCTCTACTTGCACATGCGCGAAGCAAGCCCTAAGTCGGAGGCGACAGGGTGGCAGCGCTGCGGCGGCCGGAAGAACTGCGTTGTCTGGTCTCGCGAGATGTGGAGGAGTGAGGACGAGAGACGGTGAGCCCGGGAAGGGGGGGAAGTGGGGGGTCACTAGCCGTGTTACCAGGGAAACAGCTTCTGGATTTGTGGCACCCTCTCAGCTGCGGAGAGAAAGCTGAGATGCAAAATTCAGACCAGGTCTGAGCCCGCAGTAAAAAAGGAATAACAAGCTAAATTATATGTATACATATATATATGAATATAATCTTAGCTCCATTAGGAAATGTATGGATTCATATTTTGTACTTAGAATTTATTGTAATCAGAGTGATAATGTGTCCAGACACCATGGGCAATATCAGCAATGACAAGGCATTTTTTTCTTCCTTTGGGTTAAAAGAAGAACAAAACTCTCTCTACATACATATACATACATGTGTGTAATCTCTGTGTGTGTGTGTGTGTATATATATATATGTAATATATAAAAACATATAAAATATTCTGTCCCTGTGTAAATTCTTAAATATCCATGTAATTAGGGTGCAAAAACCAAATTTGTTCTATGAAGTTGCTAGTGGTTTTAAGGTTAAAAAGAAAAAAACACTTTACTTTTTCTGCACATTCTTTGGAAGAACTTTTTTTTTAACCAAAAAATTATTTATTTATTTTAATTAATTAATTTATTTTTCATTTCAAGGAAGAATTTCTAATATGGAGGAAAAGTTCATCAAGGAGATGATTTTTTTTTTTTTTTTTTAACAAATACAGACACCTGCAGTGTACTACTGAGCCAGGCACAGTGATAGCTACAGAATGTTATGAGCTTCCTGGTTACTGCCTAGAGGAGCTGAGCCCAGGCGTGTAGGAGGTGGGCAAGTGAGGTGGAAGGTGAACACTGCAGCCCCTGGAGGAGGCAATACACGCAAGGTAGCCGCCAGAGGCCTAGATGTGCAGGGTCTGGGGATAACATTCTGCATCTGGAGAGTGTCCCATGGTAAAAACATAAAACAGGTCACTATATGCTAGTGCACTCTTAGATCATGCATGTCCTCATGATATTACACATTAATGAAAATCAGCAGGTATGCTAGGCCCTAAAAGATGTATTAGAGTTTTTTGGGAATGAGACTTTTTTCACTTTTAGATTGTCTTAGCAGCGATGTTGTTTTGCTCTACCATTAGACTTAGAGTTTAACTAAAGTGTTCAAAGTGAGAAGGGTTCAATGTACAATCTAAATTAGAATATCAGGTTCTTTCCTACCTCCCCCATGCCTGACTCTTCCTAAGAAGAAATTGCATACATCTGATGTAATTTACAACGGGCATATCTTTATTTTCCCCTCTTAATGCAATCTATAAGCTATTGTGCATTTACTAAAGACTTTAAAAAGAACACTACTGATCAAACTTGATAATTAGCATTTTGTATTAGAGCATCCATAACATGGGTGGCTTAAACAACAGAAATGTATTTTTCCATAGTTTTGGAGGCTGAACATACAAGATCAAATTGTTACCAGGGTTGTTATTCCTTGGCTTGCAGATGGTTTATCTTTATATAAAAACACCAGTTGTTTTGGATTCGGGACCTACTCCTATAACTGCATCTAACCTTAACTACCTCTTTAATGGCCCTAACACCAAATACAGTCAAATTAGGCATGAGGGTGTCAACATGATTTTTTTTAAATTTTGCTTTTGTTATAAGGCACGTGTGTTTGGCATAGAGAAACAGAGAGAGAGGGTTGAGAAAACACTCCCTCTTCAGGGGGATGGCCATGCTGCAGTCCTTTCTCCTCCATTTTCCTTTCAGGATTTGGGGCAGACACTCACATGCACATGTTTTTCAAGCTGGTTCCGGGAATCGAACCACACAGTTGACCATGTAGGATGCAGCTATTTTAACCACCTAGCTGGCTACCAATATATGAATTTTGAGGAACACAATTCAATCTAAAATACATTATAACTGTGTATGTTAATTTAGAATGTTACACAATATATAAAAGAGATTGAAAAAAATGAATGGATGCCTTAGACACTCAGATTTAAAGATAGGACAATACAGTATTATAAAAGTTTCAGCAAAAAAAAAAAAAAAAAGACTAAGGCAGAATGTACCATATTGAGAAATAGGGGGAAATACCATAAACTCTTTAAAACATTATTTATTCTGGGACCAGCAGGCGGCCTGGTGGTTAGGGTGCTGGACATTCCCACGTGGCTGACTACAGTTCAGGTCCTGGACCTGGTGGCTTGCTTTCTCACTTCTCTCTCTCTGTTCTCTCTCTGGTCAAATTAAAAAAAAAAAATGAATGAATAAATAAAATAAAATAATTCTTAAAATTATTTTTTAGAGAGATTTTTGCTATAGGGTGCATGCGCTCACCAGAGAGACAGAAAGTGAGACACCACCCCCTCCCCCCAGGGGATAGCCACCCCTCAATCCTGTCTCGTCCATTCTCCTTTTGGGATTTTGCACACGTGCCTAGTGTGAGTTTTAAGCTGCTGGGCAGGTCCGGGACTCGAACCACAGTCAACTACGTGGGAGCCCGGTGACGTAAACATTACTCTGTTTGGTAGTCTGTATTTAATTTGTTATTATTACTTAAGTTTGCTATAGGGCACCTGTGCTCACCAGAGAGTGAGGGAAAGTGAGAAAGCAAGCCACCAGATCTGAGACTTAGATCCCAGTCAGCCTTGTGGGAGTCCAGCGGCTTAACCACTGTGCCACCTGCTGGCCTCATCATAAATTTTTGTAGAAATAATTTAGATAAATCTTCCTCAAAGCTAGAAATCCAAGAAGCATTTGTCAGTTCCTGTTGCTTAAGTCTATGTCATAATAGGTTGCCAAGGAAGTTGTCATATACCATTGAGGGAAGTCCTTCCCTGACACTTCCGTCTCTTTGAGCATGTTTTATTTTCTAAGCAAGAAGCCATCATGGGAGACCTTTTTTCCTTATTTTGGGAGGTGGAGCCTCATCCCATACCTTTAGGTTTTAGCATTCCAAATCAGGATTATGAATGCCGGAAAGATGACTCTTGTGGAACGATAGGGAACTTCCTGCTTTGGTATTTTGTCATTATATTGGTCCTGATGTTCTTCTCTCGGGCTGCTCTCTGGGTAGGATATTGTTTTTTATTCAAAATAATATGTTTGCTATATGCTAGGGGATTTTCCATAAAATAAATTCACTTTGCTGTGATATAACGACATTTTTAAAGTTTTGTTTTTTAGTTTTAAAATAATGCAATCTAGGGACCAGCAGTTAGCATAATGGCTATGTCGCTGGACTCCCATGTAGTCGACCACGGTTCGCGTCCCAGACCTGGTGACTTAAAATAATGCAATCTTATTTTAGAGAATTCAAGAATATAGAAGAGGATGATGGGGTCAGCCGGTGGTGTGGTGGTCTGGGCAACTGGATCTCACATATCCAACTGCAGGCTGAGTCCTGGACTGGAGGGTTGGAAGACATACCAGGCATATGTGTATACATGCCACGAGTCCTAGGAGGAGAGTGAGGGAGAGGTGATCGCGGCATGGCCATCCTCCCTCTGAGTTGCTTTCTTGCTTTCTCTCTCTTTCTGGCTCTCTCCAATGTGTGTACATACCCTATAGCAAAATTGAAAAAGAAAAAAAATAAATGATGAAGAAAATTTAAAACTACTGGGGCCAGCAGGTGGTGTGATGGTTAAGGGCGCTGACTCCCACATGGCTGACCATGGTTCAAGTCCTGGGCCTGGTGGCTTCCTTTCTCACTTTCTCTCTCTTTCTTTCTCTCTCTCTCTTGCTCTCACTCTGTCCCTCTCTGGTTAAATTTAAAAAATAAGTAAATAAATAAGTAAAGTTAAATAATAATTTAAAAACTACTGTTACCCTGTTTTCCACAGATAACCACCATTAACATCTTGGAGTATGCCCTTATATATATTTCTTTTTCTCTACTCCAATATACAATATGTCTCTCTGCCTTTCTATCATTGGTTCTACATGGATAGCATTATACTGTATGTATTTTTATATTTTGCTTTTTTAACTTAATAATATATTGTAAATGCTTCCCTAAATTATATTCAGTCAGTAGTACTTTTGATAACAGTATAATTGTCTATTTGGTGGTTGCATCATAAAAATCCTGCAGTTCTGGAGCATTTAGGGTGTTTGCTGTTTGTTCATCTATTAAATAATACTCACATAAACTTATTTGTTAATGACTTCCAAATTCTTTTTTTTTCCTTCTTTTTTTCTTTTTTAGTTTTTGCTATAGGGTGCATTCACCAGAGAGAGAGAGAGAGAGTGCGCGACACCCTCCCCACCCACTCACCCCCAGTGGGGATGGCTATGTAACAAACTCTTCTCTATTCTCCTCTCTGGATTTTGAGCATGCACGCACACATGCCTGTTCTGTTTCCCAGCTGCCAGGTCTGGGATTCATACTGCACGTTCCGCCATGTGGGATCCAGTGCCTTAACCACCATACCACTGGCTAGCCCTCTGAATTATTTTTATGCACATAATTCTAATGAAAGACACAGAAGTTATCATATTGATGGGATCTATGTTGGAGACTTTGGGGGTTTTTCAAATGAGGCAATATATTTTCTATATAGACTAAGATGAAGAACTTTCAGAGCAGAAGTCCCCACTTGACCACCTACTAGTGGAAGAATATGGCATTCTCTTAGGAATGAGATAGCCTACTTTACCAGGACTGTGATGTCCCAACGTATTATGAGTAACCAAGTTCTTCAAATAGCTGACATTGAGTCCTTGCTGGTCATTAATACTAGAGTGATGCTTAATCAAACCACATTATTTAGCATTTCAGCCAGAGCCCTGGACTGGCAATAGCCAGCTAGACTTAGTGCTATATCAGCGCTGGATCGAGAAGAGGTTTGTTATGTCTTTGCCAGCTGGATTCCATTATCATAATCAAAGACACATACCCCCCACCCACCTCTTGGCCAAGAAGTTTCATCTAAAGTCTAAATGCTTCTTAAGGTAAATACTTTGCCAAAAGGAGATTTAGAGTAGTGATAGCTTCTATGTGTGCCTTAGACTCCCTAGCTAAGTATATTGAACTTGTCTGGCCTGGCAAGAAAAGCTACTTTAGAAAATTAACAAAAAATTGAAATTGATCACTGGCAATTTCATCATGAAGACCACTTAAGAGGTCTAGGCTAGTCCTCTGCTCCCTTGCTTGCATCAGCTCTTTGGAGTCACAGAGCCTGAGCTCTGAGGATCTCAAGAGAGCATGTGGTCCAACCTCTGCTCACAGGCATGTGAGCTATCATTGCCCCACCCCCACGTTTTTTAATTGAAAAGGCCCAAGGAAACTAAGTGACTTGTCCAATGTCACACAAGTGATTAGCAACAGAGGGGGAACAGACCCAGATTTCCTGCCATGTTATTTGATTGCTTCAAAGCATAGTTTGAAATGTTGAATTAAATCTATTCAGTGCTGATTAAAACCTTAATTATCTTAGAGGTTTCATCTTTCACTTGCCGAACTGCTTCTTCTGAAGGGTCTCAGATTTGAAATCTGAGAACCATATGAGAGTTAGTCAAGGAGGATGGAATTTTCCTTCACTTTGAACTTCTTCATTTTTCTCTGCTAAACTATGAGCCTTTATTTACAAACCTTGAAGTAATGGTAAAAGCGTAATGGAAATGTGTTGGTCATTATCTTCCACCATGAAGCATGCTGATTTCCCCTGGATTTGCCACTATTTCAGATGCATTTACCTTTCTGCTTCAGAGACTATAAATACTATATTTAGCTTATATGTTTGTTTAGTATTTATTCAGATTGCTAGTGCTGGTATTTTTCTTCTCCAAACTCCTTATTTTACATATGTGGAAACTGAGGTTAGGAGGTGTTAAGTGTGTTGGTAAGATCACAGAGTTGATTCATGGCAGAAAGACAGAACCTTAGCCCACATTTTCTACCCTGTCCCGCAGGGCAGACACTACTGCTGTTCACTAAGTCACACACAAAGAGGGTTAATAAAAGGCTTTTCATAACCACATTTCATATGATTCCACTTAAGCTTAATGCAAAAATCTTTCTTTTGATTTTGTGGTTATATTTTGATTTGACATCAAATATGGAGGCTTTGGGTGGGGATGGTATAAACTAATAAGGAGTTCTTAAATACCTTACCTGCTTTGTTACAAAAATACTCACTGTAGGAAATGTAGAAATTATTTAAAAAAAAAAAAGTGGACAGAATGAAATAAAAACCACTTCAGATTATGTAGAAATAAACAACTAAGGTTAATCTGTTTTTTTTCTTTAGTTTTTTTGCCACAGGGCATGTATATATGTATATTTGCTGGAGAGAGACAAAGGGAAAGTGAGTAATCATCCCTAGGGGGGATGGCCATGCCATAATCTCTTCTCTTCCTTTTGTCTCTCAGAATTTTGGACATATACACACATCATCCACCATGTTTTTCAGGCCTCCAGGACCAGAACTCAAACCACAGAGTTGGTACTATGGGATCCAGTGCCTTAACCACCACTTCACCATAACACTTGCTGGTTCATCTTTAGGTATATACACTTATAATCTTTTTTCTTTAGAGATTTTTTGCTATAGGATGCATGCACTCGCTGGAGAGCCAGAGAGAGCCAGAGAGAGAGAGAGAGAAGAGAGAAAGTGAGAAATCACCCCTGGAGGGGATGACTACATTGCAACTCCTTCTCCTCCTTTCTCCTCTCTGGATTTTGGGCATGCATATCTGCCTGGTATGATTTTCAAACCGTTGGGTCTGGGGTTCAAACTCCATGTGGGAGTCCAGAGCCTTAATCACTATGCCACCTGCTGGCTCCTAAACTTGTAATCTTTTAATAATCTTCTCAATACATACTAAATTTAAAATATTTAAGCCCCTCCCAAAGGAATTTTTAAAAGAGGTGTCTTGAAAGGTGACTCCATTCTTAAGTTTTTCAGAAAATGATTGCTGTAACCCAAAATGCAAAGAAACACATGCCTTCCATTGTAGGGACTAGATATTAAGGAAGGATTGGAGGCTGACCAGTGGTGTGGTAGTTAAAGTGGCTGGATCCCAGATGACTGACTGCATGGAAGGGGGGGGGGTAAGAAAGCAACCCTTAGGAAGGATGGTCATGCTACAGTTTCTTCTCTTTCATCCTTCTCTTGGGATTTTTGGCATGCATGTACAAGTGTCTGGCATGTTTTTTCTTTTCTTTTCTTTCTTTCTTTCTTTTTTTTTTTTTTTTTTTTTTTTTTTTTTTTTTTTTTTTTTGGATTTTTGCTATAGGGCGCATGTGCTCACCAGAAAGACAGAGAGACAGAAAGCTAGAAATCACCCAGGGGGGGATGGCCACACCACAATCCCTTCTCCATTCTCCTCTTGGGATCTTGGGCATGCACACACATGCGCCTGGCGTGAGTTTAAGCCACCGGGTTAAACTCACTCTCATTCGAGACCATGGACTCGAACCATGGTCTACTACCTGGGAGTCCAGTGACGTAGCCATTACGCCAAATGCTGGTCCCCTTTTCTTTTTTCTAGAGAGAGATTTTTTGTTATAGGGCCCGTGTGCTTGCTGGAGAGACAGAGATAGAGAGATAGAATGTGAGAAATCACCTCCCAGGGAAAATGGCCATGATGCAGTCCCTTCTCCTCCATTCTCCTCTTGAGATTTTAAGCTCACACGCACATGCACCTAGTGTGATTTTTAAGCTGCTAGGTCTGGGACTAAAACTGTGGTTGTCTGGTGTTCCCATGGTGTGTTTTTCAAACCTTTGAGTCTGGGACCCTAACTGTGAGGTCAGTCATGTGGGATTCAGTCATCTTAACCACCACACCACTGGCTGGTCCTGCATTTTGATTTTTTACCCAATATTAGAACATACTTATTTCCTAACTTTATGACATAATAATATTATAAAAATTTTTATAATTATGTGTTATATGATTGTACTATGATTGACTTAGCATTGTCTACTTTTGAATATTAAATTTATATTATATTCTATTTGTATTATATTTTAATTACACTGTGATAAATATTCTTATGCACAAAGTTTTCTCTTTTTCAGTAGTTATTTCCTGGTGAATGGTTCTCAGAGGAAGAACTATGTCAAAGGTGTTCATGAATATTTGTAAAGTTTGATATATTCTGAAAGTCTTGCTTCTTATTTGTATCTTTTGGCAAACCCATTTTTGGCACCAGAAAGTGGGACAGTATCTGAAAAATGGGACAAATGTATTTATGGAGAATGGGGCAGAATATTTGAAAATGGAATAATTCAAAGAAACTACTTCATCTGGTTGCCATGTTCACATATAATATATTATGGTTGCATTTTGGATAAAACTCTGAAGTAATGATTAAGGAGATTTTTAAGTCTATGAATTCAGGTAAAAATCTGTGTGTGTAGATATCTTTTATCAGACATTTTACTTAAAGAATATCAATAACATGGGACCAGCAGTTAGCGTAATGGCTATGTTGCTGAACTCCCATGTAGTCGACCGCAGTTCGCATCCCGGACCCGGTGGCTTAAAACTCACGCTGGGTGCGTGTATGTGCATGCTCAAAATCCCGAGAGGAGAATGGTGAAGAAGGGATTGCGGCGTGATCTTCCCCGCTGGGGGGTGATTTCTCGCTTTCTGTCTCTATGTCTCTCTCTGTCTGTCTGGTGAGCGCACGCGCCCTATAGCAAAAACCTCTCCAAAAAAAAAAAAGAATATCAATAACGTGACCTGATTAAATATCCTTTAAAAACTAATTTTAAGCCAATCTGAGTATTAACGAAAATTTTTAAAAAATTGCTTGAAGGCACATGCTCTTGCTGGAGAGAGTCAAAGAGAGACAGAGAGAGAGGGGAAGTGAGAAATCACTTCCCTGGAGTATGGGGATGGCCACGCTATATTCCCTTTTCCCTCATTCTCCTCTCTGAATTCTGAGCGTGCATGCAAATATCTTCAAATATACCTAGCGTATTTTTAAAGACACCATGTCTAGAATTTGAGCCAAGAAGTTGACCGTGTGGGATCCAGCCACTTTAACCTCCACACCATCTAATGGCCCCACAACACTGTTTTTAAATATGTCTGTAAAGTAAATAGGTATAAGTGTTTCATTTTGCTTGGTTCAAAATACTTCGGCAGATTCTGCTTAGTATGTTTTTGTTTCTGTTGTTGTTGTTGTTGTTTTAGGTTTTTGCTGTAGGGCATGTGCACATGCCAGAGAGGGGTAGAACAAGACAGAGAGAGATGTAGGGGAGAAATGCCACACAGCAATCCCTTCTTCTCCATTCTCCTCTCGAGATTTGGGGCATGCATTCATACATGCCTGGCATGTTTTTCAAGCTGCTGGGTCTACGACTTGAACTGTAGAGTTAGCTATGTGGGGTCTGACACCTTAACCACCACGACCCCTGCTGACTGGATAGTATGGTCTCCTTAATAGCCAACAGAAGTAGGATTATTATAATAGGAACTTAGTAAGTACTTAATTAACGGCACTGAATGTTTAAAATTAGACATTGTCAAAGGAACTTGGGTGAATGTTTCTTAAACAGTAAATATGAATGAAGAAGTGTGATTACTCTCACTAATCTATATTTCTGAAACAGATGTCTGAAAGTAAAAAGGATGAAGACAATGGGACAAGCACTTCAGTAAGTAAAGGTGAGAGCCAATGCATACTTGGTATTGGACTGTGATGAGAGAAATATGGGCTGAGTGTGGAAAGCAAACAGCAAAGGTGAACAACCAAGAGTGTTGCAAGAGGCCTCTGCACAGTAAAGGCCCATTGGGTGAGCTGCTTGCGTTTCTACTTCCCAGTGTCACACAGCATAGCTGCTTTAGCAGAACTGCTAGAAGCCATATGTTGCTGGTAGGTAGAGCTCGATCTCTTTTCATTCCTCAGCACTCCCCCTTCACATAACTGGCCATTCGTGTACCTTCATTGTTAATGCTATCATATGATTATGAGCCATAATACAACATCTTTTTAAATAACCTTTAAGTGGGGACCAGCAGGTGGTGTGGTGATTAAGGTGCTGAACTCTGACATGGCTGACCACAGTTTGAGTCCCAGACCCAGTAGCTTGAAAATCACATTGGCGTGTGTGCTTTCATGCCCAGGATCCTGAGAGGAAAATGGAGAAGAAAGGATTGTGGTGTGGTTATCCCCCATGGGGGATGATTTCTCACTTTTCCTCTCTCTGTCTCTGTCTGTCTCTCTCTCTGGTGAGTACATGTCCCCTGGGGAGGGGGAAACCTTTAAGCAGTAGTGTGCTAGTAAAAGTTTAACAACTGGCTTTCCAAACCACTGTGTATGTATGTGTGTATGTATGTATATATATGTTTATTAAAAGCCTTAGTGATATAGAGAATATTTATCACACAATGTGCAAGTAATTCAATTTGAGGCCAGAGAGTGGCACAGTAGTAGTGCAACTGGACTCATAAGGGAAGGTACTGGGTTCACATCCCAGAACCTCTGTGTTCATGAGAGGCACATGTGTGCCTAAGATCCAGGCTGGCTGAAGCTGGGAGTGGATTGCTATGTGAGGATCCTACTCATGGAAGAAGTAAATAACATTTTTAAAAAGAGCTTTAAAAAAAGATAATCTACAGTAATCTTTATGGTCAATTTCATATACCACTGATCCTCATAATATACTCCCCTTGATCTTCCCTGGAAGGGCAGATGGGCCACCACTGTCCACAGCTGTCCATAGCTCTCCAAAGCTGCCACAGCTTTGGTCATTGTCCAAAGGCATAGCAAGTATTAAAAAAAAAATCATTCTGACACTTGTTAAAATGGTAACAAAGACTTTATTGAAGACTTGTAAAATAGGTCAACTCTATCTGGTCAATGTACGATGAGGTCAAAGTTCTCTATCTCAGTACCGTTAATATTTTGATGAATGTATTTGTTTGCAAGTCTCTATCGCCTATATGTATTTACCCACCTTTAAAGGTAGAGTCCATGGTAGAGTCATTTTTGTAAGGAATGATCATCCTTAGCCAACTGAAATCAATGAATAAGTATTGTTCCAGCCTGCATGTTATTTTTCTCTAAGTTAAGGAGTGAGATGAAAGAAAAACAGAAGATGTGTGTTGGAACTTAACTTGGTCATTCATGATATGAATGACTTCTTTGCTGAAACAGATAAGGGTTTTAGAATACTGGAAGAATATTTTTCTCATTTTTGAGCTTTTCACATTGTAGTGGCCATAAACATGACACTGAAATGAATTTGCATTAGTAACATGTTCTCCATTACTTTTTAAAAAAGTTCTGTTACTGGGTATGTCCCACTCATCAGAGAGAGAGAGAGAAAGAGAGTGAGAAATCACCCCCCATGGGGGATAGCCACACTGCAGTCCTTTCTCTTCCATTCTTGGGCAGGCATGTACACACACCTGGCATGATTCTCAAACCACTGGGTCTGGGACTCAAACTACGCAGCTGGCATGTGGGATCCAGATGCCTTAACCTGTATGCCACCTTCTGTCTCCCTCCATCATTTTCTTTTCCTTTTTTTTCTGATTTATTTACTTTTAGTTATTATTATTATTATTATTTTAAGTTTGCTTTTGGGCACTCACACTCACCAGAGAGAGAGAAAGTGGGAAAGCAAGCCGCCAGGTACGGGACTCCTGCTGGCCCCTCTCCATCACTTTCTTAAACTTAGGCAATCAATAAAACCATATATCAAGCTCTGATCTTTAGTGTTTGCTGACTTTCACAGTGAAAATATTCCCACCAAAGCTGATTTTGCGTTACTACCATGATGTCACTGAACATGGAGTTTGAAAGAGATATCCAGGAGCACACTCTTAGGTAGTATTCCAACATCCAGATACAAAGACATTAATAACTTCAAGACCATATAAAAAGATCTTTAAGATCATTAGGAAGTTGTGGGTTTTGAATACTTATTACCTTCATTTTTAGTAAATTGATTTAATTGTAAATTTGTTTAGTTTTTTGATAATGAGTGTGCTTAACCATCTCACAAAAAACATTCCTGAAAGTTTATCAACTCTTCTGGGCTGATAAGCTGCAACCCCAACACACTACTGCATAAAGAAAAGACCCTTTTTAGTTCCTCCTACACAAATCACATTTATATATACCCTTGAGTCTTTAAGTCTTCAAGGAAAAGAGAAAAAGGGTCCTTCTCTGGAAAATTTTGTAGATCTTTCCCTTTGATTTTGTATTCAGGGTCCTCAAAACTTTAAAAACTTCACACGTATCTCTGACCTCTCTGGTCTGTAGGAGATATGGGGTATGGCATTGGAAAATGTGGTCAGCTGCCAGCACATGCAAATAACTGGAGAAAAGTGGTGACTTGACAACTGGCCATTAAGAATGAGCCCATGTGTGCCATGTGTTTTCTTAGAAATGTGAAGTTATAGTAACCAAACATGTGCCTAACTTGTCCATTTGTCTTGTTGGTTATTAGCAAGCAAAGAAACTTCCTATAAGCGACAGAGCAAAGATGTTGCTTGGGACTCTTCACAAACAATGAAGAAAGCAAAGCAGAACCAACTTACCCCTGTAACTGACTCAGAAGTGGCTTTGGTCAATGCCTATCTTGAGCAAAGACGAGCCAAGCGTTATTCTCAATTAGACCAGATGAATCAGCTCCAACATGACAGTGATACTACTGAATGTGACAGTGAAGAATCTATCTCAGGAGACTCCTCGTGGAAGGAGAGTGAAAGCGAACATCACCCATCGCCAGCCAGTATCAAAAGGAGAAAGATAGCTCAGAGACAAAGGAATCTGGGAAGTTACCAAATCAGGGAAAGGCCCTGCCTGCACTGCAAAGCCATGAGAACCAATGAATGGTTGACACGTCATTTCCTACAAAACACTTCAGTAATAACTTCAATAAAGGGAGATGCTAAAGAGGAAAATGCTATACCTGACATTAACACAAAATTCAGTAAATTTTGAATTTTGTAAAAATTCAAAATTCCTTTCTTGAAACCAAGTGAAAGAGGTGAATAAGACACAAAAATTACCAGAGCTGTAGGTGAGGAGACTTTTACAGTAAGTCTCCTTACTAACAACAAAAACATACTTGGAGCCCAAGAGGTAAAACTTCAGTCAACTCTTTGTTCAAGAAAAGGTCAGCAAATTTGTTTATGGCACCATTGGAACATCAGAGATCCGTATCCACTATGATTATTTTTTAATTGAAAAGAACACAAGACGTATTTTATGCCTTGAGTGTATGTATTTTGTTTATGTCTGTAATGCAAATAAGGAAGCTCTTTGAAAATACACTATTTTATGTTGAGAGAAACCATTTGAATGTATTTATATGTTTTAATTGTCTGACTGAATGAACTAGGTGAAGTTGGTTGGAATAGAATTGGCCCATCTTCTCTACCATTACATTTGCAGGTGAATCTACCAGAGCTATATTACTATACTTATCAGCAAGAGCCTGGTAAGAAGAGGGGCTCAAAGGCCTGGAATAAGACCTGATTCTTTGAATAGGACAGGGAGGGGAAGCAGAATGACCTAGAAGGGCAGTTGAGTGACAGGCTGACCTCAGTTATTGTCCAAAGGGCATTTCAGGTGTTAAAGAAAAAATTATCCCGACACTTCTTAAAATGGTAAGAAAGACTTTATTGAAGATTGTTGCAAAAAGGTCAACTCTATTTGGTCAATGTACAATAGAGGCCAAAGTTCTCTCTTACAGTACCTTTAACATTTTGATTTATGTATTTGTTTTCAAATCCCTGTCTCATGTATTTATATATTTATCCTCCCTTAAAGATAGAGTCCATGGTTTGTCATTTTTGTAGCTCCATGTCTAGCACAATACCAGAGAGCATGGCAAATAAAGCAGTTGAATCAATATACAAAGGGATTAATGTATGTTAAAGGATGAGCTATGGAAACAGAGACAGAGAAATCAGGGCAGAGGCCACTATCCACACCTTAGTGAATAATTCTGGTATTTTCAGCTTGATATGATCAAGATGCTTAAATTATCTTGCTTATCTAAGGAATACCTGTCTTAGTTCATTTTCTGCTGCTATAACAGAATACTACAGACTGGGTAATTTATAAATAATACAAGTTTATTTGGCTCATGGTTCTGGAGATTTGGGAAATTCAAGAGCATAGTACTGGCATTTGGTGAGGATCTTCTTGCTGCATCATCCCATGGCAGAAGGCAAAAGGGAAAATGAGACTTGAAACAGAAAGAGAAAGGGGCTGAATGTCATCCTTTATCAGGAGCCCACTCCTACAGCCATCATGAAGGCAGAGCCCTCTGAAAGGTCCCACCTCTCAGTACTTGCAATAGGGAGTAAGTCTCTAACACATGGATTTTGGGGGCACACATTCAAACATAGTAGTACCCCTTCCCCTCCAAAACAGAAACAAAAGAACGAAGTTGAAAGGATAGCAGTAAGTCAAAGAGCAAGATTTAGACCCCAGTCATCTGGCTTCAAATGGTAGGGTTCTGAATTGCTATGATCTTAATCATTATTCTCTGAAGAAAGAAGATATTGATGTCAAGGTATGGTAAACACCACTTCCCATATAGTCATAAATGATGTCCAAGGTACAACTTCACTGGGGTCTATTGGAAAAGGAGGATGATGGCTATTTTCCAGGTAACAAAGTAAGAACACATGCCCCAAATGTTTTGCTTGTAGATCTAGAGTATAAACTAATAATACTTTTACTCAAAGAATCATCTTTATCAAAGATTACTACTTTTCCTGGTCTCATCCAGGGCTAGAAGAAACGAGAGATAGGGAATGGGAGATGGAAGATGGCTGCCTATAAGGAAGGAATCAGGGTTGAGCTGAAGATGAGGGGATTGCAAATCCTATAAATACGAGGAGGCTAACCGGGATAATCTGTGAGTACATCAAACCAATAATAGAGTCTAAACATAACTGGGAGGATATCCAAAGTCAAAGAGAGAAAGCACAAAATCAAAGGGACAACGCAAGGATGTAGTAGGATGAGGAGCAAAATCATGGCCAGGTGTGTTGGGTTGGGATTGATGTATGAGGTGCCGAAATGGTGACGTGGGATATTGTTCATGAAACTGGTGCTGCAAACACTAGTTACGGTTGGATGTTACTTTTGTGCAGGGCCTGGTGTGAACTCTCAGGGTGATGCCCCAGGACTGCACAAAAATTCTCTCTTTAGTCCTTCCTTGTTGGCTGGGATAAAGTAAGCCTTCTCTGGTGTGTGTGTGTGTGTGTGTGTGTGTGTGTGTGTGTGTGGTGTGTTTTGTTGTTTTAATGGGGGGGGGTGGCATTTTTCGATGGTATCCCAATGTTGGACTCCTCAGCGCCAACCTTCTAGTTAACTAGGAAAACAGACGTGTGCTATAGCTCCAGCCTATTCAGGTTGGTTGAATATCAGAACCTCCTATGTGGCTCCAGTCTTGCTCAGTGGCACCCTACCACTTGGGCCACCATAGCTGGCCCCTTTGGTTTTTATGGCTGAAGTCTGTTTGAGTGGCTGGGTTGCTTGAAGGGAGGCAAAGGATTCTTGGAATTGCCTGTTCTCTGTGGCCCATCCATGAAGTTAAGTATCAGAATGACTCTGTGACAATCAGTGTCCACCTACAAGTCTCACAATCCTTAACAGAGACTGGATATGAGGAAGATTCAATTGAAATGATGTGAAAAACGAGAGTACATACACTCTTCAATTTACCACGGGGTTATGACATTCTGAGCAAACCCATTGCAACTTGGAAATACCCTAAATAGAAATGCATTTAGGGGTGACTCTAGCCAGTAGTTAAGTGAGCCAGATCTCATAGTTCAAATTCTAGCCCCAACAGCTCGAAAACCATGCCCATCAGTCATGTGTGCTTGTGTGTCCCAAACTTAGACTGGATGGAGAAATGAAGGAGAAGGGATTACTGTGTGACTACGCCCCACTGAAAGGGCACTTTCTCCCTCTCCTTCTCTCTCCATCTCTCTGTCTCTCGTGGGTGCACATGCTCTCTGGCAATTTAAAAAATGCACTTAATAATTTAAAGTACAGAACATAGGGCAGCACAGCTTAACCTTCCTTCATGTTTAGAATATTTATATAAGCCTACAGTTGGACAAAATCATTTAACACAAAGTGTATCTTACAATAAAGTACTGAATATCTCATGTAATTTATTGAATACTAAAAATGTAAAATAATGATTTTATGAGTACTTGTCAGGATGTCATAACCCCATGATAAATTGAAGAGTGTGTGGGTACTTGTGGTATGGTTGCTACTGAAGGCATGTGGCTTTTGCAATATCACAAAGTTGAGAAATCCTAAGTCAAACCGTGCTTTTACCAGGGATCAAACCAGTAATCATCTGTACATAGGGAGTGTTTGAAGAGTTAGGGTGTGGAGGAGCTGGAATCTATGGGGTCAGGGTGGAATCAAACCCTGAGCCAGTATCTGCTCTCCAGGATCGGGTAGTGGTTTTTATGGGAGGAGATAGATACAAGCAGGAAATCCCAAGATAATACTGAGAAGGACATCTGCTGACTCAATCACTTTTACTACGGGTTGCAGCTAGACCTTCTGGCACCAAGAGAGGAGAGGTTATCTAACTTTTATTGCTTAAACTGACATTAAAGGACCTGGATATAACTATCTTTCCTTCTGCAGCTATGCATGCACACACAGGCTTTTCTCCAGATGTTTGGCCAGTGTCTCACCTCTCACTAGTGACACTAGACTGATATGGACCAAATCATTCCTATGTGCATGCTCATATCTTCAAAGTCCACGCTGGGCATGCGTATGACTTTTTCCAACCAGGCAATTATGTCCCCTTTACCTGATGAGAAGTACACAGGCCCAGCAACAACCACTGAAAACAAACAAAAGCCAGCTCTAGTGACAGACCTTCTTAAATATTCATGATACGACCCCACAGTAAAAGTAACACTTAATTCAATTCTCAGTAAGGTTGTCCTCTGACAACTTGATAGCTGCCAAGTCTCCCGGGTGTGCTAGTCTATTAAAATAATCTCTTTTTATTAAAAGCTTCTCTTCTCATTTTTCTTGTGGTTATTTGCATCTTGGGACAGGTTTTTTTTTTTAGCAGAGATACTGCTATAGGGTGTGTATGCTCGCTGGAGAGACAAAGAGATACAGAGACACAGAAAGTGAGAAGTCACCCTCCGGGAGAATGGCCACGCGGCAATCCCTTCTCCATTTTCCTCTCAGGATTTTGGGCATGCACACACATGCACCTGGCATACGTTTTTGAGAAGTTTTGCTATAGGGTGTGTGCGCTTGCCAGAAAGACGGAAACAGAGTGACAGAAAGTGAGAAATCACCCCCCCCCCCCCCCCAGGGAGATGGCCATACCACAATCCCTTCTCCTCCATTCTCTTCTCAGGATCTTGGGCACGCACACACACGCACCCAGAGTGAGTTTAAAACACCAGGTCCAGGACTCGAACTGCGGTTGACTACATGGGAGTCCAGCAACAGAGCCACTATCAGCACCTGGCATGCATTTTAAGCCACCAGTCCAGGACTAGTAGGCCTAGTAGGCACTAGGACACTGAGGGTGATGGTCAAAGGTGTGAGAGAAGGAGAATGGGGATAGAATCTGGTTTCAGAAAGGCCTAGCAGGGAGCGAGAACTCTTGTGTGAATGGGCTAGCCTGCTCTATCCCAGGGCAAGGGAGTTCCTGCAGGCACTGCACCAAGTTAGAAACTACCAAGCAAACCAGATCGCAGCTACAGCTCTTCCCCCATTCTTTCTCATAGAATGCTATCTCCTACCACATGCTAGGGGAGTATTTTCAAAACAGAGACCCTTTAATAGATTGTGAAATCAATTTAGTGGGTTATGACTAGCATTTATTTAAAAAAGACGGGGGCCAGCAGGTGGCATAGGGTTAAGGCACAGGACTCCCACATGGCCAATGGTGGTTTGGGTACTGGACCTTGTGGCTTGAAAATTACTCTGGGATGGGGCTGGCAGGTGGCATGGTGGCATGGTGGTTGAGATGCTGGACTCCCACATGGCCAACCACAGTTTGAGTCCTGGACCTGGTGGTTTGCTTTCTCACTTTCCCTCTCTGTCTCTCTTTGGTCAAATAAAATAATGATAATAAAATTTTAAAAAAAGAAAGAAAGAAAAGAAAATTACTCTGGGTATGTGTGTATGCATGCCCAAAATCCTAGAAGGAGAATGGAGAAGAAGAGATTGTGTGGCCATCCTCCCTGGGGGGGAAAGCGGTGGTGATTTCTCACTTTCTCTCTCTGTCTCTCTCTGGTGAGTGCATGTGCTCTATGACAAAAAACTAAAATAAATAAATTGATAAATAAAAATAAATAGAACATTAGAGACTATTGTACATTATAAGGGTAAATATTATTTTTGTTTCAGTATTTGCATACTGAATTGTAACACGAAAAGCATTTCAGTAAGATAAAGAAACCGAAGTCAGGGCTCCAGAGTTTTCTTTGTAGTTTTTCCTATTATCTCGTCCTAGCACTAAGTTAGTGAAGGCAGCAGGCACTCTCTGCATTCTCAATTGTAGTATGCTAGTCATTAGTAAACCCTCGTGCACACTATAGGGTGGACCAACTGTCTAGATAGTGAAAAGCTTGAATTAAATTATACTACTTTAAAAGAACCTCAAGTTTATTATTTTCAAACAGAGTAAGTAGAAGCAAGCTGACCAACTGCTGCCTGGTACACAGGGGTGGGTTTTGCCTTGGTGAATAGACAAGAGTAATTTGTAATTGACATTTCAAAGAAACCTAAGAAACAGGCCAGCCTTTGTTTAAATCGTAATTACCCTGTTTGTATGTAAAGGGATACTTCTAAAGCTTTTCAAAACAACTGGTTCTTTTAAGTAGATAATTATTCCCCTTCCAATCTTGTTTACACTATTCAGAACTTCAGTGAACTCTTTTTTTTTTCTCATAGATAGTACAAAGGTTAACTTCAGCCAACCCTTCCTCAAATTATCACAAATTCCCAATTAGTGAATTCTAAACAGGGTTTCCCTGTAACAATATGCCCAAGACTCGGGTGATGTGTTCTTTATTGCTTTGAATAACATCTGACAGATTTCCAAGTACCAGGCCACCTGGATATTCTCTATCTGTCAGGAACATGTGGTCAAAGGGCTGGATGGGAGGGTGAGGGGCAGTGCAAATCAGGCACAAATTCAAGAGCAGAAAGGAAGACAAAGGAAGAAAATGCTTTAAAAGATATTCTTTAAAGTATCTATTGCATACCAACTGAATATTAAATTATAGGCACTTTTTGGTGTACAGAAGAGCTGCATTTAATATCTAAATTTAAAAAGCTACAGATGAAGATAGAAAACTGAGCTTTCTTGGATGGAGACTGGATATTATTAGAGAGGCCTAAAGAAATGGCAAGAGAAAGATGCATTATGGGTGTAACATTATACGTGTCTTTTTTTGAATCACTTATTTTTTTGTTGCAAATTTCCAGCCAGTGCATAAAAGGAAAAAGGAAATACTTCCTTAAAGTAAAATTTTATAATCCTGGGCAACATTATTTTCTAGCTCTCATCTTTTTCTCTACTGTGCTTGGCCTTTTTCACAGCAGTTCCTCAAGCTGCCTTATTACTGGGGCCTGTTGTCTATAATTATCTTTGTTTATTACGGTCCTCTGTCACCATGAAGTTTCATGTGTTCAAAATCTTGATTTAGCAGTGAGAATACCAGGCAAGGAGCCAACTCTGCTATTAATTAGTATAAATCAAAAGGGGGAAGTAGGGAGATAAAAGCCGGGTTCCAGTGGAAGGCTCCGCAGCCAGGGTTAGTAAGACTGACTGGCAGTTTAGAGAGCCGAGTAAGAGACAAAGGGCTTGGAGAAATGCCACATAGGGCCAGGAAAGTTTGTCTCCTTTCTCTGGACGCACCTCTTTGGATGTTGAAAGGGCCTGTGGTAACCCAAGTTGATTGTGTTCCTTTCTTTCATTCTAGCAGATCTCCACTTGTTCCATTGGCCCCCTCTCTCACATGACTTAGAGCTGGGTCCTGAAGGGGCTAAGCCAATCACGGTGGTATTACTCCCCTGGTCAGTGAGTGATTTGAGCATCGGTGTGTAATCTAATTCTGGGAAGGGGTGTTTGCTGGTGGGGCATTCTGAGAAAAGTTTCTTTAGTCTTAAAAAAGACAAGCAGATGAGGACCAGAAGGTGAAGTGATGTTTAAGGTGCTGGACTCCCATATGACCTAGTACAGTCTGAGTCCTGGACACGGTGGCTTGAAAATCACACTGGGCATGTATGCACACCCAAGGTCCCAGGAAGACAATGGAGAAGGGATTGCAGCATAGCCATTTCCCCCAAGAGGTGATTTCTCACTGGATCATGTCGCTTTGACTGTCTCTGGCAAGCACACATGCCCTATGGCAAAAACCTTAAAAAAGATATGTAGAGGGACCAGCAGTTGGCGTAACTGCTATGTTGCTTTACTCCCGTGTAGTTGACTGCAGTTTGAGTCCCGGACCCGGTGGCTTAAACTCACGCCCGGCACATGTGCGTGCATGCCCAAGATCCTGAGAGGAGACTGGAGAAGGGATTGTGGCATGGCCATCCCCCCTGGGGGGTGTTTTCTCGCTTCCTGTCTCTCTGTCTGTCTCTGTCTTTCTGGCGAGTGTACACGCCCTATAGCAAAAACTTCTCCCCCCCAAAAAAAAGATATGTAGAGAAAAGAAATAATCCCTTTTCTTTCTTTTTTTAAAAAGATGTATTTATTTATTTTTATTCATCTATTTATTTATTTTAGAGAGAGATTTTTGCTATAGGGCACACATGCTTGCCAGAGAGAGACAGAGATACAGAAAGTGAGAAATCGCCACCCCCCCACAAGGGGGATGGCCAGGGCACAATCCTTTCTCCTTCATTCTCCTCTTGGGATTTTGGGCATGCACGCACATGCGCCCAGTGTGAGTTTTAAGCTGCTGGGTTTGAGACTCAAACTGTGGTCGACTACGTGAGAGCCCAGTGATGTATCCATTATGCTGTCTGCTGATCCCCATCTATTTATTTTTAACTTGACCAGAAAGAGACAAAACGAGAAAATGAGAGAGAAAGAGAAGGAATGTGAGAAAGCAAGCCTCCAGTTTCTGAAATTTGAACCATGGTTGGCCATGTGAGAGTTCAACATCTTAACTATTACACTACCTGCCAGCCCCAGAAACAATCCCTTTTCTTTTGGAGGATGTTATTGAGTCTGCAAATGATGAGTGGAAATGTGCAGCTAGTTTGTGTCCATGAGGCCATTAATCTGAACATGGCAGAGTAGAAATACGGAAGACTAGATACTGAGCTACTGAATTAGTAAATTCTGTTACCATCTCACTTTCAGAATTCTTGCTGGGCAAGGTAATTCTCTGGATTGTTTAAGCATTATTAGTTATTTTCCTTTTAACTTCATTCCATGAACAAGAGAATGAGAGAGGCAGACAGACTGAAACAGTACTCCCAACAAGGTCCTGCTGCCACGATCCACCCCCAGGAGCCAGCCCTTGATCATGAGCACACACGTTAGTGTAGACATGAGGACCTCAGTTCTTTCTTCTTGGAAGAAAAATTCAGCCAAGGGACAGAAGAATAGTGAAACAACAAAGCTTTATAACAAGGTAAAACAAGAGGACAAAGCTTTATAGCAGGATAAAAATGAAAGTCCCGGGAGTGGGCTGGCTGGCCTGAATGTGAGTAACTGCACCAGCAGTTTCTGCATTGTGAACTTGGGTCTCTGTGGAGTACTTCCCCCCTCTGCCTAGTTCTGATTGGTTCTTTTCCATTTCTCTTCCTTGCGAGTTCTACGCCTGCTATATTGGGCCTTGTTATATAGTAATTTCCCATGAGAACCTTAGTGAGGGAGAGGGGGTAAAAACCACAATGCAAATGATATGTTAATGAGCACAAGGTTATTTTGGGACAATGGGTTCAGCATTATCATACTCCATGTTATGTAAGTTCCCTTGTGGTACCCCCTGTCTTGAGTAATAGGATGTTCTTGATTATAAAAGGGCAGTTGGAGGCAGTTCCCATGGGTGGAAACTAGCAGCTGTCTAGTCTAGATCCTTCTCTCTCTGTTCATGCCTATATACCTATCTTAACACACACATGCCTAGCAAACTTGGGGCCAGGGTCCCCTGGGCTTGAATCAGCAACTTTCCCATATGGGATTGCCTTGAAGAGCATTGCATTTTACCATTATGCCACCATCTAACCCCTAGTTGGTTTTCTATGACTTGCAGCAGATATAGTCTAAGTTGTCTTCTTATTCTCTATATATTCTAGAGCAAGTCTTTTTATCTAGAAAGTGCTCCATGATGCCCAAGTTGTTAAGAAAGTTAAGTAGGGGCCAGCAGGTGGCGTGGTGGTTAATGTGCTGGACTCCTATATGGCCAACCGCGATTTGAGTCCTGGACCTAGTGGCTTGCCTTCTCAATTCCCCTCTCTCTGTGTGTCTCTCTCTGGTCAAAATAAAATAAAAAAAAATAAATAAATAAAATAGATAGCTCTTAAAAAAATTAAGTGTATGTATAATCCTTGGATGGGGACTGTGGCTTTGCCTGTGGTGATGATGATAGAAAGAGCAATTAATATGTTAGAAAAAGTCTTTCTGAATGTTTCCAACCTTTCTGTGTGGACGGTCTCATCCCTTTTGTTCCCCTGAAAGCTGCTTCTTTCCTTCGTTCTCATGAAGGCTGATACAGTATGACCCTGCTTGCTTACACCCACCTTCACCTTGACCAGCCCTTGTTGAAATAGGTCCTTCTTCTGCTCGTTGATTACAAGTCCCTTTCTGAAAATTTGGAATGAGACCAGGAAAGAGATTAGTTTTTCTCTAGGTGACTGGGGCTAGGGAAGGTCTTCAAAGTTCACATTTTCCTCCATGTAGACTGGGAGTCAGAGAAAACAGGTTGTAACCGAGAGAAACGAAACAAACAGGGCCAGAGAAACGAGCTGGAAAGTGCTGATGGTTTTGAAACCCCTGGTTCTAGTTCATTCCCATCTGTTACTCACTAATAGGCACCATGATACTTCACTAGCAGATTCTTATAATAAATTCTCCTTTTTTGCTTAGGCTAGCTTGTGTGGATTTCTATTACTGGAAACCAAAAGAACCCTTAAAGCAGTGGTGTGCTGGTAAATGCTTAACAATCGGCTCTGATTGTTAATGCGCTGATTTTGTAGCACTTGCTGATTTCCATGCTATAAATACTTCCACTATTGCTTATCTCAAGCTACCAAAGTAGCATCATCGAACGTGGGGTTGGAAAGAGACAAGCACATGGACTGTGGCAAGCTTGTCTGAGACAGCTCCAGGACACCACTGCCTAAAGAGTACAACACAGGCCCCGCCATTGTGACTTGGGCGGTAGGGTGCTGCTGCACCATGCTCAAGTGGCATGGGAAGCCATTTTGGTTCCAGGACCAATCTAAACATGCCAGAGCCTATAATCATAGCTACCTGGGAGGAGGGAATGGGAGGAATATGGCATACCAAGACCCTTTTCAAAAAGTACCTCTTTCTTGGGCCAGTCCACGGTGTGGTGGTTAAGACGGCTGAGTCCTTCGCGGTCAACTACGTTGTTTGAATCCCAGACCCAGTTGCTTGTAAAACATGCTGAGTGCATGCACGTACACATGCATGTGTGTGTGTGCGTGTGCGTGTATGTGCACCTAAAATCTTGAGAGGAGAATGGAGAAGAAAAGATTGTGGCATGGCCATCCTCCCCGAAGTGCTTTCTCATTTTCCCTCTCTCTCTCCCTTATACTTTGTCACTCTCTGGTGAGTGCACATACCCTATAGCAAAATAAATAAATAAACAAATAAACTCCTATTAAAAAATTATATATGTATATATACATATATGTATATATACATACACTTCTGTCATTTAAAAAAATAAAACACATAATGTATTTCTCAGTTATATTGGAGGTTCAGGGACAGGTACTGATAATGGGTGTAAATTAGGAGTTATGGAATAAAAATCTAATTATTTTCAAATTTGCAGTCTTGGGGCTCAGGAAGTGGGGAAGTAAAGTGAAGCCTTTAAATCATATTTTTTAAAAAGTTTTTTAAAGAATTAGTTTATTTAACTTTACTTATTTATTTATTTATTTATTCCAAGCCAAACTGTATCCAGCTTTATTAAAGATACTTTTCATAAACAATCATGGTATTTCAGGCAGGACATGGGCAGACAATTGTTAACAGTATACTACAACTTTCAGACTCCCTTCTTCAATGGACTACCAAAATCAGAAAGCCACTATAAAACCCAATGAAGTCTTCATTTGATGCTCTCAACAGGGAAAGTTTAGAGTGACGGTTTTCACATTTAGCATGTTGTTTAACAACTTTTCACGAGCCGACCCTGACTTTTGGGAAATGAAAATGGCAGAATATCAACCTGAAGATCCAACAATACAGAAAAGGAGCTGCTGCTCTTTTGAAGGATGCCATCTCAATGTCATTGGAAAGTCCGGACTGCCTGACACACTGGCATAACCAATTTCCTGTGGTCAGGTCCCCACAGGTCTCTGGTTTAAGGGAGTTAAGTCTATACTGAAGGCAGAGAGGGAGAGGACATTAAAGCAAATGTTAAGTTTTCCACACCACATGGCATCTGTGCCAAGGTGGCTGTGTGTCAGGGAATCCCTCCTCTCGGGAGCCAAGAGGAAGGCTCTCAACACTAGAAGGGAAAGATGTTGTCCAAATCAATCCAGCTTCAGAGACATTCTATTAGTGACAAATGCCCCTTCCCCAAAAAACAACAATGAAGTGTTCTATGTGCTAACAACATAGCTTAAAAAAAAAAAGGTAAAACAAAATTCTGCATTTTTATAGAACTTGATAAAAAATAGTATTTCAAACTGTACAGTCGCCAGAAGTACAGAGTTATCAAAAATGCACACACTTCACTTGGCATCTCCAGCACCTCCAGCTTTCTGTGCCTGGTCTGATTTGGCATCTCCATTTTCTGCAGGGTTATTCCCATCCTTGCCAGCATCAGCTTTTCCCTTTTTTCCTTTGGGCACCTTCTCTCCCTTCTTTGCAGGGGCCTTTTTAGGCTTGGGCTCTGGGTTTGGAGGAGCAGGTTTTGCAGACAACCTTGCAGATCTTCTCTGTGGTTTGTCCTTTACCTTGGCTTTATCTCCTTTAGCCTCCCCTTCAGCCTTTCTCTTGGGTATGGTGGTGACGACGGCGGGACGCAGGCGCTGGACCGGGGGATGCAGCGGCGCGCAGGCTTTGGTCGGTCCGGGGGTCGCTCTTGCCTCTTCTTCTTCACACTGCTCTATTTATTTATTTATTTGTTTAAACTTGACTAGAGAGGGACACAGTGAGAGAGAGAGAGAGAGAGAGAGAGAGAGAGAGAGAGAGAGAGAGAAAGAGAGAGAGAGAGAGAAAGTGAGAAAGCAGGCCACCACCAGGTCTGGGACTCAACTCGCAGTCAGCCATATGGGAATCCAGCGGTCTCAACCACCATGCCACCTGCTGGCCCCTTTAAATCATATTTTAAAAATGCTTTTTCAGTACAATAATTCTTTCATATGTATTAGGAATAGGAAGTAGGTAGGAGGTTTGGACTGGGAGAGAGGGAGAGTGCAACTGGGACAGTGTGGAAGAAGGTGGCCCCTGTGAAGACAGACTCTAAGTCTTGATAAGAAGGAGAGAATCAGCTTCCCCAATGAGGTGGGTCATTCTGGGCTACCTGTACCCCAGGCCACCACACCAGTAAAGGACTAGCTTAGTCCATTTAATGTAAAATCTTTTGACCTGTTGTCTGAAGTTTCTTTAAGGAGGAGAAACGTTTTTATCACACAACTAGAGATAAGATAAGAAGATATACAGGTCTGGCCCCTTAGTGTAGCAGTTAGAAACTATGCAAGGGAAGCCAGATCCCACATGAGTGACCAGAGTTCGAGCTCTGGGCCCTTCAGCTTGAACAACATGCTGGGTGCATGTGCACACCCAGGATCCTGACAAGATAGAGAATTGGAGAAAAAAGGATTGAGACATGTTCAGGTGCTATTGTGGGGTGTGAATGCCCTTTCTCTCATGCATACCCATAGACTCTGACACTATAGAAAAAAAATGTATGATGCATTTGTAGTTTTGGAATAGTACACACACACACTTATACATGCACTCATTTTTTTTTTTTTTTTAAGAGATTTTTGCTATAGAGTGCATGCGCTCACTGGAGAGACAGAAAGATAGAAAGTAAGAAATCACTCCCCAGGGGAATGGCCATGCTGCAGTCCCTTCTCCTCTTTTCACCTCTTGGGACTTTGGGCATGCACACATACGTGCCTGTTGTGAGTTTTAAGCCACTAGGTCCAGGACTCAAACTGCAGTCAACTACATGGGAGTCCATTCTGCCATCTGCTGGCCCCCACACATATATTTTTAATTTGCTAGAGAAGACGTGCCCTTGCCAGAGAGAGATAGAGAGAAACAGAGAGGGGAAGTAAGAACGCATCCCTTAAGGGGGATGGTCATGCCACAGTTCCTTCTCTTCCATTTTTCTCTTGAGATTTTGGGCATGCATGCACATGTACCTGGCATGTTTTTCAAGCTGCCAGGTCCAGGACTCAGACTGCACAGTTGCCCATGTGGGATCCAGTTGCCTTAACCATCATGCCATAAGCTGGCCCCAGAATAATATGACATTTTGTTGTGATTGTGAATGAGGACTGGTATTGACCAGCAGAGATCAAATGACTGGCAGCAGATCCTTCCCTGCTTTCGTGAGGTGAGGGGAGGATAGGAGGAAAGAAGGATGGTATCAGGGCCTTAATGAGCTCCTTCTAGCTTTCTATCTGCACACACCTGGTTTCTTTGCCTGAAAAAACCAGTTGCCACATATTTGATGAATTCTTCAAAAGCCAAAGTCCTCCTCAATCGGAGACCGATCTCAAAAGTCACCCCTCTGTAACTTTTCTGTATCTCTTCCAGGACAGCGGGGTTCCCACAGTTAGAGCCCTGTTGTAGCACTGGTCATTTTTTACTAGGATAGATGAGAATCCCTTCTCTCATGAATTTGTCATTCAAGTAACTGTAGTTTTTAGACATTATACGTTGATCCTACTAAACTTTCAGAATGCGGATTTTTGTACTTGAGCTCGTGAACAAACATTTCAAAGGACTCATTGTTTAGTTTCAACAGCATCAATATCTCTGTGCATTTGTGTTTGTACATCTATTTGAATATTTAGTCCCTGACATTTAAACATGGAAAAAATGCATGTGTTGATGTTAGTGATAAGAAGCCTAGATCTTGTAAACTTAGTTCACTGGAGACAGAGCTGGAAATCATTAGACATGTGGGAAGGGGTGCATTTTAGCATCAGCTACATATTTGGACTTAAGCCTGTTGGCTCTGTTTGTGAAAAAAAAAAATCAAAATTGAAGAACACATAAAATACTGAAAAATATACTCTTGAAGAATAAAGGTGATGCAAACTAATTCCTCGTTTATTTCCAGATGGAACAAAATTGAGAGATAAAACGAAGAACCCATAAAGGTATTATAAAAAAGCACCAGTAAAACTTTCCAAATCTCATTCAAATGTCAAGAAAACTTTTCTTTTCTTTTTTTTTTTTTTTTTTTTTTTTTCTTTTTTTGGAGAGGTTTTTGCTATAGGGCGCGTGCGCTCGCCAGACAGACAGAGAGAGACAGAGAGATAGAAAGCAGGAAATCACCCCCCAGGGGGGATGGCCACGCCGCAATCCCTTCTCCTCCATTCTCCTCTCGGGATCCTGGGCACGCACGCACACGCGCCCGGCGTGAGTTTAAGCCGCCGGGTCCGGGACTCGAACCGCGGTCGACTACGTGGGAGTCCAGCGACATAGCCATTACGCTAACTGCTGGTCCCAAGAAAACTTTTCTAAACCTAATATAAATAAAATCCAGAAGCCTTACAGAAAAATATTAATAAGTGGACTGCATAAAAATATTTAAACTTATGTAGAGAGAGGGGAAAAAAACCTCAGCAAGTAAACAGGCAAATTTGGCAAAATTTTGGGATAAAATATTAAGGCGAAATTTCTCTAATACATAAAGAGTTTTTTTTTTTTTTTTTTTTTTTTTTTTTTTTTTGGAGAGGTTTTCGCTATAGGGTGCGTGCGCTCGCCAGACAGACAAAGAGAGACATAGAGACAGAAAGCAAGAAATCACCCCCCTGGGGGGATGGTCACGCCGCAATCCCTTCTCCTCCATTCTCCTCTCGGGATCTTGGGCACGCATGCACACGTGCCTGGTGTGAGTTTTAAGCCACCGGGTCCGGGACGCGAACCGCGGTCAACTACATGGGAGTCCAGCGACATAGCCATTACACTAACTGCTGGTTCCCAAGAGCTTTTTTTAAAAAAATAATTATTTATTTAGTTAATTCCACTTGTTATTATTATTTTTAAAATTTGACCAGAGAGAGAGACAGAGAGAGAGAAAAGGAAAGTGAGAAAGCAAGTCTCCAGCGCCTTTAACCATCATGCCAGCTGCCAGCCCCCCCATCAAGAGCCTTAAAAGTAAGATAAAGTGGGGTCAGCAGATGACATGGTGGTTAAGGCTGAGGAGAAGCAATTACAATGTGGTCATACCCCCCCAAGGGTGATTTCTCACTTTCCCTTTCTGTCTCTGTCTCTCTTAGGTGAGCACATATGCCCTGCAGTAAAACTAAAAAAAAAAGTCCTACCAAAACAATGAAATGTGTTCTTTTTCTTTTTAAATGTCTTTTTTCACCCCCATAGGGCGCATGTGATTGCCATTCCACAGGCGGGATGGCCATGCTGCAATCCCTTCTCTTCCATTCTCCTCTTAGGATTTTGGGCACGCATGCGTAATACACTTGACATGATTTTTAAGCTGCCAAGGCCAGGGCTCAAACCGCAGTTGGCATGTGGGAGTCCAGCACCTCAACCTCTACGCCACCTCTGGTTCCAATAAAATGTGTTTAAAGGAAAACTATTTTTTTTTTTCTTTAAAAACAAAACTATGTTCTCTGGGGAGGAGAAGGGATAGTCTGGCTACCCCCCCCCCCCCCCGCCCGGGGGGTGATTACTCACTTTCCCTCTCACTGTCTCTGTCTCTCCCCTCCCCACACACCCCCATGAGCATGTGCCCTAAGGAAAAAACCTCTCAAACAAATAAACAGTGAAAAGCAAAACTGTGATCATTTTAAAATTTAAGTTAAAATTAATTACAATAGGGGTTGGATGGTGGTGTAGCAGTAACTCCACCCTCCATGAGGCAGACCCACATGGGAATGTTCCTGGTTTGCATCCAGAGACCTCCCTGAAAATAATTGGGTGTCCATAATCCTGGAATGGCTGAAGTTGGGGGTGGATCATAGTGGGGAAAACTCTGTTCGGGGAGCTCTCTCTGTTCCTCTTTCTCTCTCTTTCTGCCATACATGAAAGAAAGAAAGAAACTTCAAAAAACTTAACTGAAACGAGATGAAAAATTCAGTTACTCAGTCACATGAGTCACGCAGCTTTTGGCAGTGCAGATACAGAGCATTTCTATTGGACTGTGCTGGTCTAGACACCAAGTTCTAGGCAGGTGATATCTGTCTTGTTCATCTTGGGAGCTCTATGACTTAACGGTGCCTGTCACACATGTAGTAATTCCAGAAATGAGAAATCCATTTATGGATCCTGGACTGGGTTCATCAAAAATAGGAAGATGATAAAGAAAGAGAAGGGTAGGAAGACAAATCTTCACAACATGGTGATGGGTGACCCTGTTTACCTCCTCCTGAGGTAGGTAGGGCAAAAAGTTATTGTACCTTGGAGGTTTTTGATCTTGGTATTGTAAACAGCAATGATTTGTGGGGTCTGTTCTTTCTTACTAACTTAATATAAAAAAGAATTTATGAAATGCACTTTCATACCAAGCATCTGAGAAAGCTGCCTTTAGAAGAAGGTGGAAGCCCAGGTTAAGTGGGATCTGCTGGATTAACACAGTGGTTGTCTGTTGGTGGCAGAAGGGGGCAGCAGAGAGCTGCAAGGGTGATAATCTCTGGTAACCCCTAAGGATTGGTCAATGGGGAAATGGAGTATTAAGGTGAACCTCAGACAGGAACTCATGAATCAAAAGGAAAGCCAGATCGACAAGCAGAGTATCAATAGAGAAGCCAAACCAAGATGGGACCACAGTATAAAAAAAAAGGTTGGGAATTTGTAGTTTCTCATATCAGTTTAGTAGGATATTTGGCCTTTCTTTTTGTTTCGTTTTGTTTAATTTGTATAGCGTGCATGTGCTCACCGGGGATTAATTAGAGCAACAATTTTAGAAGGGGTAATCCCTTCTTCCTTCTCCTCTCAGAATTTTGGGCACGTGTGCACATGTGGCGAGCATTTTGTTTTTCAAACTGCCGGGTCTGGGATTTGAACCACACTGTTGGCCATGTGGGATCCAACCACCTTAACCAATATACCACAGGATGGCTTCCTTAGTATTCTTATATAGCTCACTTTTAAATTTATTTCTTCCAAGAGTGCTTGAGAGAGAGAAACAGGCACCTGAACAGAGTTCCTACATGCCACTCTACCTTACCTCAGCCAGCCGAGATCACAGGCACGAAAATGTGTGCCCGGCATGCTTAGGGATGTGGGCTCAGGACTCCTTCCTGTGTAGATCTAGTAGTGCCACCCATGGGGCCTGAAGATACATACTTTCTAATGATCAGAATCCCATCTTCAGTTGGTGTGGACTTGCTCTGCTTACTGTTTTTATTTTTAGAGAGTTTTTTTTAGAGGTTTTTGCTATAGGACATGTGCGCTTGCCAGAAAGACAGAGAGAGACAGAGACAGAAAGCGAGAAATCATCTCCCAGGGGAGATGGCCACGCTGCAATCCTTTCTCCTCCATTCTCCTCTCGGGATCTTGGGCAAGCACTCACATGCACTGGGTGTGAGATTAAGCCACCGGGTCTGAGACTCGAACCATGGTCAACTACATGGGAGTCCAGCGACGTAGCCGTTATGCCATCTGCTGGTCCTGAGAGATTTTTTTGCTATAGGGCACATGTGCTTGCTGGAGAGACAGAGAGAGACAGAGAGACAGAAAGCGGGAGGCCTCCCCCCATCTTTCCGTGGGGATGACCACACCACAATCCCTTCTCCTTCATTCTCCTCTTAGGATTTTGGGCACATATGCACATGTGCCCGATGTGAGCTTTAGGTTGCCAGGTCCAAGACTCAAACTGTGGTTGACTATTTAGAGAGATTTTTGCTATAAGGCATATGCACTTGCTGGAGAGACAGAAAGACAGAAAGTGAGAAATCATCCCCCGGGGGGATGGCCATGTTGCAATCCCTTCTCCATTCTTTCCTCAGGATTTTGGGAATGCACACACATGCACTGGCTTGAATTTTCAGCTGGGACTTGAACTGTAGTTGACTCCTTGGGAGTCCAGAGACGTAACCATTACACCATCTGCTGGTCACCATTTAAAACAATATAATTCTAGGGAAATCTTTGTGTGTATGACTTCTTTCTTTCTTTCTTTCTTTCTTTCTTTCTTTCTTTCTTTCTTTACCTTTATTTATTCATTCACTTATTTATTTCAATTTGACCAGAGAGGTATAGAGTGATAGAGAGAGAGAGAGAGAGAGAGAGAGAGAGAGAGAGAGAGAGGGCGCACACGCAAGCCGCCGGGTCTGGGACTCGAACCACAGTCGACCATGTGGGAGTCCAGCACCCTTAACCACCATGCCACCTGCCAGCCCCTCTTTCTTTCTTTTTAAAAATATTTCATTCTTTAATTGCCAGAGGGTGTGTATATTCATCAGAAAAAGAGAGAGAGAGAAACCTCCGATAGGAGCCGGTCACGCCACGTGACTTTTTCCTCCATTTCTCCATTCTGTCAGGATTTGGGGCATGCACGGACATACACCCTTCATGATTTTTTTAAATGACTATTTTATTTTAATTTAAAAATTTTTTGCATTTATTTATTTATTTATTTATTTATTTATTTATTGTAATTTACATTTTACCATGTTTTTACAGCATACATTTCTTTTTCCAACACAAATACCATGAATGTCAGCCAAGACAAGGATATTACTATATACATTATCATCAGCAAAATAGCTTCTCAGTTTTTGTTAAATAAGCATACATTCACCCGTTTTTTTTTTTTTTTCCTTCCCTTTTCCCCTCCTTCCCTTCCATATTAAACCTTTTCCCCCCACATTTTACTGATTCACAAAAGCTCTTAAAGTATGGACAAAGCTAGAATTTAGTGACAAGTACACTGAAATTTTCTTTTGAAACATTTTTTCTCTCTCCATTTCCCCTTTTACTAAAGAGAGGTATAAACTAACTTATTTGAAAAAAAAATTAGGTTCATCTCAATTTGGTCTGTTATTTGCACAAAGCTACATAAGAATTCAATTTCTGATGCAAGGCAACAGATAGTATTGTATCATTGAACTTATGCAAATAATCATTCTGCCACAAAATAAGAATGCTCACAAATATTTTTCAATTGCAAAGGGGGCAGGTAGGGAGAAAAGTTTATGTTTCAATTTAAAAAATTATTATTTTTTTAACAAATTGCTGAACCCAACAACTCAAAAGAAAACAAAAATCCTAAAATCTAGAAGACGAAGAATAGAAAATTGGTAATATTTTAGAAAAAAGTCATAGAATTTTATTTCACCAGTTCAGTCTCCTATAAGCTCTCTTTTGTTGAATTTGCAGTGTTACTGTGGTCTGACGTTTCCGTTAACATTCAACATTATTATTGATATTTCAGAACTTGTCCCTACCATTGAGTTGGCCTTTTTCTAGGTCAATTTTTGTTTTCTTATTTGACTGTCTGTTTTTAGTTTTCCTGGTATAGTACTCCTTTGAGAACTTCTTGGAGAGCAGGTCTGGTGTTGGTAAATTCTTTCAGGCTTTGTTTACCTGAGAATGTTTTTTATCTTTTCTTCCTACATGAAGAATAACCTTGCTGGATACAGTATTTTTGGTTTAAATTGTTTTTCACTTAATACTTAGAACATATTTTCCAATTCGTTCCTTTCTTGTACTGTTTCTGACAAGAGGGTGGATGTTAGCCTGATGGGATATCTTTTGAAAGTAACTTGATGTTTTTCTCTTGCCAATTTTAGTATCTTATCTCTGTCTGTGGTTTTGGTCAATCTGGCTATGATGTGCCTTGGAGAAGATCTTGGGTTGATTCCATGTTGGGTCCTTTGTATTTCTTGGGTCTGGATATTTGAATGCCTCTCTAGGTTTAGAAAGTTTTCTTCTAGGATTTCATGGAATAGATTATCAATGCCTTGATTAGTTTCTTCACCTTCTGAGATACTGACTATCTGGATGTTTGGGCATCTAATGGTATCTAGTATTACTTGTATATTATTCTCATTTTTTGGGGGTCATTTTTTCAGTCTTTTTGGTGAATTTTTCTAGATCAGAGGTTCTATCTTCTGATAGAACCTATCAATCTAACATCTGAGATTCTATGTTCTGTGTGATCTAATCTGCTTTTAATACTTTCAAGAGAAGTTTTGATTTCCTGTATTACAGCCTACGTCTCTAACAGTTCTATCTGATTCTTTTTTATGATGTCTATCTCCTCTTTCAGATCATGGAAGAACTTCCTTACCTCCTGGAACTCGTTGTCTCTTCTGCATTTTCTGGAGTTCACTGTCTCTCTTCTCTTGCATCTCTGTAGCTTTGTCACTATGAATACCCTAAATTATTTATCTGACATTTTCATGAGTTCCATTGTACCGTCTGTGGACAATGAAGGGTTATTCTTTCCCCTTGGGGGAGAGATATATTTCTTGTGCCTCTGTGGTGGTGATTTCTGGTCATCTGATGGATTATATATTACTTCCTACCTTTTTAGAGTTAATTCTGAGTGTTAGAGGCATGTGGAAGAAGATGGCCTGCATTTTTTCTGTAGTTCCATTTCCTTGATCCTCACTAAGCAACCTGCACTTTTGTTAATGGAACTGGCTATTACAAAGGCCTCACAGTTTCAAGGGAATAGGGGCACCTGGGCTGTACTGTGGGGCTTAAAGTATTCAGATGTTTTGCTACTCTGCACCTAGACCTACCTAGGCACTCAATGGGTGGAAGGTGAGAAGCAAGGTGAAAAAGTCAGGTAAAAGAAAGGAAACAAAGAGAAAAAGACAAAAAAACAAAACAAAACAAAACAAAACAAAACAAAACAATGAAAAGGGAAAAATATTTATTTAAAAAAAGGCAAAAAAAATGAGAATTGCGTGGCACGGGCAAGGCTAGGCCCACCTTGGATGCACATGGATTCTGAAATTAGCAAGAGAAAGGAGAGATCAGAGACAAGAGACAGTACCTACAGATTTTTTTTTTGAGAGGTTTTTGCTATAGGGCGTGTGCGCTCGCCAGATAGACAGAGAGAGACAGAGAGACAGAAAGCAAGAAATCACTCTCCGGGGGGGTGGCCACGCTGCAATCCCTTCTCCTCCATTCTCCTCTCGGGATCTTGGGCACGCATGCACACGCGTCTGGAGTGAGTTTTAAGCCACTGGGTTTGGGATGCAAACTGTAGTCGACTACATGGGAGTCCAGTGACATAGCCATTACGCTAACTGCTGGTCCCCCTACAGATTTTCTTAAAAAGAACATATATGAGTGTGTGTGTGTATATATATATATATATATATATATATATATATATATATATATATATGAGAGAGAAAAATTTCAGGAGAAAGGGAGAAGGGAAGAGAGAGAAAGCGACATAAAGAAGGCAGAGACCACCCTACCTGGCTTTTTGCTTCGTGTTGGGCTGGAAGGAGGGGTTTGGGGCAGAGGCTTTCTGGCTAAAGGGGCAGGGCTACCTCAGATGTACATGGATTCTGGCTTTTTGGTAGGTGTTCCTTCATGATGATTTCTTGAGAATACATTCCTAAAAATAGAATGGTGGGTGCAGAAGTCCACATCTGTAAGTTTTGGGATCCTGCTTGTGGGAGGACTGTCAGAGTGGACATTCTTCCATCAGTGCTTATTCACCCAAACTCTGAACACTGGGTAATGTTAAATTAATGATCACAACAACAACAAAGAGAAAAACAACCCCCAAACAACCCTAACCTACCACAGCAAAACCCCCCCGACAACTTTGCCAATCTAAATCTCTGCATGTATGTGTGTCTTGCCTGTTTTTGTCAGTGTCCATTTTCTATCAGATATTTTCTTGTGTTTTTTTTTTAATTGCTTTCCTCTCTACATAGTCAAGATGTTAACCCTTTAAAATATATGCTGCAAATATTTCCCTCTGTATATTGTTTGCTTTTTCATTGGTTTTGTGCATGGTTTCCCAGGTTTTATTTAAAACAAAACAAAACAAAACAAAACAAATCCTCTATTTTGGAATCACTTTTGGAATAATTTTAGATTTATGGAGAAGTTGCCAAGATAGTACAGAGAGTCTCAGTATGTCTTCACTCAACTTCTCCCAATACTGACATCATACATACTCATGGTCCATGTGTCCAAAGAAATCCCATTAGGTTTTACAGGTGCCTTGTTTATGCACTGCAGAGAACCAAGAAAATCTGATATAATCTTCATTTTCCTGTAATGGAAAATTTTGTTAAAGTTTGGTTGATTGAAATTTGGAGCACATTTTCCCCAAACTATGATTTTGTATATTTCTCGGTCAGCGGACAGAAGTATTTTTAATCCATAATGTTCTCAACTGTATCATTACTAGTTATTTAATAGTGCTGTAGAACTTATCTAAGGCTTGTTGGTTAAGATGGCTGGATTTCACATGACCAACTGTGTGGTTTCAGTCCCAGACCTGGCAGTTTGAGAAACACACCATGCACGTGTGCATGAATGCCCAAAATCCCAAAGGAAAAACAAAAGAGGATATTCTGGGTGACCATCCCCCATGGAGGGTGCTTTCTCACTTCCCCTCTCTCTCTGTGTCTCTCCAATGAGTGGATATGTTCTCTGGCAACTTAAAAACAAAAACAAAAACTCAAAACCCCAACTCATCTATGAGTAATCATACTTCTATATGCAAAGGCATTCAGAGTTTTGATTTTGAAGTTTTTGGAGTCTGAACTTCACTGACGTCTTTAATCTGTGGGTTTGTCTCCTATGATCCTATATAATGTCCTTCTTGTACTACTGGTGGGCTTACCTTCTGGGGTTAAAGGGCAAAAATGAGAAGTGTGTCTAACATCAACCTTATGGGGAGCAACTTGCCATTAGAACACTTTTTCTAAAGAGAGCTATCATCTTTCTCTTTCTGAATTACAGCTTCCCCAGGGATAGCTTGATAAGGAAGCAGTTGTCTAAAATGGTCTTTTCCTAGAGCCAAGTAGGATTACTTTGGATAATTAGATGGTGCAGTGTCAGAACAGTGAACCACGGTCTAAGAATGGAGCTCCTGATGCCTGCTCTACCCTAGACCAGCCTTGGGGGTTTGTCTGTGTCACTGCCCCTTTCAGGGCCTCATTTCCTCATCTGCAAAGCAGGGGGGCTTCTGAGATCTCTTTCTGACTGGAGGTTTTCTCAGTAATCCTCAGAAACAGATTTTATTTGGGCTGATGGACATGTGATACTGTGGTGATGATTTCATTGTGGGTGTATTCCTATGTCAAAATTTATCAAATTATATATTTTAAATATATGTAAAAATGGCATATTTAAAATACATGCAATTTTTCGTATGTCACATATATCTCACTACAACTATTTAAAACAATCAATTTTATCCAGTTTCTAGAACAATGAAAAAGTAGAAAGGATGATGCCTGATTTTGATATGGATCAGTTTATATTGCCAGAAACAGAAACTACAGTGCTTTCTGGAGTTTTTCCTAAATCCTCCTACTAAGGCTTATCCTGTTCCTCCTCCAATTTCTTCTTTTTTTTTTTTTTTTTCTTTTTTTGGAGAGGTTTTTGCTATAGGGCGCGTGCGCTCGCCAGCCAGACAGAGACAGACAGAGAGATAGAAAGCAGGAAATCACCCCCCGGGGGGATGGCCATGCCGCAATCCCTTCTCCTCCATTCTCCTCTCGGGATCTTGGGCACGCACGCACACGCGCCCGGCGTGAGTTTAAGCCGCCGGGTCCGGGACTCGAACTGCGGTTGACTACGTGGGAGTCCAGCAACATAGCCATTACGCTAACTGCTGGTCCCCTAATTTCTTCTTTTTAAAATTATTCTTTTCATCCATTCCAGTGACTGTTCATTTTCTTCACTCAGGGGTCATCCTCAAGTCTTTTCTTTCCTTTGGACTCAGGAGTGAGATAGGGAGTTTTATAATCTTTTTTTAAAATTTTTTTTAAATTTATTTTTATTAGTCTTGTATTTTTTTCACATTATTTATTATTATTATTATTATTATTATTATTATTATTATTGTTTTGGGAGAGGTTTTTTCACTATAGGGCACGTGCGCTCGCCAGACAGACAGAGAGAGACATAGAGACAGAAAGCGAGAAATCACCCCCAAGGGGGGATGGTCACGCCGCAATCCCTTCTCCTCCATTCTCCTCTCGGGATCTTGGGCACGCACGCACATGCGCCCGGCGTGAGTTTTAAGCCACTGGGTCCGGGACGCGAACCGCGGTCGACTACGTGGGAGTCCAGCGACATAGCCATTATGCTAACTGCTGGTTCCCTATTTATTATTATTTTTTTTGTATATACTTTCAATCATATTGTTTGGCTTACAATGAGACCATTTCGATATGTGCACATTTCTCTCCAGACCCGTTGATCAAAATATCTTCAACAGATAACACCACACCTCCCCATCCCGTCAATGCTCAACCTCTGTATCTCTTCTCCAAATGTCCTTCGTTAGGCCCCACTCCTCCACATACACCTCATCTGACATTCACACCCATCTCTTGTGTTTGTTCAACTGTTAGTCAATCAGGGAGTAAGGGTTCTCTTGGACTGAAGCTCTTGGCTCATTGCCATTATCCTTTCCAAGAAGGAAAAGAGAGTGTTCATGTCCCTAATACTTACAGCAGATCAATTAATTGGAAAAAAAATTCCTTTGAGAGTGTACCAGGCCAACTAATGTGGTGGTTAAGGTGGCTGGATCCCACATGGCTGACTGCAATAGTTTCAGTCTCAGACTCAGTGGCTTGAGAAACACTGGGCACGTGCATACATGTGCCCCAAATCCCAAGAGGAAAATGGAGAAGAGATTGCAGCATGATCATTCCCCATGGGTGATGCTTTCTCATTTCCTCTTTTTTTCTCTCTCTGTCTCTTTCTCTAGTGAGTACATGCACTCTATGGCAAATTAAAAGGAAGGAAGGAAAGAAGGAGAAAGAAAGAAGAAAGAGAAAGAAGAAGAAAGAAAGAAAGAGAAAGAGAGAGAAAAGAGAAAGGAAGGAAGGAAGGAAGGGAGGGAAGGAGGGAGGGAGGGAGGAAGGAAAAGAAAAAAAGAAGAAAAGGAAAGTGTACTGGTGGGGACATAATCAAAACCCGTTCTCACAGTGTTATCTTAGACCATTATTGCATTGCTTACAGAAATACATAGACTGTGTAAGTTATAAAGAATAGAGGTTTATTTGGCTTATGAGTCTGGTGGCTGGAAAGTTTAAAGGCATGCGGCTGGCATCAGGCTGACTACAACATGACCCACAGAAGCAGAGAGGATGGCAGGTACATGTACAGAGAGGGAGAGCTGCAGGCAACTGTCTTTCAGAACATGCTCTTCTGAGAACTAGCCCCTTTTGAGAGCTCAGACTTACCAGTCTCTCACAAGACAGCATTAATTCATTCATGAGACCAAAGACCCCATGAGCCAGTTACCACAATCCAATCACATTTCACCAGGCTTCACCACCTCCCAACACTGTAACATTGGGGGTCAAATGAAAAAACATGAACCTTTGGGGTGAAAAACTATTATCCAAATCAAAACATAGTGAAACTTTACACAGTGTGACAATTGAATAGGGAGGTGTTGAGAGGGCAGCCATGATGAGAGGCTTCTGCCTCTCCTTTAACACCTACTGGAAAGTCCCCTTTCCCTGACTTCTCCTTCTATACTCAGACAGGCACCAGTTACTTCTCACAGACTTGTGATTCTTCCACTGAGATGTCTCTTTGAGCCTATCTTGTACATTCCCTCTGTCACCCCCTAATCCAGAAACGTCTTTAAACTGGACTTCTCCAGTGGCCCGTCCTGAGGCTAGTGGTTAAGAGAGCTGGATCCTGGGCCAGCTGGTGGTGTGGTCGTTAGGACGGCTGGATCCCATATGGCCAACTGTGCAGTTTGAGTACTGGACCTGGAGATTGAAATACATGCCATGTGCATATGCATGTGTGCCCAAAATCTCAAGAGGACAATAGAGAAGGACAATAGATGTGGTGTGGTCATCCTCTCTAAGGGCTACTTTATCACCTTGCTTCTTTCTCTCTTACTCTCTGTCTCTCTACGGTGAGTGCATATGCCCTCTATCAAATGAGAGACAAGGAGAGAGAGAGAGAGAGAGAGTTGGATCTTACATGGTTGACTGTGCAGTTTGAATCCCGGCCCCCATGGCTTGAAAATAATGCTAGGTGTGTGTGTGTAAAAATGTGTGCCTCAACAGTCTGGAGAGAGAAAGGAGAAGGGATTGCAACATGACCACATCCCATTGGGAGTGCTTGTTCCCTTTCCTTCTCTGTTTCTCTCTGTTGAGTATATGTGCCCTCTGGCAATTAAATACATAAATCATGATAAAATAAAAATTAAACATCCTAAATAGGTGTGTGTATTTTCTTCTTATGCAAGAAAGAAGTCAGATTAGTTCAGATCTATGTTTTATATGTAATAAAAGATCAGCTTTGTTTAAAAACCAACTTTTTTAAAAAATGCAAGATGAAAAAAATGCAAGCTTTTTTTTTTTTTTTTTTTTCTTTCTTACTTTGGTGTTGGGTGTGTGGACTCTCTGGAAAGAGAGAAAGAGAGAGAGAGAATGAGAACCCCCCTCCCCCAGGGGAAAATGGCCATGCCTCAATCTCTTCTCCTCCAGTCTCCTCTTAGGACTTTGGTCATTCATGCACATGAACCTGGTGTGATTTTCAAGCCATTGGGTCTGGGACTCAAAATTAGAAATTGGCCATGTGAGAGCCATGCCTCAACATTCACCTTCTGGCTCCCAAGAAAAAAATTTCTTAAACATGGAAAAAAATTTGGAAAGATATATATCAAATGGTTTTCTCTAGGTGGAAGAATTAGTTGTGATTAAATAAAATATTTCCTTTTAATCCAAACTTTCTGTAACAAGCATATTCATCGTTATAATCAGGAAGACATTTTCATTTCAGGAAAAAGGACAGAAAGAAGGATAGCAATTTGGTGTAAATGCAGATGGATCACCTTAGAGACAGTGCAAAAATGAATATTAAATGCCTTCTGTTTTGTTTTAATATAGAGTGAGGACTGGAATGGGAAACATCTACAGGGACATTTAGCAGATGTGGACTGAGCGGTTGCAGTGGTTCAGGGTAAACATAAAAAAATAAACAAATGAGCAAACTAATGGAATGTGATAGACAGGATGCCTGAGTAATTACTATAAATGCTCTGCCCCTCTTTTTTTTGTCAGGGACCTTAACCTCTAGGTCTATTAATCTGGCTTCTATCACTGGGCAAAGCTGGTGGCACGTTTTGTTCTAAATCATACATATATGATTTGCCCTTGGTATGCTCTAGCAATTTTGTTTTCTTACCATCAAAGTTTGTTATCTCATCATAGAAATGGAAAATGTACACATTGGTGAGATTACACAGGTGGATGTCTAAGACCTTGAGAATTTCACATGCAGCTGAGAAATTTACCACATGTGAATTCACTTGAGTTCTCAGAAGGCCAATAGATCAACCTCAGTTATAGTCCCTATAAATAAAGTTCAGGGAGGACTCTGAATCTTGGACTCTGGAAAAACTTTTGACCATGAGGTTGATCCTGTTTTTTGGTGCCCTTTTTGGGCATATCTACTGTCGAGAAATATTTGTGGGGTAAGTTATGCTTTCTGGTGCTTGTTTGAATTTTATGTGCCTCATAGAGTCTCTCATTTGATTGTTATAAAATAATGCATGTAAGCATTAAGTGTTTTCAGAGATTTCTTGGATTTGGGATTGGAGGGTGGTGAGAAGTGGGAAAAATAGGAATGGGTGATTGAAAAGGAGATGAATGATATGTGAAAGAAAGAACAAAAGTGAAAACCAAATACACATAAGCCTATTTCTCTCTGCCCTTACTGATTTGTCCCTCCAATAGTCAGAATGTGGAGATGATAAACATCAGGGAGAAGAAAGCTATTTGGCCATTTTTCTCAGGAGGTCTCAGTTATAGTCAAGGCTGTTGTCCCACTTCCTTCGCACCTTTCTGGATTTCATCCTCCACATCAACTCAGTCCTCTCTTATTTTAAGATTTAGTGTCTAGGTAGTGGAACCTCATGAAGCGGGAAGGCCAGGGCGGTACATTTCAGTCAACTCTTTATCTTGTAGCTTGGTAGGATTCATCCTTTCTCCAAAGTACTTGGGTTCCACAACTATACCATGAAGGGCTTTAGCCAGCATTTTGAAAGAGGATTGTAGGGCGCTAATGAAGCAACAACAAAAAATGTGGGTGGTCAAAATTTTGGAATCAGAGAATTAAACGAACTATAGGATTTCTGGGAACTTTGACTAAATTTGAATGCATTGTTAAGTCTGTAGGAGAGAATCTATGTAGCAAGCACATGCCCACTTTTTAAATCACTGGCCCTTCCCCCTCTACTTTTTTCCTTCAACGAACAACTCAAAGGACTACTATTCCTTAGATCACACGCCTAATACATTACTTTCCCCAGGTAAAAGAGGACACCTGGGAGTCCATGCATTAACTAAAAGTAATGAGACTCAAAAAACAAGGCACAAGAGCCCTGAAGAGCTCACATTCTATCACTTATGTAGTCCACTAGAATTCACTGAAAATTGCCTGGGGCCTAGTTTCAGAAGACCTATATTCTGGTTCTTGTGTATGAAAGAGCTTTCATGGAAAGTTCATGGAAAATGCATATTATGAAAACAAACCGTGCATAGATTTCAAATTTTTGCATCAAATGAATTCATACTTTAATTCCATTTTTTCATAAAATTTTTGAAGTCCCTGCCTATGGCTCACTGTATTGATTCCTTCCCAAAGCATAAATGGATGGGTAGTGACTTGGGAAGTGAGACTACTCGGAGAAAGGGAAAGACAAGGGACCTCTCTCAAAGAAAAGGCTATAAGAATCCATGTCTTCTACCTTCACCTGAAGGATCTGTGTTTACTTGTTTTGAAAGTTCTCTTTCTAGCCAAGGCATCCTTAATGTCCTTCATTCTCCATTAGACGTATGTGTGTGTGCACGTGCATGTGTGTGTGTGTGTGTGTGTGTGTGTAAAGAGGAGCACACCATAATTTTTCTGAGTCCTTATTGTCCTTAACCATCCCTGAATTTAGGCCATGTGAATGGAGTTTGGAGACAGAACCCTGATACATTTTCAGGGGACAAGATAATCAAACCAAACCAAACCAAACAACGAAAACAATCCTAAATCTCCCTAGATGTGAATCTGATTCCTCTTACAAGCACCAAATTAATTATTCCATTTCTTCTTCGCTTATTTCTGAAAAACAAGAACAGATAACATTTGAAAGCCAATGCTTTAGAGCAGCAGGTATTATTGATAAATACTCATTAGCTAAAGGAAAGGTAATTTAAAGGCAAGTTTCCTGCTAGGAGCAGATACACGTCTTAATTATTGTTTAGATAACACTTCCTTGGAGGAAATAAAGCCATTTTATCTCCTCTTCATTCTGGAGATGTGGGTCATTATACTATATATTAGTTTCTGGATTGTCAAATTATTGAATATTGCATTGACCTCTTACATGTGGAGACTGACAGGAGCAGAAAGCAACAGGAAACAGTATCCAGGTTTTTGCTCTTTAAAAACAAACAAAGAAACAAACAAACAAAGCCAACAGGATCTCTCTGTGCTACTATCCTTCTGCCTCAGCCTTCCAGCTGAGACCAAAGGTGTATATTACCATGCCTGGCTCCTATTTTAAGTCAGGGCTGTGCTATGTCACCCAGGTCAGTCTGATTGAGATCCTCCTGCCTCAGCTTCCCTGAATCACCGTGATTACTGGTGCATGACACTGTACCTGGCTTTTTACATTGGACCAGAAATTTCCTGTGTGGTCCCAGCCTCCAGAATAAAGCATCTCTAGCTGCACGTGTCACTGAGGCTGGCCCTGGTTTTGCTTTCTAAGTCATGTCTGTGGTTAATATTCTTTAGAGACCAAGTTCTTGAGATTGTACCAACAAATGAAGAACAGATGAAAAATCTGATGCAATTGGAGGCTGAAGAACATCTCAAGGTATCTGTCCAAAGGAGGGTATCTGTTTCCTAGAGTGGAAAGTCTATAGTTAGACATGACGATTGGGATAGCTTTTGAACTGTACTTCAACTGATACAGTGTGGGATGATACTGGGGCTGGGGATTCCGAGCTGTAGTCCCAACTCCTGAAGTTGGGCAGGTCTCCTACCTTCCGTGTGTCTCCTTTTCCCACTAAGAATAATGGGGATAAATATACCATTCTTCTATCTCACAGGCTTATTGGAAAAAAGAGAGATTAAATGTGAAAGGTACTTTTATTTTTGGACAGGTTTTTGCTATAGGGCGCGTGCGCTCGCCAGACAGACAGAGACAGACAGAGAGACAGAAAGTGAGAAATCACCCCCCAGGGGGGATGGCCACGCCGCAATCCCTTCTCCTCCATTCTCCTCTTGGAATCTTGGGCACGCACACATGCCCGGTGTGAGTTTAAGCCACCGGGTCGAGACTCGAACCGCGGTTAACTACGTGGGAGTCCAGCGACATAGCCATTACACTCACTGCTGGTCCCAAGTGAAAGTTACTTTGAAAAACTGTTGAACAACTTTAATGTATTATTTTCCCTAAAATAGTATTGGTATCCTATCATAAAATGAATTAGATCACTTAAATGCCAGGTTTGTTTTTGTTTTCAGGTTTTTGCCATAGGGCACGTTTGGCAGAATGAGATAGAGAGAGGGAAAGTGAGAAATCACCCTTGAAGGCGGATGGCCACTCTGCAGTCCCTTCTCTTCCATTTTCCTCTTGGGATTCTGAGCATACATGCATACGTGCCCAGTGTGATTTTCAGGCCCCTGAGTTTGGCACTTGAGCAATCAGCTATGTGGGAGTCCAGTGACTTAATCACCATGCCTCCTGCTGGCTCCTAAATGTCAGACTTTTAAAAGCAACTGTTATATGGACCAGCAGATGGTGTAATGGCTACGTCGCCGGACTCCCATGTAGTCAACTGCAGTTTGAGTCCCGGATCCGGTGGCTTAAACTCACATCGGGCACATGTGTGTGCGTGCCCAAGATCCCAAGAGAACAGAGGAGAAGAGATTGTGGTGTGGCCATCCCCTCTGGGGGGTGATTTCTCGGTTTCTGTCTCTCTGTCTCTCTCTGTCTTTCTGGTAAGTGCATGCGCCCTATTGCAAAAATCTCTAAAAAAACCCCAAAAACCAAAAAACACAAACTGTCATAGTTTTAAATAATCTTTTCCTCCTGCCAATTTTAATATCTAGCCAAAGAGGGCCAAAGCAATATAACATACTTGCCGATGCTTAGGTATTAAAAAAATCCTTATTGGGATAGCATAGTGATTCTGCAGTAATTACAGTCTTGTGGGTGCAAGATAAACTAGATACAAATTGATTTTTAAAAATCTATCACTGCTGAATTGCCCATTTCCTAGGATAACCAAGTTATTGCATTGCCTTGGCCTTTTCTCTCTTTCAGCTTGACTTTTGGAAATTACCCACCATGCCAGGGGAGACAGTTCATGTCCGAGTTCCTTTTGTCAACGTGCAAGCAGTCAAAGTATTCTTGGAGGCCCAGGGAATTGCTTATTCCATCATGATTGAAGATGTTCAGGTAATTATGCCACAGACCAACCATCTAAAGGCTTGTTGGTCCACATGAACTGAAGGTTCATTCTCTTTTATCTTGGAGTGTTGTTTTTTTAGGGAAGGACCTGAGGGTGTCACCAGGGCCTTCCAGCAGGGTGTGCTACCCATGACCCATGCAGGGTGGATAGGAAGGCACTATCTCTTTCCCTTTTGCATTTGGCACAAGTGGAATATGGCAACAGAAACTGCAAGAGAGGCTATGGAATGAAGTTCAAAGTGCAAACTGAAGTGTATTAGTCTCTTAATTGGTCATTGTGTTACTAACAGAAATACCTAAGATGGGGTGATTTATATAGAAATAGAGGTTTATTTGACTCACAATTCTGGTGGCTGTAAAGTACAAAAGCATAAGGCTGGCATCAGCCTGGCTCAAGTCACAATGTGGCTGACTGAAGCAGAGAGAATGGTGGACATGAGAGAGACCTGGGGCAGCTGTCTCCCTTTTATAACAACTTGCTTTCATAGAACTAACCCCTTCTCATGAGCACTAGAACTCACTGGTTCTCAGGAGACATCCCTCTACGATCCAATCCCATTAGGCTTTACCTCCTAAACTCCATTATGCTAGGACCCAAGTTCCAAAGCATGAATTTTGGGGGGACAAATCATTATTTAAACCATGGCATAGTCAAAATAGGGAAAAGCAAGAATTGTGTAGTTTTAATTAGATGTTAGCTCAAGCACTGAGTTCTCAGAAACAGAATAAGCCATAGGCCAAATCTGCAAGCCCATCATGGGACTGTATCACCCTATGTCTGCAGCGTCTGACTGCCTGGACGTCCCATTAATGCCCATCTTCTTTCAGAGTGCTGCCCAATTAAGGGGAAGACATAACCTCAAAGCCTACAGGACAGGGAAAAGACAGCGTTGTTACTGGGGACCTGAGTGTCACCACTTCCTTCACAATTGTAGGATAAAATACAATGCTGTCAAAAAAAAAAATACAATGCTGTCCACTAATCATAGATATAATTGGTTTATTGTAGCTTCTGTTGGATCAAGAGAATGAAGAAATGCTATTTAATCAGAGAAGAGAGCGGAATGGTAACTTTAATTTTGGGGCCTACCATACCTTGGAAGAGGTAGGTACTTCAAAATGGACATAAGAGAAATGGGTCATTCTTTCCTACCATGATGAGGTCTATACTTCCATGTGGTGATTTAATGACCTAGGAATTATTCTCCTAGTATTTCCTAACTTTTCCAAGTTTCCCTAGCATTTCACAGCTGGTATCAGTGTCACTGCTTCTCACCTATTCCTGCTTAATGCAGGACCTACACCTCACTTGCCCAGCCACATAGTTGTTTTGGAAGTGTCCAGGAGTGTCTTAAGTGAGTCGACAAATAGCCCTCTCATGCTCTTCCCCACAAGGTCCCCTTGCTGATTTCTGACCCATGTTTCCCACAGAGCCAGTCAAGAGCTGTGCTCCATGGCTGCCACTGATGATGGAGTTAGAGGTTACCGCAGCGCCTCTGATTTCCAGCCAAAGGGGAGGTCTCCCAACCTGTCCAAGGTTCAAGGTCTCATGGCAGCAGGGTCTAAGGCAGTCTTTGCTGGGACTGAGTTTTGTTGGGCCTGTGAAGAATGTCCTCTTCTTGCACTCGGTACTCGTTCTGCTACCTGGGCTACTGAACAGTGCTGTATTTACCGCTCTGACTCAGAGCTCTTCCTGAGGCCTATGGTCTATCTACACTGACTTGAGAAGAAACAAAGCAGGGAGCAGGAAAGTAATGAAGAGGAGATATCCGGTAGATACTAAGTTTCCAATTCAGCAATTCTATTACATTTTTATTTTTAAAAAGTTGTTTATTTTATTCATGATAGAGACCGTACACGTGACACAGAGAGTGTGGGAGAGTATCATTCATGCTGCAAACCCTTTCCCCCAGTCCTTCAGCTCTTGGATTCTTAGGCATGCACTGGCCAGAGCATTCTCTGACTGGGAGTATTTTCAGGCGGACCAACTCCCATGTGGTGGGCCGTGTGGCTTCCAGCACTGCAGCTCAGTAGCTAATGACAGCAACATAGAGAATGGACCTTAAATCTGCAATTTAAAAATGCAAAGAGCAGGACCAGCAGATAGTGTAATGGTTATGTTGCTGGACTCCCACATGGTTGACTGCAGTTTAAGTCCTGGATCTGGAGGCTTGAAACTCACGCCAGGCATGTATGCATGCACGCTCAAAATCCCAAGAGGAGAACGGAAGAGAAAGGGTTGTGCCATGGCTATCCTCCTGAGGGGTGATTTCTCAGTTTCTGTCTCTGTCTCTCCAGCGAGCACACGTGTCCTATAGCAAAAGCCTGTCTCTTAAAAAAAATAAAATAAAATAAAGCAAGGAGCCCTGAAAATTTCTTCCTCTGATGTATTTGGTGGTAAAATCTAATCTGGCCTAAACTCATTTGGGCCAAAATCTGACCTGAATTGACTTGCTATTCATATCACTGCCAGAAATCTTAATGTGCTTGAACATGGAGCACTGTCACACATACAACATAGAGTATATACCTACTATTTCCTTTCTAAAATTCTGTCCCTCAAGTTCAGTCTTACTTTGAAATATACGTGTCTCCAAGGGTTTCAGGTAAGTGACTGTGCAGAGAAGCAGAGTGAGGAAGAAGGGAAGAGGAGGAAACAAGACCCTCTCTCCTTGCATAGCCCTGTAAGCCAGTGACTGTGTCCTGCAGAGAGCAAATGCTAACAGCGGAGAGGCTGTTTCTACCTGTTAACTCTCCAGACCCACCTCTACACTTCTCATTCTCAGCCACGGACACAGCTTGGGTGACCCAGATGCAAAACATTTCCATCAGCCTTGAAAATGGGAGCCTGAGTAGCTGATGACTCTAGCGGGTCTGTGGCAGCCACCCCATTGTCCCTGGACCTACTACATTCTGTAGTAGCTCCTGCCCTTGCATCCATATTTACTTTTAAATTATTTACTTAATATTTGTCTATTTATTATTTTTAAAATGTGCTACAGAGCACATGCGCTCACCAGCAAAGAGCCATGGGAAAGTGGGAAAGCAAGCTGCCAGGTCCGGGATTCAAACCACAGTGAGCCATGTGGTAGTCCAGCATTTCAACCACCAGGCCTATGGCTGAGGCAGCTCTGCCTCTGAGATGGGGTCAAGGAGAGCCACAGGCAAACCAGACAAGTGCCATTTTGTTCTGCACGAAACTGGAAAGAGCTGGCTCTGCAGCCACAAAATGGTTTCTCCCTTCCAGACCCCACAGGTGCTGAGTGACTCACAATACCTTAGCGGGAATGCAAACTTACGGACCCTACAGCACCCGCGCTGTCCTCCTGGATCCTTAGAGGATGGGAATGGAGACCAGGGAGAAATTACTTAATGGATGTATCGCACTGTTTATTTTCTCATTTAAAACATTTCAGATTTCCCAAGAAATGGAAAACCTCGTGGCTGAGTACCCCAGCCTAGTAAGCCAAGTGAATATCGGCTCTTCTTTTGAGAACCGGCCCATGAACGTGCTCAAGGTACTTCAGTGTAACAGCGGTTTTTCCTCTCGATGCTTCTAGAATCCCCCTCCTCCCAGCTGGGGAGGCAGAGCAGTTCTTTCTTTTTTTTTTTTTTCCCCGCCCTAACCGGTCCTTGCTGGTTTTGAGTATCCACTCCCCCACCCTTTCTCTTTTTTCTTTCTCTCTTTCCTGCGCAAGCAGACGCAGGTCTGCAGGAGTGGATTAATGCTCGCGTCCTGATAGACGCGCTCGCGGGGAACCAGGGCGAACCCGCCAATAGGAACCGAGGAAGGGGGAGGTGGCCCAGGCCCCGGGTGAGCGGAGGCTGGAGAGTCTTCTGTAATTAATCAGTGTGGGAGTTCTCTGCCTTTTCTCTTTCCCTCTTTATTTTCTGTATTTTAAAAAAGAAGAAAAAGCGTCGAGTATTGCCTGAGCCGCATTAAAAAAAAAAAAAAAGTTCCCGCAGTGTGCAGAAGGATGAGTGGCAGCTAAACCGCAGACAAGTGCTGGAACGAAGGCCTTGCTATTTTTTAGGTGATAGCCGGTAAAAGAGGTTAGGGTGTTACTGCAACTTGTAACCTCTAACATTCTTCGGACTAAGCATTTCAAGCTTTTACACTTTGCCCTGAAAACCAGTGAAAATTATTTCCCCAGATTTCCTAGAAAGAGTTTAAGGGTAAAAAAAAAAAAAAAAAAAAAAAAAAGAAAAGAAAAGAAATGTCACAACTCCAGGCTAAGTTTGGAAACGTTCTGACTGGGAGCCAGCTGACTAACTGGGACAGATGGATTTCTCCAGAGCGTTGTCCCCAAAGCAGGACTGAGAGAAGTGGTTTGTCTACTTTTGGACACTGGGACATTTGCTAATGTTGTTATTCTCCTGTCTTTGAATTTTCTCTACCCTATTTCTCCTACAATGGGGTCAGGAAACCTCTGATTCTGGACTGGATTTTCCTGGCCTTCCCTTGTCCAGAATGGTTCAGTTGTTGAGGATATTATAAGCTTTTTTTTTTTTTTTTTTTTTTTTTTTTTTTTTTTTTTTTTTTTTTAACATATGAGCTCTTTGGGAGAAAAAGGCACAAAACACTTTCAACTAAAATGCTCAAAATGTAATTTTTAGCAAGGATTTCCATTTCTCATTTACCTTATCTGTCATATTTGGAATGCCGCACGGAGATAGAAGTTGATGGTGCAAAAATAATCTTTTCTTCCCCATTTACAGATCCAGTTGGCAAAGTCACTGTTCCAAATAAAACTAAGCCACTTAGATGATCAAATTTAAACTCTGGAAAACACCTCCTGAGCTTGCCATCTTGTTTTTAGGAAAGACTCAAGAGGTTATCACGATCTTTTTTTTTTTTTAATAACAAACATAACACAATCATTGCATGAATTTGGAAACTAAAGAAACCAGAAAAAAAAATCCTCATAATTTAAGAACTATGGGAGAACAGCTATTAACATGCTGCTTATATATCTTTTTCTCTCTTCCCTTTCCTCTCTCTTTTTTCTCATATGTATGTGTGTATACATATATATGAACTAGTCTTTTTAAAAATAAAACACTACCCTTTGATGTTTTTTTTTCCAATTTACAACATATAAGCATATTATATGACATTATCTGCAATAATTTTTACGAACATTAAAGAAAAAAAAGTCTATGCATCTCGTTAGCCTGTTTTTTTTTTTTTTTTTTTTGGAGAAGTTTTTGCTATAGGGCACGTGCGCTCGCCAGAAAGACAGAGAGATACAGAGAGATAGAAAGCGAGAAATCACCCCCCAGGGGAATGGCCACGCCGCAATCCCTTCTCCATTCTCCTCTTGGGATCTTGGGAACACACACACACGCGCCCGGCGTGAGTTTAAGCCACCGGATCTGGGATTCAAACCGCGGTCGGCTACATGGGAGTTCAGTGACATAGCCATTACGCCAACTACTGGTCCCTCGTTAGCTTGTATTTAAGCTTATTTTAAAAGGAGGAAATAAAAGAAGATACACCTTAAATGAGAAGAGTTAATTGACAGTGTTATTATGTGCAACCCTCCCTCTCTCAATCACATGAAGAACAAAGGGGGCTAGAGAAGGATGCAGGGGTGGGCCAGGAGGGTCCAGAGTGTGGAGTCATTCACATTGCTATACTTGTTTCGGGCAGTTCAGCACTGGAGGAGACAAGCCGGCCATCTGGCTAGACGCCGGGATCCACGCTCGAGAGTGGGTTACGCAAGCTACTGCACTGTGGACAGCAAACAAGGTCGTTTTGCCTAAAATTCCTTGCTTATTTTTCCTTTCTGGAGTCAGGCCCACCTAAGCACATGACAGTCCCTGTGGTCCTGCAAGTGCTGGCATTCTGAGCCCAAGCCCTTTTCTTGGCACACAGACAGGAAATAAGTCCAGTCCATCCAGTCCTTTTTGCTATTGCCCCATCCAGCACTTCCGCAACTCCTTCTGGGCTGGCCACTCTGTGGTCAGTTGAAAACAGAGGGGGCTTGGAAGAGCTTGTGAAAGTAGTCAGGAGTCAAAGTTCAACCTAAGAACAGACTAGAGAAAAATCACTTTGCTGTTTGAAACTCAGGTCTGAGCCATGATGTGCTAGAAATCTATAAAATTGCAAGATGGGACGGAAAAGATGAACAGGTGCAAGAGGAGCTTACTTTGACCTACAAATCCAAAGTGGATTAGCTAAGGGTGTTTGGGTTCTGAAAACTTCCCAAATCGGATTTTGAAGTCAAAGTGGAGCAATACCTCTTCCACACATGCTAGTTGGCATTGGAGTCAGGACATGGGACTGGGTGTGACCTAGTCTGGTATTTCTTAAGTAATTCAAAAATGACATGCTATAAATCAGAATGTTAATTCATGAGCAAAGGAAATCAATCCCCATCAGATCATTCAGGCATGTGCAACCACGTGCATACCGACTGATACATTTTTCCCTTCAATTAAAATGCGGTTACCTTTAGGGTATTGTGAAATGGATATTTAACAGTTGAATAATAATGCCTTAGGATGGCTGAGCACAGGAAATGAATAAATTTTAATCCAGCAGAACCTTCAACTCCACTGCCATGGATTGCAAGTAAAAATGTAATTCCTCAAATGGATTTTAACTGGTTCTCTGTATCTTTAGCAGAGTTGCCACATACTTAAGTTGGTTGTGAGTTTGGAAAGCTAATCCATGTGGGGGTTAAGGACTACTAAAAAAAAAGAAAAAAAAATTTTTTTTGGTTCAGAAATCTGCATGAGCCTTGTATACCATTGTCCATCACTGCAAAATGCCTTCCCAGAACTAATAAGAAGAATACTCGTGTTTTTGAGATAGAGTGGTTATGTGGTATCTGATTTTTGTATACTATGAGTAAAGTATTCTGACCAGAAATGAAAGTATGGACATTGGTATATTAAATATATTAGCACTGCAGGAGACTGAACGACAATATCTAGAAGATTCACATAGACCAACAGTGACCCCTCATTCACACTGGGAAAAAAAATACATTTCCTTTATATTCTGTGCCCCATTCTCTGCCACAAGGGGAGTGCGAGGTTGATATGTATGTGTCTCTGTTCAGATTGCCTCTGATTATGGAAAGGATCCATCTATCACCTCCCTTCTGGACACCATGGATATATTCCTGCTGCCAGTCACAAACCCTGATGGATATGTGTTCTCACAAACGAAAGTAAGCCTGGGCTTTTTCTCTTCCTTAACAAGGACCTAACGAGATGTGCAGGAACTTCAAAAGCAAAAATAATCTTTCTGTTCTTGATTTCCTCTACACGGAATCCTAATCTCTCAGTAGTGGCCCTGAAATGAGGCATAGAGAAGTGTTTATAATCGCTTCTCATTCCAGCACACGGTGTCTTTACGTGTGGCCGCGGCCAGAGCCCATTTCAGCTGGTAGGCTGGGCTATTCGAGCTCCACGCTCACCTAGGAGATTTGTTCCAATTATCTCTGCGTTTCCGTGGTAGGATTGATAGAAGAAAGGAGGTGGATGTTACCTGCTGACAATTAGATTGCAGTAGGATTTAGGTAGGCGGTACAATGCATCTAGTAAAAGAAAAGGAGTTATGCAGGTTTTTTTTTTTTTCCTTTAAAATCTCATTACGCGACACCATTGTGGCAACCGTGACCCCACGTTTATTCGAAATGAATCAAGGCTTCAAGTGTATTTTTGGAGAGAGCTGACTATAGACACGTTCTTCAAAGAAACTCATACTCACACTAATACTATTCATCCCATGAGATACCATATGATAAAGAGTTCCCCATTCAAGTCTAGGAAATACCACCCACTAGATCCCCTCCTTAGAGGTTCATAAAAAAGCATTAAAGCAATAAAAATCTTTTGAAGTTCTGAAATACATGTACTGATTTAGCCACATTATTTCCCCCAAAAATACTCTAGCACGGAACCCTTTCTGTCTCCCACTTTTTGTTGCATGGAACAGAACCAGAGTTCTGTGGGACATGGCTTGGCCGATGCTCATCTGAGGATGTGGTGGAATAGCCACTTCTCACCCCAGTGAGATGGCAGAGAAACTCCAAGCAGAAGCCGGGAGGATGGTCTGACACCTCTCAGGCCAGGAAAATGAGTGCAACTTCAAAGGGGCCTTCCTGGAGGGAGCAAGGGAAATGAACAGATTTCTAAAGGGACCTTTTCGTCTTGACCATCTTCCTTTGTTCCATTTCTTTCTGGGTTGGATTTTTAAAGAATCGTATGTGGCGGAAGACCCGGTCCAAGGTATCTGGAAGCCTCTGTGTGGGTGTTGATCCTAACAGGAACTGGGACGCAGGTTTTGGAGGTGAGCATAGGTATTTGCCCCGAGGGATGGTCAAATCGTGTCAGCCAACCGGCTGGTTTGCGTGGCTCTGCAGTGCAGTGCGTCAGCCTGCTAAGCCCATTTAGGATTCAAGCCATTTAAAAACCTATTTGAAAAACACTTAACTAAATTCCCCTCCTAGGCGCCTGGTGCTGTCACAGAGCTCTGAGCAGCGTTTAATGTATTTCGTCTCACATCTTGGTTTTTCCACAAGCTGTGGCCTGTGCTGGCTTTGTGCTGCTGGAGCAAGACTTTGCACAATGGTGGGAGGCCTCCGGAAGCCCTGAACCAACCACTAGAGGGGGTTAGGATCTATTCAGAGGAGAAGCATTACATCATCTATAGATGCTTCGAGAAAGAAACCGAAAAAGTACAAATAGGATTAATACATGGATTTCAAAAGAGATTCACAGATCAATGTTAGTTTGTCTCTCTGGTCTGGTTGACTCGCAGCTTGTTTGATTTGGAGTTTAGTAGCAGGCTAGTTGGGAGGGCTCCTTTATGCTTCTAGGTACCAGTTAAAACCCCCATTCTATGATATTTCACTAATCATAGAATTGAAATTCGCCTGGTTTTCCCTCATGAGGCTACAGTAACAGTGAGATTAAGAGCAGTGTCTTTCACTGTAGTATTCCTGACAGCTCCCGCACAGTGCTTGCAGCATAGAAGGCAATTACTAAATATTTGTCAAACAGACGAATTAATGAGAGTTAGGGAACCGAGACAAGACAAGACGCACTGGGGAGAACTGCGCTAGGTTATGGAAGAGTAGCGACTTCATTCATTGCTTTCACTTTTTTTTTTTCTCTTTAGTGCAAAGAAAAAGAATGAAAGCACCAGACCGCAACATATTGAATAACATGCAGCAATTCAGTGTCAAATTTCTTCCTGAAATAATAATAATGTGATTATTACTAAATTATTTAAAAGTGAAGTGCCAGAAGTGGTGTTTATACTTTTGTCCGTATCACTTCGAGGGCAACCCCTGTTCCTGCCCATGCCCTCAGAGGTTAGAGCGCCCTCAGTGCCCTGGCCAGGCCTATAGAGGACCCATTTCAGTGGTCTTGAGCAACTGTAGTTACAGAGAGCATCAAGGGCAAAGGCGGCCTTGTTGTCAAATATAGCTGTGATTTCTCCACTACAGAAAGGGTGTCAGAGGTTCCTTGCATTTGTGGCTTTATGAGTTGGAAGTGCAGATGCATATAATCTTCTATGCTTGGACTTTAAGAATTGGAAGACATCCCAGAAAAGGAACTTGCTAAACTCCCACCCAAGGTGGGAATTTCATCTATAATATTAAATCTAGCTTTTCTTCCAACAACTCCCACAGAGGAAAAAATGATATAATTTGATAGCTCTTTTTATGATCCAGAGGAACCATATATATTTTTTTCTTCTAAATGTATTTTTGTTTTGTTGTTGTTTTGCTATACAATCCCAGAGAGAAAGAGAGAGAGAAAAGAGAGAGAGAGAGAGAGAGAGAGAGAGAGAGAGAGAGAGAGAGAGAGAGAAAGTGAGAAACGATCCTCCAGGCTATGGCCATACCACCATCCCTTCTTCTCCATTCTCCTCTTGGGATTTTGTGCATGCACGTACATGTGCGCAGTGTCTCCTTAAGCCTCTGGGTTCAGGGCTCAAACCTCACAGTTGGCCATCGGCCACGTGGGATCCAGCCACCTTAACCTCTATGCCATCTGCTGGCCTGAAGGAACCATATTTGTTAGTAAAGAGATATGTCCAGATTCACTTCAGTTAGACTTTCAGACCATGCTCTTAGGAAGAGACTCAATCTAATGCAAATGACAACCTTGTCCTGACTTCCAAAGGAGGAATTTAGAGGTGCCCTTCTCCATACAGTGACTTCTTAATGCTCACAATCCTCACTGGGGTTCTTCTGCATCCCATCAGGACCCGGAGCCAGTAAGCAACCTTGCTCTGATTCATACCATGGACCCAGTGCCAACTCTGAAGTTGAAGTGAAATCCATTGTGGACTTCATCAAGAGTCATGGAAAAGTCAAAGCCTTCATTACCATCCACAGCTATTCCCAGCTGCTGATGTTCCCCTATGGGTACACATGTAGCAAGCCAGATAACTTCGATGAGCTGGTGAGTCTGCGAAGCTTAATCTCAGCTCAATATCTATTGTGTGGACCAATAAGTTTCAGTTATAAAGCTAGGCTCTGAGGCAGAGGTATGCTAGTGACAGATTAGCAGGACGAATGAGCCGTAAGTCCAGCCACTAAGAAGACTGTGATAGGCCAAAGGTTTGAAAGATTGGTCACGAATGTTCCTAAATTCAGTTTCCTTGGAAATAGAATTCATGAAATGATGGTTACCTTAATCCAGATGAGCAGGGGACTGATGTGACTGTAAATTCCAGGGATATGCTTTCCATTGTTTAGGGGGAAAAATAAGCCACATGTATTTGGAGCTGAGGCCCTTGTTTCGAAGGTCTAACGCTCTGTGCTAAGCAGGGCTGCTTCCCAGCAACTCACCTGATACTTTCCTGGGGCCTTTGGCTCTCAGAGCTGCTGTGAGGATGCGGGAATGGGGGCGGGGGATATGACATTGGGGTTAAAAAGCTCATTTCTCTAACTTGATACTTTCTATCATTATTCCTGATTAAGTAAGCAAACTGGAGGCAGCCTTAGGCCAGATGGGCACATCTTAGAGACTGTTCACAACTGAGCAAGAGCTATCCCCAGCTGAAGAGAATGTGGAGTATTTCCAGTTGGCTTTTATGCTTAGTTTTGGAAACACATACATTAGGGATAAGCTCTGAATTGGGACCTTTTGGTCACTTTGCTTTCAAATAGATTGTTAGTGGCTCTAAGTATAAATAGATTAGATTATTCCGATTCATGTGGATCTTTCACCTTATCAGTTGGATTTTTGTCCTACAGGGCAGTTTTCAGGATTTTGATGGTGAATATTACCATTCAGAATCAAATCAGGGAATAGGAATGTCAGGGCTGGGAGGAACCTAAAGAGTACTTACTTCCAGTAGCTCAAATGATCCAAATCTCGTGCTCAAATCTTGACCAGAGAGTCATCAGCCTATGATTGGAGAGCTTCCTGCCTCTAAGGGAGCCTATTCCATGTTGGGGCTGTTTTGATTATTAAGAGCTCTTCTTTATAGACAGCCCAAACCTTTTCTGTATGGCTTTCACCTACGAGCTCTGGTTCATCATCTGACTCGATTGAGCAAGCTTATCTTCCTTCAAAATGGGAATTCACTCATTACTTGAAGACAGTAAACTGCTGCTCTAGATCTTTTCCTTATTCTTCCTAAATAACCCCAGTTCCTTCATTCGCTTGGGCCGAAGTTCCTTCACCGTTCTGGTGGCTGTTTCCCAAACATGCTTTGGTTCATTTGTGTTCTTCAAGCATAGTTTGCAGAAGTGAATGTAACGCTTGTGTTGGGGATTAATCAGCACGGAGCAGAGCGTGACCGTAGCTGCCCTGGTCCAGATCACGTGCCTCTGCTAATGCAGTGGAGGGTCGCGTTCGTTTTTTGGCAGTAGCATCATGTCGCTGACTCACTTTGGGCTCATTGACAGCTGAAACCCCTAGGCTCTCTGAGGATTCTGCTGAGCCAGGTTTCCTGCATCTGGTAATTGTACGGTTGTTTTCCTGGACCCAAGTTCAAGACCTTACATATATCCCTAGCAAGGACAGTAAAGCCTCAGTCAGTCAAACTTGGAACCCTTGGATAACGGAAAGGATTTTGCTGAGCTCTGCTTCTTGGAAAGAGAGATAGTCATTGGGAAATATATCAATGTTCTAGTTAAAAAAAAATCCAACTTGCTGGGTACATCCTAGAGTCAGTACGCATTCTTTATCCCTCTTTATACCTACTGTTTCCATCCACTCTCCTGAATAAGGAGAGCTGGTGGCGAAATGAGCACCGGAGGCTCTACATGTTGTATTTTCAAAGCTGACGGAAGTGAACTTGGTGCTTCCATCTCAAAAACGTCAAAGAATGTGGTTAACAAACCTTCTCATTGTACATTCTGCTATTAGGCATCCGTTCTCCTAATAGACAAGTATAATCTGACCATCTTTCTTTGGTTCTCTCACTCTAGAATGAAGTGGCCCAAAATGCTGCCAAGTCGGTGGCAAGCCTCCATGGCACCCAGTACAAAGTGGGACCAATCTGCTCAGTCATCTGTAAGTATTTAATGTGCTGGAAGTTTTTATAAATGACCCACTAAGATGACAGGCATCATCTAATGGACCATCTGTTTATTTCCTTTACTATCTTCTTCTTATTATTATTTAGGAGAGGTTTTTGCTATAGGGTGTGTGTGCTTGCCAGAAAGACAGAGAGAGACAGAGAGAGAGAAAGTGAGAAATCACCCCCTGGGGGGATGGCCACACTGCAATCCCTTCTCCTCCATCCTCCTCTCAGGATCTCAGGCACACATGCACATGTGCCATGTGTGAGTTTAAGCCACTGAGTCTGGGACTCGAACCATGATTGACTACATGGGAGTCCAGTAACATAGCCATTACACCAACTGCTGGTCCCCTATTTTATTATTTTTTAAATTTCCAGAGTCTGTGTGCTTATCTGAGAGACAGGGAGAAAGTACCATCCCATGGGTGTGTTCACACCACAATCCCTTCTCCTCGGTTTTTCCTGTTGGGATTTGGGGCATGCATACACATGTGCCTAGCATTTTATTTATTTATTTATTTATTTATTTATTTATTTATTTATTGCCATAGGGTCCATGTGCTTGCTGGAGAGAGACAGAGAGAGGGAAAGCAAAAAATCACCCCCTAGGTAGGATGGCCATGCCACAATCCCTTCTCCTCCATTTTCCTCCTAGGATTCTAGGCATCCACTCACATGTGCCTAGTGTGATTTTCAAGCTGCTGGGTTTGGGACTTGAACTGTAGTTGACCATGTTGGAGTCCACTGCCTTAACTACCATGCCACCTGCTGGCCCTACCTAGTGTGTTTTTAAAGCCTCCAGGGCTGGGATTCAAAGCATGGTCAGCCATGTGGGATCTGGATCTCTTCACTGCTAGGCTATGGGAGTAGCCCTAGGCCAGAGCTTTTCAGTGCCTTCATGTGAAAAGAATAGACCTTTATGCATGGAGCCCACCCTTACTCAATTTCCCTCAGTAAGTCTCCTTCGTAAAATACTTACTCTGTGATCAAAGAACTTACTAAGTATTAGTTTTGTGTTTTCTCCTGTGCTTGTACAGATCCTTAGAGATTACTCTCACTATGTGGACTCTCTACCTAAAAATGGGCCTTTATCGGGACCAGCAGATGGTGTAATGGTTACGTCGCTGGACTCCAACAACATAGTTGACTGTGGTTCGAGTCTTGGACCTAGTGGCTTAAAACTCACACTGGGCGCATGGGGTGCATGCCCAACCTCTTGAGAGGAGAGTGGAGGAGAAGGGATGGGGTGTGGCCATTCCCCCGGGGGGGGGGGTGTGTGTGTGATTTCTTGCTTTCTGTCTCTCTGTCTCTTTCTGTCTCTCCGGTGAACACACACCCCCTATAACAAAAACCTCTTTAAAAAAAAAAGGCCTTTATCAAGACCTGGTCCTACCTCACACTCTTTTCATGATCTTCTCTTTCCTGACTGAGAAGGGCTTATGCCCTGAGGAATCTCATGGACCCCGTGGAGACAGAACTGGTATGACCCTGTATTAAATGGATTACTTCAGTTGCCGCTATTTGTCCATGACAAGTATGAGGAGGCAAGAGGGAGAAGGCAGGAGTGAGTCTGGGGAGCCTACTCTCAGACTTTCTGAGACCCTCTCCCCTAGCAGACTGCGGTTAAAGAAGAAACTACTGTTGTGGGAAACCCTAGTGTGGCCTTGCACCAATTCCAAATCCCTCAGAGGCACAGTCCCTTATGGACTATTGGATTTTCCTGCCGAGTTTTCATCACTAGTGTATTATTGACCTTAACCCCAGAGCAACTTAAGAAAAGTGGATGAGAGGAAAGAAGAGAGAGGAATGGAAGGGCTTTGAAAAATTTTTGTTTTTATTTTTGAGATAGAAGATATTTGTTGACTGTGGAGAAAGAACCAACAGAGAGGGAGAGGTACAAGGTACAGGAGAGAGAAGACATGCAATATGGTTCCAGAGTGAGGTCAGAAGGGGACAAGCAGAGGCAGGCAGAGGCTGTCCACTGGGTTTGAACAAGAGGAACTTGTCTTCAATGTGCTGTCCACATGGATATAGGTTCAGCCCTAGGAGAGTGGTGGTGGGAGTCTGGAAATGCACACTAGCTAGCTGTGATTTTCTACTGGAAGCCTTGGAGAACATAAGAGTAATAATTTATTCACCATATCCAGATCACTTCATGGAAATGCAAACACTATCTGATGATATTACAGATTGTGAAAATTAATTTTTTCCCAGATGACCTTCTTTTTGTTTTTGCCTAAATTTTTTTTTGCAATTTATGATGCCTTTAAAAATTTTTATAGGAAAAAGAATACAATATTCATCATGTTTTGTTATCATTTTCAATTTCATTAATAGTTTTTGTCAAGACCACAAATACATTAATCTAATTGTGATCAATGTCTGTTGTATTTTGTGTTTAAAGTTATCATCATCTCCTGTGTATTCAGATATTTGTTAGTCCATTATATTGATTGTTTAAACTTTTGCTAAGTAGTGCTACTTGAGACCTTGGTGATACCTTAAGACTGAGGGCTGTGTGCCTTTGCTTGGCAGCCTTTGAGTGGTGGCTAGAATTCAGAATGGCATCTTATGCTCCTGAGACACCTCTGTGGATCTTGACCATTTTATTGCAAGGATTCTAATTTTTGGGGGAGAGATTTTTGCTATAGGGCATGTGTGCTTGCTGGAGAGACAAAGACACAGAAAGTGAGAAATTATCCCCCCCCCAGGGGGGATGACCATGTTGCAATCCCTTCTCCTCCATTCTCTTCTTGGGACCTTGGGCATGCACACATACACATGTCTGGCGTGAGTTTTAAGCTGCCAAGTCTGAGACTTGAACTGCAGTTGACTGTATGGGAGTCTGGCAACGTAACCGTTCTGCCATCTGCTGGTCCCTGCTCTGCCACTTTGGAACTAAGCAACCTTGGGCTGGTCATTCATCTTCCATTGGTTTCTTCATCTGTGAACTGAGTTACTGAGAGGCTCAAGAGTGGAAGGCTTAAGAGTGCAATGAGAGTGTTCACTAACTATAAAGCTACGTAACTATATAAAGTTAGTTTCCTGATGAACTGTTCCCCAGATACCGCTGATCTTTAACTTCATTAATGATAGTTATAATCGATATTTATTGAGTGTCCATTCTACATACATTATTCTAGATACTTCATTTAAACTCCCTTAATCTGTCTCCTCATCTATAAAGTGAGGATAATACTAGTAACCTACCTTGTCACCAAGGTAGGGATTCACGGAACCAATTTAACATAGTGCTTAACTCATCGAAAATTGTAATCATAACTCTGGTATGATCCTGCTTAATTTTCGCTGCCTTGTGAAATAAGTAATAGCATCCCTATTATTTGACAGAGAAAGCGTCTGGGACTTAGATAAGTGATTTGCCTTAGGTCACCCAGCTAATGATTTGCAGGGTCAGGATTCAATCCGAAGCTATTATTTGGTCTACTACTATGGACATCTTAGTGGGATTGGCTGTGTTGTGAAGCCACACCACAGCTATACATTGGTAATTTTGGCACCCAGGGAAGATTCGATTCAAATCAGCAATCATATAGTATGTGTTGTTTACCAGGCTACCATAGCTGCATTGGATGGAGCCAAGGCATAGTTACGGGAGTTCACAATATTAACTTGTTACATTAACCTCTACTCCTCTTCTTCCCTGGTATGACCTTCCTGGTCTTCCCAGCCCTGTTCTAAGGAACCAGGAGGCACCTGTCATCTCTGCCCCAGTCATGACCTCCACTTGACCTCTACTTACCCTCTGTGGGAGTGGTCTCAGGGCCAGTCCATTAGTCAGCATTTCTGATTCATGACTGCCTCGAGTCTTCATAGCGCATGCCCTCTCCCTTGATCACGTGTCAGATCCCAGTCACAGGTCTCTCAGGTGCACATCACTGTATGGGCTAAACCTATTATGCACAGGTGCGGGGCAAGCTGTTTACTACCAGGGCAGAGCCTGTGCCACCCTTGTACTAAAAGTCCCTAGAGGGCAGGGACCAAATCTATGACTCTGTTTGTAATCCCTCTTCTCCCACTAGAGAAAACAATGTCCGTATCTTCTAAAGAAGGAAGCAGTGTGGGTGTGGCTTCTGTAAGGTGTAGAAGATGCTAATTAAGTCCAGGTAGGATTCCAAATGAGGCAGAGGTCATTCCATAATACAGAGGTAAAGCCTGAGGCTCCCAGGCACGCTAGAGGAAGGCTGAATATAGTGTCCATTTTAATAACACCTATGGTTTTGTTTTGTTTTTCTAGACTGTATATGTGCTCTAGAGTGAGAAAGCCATCCCCACTCCCAGTGGGGCATGGTCATTCTGCAGTCCTTCCTCTGTTGCTCCATCCTGTTAAGATTTTGGGCACACATGCATAAGCAACCTGCATGTTTTTCAAGAGGTCAAGGCCAGGATTCAAACCATGGTAGACCATGTGAAATCTGGCTCACAATGCCCATAGCTTAACCACTGCACTAAGAGGTTAGCCCTTGAATAACACCTTTTGCTTTTTAGATTATCCTTGTATTTTTTTCCTAAGTGTGATCCTTTGCTGAGTAATCCCTGCTCTCACAGTCCACACATAGGGGACTTATCTCTGATAACGGTGAAACTTAATAGAGAAGTTCTATCGCTGTGAGAGGCCAGTGGGAATGGTAGTATAATAAGACTTTCTTCTCATTTGCCCTTCAGACCAAGCCAGTGGAGGAAGCATCGACTGGGCCTATGATTTTGGTATCAAATACTCATTTGCCTTTGAACTAAGAGACACAGGTCGCTATGGCTTCCTCCTGCCGGCCAATCAGATCCTGCCCACAGCCGAGGAGACCTGGCTTGGCCTGAAGACAATCATGGAGCATGTGCGAGACCATCCCTACTAGGGTTCTGGGAATAAACGAACACCATTAAAAATCTCTTGATTGGAAGCAAAGTTGGCTTTGGATTATTTCTTTTTCTAATCCCAATCTGGGAGCATGATTTCTTCAGTTTCTGCTGCCCTAAAACACAGTGAGGCACTGCACTGTTCCCTTCATGGTTTTTTTTTTTTTTTTTAATTCATTCTGAGCAAAACACTCCCAACATCCTTTAAAATTTTTTATTGTGATAAGCTGTACATTTATCACATATGTGTCCATATATAAATATGTACATGTACATATATACATATAGTATGTATACATTTACATATCAATATACACATTTATCACATAAATATACCAAATTTACCATTATGATCATTTTAAGTGTACAGTTCAGTGGCATTAAGTATTTTCACAATGTCATACCACCCTCACTACCGTCCGGCTCCAGATTTTTTCTAACATGCCAGACTGAAACAGTACACCCATTAAACAATAACTCCCCATCCTCCTCTTCTTCGGCCCCTAATGGTGCTATCCTAGTGTGTGTGTCTATGAATTTGACTACTCTAGAGCCTCATGTAAATGGAATCATACTGAGAAAAGGTGGGACTGAGGTGAAAGACATTGCAATGCCTATAATAAAACCGGATGCAATAGAAGGTCACTGAGAGACTGGATCTGAACCCATTGGAATCAAGATGGCACCTGGAATGACCTCTGCTAAGGCATTGCAGTACCTTAGCATGTTAAATGACATTCCTACCTGAGCTGTGACAGTTTATAGCAACTATGACAATGACTGGAACTACCTTAATAAGGTCAGAAAATGAAAGGAACAGTGGTCTGAGGAAAACCACTCCCTTTTCCTAGAAAAGTCATTAATAAACTGCCCCTTTCCTAGCATGGCACTAAGCCAAGCCATATTAGCCAGACACCCAGTGAAATTCAGGGCTGCCCTGCCTATGGGGTAGTCTTTGTGATTTTCCTTCCGGGTAATGGTGCTCCCCATCCTCTAGAGGCTTACATCCAGGGAAGCAGCGGGCAGCTGCTTATTCTCCTGAGTAGGGAATAAAAGTATTCACTCATCTCCTCTCATGTGGCTCTTCCACCTGAGTATTCTGCTCCGTACACATTCCTTAATAAACTTGCTGTTGCTCTTTCTGGAAGGCTCACTCTTGAATTCTTACCTGCATGAAGCCAAAGACCCTCCCATCCCAGCTGAAGACCTCCATGAGTTGAGTCTCCCTGGTAACAATACAGTATTTGTCCTTTTGTGTCTGGCTTAATTTGCTCAGCATAAGGTTTCCAAGGTCCATCCACGTTGCAGTATGTTTCAGTCCCTCTTCATAGTGCAGCATTTGAGAGCTAGCAATGAGCTTTGAGGTCATTTATTCAATAAACACTGATTTAGCAACTGCAATGTGCCAGGCATTGTGCTCAGTGTTAGATCCTCTGATTCCATTGTTGCCTTGGCATTTCCATTTCTTTCTTCTTCTTTGTCTCCTCCTTCTTCTTTAAAAAAAAAAAATTGCTGTGGACATGTGCACTTGCTGGAGAGAGGCGGGGAGAGACAGAGAGAGTTAGAAATCACCCTCTGTGGGGAGCACTCACTGCAATCCCTTCTCTGTCTCCTCTTGGGGTTTTGGGCACAGCATGTGCACAGCACTCTCTATATCTCCCAAGCCACTGTGTCCAGGACTTGAACCATGCAGCAAAGTGAGATCCAGCTACCCCGCCGCTGGCTGGCCCTCCATTTTTCATTTCCCTCCCTTCTTTGGTTTCTTTCTTTCTGTTGATTTATTTCATCCATAAGAGAGATACAGAGAGATACCACACTGACAGGGTCTTGATGTTGCAGTCCACCCCAACTTTGGCCAGCCTGGATCATGCCTGGTATACATAGGGAGGTCTCCAGATGCAAACCCGGAATCTTCACGTGTGGGTCCGCCTTACAGAGCATCGTTTTTTTATTGCTGGATCATGGCTCCACCCCTTGCTTTTCCATTTTGGATATGCTACACTACAGAAACCTGTGGAGACCCAAACCAGCAGCATTCCTCCTTCCTGTTTGCTCTTTCAATTCTAGGTCTCAACTTCCACACCATTTTTCTGTAGACATTCACTTTGTTAAGGATTTAGATTTTCCTCATGTTGATGATTTTCTCTGGCAGAAAATAGTGGGGAGTAATTTTCAGCTTGCCTAGAATTCTTTCACTTTAATATCTTGTAGACTCATGTCTCCATGTCTTCTGTTACTAGCTCCAAAGATGAGATTTATCTGGAAAAAGTGGAGTCCAGCCTTTGTAGAATGGTTATAAAAATTGAGTATATGTGTTGAGAGAACAGAAGAGACTTGAGGGAGTAGGAAGACCTAAGACCAAGACCCTCTTCTAGACTATATTTTATTTAAAAAGCAATTTTTAAAATAAAGTTTACTGATTTCTTTTTTTCTGAGAGAGAGAGAAGAAGAGAGAAAAATGGACAGAGAGGCAGGCTCTGTCAACAGGGTCTTCATGCCACAATCCACCCCCAGTCTCAGCTAGTCCTGATCAAAGGCATGTGTGTGTGTACCTGGTGTGTTCAAGAAGTACAAACCTAGGACTTTTCCCAGTTAGTCCCGTTGTGTCACCACTGCCACTGCCTCACCCTGAACTGTGAACTTTAGACTCTTTACGTTCTTTTTGATGAGGCTGGTTCTTGGCCTTGTCTAAGCGGTCTCAGCAAAGGTCTCCTAAGTCATCCCCTCACCTGTTATCTGATCAAGTTCCTCCTTTCCCACTTTCTCTCTCTCTCTTTAAAATTTATTTATTCATTCATTTATTTTTTAATTTGACAGAGAAAGACACAGAGAGAGAGAGAGAGAAGGAAAGTGAGAAAGCAAGCCATCAGGTTTGGGACTCGAATCGTGGTTGACCATGTGGGAGTGTCCAGCACCTTAACAACCACGCCACCTGCTGGTCCCCCACATTTGACGTATAAATCCTTGGCCTGTTTTTAGCAAGAGTCCCCTTAACCTTGATGTCTCCACTTAGTAATTTTCCATCCCTCTGACTCTTACTCTGCTGTCTGCTATATTTGGAATTGAGCACAATTTCTCTCTCCTACTGCAGTAGTCATAACCCCCTTCTGCAATAATCCTGAATGAAGCCTTCCTTACCATCTTAGCAAGTGTCAGGATAATTTTCTTTAATATTCCAAACCATGACTCTTGGTTGTCTCCACTCCCCTTGGGCAGGACCCCAAAGAAATGGGGACAATGGGTCAGGGAAGGCTTGTGGGCATTGGGGCTCCATGGCTAGACCCTGCAGAAGTCAGAAGATCATGAGTGTCATCCATTTGTTCTTCTGTGACTTGGTGGAAAGGACATTGGACTCAGAGTCTAGCAAATGTAAGAAAATCTTATTATTCTTTTTGTTTTTAGAGAGATTTTTGCTATAGAGCATGTGTGCTTGCCAAAGACAGAGAGAGACAGAGAGCGACAGAGAGACAGAAAGCAAGAAATCTCACCACCCCCTACCTACCCAGAGGATAGCCACGCTACAATCCCTTTTCCATTTTCCTCTTGGGATTCTGGGCATGAGCACACATGCGCACGGTGAGTTTCAAGACCCCGGGTCTGGGACTCGAACCACGGTCAACTACATGGGAGTCCAGTGATACAACCATTACATCATCTGCTGGCCCCAGACAATTTTATTATTGATGATACCATTAAGCCTTACTTGTGGATCAGCCCCAAGGAAAACAAATCATGTAGTCAGACTAACACATCCTTCCAGTGCCACTCACCTCATCAATTTCTACTTTGTTACCAGAGTCTTAAGAACAAAGCCTCAGATCCATACAAGAGGCCATAAACGCTCATTCTAAGCTGCCCTTCTGCAATTCTCTGACAGAGCTTGCCAAGAGTGTGGCTCAGAGCTTGGCACTGGTATTCTTCACTTTTTTATTCCTTCAGAGGTGACTCTATCCCAGGTTTACACTCTGGCCTTTCCTATTGGTATAAATTCCATCTAGCTCTGTGGGACTTTTCTATAGACTCAGAACAAAACAAAACCAAAAAAGCAAAAAAGCAAAACACTATTTGAATGCCAGAGGATGAGCAATATGGCACCCTTGGCAGACTTTTCCAGCCTGTGGAGCGAGTTCCTGGCCTTGTAAATCCAGAGTCTTGGTCTTTATCACTGGAAAGGAATGGCAGAGGCATCGGTCGGGGCCGCTTATAGTACCGTCAGAGTTGCAAAGGTGCTTGGGAATCATATTTGCATGTGTGAGGAGTGAGTCTACCTCGGCTCCTTATAAATACAACTTGACTCAGCCACTGTGTGACTGACATCCAGAGACATGAGGTGGATACTGTTCTTTGGGGCCTTGATTGGGCCCAGTCTCTGTGGCCGAGAAAAGTTTTTCGGGTAAGTCCCTTTTGCACTTATTATTATTTGGTAATTTCAGAAGTATGGGAGCCAAAATGGCTGCTTATGACTCAGTGGTAGGACATTGGGCGAGAAAGCATGGGCTCTTGTCCAGCTTGGTACCAGTGTCATCGGAGGAAAGAAATATCTTTCTGAGACCCAGTCTCTTCTGTGGAATCAGGACTAGATGGTTTCCACAGTCCCTCCCCAGCTCCCTAATCTCCTGCCAATTCGTTTTCATCCAGCTTTCATGTAAAAGGTCAGTTCCAGCCATCACTTACTTTCTCACTCCTACGTTTTTTGTTACTAAGAATGACCAGAAACTGTTTGTTTCTAATTTCTGCCATGCTTACAGGAAAAGAAAAGCTGGGTCTCAGGCTTTTTGGTTTTACTTGTCTGTTAACGGTGAAGGCTTTGCAAAGCTGGTGTCTTTCGTCAGCTTCTGGAATATGGCGATTTAATAGGTCTTGCCTAGTCACAGCTAGGAAAACTGACACGCAGGAACACACACACCTGTACACTGTGCACACAGGCAGATGCTCAGCACGTTCCACACAGAATGCTTTGAGGCTTGCAAAGGAGAGGACATTTAGGAAGTAGGAGAGATGAAAGGGATGCCATGGTGAGCTGCTGGGAGATTGAGTGAGAATAACTCATTACCGCATAATGCTTTGCCATTTGCAGAGAGCTTTCACATACATTATCTTTTGGATCACGAAACAACTCTGTCAGGCAGGGGTGTTATTTTCCTCAATTTAAACATGAAAAAAAAATCTCAGTCTTAGAAAGGTTAAGGAACCCGCCCAAGGCCACTTAGCTGGTAAGCAGGGAGCTGGAACTCTGAATGCAAAACCCATACCCTTTTGGTATAACACAAGTTAATCTCCAAATAAAATCCTCTATCTCTTGGATTTATCTTTATCTATAGAAGTTTACTCTCTATTATACTATCTGGCTAAAGGGACTTTGGGGTTATTTATTGAGGTAATTACATATATGAGATTGAGTCATTTTTATGGTGATGACTTCTGTTCACACCTGTGTCTCTACTGCCAAATAGCTCCAAGGGGTTAGGTGTAGCAGGTGGCCAGGAAGGAGATTTTTTTACAGGCAGCTCAGCAGTAGGTGTGTAATAACCACACTGGCTGCCGTGTGGGCTGACACATGGAGCTGTCAGGCTCCCACTGCAGCTATTCCTGTGGCTGAACCATCTCTATTTTTCGGGGTACGGACCTGTCTTACAATGTGGTGGGTATCTGCGTGGAGACAGCTGGCCGGGCTGCCCAGAAGGGGCTGTGTGCTTGCGCTGATCGCAGATGGTTTTCACCAGGAATGCCGCCTTCACTCCCCCAAATCTGTTCTCACCCCGCAGCAGGGAACCCAGAAAATATGGTGGAATCCCCCCCGGAGGTCCATGGACAGGTCCCAAATTTCAGCTCAGCCAATGCTTAAAGAAGGGGAAGCTGGTCTCTAAGCAGCCAAGTGGCCAGGAAGGTAGAACACAGACTGTGCGATGGAGAGGAGGATGATGGTCTCTCCCTGCCACCAAGTCTCCTTTCCTTCCACCAAGCTCACCTACCTCCCTCGTCGCTCTTGCTCTGCTGGTGTCCTTTGCCCTGGTGTTCAGTCATCTTAAGGATGGGATGACGGCCAGAGGACCTGGAGGTGTGGGGCAGGCAGGGAACAGGAAGTAGTGGCAGAACTGGTTGTGGCATTAGCTGGCAGGCATCTTAAGAATTCCATGAACCCATCTCTTTGGTGGCTGTTCACGGTGGCTGTGATGCCAGATTGGGGATGCAGGTGAGAAAAGCATGAAGAACTGGCCACACAGCTGTCCATATACTAAGAGGAGAAGGATGGCAGTTCATTTGCAAAGGCAGTTATTGACTGTCCAGACCATGGAACAGCTGTGCAGACGAGTGAGGGGGGGAAATCAATTCTTGATGGGTGGCAGCTAGATGTCCCTGGGTACTAAAGAGGGCAAATTAAGAAGAGCAGTAAGGGGCCAGCAGTTAGCGTAATGGCTATGTCCCTGTACTCCCACGTAGTTGACTGCGGTTCAAGTCCTGGACCTGGTGGCTTAAACTCATGCCAGGTGCGTGTGCGTGCATGCCCAAGATCCCAAGAGGAGAATGGAGGAGAAGGGATTGTGGCGTGACCATCCCCCCTGGGGGGTGATTTCTCACTTTCTATCTCTCTGTCTCTCTCTGTCTGTCTGGCGAGTGCATGTGCCCTCTAGCGAAAACCTCTAAAAAAAAAAAAGAGCAGAAAGAGTCAGCTGTGGTGGCACAGTGACATTCTGTGATGCTGAGGTCACATGGGAAGGTCCTGGGTTCTTGTCTTGAGGTCTCCTTCTGCCCATGATCTTGGCTGGCTGAGGCTGGGGTGTTATAAGTCTCTGTTGGGGGTACCTATCTCTCTTTCTCTGTCTCTCCATCTCTTGTCATAGAAGAAATACATAAACTTTAAGGAAAAGAAAAAGGAGGGACCAGCAGTTGGCATAATGGCTATGTTGCTGGACTCCCATGTAGTCGACCACTGTTCAAGTCTCAGACCCAGTGGCTTAAACTTATGCTGGACACATGTGCATGCGTGCCCAAGATCCCAAGAGGAGAATGGAGAAGGGAAGGCGGAGTGGCCATTCTCCACGTGAGGTGATTTCTTGCTTTCTGTCTCTCTGTCTCTCTCTCTCTCTTTCCGGTGAGCGTACTCGCCCTATAGTAAAAACCTCTCCAAAAAAAAAAAAAAAAAAAAGAAAAAGAAAAAGAACTGAAAGAGCACCCATGTGGTACAGGAGGGGTGGGCATGGCAACCTGCAGATCCCAACATGGCTTCCTTCCCAGCCAATCTTCTATCTTCAGAAAGAGCACAAGGTCGTTGAATGAGTTTCCAAATAGTGAAAAAGGATATGTTAAACCATCTACACTGTTATGACCTAGCAATTGCATTTTTCAAATAGAGACAAGGACAATGAGGGCAGGAAGAAGACTGCCCTACTCATGGTACCCCATGTATGTCCTCTCTGCTTTCAGGTATTCATATGCTTATGTTCATAAGTACAGTATTAGACCCTACCACCACTGCCAGTTTTTAGCACCATCTGAAGACTGTACCTAACTTGGTCTCCTTTGAGTAGGAAAACTTCAGTGGTTATATGAGTTGCTCCTACATACAAGTTGGGAGATAAGAGGATTGGGGCAGCAGGCAGAGGAAACAGCATGTGCCAAGCCACCCAAGGGTAAAGTCCATGGTGAATTTGGGATTTCAGTGAGGCTGGGGTGGAGAGAGTGGTGGAGAGACAGGTGGGGATGAGCTCCATTTCACGCCCAGTACCCTGCTCTGCCTTCTGCTCCCTACAGAAGTTTCCTTAACCTCTGTAACTTGGCTGATGAGAGCATGACTGAGCCACCCTTAGGGCCAGTCAGAGTCACTGTGCTCCACTGTTGCCTACTGTGCCTGGAATATGGAAGTGCTATTGTGAAGTCACCACTTCAGAAAGAGTAAAATGCACATGCCATGTGAATGTTCAAGATAATTTTCATATTGTAAAAAGCTTCCTATTTTTCTTTTTCAAATTGCCAGTGGGTGTATGCACTCACCAGAGAGAGAGAACAAGAGAGGGAGAGAGAGGAAGTAAGAGGGAGAGAGAAATCACCCCCTAGTGGGGCCTGGTCATGCTTCAGTCCTTTTGCCTCCTTTTCTCCATCCTGTAGAGGTTTTGAACTTGCCTGCACAGGTGTCCGGTGTATTTCTGAAGCCACTTTTGAACTGCTGTCAGTGATGTGGTATCTGCTCCCTATAACCACTAGGCTGTGGGGTCAGCCCAAGATTTTTCTTTTTCTAAGAGAGATTTTTGCGGGACCAGCAGTTGTCATAATGGCTATGTCACTGGACTCCCATGTAGTTGACTGTGGTTTGAGTCCTAGACCTGGTGGCTTAAACTCATGCTGGGTGCTTGTGCATACATTCCCAAGGTCCTGAGAGGAGAATGGAGGAGAAGGGATTGTGGCATGGCCATCCACCCTGGGGGGTGATTTCTCGCTTTCTCTCTCTGTCTCTCTTTGTCTTTCTGGTGAACATACGCACCCTATAGTAAAAACCTCTCCAAAAGACAGAGAGAGAGAGAGAGAGATTTTTGCTATAGGTCCTGTGCACTTGCCAGGAGACAGAGAGACAGAAGGTGAGAACTCATGCCCGGGGGGGATGGCCACACTGAAATCCCTTCTCCATTCTCCTCTTGGGATCTTGTGCACACACATACCCGTGCTCAGTTTGAGGTTTAAGTCACCAGGTCCAGGACTCGAACAGTGGTTGACTATGTGGGAGCAGCCCTGGCCGAAGGTAGTTAGTCCCTCACTCTAGGACCCTACAGGGACATGGTGGATTGGGTACTGTCTCTTCCAGGCTAGCCACCTGTAGCAAGATACTCATTGAGGGTGGCCCAGACCCCTTGGAGGGTCCCCAGAACCTTCCAGAACCAAGCAAAACCCTGAGGGTCTGACCGGATGGAACCAGTTTTCTGATGAGGAGCCACCACGTGAGGCTGCACATTTAGCTCCCTGTGACAGAGCCATTTACTCTGTCAACAGGTCCTTCAGCCCACAGCCCTCTCCAGCAGCTCTTCCCGCATTCACTCTTGTCAAAGGATGACGCATGTGACAGCATGGAGTGCGGATTCATTTGGGCAGTCACCTAGCAACGGCCTAATGGCTCCCCTGGCTCCCTGAGCCGACTGAGCACAAAGGCAGCTTTTCAGGCCAGCCTTCTCCCACCCACACATAGGACTTCAGGGGCCTCAAGCCCCACGGCTGCTGCAGACACTAAATAATGTATAGGAAGCAAGTGTGGGACAAAAAATGAAGGCACTGAGGCTGGAGAGGTTACCCTTCTGGGCCCTCTCAGCCCCCCGGGAGGAGTGAATCCCAAGTTCAGCCTCTGCACCCTGGGGCATCTTCAGTTTCCATCGTAATGTGCATTTGTCGAGGGTTCTGGAGCTGGAAGGGACTGAGAGAGCTTGCACCCTCTCCCCTCTTTAATAAGGGACAACAGCTTGCCCCCCCAGGACTCAGGGTTCATTCTCTTTCCCAGCTCTTCTCAGGGTGAACGTTCCACAGAGTCCCAGTTCTCATTCCTGACAGTGAAGAAGTGCTTCTTCATGTCTTGAGTTAACTTTGCGTTCCTTCCTGTAAAATATATATGTTTTTCATTATAAAGTAATATGACCACGTTACAGAAAACAGATACAAGGGGGAAAAAAAGTAAGTCATCCATAATCCCACGACCCGAACATAAGCACTGTCAGCATTTGGTATATTTCCGTTGTCTGTTTTTCTTCCAATGCATCTGCTTTTTCCATACTTGTAATCATGGCATACATACAATTTTGTGTCCTGCTCTTTCACTTAATATTTCCCTTCAAGTTATACTATAAGCGCTTTTTCATATTTGCCACGTAGTCTTATTTTTAATGGCTATACATTATAACCAGACTAGACCATTTCCTCTCATTCGGCCAGTGCGTCTGGGATAGGAGGCTTGGGTTTCATTTGCCCCCTGAAAGCTCACCATTATCTTTTGCTTTTTTTTTTTTTTTCCCCCTTCTTCAGGGACCAAGTTTTTAGGATTAATGTCAAGAATGGAGACGAAGTCAGCAAACTGAGACAGCTTGTGAATTCGGACAGCTTCAAGGTACCTGGTTCTCGGTCTTAGGTATCTTCTAACTTCGTGGGAGGACTCTGGCACTGCTGGCATTTTTATTTTTATTACTGAAAATGTTCTGTGTGTGGTCCTGGATTGGTCATCCTCCATTATACAGTCAAGAGAGTTGACAGGGGAGAAGCAGCTGTAGATCCCAGCAATGCTGTCTTGGGAGCTGGGAAGCCTGAGTAGTGGGCTCCATTTTTCTAGGTGCCATTGACTTATTACTTCCTGGACTTTATCAGGTACTGCTTGGTGGGCAAACCTGACCAAATAAAATTGTAAAATGGGCAAAGTGTGCCTTTGGGCAGAACCCAGTCCCTTGGGGGAATCACCCTGGCTTTTGGCAGTGGTTCTAGAAGAATGAGCTCATTGTGTCTTTTACCTGAACTGTCCTTTGACCTACTTTAATTACTGTTCCCTTTAGCTCAATGTCTGGAAATCTCCCACCACCTTCAACCGGCCTGTGGATGTCCTGGTTCCATCTGTTAGTCTGCTGCCAGTCAAGGCTTTCCTGACATCTCAAGGCTTAGAATACTCAGTGACAATTGAAGATCTACAGGTGAGCATGCCATGACCCCTCACTGGTCTTGAACAGGACCAAGCAGCCTGTCCAGTGTGGATCTGAGAGATTCTCAAGTTCTGGTCTTATCCTTTTCCATTTCACAGATGAAAAAAATTGAGGCGAATGGAAGTAAAGGGCAATGCCATGTTAGAGGAACAACATGTTGAAGTAGGAAGAGCGTACGTAGGTTCATACAGAGCTAACCATTTTGCTAACTATGAGTGCTGTGTCTTTGCACTATCCATTAGCCTCTCAATCCTCCATTTCTTCATCAGTAAAATAGTAGTAGCAATACCTACTTCATGTGCTTTAGTGAGAAGGCTCAGTGATTAAATGCATGGGGACCAGCAGTTGGTGTAATGGCTATGTCGCTGGACTCCCATATAGTCAACCACGCTTTGAGTCCCGGACCCGGTGGCTTAAATTCACGCTGGGTGCATGTGCGTACGTGCCCAAGATCCCAAAAGGAGAATGGAGGAAAAGGGATTGCGGCTATCCCCCTGGGGAATGATTTCTCACTTTCTGCCTCTCTGTCTTTCTGGGGAATGCATGCACCCTATAGCAAAAGTCTCTCCATAAATAAATAAATAAGTAAATAAATAAATAAATAAAATGTATGTAAGCTGTCTTAATATGCTTGGTAGATCTCAGATGTCCCATCGAGTATTAGGTTTTCTTATTTGAAGTCCGAAGGCAAGAGTAGAGTTGGGAAGGCCATGTTGGAGACCAGTCATAAGGAGTACCCTTTGAGAAAGGGGAAATGTCACCAACAGTCCCCAGCAGAAGAAATATCCCCATCCAGTCACACAACCTGTATCTGAACAGCAGGACAGTGTCTGGCTCATGTTCTCTCCTTCACCGAGATGGGTTATGGACTAATTGGTGATTTGGCCTGGGAATTTCTTGATGGCGTGAGCAGCTGTGAGCTTATTAATCATCCTCACATGTCACAGACATCTGCCAGGAACCTTCAAAGTATGAGTGGTTATAAGAATGTCTTTGTTTCCGAATGGTTTCCCAAGCTGTGTGTTTCAGAGACACTGGATACCAGATGCACGCTGATGTCTAGAGAATTCATAGTACAGAATAACCAAAGAGCACATATGTTGCTTCCAGGGAGTAAGAGGATTTTGAATGGGGTGATGTAAATTTGGTACCAAGAAGTAAAATTTTACAAAATCTGACTCCCTTTTGTTATTTAAAAATTTTTTTTAGGGAGAGATTTTTGCTATAGGGCATGTGTGCTCACTGGAGAGACAGTGAGAGACAGAGCGAGAAAGTGAGAAATCACCCCCAGGGGGCATAGCCATGCTGTAATCTCTTCCCCTCCATTTTCCTCTTGGGATTTGGGGCACGCATGCACACATGCCCGGTGTGAGATTCAAGCCGCCAGGTCTGGGATGTGAACCATGGTTGGCCACATGAGAGTCCAGAGCTTTAACCATTATATGCTGGCCCCTGGACCGCCTTTTAAGCATTGACACTGGTGCTATCAGTATAATGAGGGTGCCACCATCTTGACCAGCCCACGTACCAAGATACGGCAGAAAAAAACACAAACCTCCGTCTCCATTGGATCACATTTCATTCTATTGCTGTGTCTGTTTTTTTTTTTTTTTTTAACTTTAACTTTATTTATTTATTTTTAAATTTGGCCAGAGAGGGACAGAGCAAGAACGAGAGTGAGAGAGAGAGCGAGAGAGAGAGAGAGAGAGAGAGTGAGAAAGCAAGCCGCTAGGTCCAGGACTCGAACTATGGTAGTCTAACGCCCTTAACCACCATGCTACCTGCCAGACCCACTGTGTCTATTTTTTTAGGCCCTTCTAAATAATGAAGATGAAGAAATGCAACACAATGAAGGGCAAGAACGGAGCAGTAATAACTTCAACTATGGTGCCTACCATTCTCTGGAGGCTGTAAGTGTTTCTGGGGCAGGTTAAGGTTCTTTGAATTTTGTCCCACCTCTCCTTACTTCCAAAAAGTTCTGGAATGTGCATACTTTAAGTCCTTTCTAATTCTTGGGCTTTTTAACTCCCATCAGCACCTAAGAGCACAGGGAAATACAGACTGGACATTTTCCTCCACACACATCCTTCTTAAGACACCCCTTAAAGAAAACTATGAAATAATTGCAGTCATTTCCAGGCCTTGTAATTCAACCTTCTTCTGCCCCACCATAATCCCTCTATGTTATTCATCCTGAATAAAATGTTACTTATTTCAGGCAAGTAGACAAGTGGTTATTTCCAAGGTTAACCAAACATTTCCACTCATTTATCATGACTACTTATAATGTGCATTTGTTCTATAATGCATTTTGGTGCTGTGTTTAGTTAGAAACCACTTTATATAGATGGCTGACTTTCAAGGTAAGCCAAACCTTCAAATGAAAAACTTGGAGCAGAATAATGTCACGTGATACTGGAACCTGAGAAATCGAGAGGGATATGGAATGGAACCGTGTCATGCCGTGCACAGTACGGTTCTCTCATGCTCTCTCCAGCACCCTCCAAATTAATCTGCAAACTTTCTACTAGTTTAGGAAGACACACCAAATCTAAATAGGTATTCTCCCTCATCTATGTCAACACCTGCTGCTCTTGATACACCGGCGTGGCATTCTTCCAGGCTTTTTGTGAGGGGTACACTGAACTTTGAGATGTTTGTCTTTTACATGAAGGATTATTTCGAAGGTTGACCGACTGTTTCCATTTCTTTCCCCTGATTCCTGATTGTTGGAAGCGTTGTTTATTGTGTGTAATTCCAACCCCATGGCCCCTTGATCCCTCTTCTGACCAGTGACATACATCTGCAAAACAGCTGGATAAAGTTAAGAGTTCATTCTCGGGCCATGGACGAAAGCAGAGCTCAGGGCCCGCTCAGGGATCAAACCCATGAAGCTAGCCTCATTAACATGGAACCCTCCTCCCTGAGCTAATCAGTTGCAAATGTCATCCGAGACTCCGGTGGGGGCAGTCCCTCACCTGCTAGCTGCTGGAGCCTCACTTTCTCACCCTTCCGTTTCTGGTTTCCATGATGTTAGGTGCATGCCCTTTGCAATCTGGTTCACAGTTCTCCCTTTGCTTCTAGAGGGCCTTTTGCCATGGATTGTATGCCATCTGCCTTCTAGCTTGATCACATTTAGTTCTTTCATGAAACAGCTCTCGGGGCCAGCCGTGGCCTGTGGGTTATAGGACCCGATCCCACATGGCGCTGACCACACAGTTTGTGTCCTGGACCTGGCAATGTGTATGTCCCAAACCCCAACATGATGGAAAAATGGAGAAGGGATTTCAGTATGACTATTCCCCAGGGGGCTAATTTCTCCTCTCCGCTTCTCCCTCTGTCTCTCTCTGGCAAGTGCATACATCCACTGGCAAAACAAAACCAAAGAAACAGTTCTTAAGTGCTCCTATCTTTTGACCCCTCGGGCTTTCTTAGCTCTCTGCTGGGGATACCACGGTGGTCTCTACCAGGGCTTCTGGCTCCTGACGCTGTGTGCATGTTGTAGTGGCGAATCTGGACCCTCCGCCTGGGCACAGCAGACATCCTACTTTCCTGCACTTGAGGGTCAGTTGGTTGAGCTTCCAGGCCTTCTCTGGGGCAGAATTTCCAGTTCCCAGCTCTCGAGTTCCGGCTCCTTGGCCCCTGCTGGGTCCTTTGTGCTTCTGTTCCTGTTCCTGATTTGCTCTGATCCCTCCACACCTGAGATGGCTACACGACTGTGACTCCATCTGCCCTCCACCCTGGTAGTTCCCCCTTCTCGAACCTACAGTTTCTCCTTTTTCATTTTTAAACTCTCCCCACACGGATCTGGATGCATTCATGCTGCACCCCCACCTGGCTTGCCCTTTCCTTCTCTCCTCCTTCCTTCACATTTATTTCTTCCATGAGACACACACACACACGCACACACACACACGCACATGCACACACACACGTACAGTGGTGGACTACAATTTCATGGATAAATAGAATGTGTTATTCTCTGAATAACAAATGTTATTCTCTGGAATACTGTTGAAAATAACTCCTGAGGCAGTGCCATGTAATACAGCACTCTCTGCCAATAACATGGTCACTCCAAGGTTAGGGGCTCAGAAACAATCATTAAGCCCACCAAGATAAAGGTCACCAAGACCTGAACTTTTTCTTTTTTTTAAGTTTTTTTTTTGCCATAGGGTGTGTGCACTTACCAGAGAGGGAAAGTGAGAAATCACCCCAAGGGGGAATAGCCACACTGCAATCCCTTTTCCTCCACCCCCGTCGTGGGATTTTGGGCATGCATGTGCACTGGCATGTTTTTTCAGGCCACTGGATCCAGGACTCGAGCCTCAGAGTCAGCCATGTAGGATTTAGCACCTTACCCGTCATGCCGCCTGCTGGCCTCTGAACAAATTTTTAAAACACTGTTGGATTCACCTTTTCACGCTTCAGATCTACCATGAGATGGACAGTATTGCCGCAGACTTCCCTGACCTGGCGAGCAGGGTGAAGATTGGACATTCGTTTGAAAACCGGACGATGTATGTCCTGAAGGTGAGACCCCAGGCCCTTCGAAGGACCCTAACTGGACTCAGGCTCCTGTGTCCAGGACTCAGCCTCAGGACTTCTAAAGGAGATAGTTGTTTGGTCTCCTTGACTCCTTCCTCACTTCCGGGAGGGGAGCAAGGATGGGAGACATCTTACCCTACTTTTGTCTAATATGGGCGAGTTCGAAGGAGCACCTCCCTGTTCAGGTTTTGACTGAAGGAAAGGATCAGAGAGGAGGTGGTGAGTATTCCAGAAAGCTCTCAGATGGGCAACAGCCTTGCTTTCATTTCCACCTTCCATAAATGCCAAGACAGGTAGGGCTAGGCCTATGAATTTATTCTGCTTTTAGGGGTACTTAGTAGAAAGAACTCTGGGGGGGAGTTGTTAGGATGGATGTGATTTTAAGCCCAGTTCTGATCCTTGGCTGCCCAGAGCCTGCATTCCAGATCTTCCTAACAGATTCAGGTCCATATTGGCAAAGGAGATGGGGAGCAGTGACAATGAAGTAAACGACATAAACCATCCAGCCAAACAAGGAAAAAGGAAGTGGGGGATAGAAACTATGAAACCATGGACAGTGCTGAGAGTTTTCCAAATCCTTAGCTTCATATAAGCCCCCAAGAACCCAGATTTATAGCAACGGGCACATTACCAATGAGAAGGGAGACCTGCTGCTGAGCTGGATGCTCTAACATAATTACATTTAGATTATTTGCCAATCTGATAGAGACCCCATCTTCATTAGTGCCAAGCTCTGACCCAAGGGGTCCAACACTATGGCAAAGGCAGGAGCCAGAATTCATTACTGCCATTTACAAAGAGCTATAGCAAACCCTCCCTCTCCCTCATTTAAAACCGAATTCATTTATCGCATCAACTGGAACAGCCTGGTTCGTGCACCCTTGTGTCTCTGTTGGGGCATCATTTGAGGTCTTTCAAGAGACATAATATTATCTCTAATCACACCGGCATTATAAGCCACAATAACAATTGTTTCCCCTTCCCATTTGCTCCGAGTGCTGCAGAGCTTCAGGCTGCCCGGAGCTGCCCGGAGCTGCAGCTTGGCCCCGCAGCCAACCAATTAAGCTCCCCGGTCACGGATAAGCCCGATAAATAGATGGTGCCCTCAGGATCATTTGGTCTTTGAATTATCTTAAATGAATTAAATGAATAGGAGCAAGCTGGGGAGAGGAGAGGTGAATAGGGAGGCAGGCAAGCGGGTCATTTTCTGGCCTCTTTTCCCTTCTGCAGTTCAGCACCGGAGGAGGCAAGCAGCGGCCGGCCATTTGGCTGAATGCGGGCATCCATTCTCGCGAGTGGATCTCTCAGGCCACCGCCATCTGGACCGCGAGGAAGGTCATGTCGCCTGGTATTAGCCCAGAATTCTGGCAGGCCTGGGGTACCCCTGCAGTGTCCCATGTGGCTGGGCCCCAAGGGACAAGGTGGGAAGGTGCTCTGCACTGGAGAAGCAAATGGTTAGAGCCCCTTGGTCTGCCCATGGTGGCTAAATGCCAAAGGGTATTTATGGAGGTGAGCAAGCTAACGAGTAGCAGAGGTGGGTCCGAGGCTGCGCCGCAGTCTGCCTGCAGAGCAAAACTCAGGCGAACTTGGCCCTCAGTCCCTTCCCGGCCCCAGGCCGCCCTGGGGCTTGCTGTCTCCATCTACCTCTGGAAAATGTGTTTTAAGCCAGCGCTGGGAGGAGAGACGTGGTGAATGTGGAGAATACATCTTCCCTACTTCTTCCCTGGGGGCTCCAACTCCTAAATATAGTTATGTGGCTCCCCTATTCCGGAAGGAATAAATAAAGAGGGTACCCCAGGACTTGATGTTGTCATGGAGCCAGAGAGCCACGTGTTTCCAGCCTTTGAATTACTCAGAGGCTTTGCTGATTGCCTGTGAGGGTGGCAGGGAGGCTTCAGAGGGTGGATGCTTCGGTTCCAGGTGTGTGCTGGCCAGCTCGGAAAGATTTGGGCCTTGGACCGAGTCACCCAGCCTGCAAGGGTGGAGTTGACGTGCTTCTTTCTCTGCTTAGATTGTAACTGATTACCAGAAGGATCCAGCCCTCACGTCCATCTTGCAGAAAATGGATATTTTCTTGTTGCCTGTGGCTAACCCTGATGGATATGTGTACACACAAACGCACGTGAGTAGTCCCGAATGGGTTGCACTTGGAGTTAAGGCTTGTTTATTGACCTCCTGGTTTTGCCAATAACCGTCTGGCATTGGCAAGATGTTCCTCAAATGTGCATGTTATGAGCTTCCTCGGGATTTTATTTTCTAGTTATTCTCAGAGCTGAGGATCACTAGGGAATGTTTTTTTCTTAGAAAGAATATTCAATGACCTTCTTATGAGTTCTTGAACAATCATAGTTTTACTAATCTTTGTTTTATCTCTTTCTCTCTCACACATTCTTTTCCTGATGTATTTTAAAGCAAATCCCAGATAGCATGTTATTTTACCCAAAACTACTTTAGTCTTCATCTCTAGTTGATAACAAAGAAATAAAAAACCGAAATAAACCCAAACCAAAACACAACCACTATACTACACCACTATCACCTTTAAAAAATTAATGTATATTTTAATGGACCAGCAGTTAGTATAATGGCTGTGCCGCTGGACTCCCATGTAGTTAACCGTGGTTCATGTCCCGGACCCGGTGGCTTAAACTCATGCCGGACGCGTGCGTGCGTGCCTAAGATCCCGAGAGGAGAACGGAGGAGAAGGGATTGTGGCGTGGCCTTCCCCCCTGGGGGGTGATTTCTCACTTTCTGTCTCTCTGTCTCTCTCTGCCTTTCTGGCGAGCACACGCGCCCTATGGCAAAAACCTCTACAAAAAAAAACAATTAATGTATGTTCTTTAATATATTCTAACATCCCCTTGTCCTAAAAAAACGTCTTTGAACATTCAGCGTCCTCAGATCAGGCTCCAACAAGTTCTGTACGCTGCTGCACGTGAATGCTGCATCTCTGCAGTCTCTGCTCTTCTGCAATAGCACCCATCTCCCTTTTAAAAAGATGATTCATTTAAAGGCAAAACCAAGTAATTTGTCCTATGCGATGTCTCACATTCTAAATCTGGGTAGTGGCTTTTTTTCTCTCTCTCTCTTATTTTTTAGTTTGCTATAGTGCATTTGTACTCCCCAGAGATGGAGGCTGGGAGGAGAAAGAGAGAAAGTGAGAAAGCACCTTACTGGAGGGTATGGCCACACTGCAATCCCTTCTCCATTCTCCACTCAGCATTTTGGGCATGCACGTGTATGCACCCAGTGTGGTTTTTCTTCCTTTTTTCTTCCTTCCTTCCTTCCTTCCTTCCTTCCTTCCTTCCTTCCTTCCTTCCTTTCTCTCTCTCTCTCTCTTTCAGTTTTTGCCACAGTGCACATGTGCTCAGACAGAGAGAGGGAAAGTGAGAAATCACCCCCCAGGGTGCAATCACTTCTCCATTCTCCTCTCAGAATTTTGGGCATACATGTACAGGTGCCAGGTGTGATTTTTAAGTTGCCAGGTCCATGACTTGAATTGCAGTTGACCTTGTGGGATCCAGGGCCTTAACAAATGGGCCAAATGGGCATCACATGATTCAAAGACCACCAAGGCAAAAGGAAATGCACAATACCCATTTTATTCTCAGCTAAAAAATCCATCTGAATCCAATGAGGCTCTAGTACTGACCATCATAATACAGGGGCTAGGGAACAACTGAAATGGCATGGCATGGCCCAGCTTCAGTACCACAGGCAGGAGGAACACTGCTGTGTAATGCTCAATGCAACACATGTGAGAAGGTTCCAAGTTTGAGGCCTGAGTCTGCCTCAACACATCCCTGCCCAAGGATGTACCCATAATCCTGGCTACCTACAGGGCTGGAGGGAGGCTTGTGGCATGTGAATCCTGTTGAGGATGCCTCTCTCTCTTTTAATAAATAAATATACTTTTACAAAAGTAATTAAAAATAAATTGCATAACAAAGAACTCACTACCTGAGCCAATAGGTGGTATGGAGGTTAAGACAGTTGGATCCCACATGACCAACTGTACAATCTGAATCCTGGACATGATGGCATAAAACACACTGAGGGGTGGCGGGGAACCAGCAGATGGCCAGTAATGATTATATCACTGGAGTCCCAGGTAGTTGACTGTGGTTCAGGTCCCGGCCCTGGCTGCTTAAAACTCATACTAGGTGTGTGTGCGTGCATACCCAAAATCCTGAGAGGAGAAGGGAGGACAAGGAACTGTGGCATGGCCACCCCCTCGGGGGATGATTTCTCACCTTCTGTCTCTGTCTGTGTGTCTCTGGCAAGCGCATGCACCCTGTAGCAAAAATCTCTCAAAAAAAAAAAAAAATAAAAAAAGAAAGAAAGAAAGAGAGAAGAAAAGAAAGAGAAAGAAAAGCACACTGGGCTGGGGCCAGCAGGTGACATGTTCTGCACGTGTAGTTCTTATCAGGGCATTTTTAGGAGTCCCTTTCTTAGAGCGAATCCTCTCGTTGGAGATGAGAGGAGTCACTTGGTCAGTGACGACCAGGTTCTACCTAGAAGACATTCTAGGTAGAACCACAGCAGCCAGCCCTGTCCATCCTGCTCATTTCCTTCTCGGTCCCCAAGACAACCTTTGCCTCTTCAGCACCCTGACCTGCCTCTGAATCTTTGTTCTTACTTGATGGCTTTTTCAGAACCGGTTATGGAGGAAGACACGGTCTCTAAATCCTGGAAGCCTCTGCTTTGGCACAGATCCGAATAGAAATTGGGATGCTAATTTTGCAGGTAGGTGGGGATGGCAGTTTTTAAATCTTATAAACACTGGCCGAGCTCGATCCCCCTGCTCTGAGCTGGCAGGGAGGGCACCATTTTCCACTCTGTGTCCATGACTGAGTCACGGAGGTATGTAAGCACATCCCTGACACTTCCTAGGCCTTTTTTTTTTCTTTTCTTTTTTTTTTTTTTTTTTTTAAATACAAGCCATGGACTTGAACCATGGTTGGCCATGTGGGAGTGTCTAGTGCTTTAACCACCATGCCACCTGCTGGCCCTGACACTTCCTAGGTCTTGGTGCTGTCTTTATTTGCCAGAGGGTGGGTGAGCACAGAGACAGACAGAAAGAGAAAGAGAGAATATGAGAAAGCATCTCCCCATCAGAAATAGACCCCGGGGAGCTCTATTGTGATGGAATGCACAGGGCAGTATTTCTAGATATCTGTCGAATAATGAAGTGATTTTAGCCACAACAATAGATTATTTTTGGCAGCACATGACCATTAAGATCTCAACCAAGAGAGTAAGTTGACCCCAAAATAAATGGAGTAATTTTCATTATTTACTGGTATTCATATTTATTATCTAGAGTACTTATCATTTTTTTTAAACTGTTTATTACGCCAGCAGGCGCAGAGGAGTTAACACTCAAAATCTCCGGCCTCACGGTCTTTTATGGGAGTATTGGGGAAGGGGAGGTCTCAGGATGGGGATTGGGCTCAGATCCCACCCTACACAGCGTCAAAGGGAGGAGTCAGAGAAGCAGAAGTCTAATCTATTCAAGGTACCAATCTATTCAGAGTACTAATCTATTTAAGGTACTAATCTACTCAAGGTACTAATCCACCCAAGGTTTTCAGGTTACCCTGTAGCTCCAGGGAGGGGCAATAAGTTTGCCCGAGGGCAGAAACCCGACAACTTTCAGCCCTGAGTTATTAGTCATAGAAGTTTAACGGTTCATAATGGAGGTGCTCCTCCAAGATGGAGTCTCGCCTGCTTCATTCCCCACTTCTCTCTTATGAGATCAAATCATAGATTCCTCAGTTTCAGCTAGAGGGCGGAGTGATAGTCTCCTTTGGCAGGTAAGAAGTTTCACCTAATTTAAAGTTCACTTTGAACTGATTTGGGCTGATTTCATGGTCTCCAGTTGCTGGGAACAGTTGCTCAGGGCGGCAGTGTCCGGTGGGACTGGCGTGGGCCGATATTCATGGTATGCAGCCACGAGGTTCTGTCACTTACAGGGAGATCATAATACAGCACTCTATTAGCTTTTCTGTGCTCGGGATTAGTCCATATGATAAATACCTTGGAGGCAAAGGAACGTGGCAGTGAGCTCACAGAGGATAATATCTATTTGCTTAGGCAGAGCAAACTTTCACTTTTGCAGCAACCCCCAGGCCTGGGCTGACCGGTTCCAGTCCACCCACTTAGCCCACACATTCAACGCGCTTACTTGCTTCCCAGCCTGGGGAGGAGAAAGGGCCGCCTGGAACCCGGCACTTCGCCAGGGGAAAGGAGCAGCTTGGGGCTGGGAGCCAGGCCAGGGCCGAAGGGTGTGGAGACACGCCTCATGCCCTCTGCGGGTGCCCCCGAGTACTTAATAAATTACAACTTATTCTCAAGTATGATAGTAATTATTTTTGACAAAACCATTGGTACAATACAAGGTCATCTCTGCCCCATTAAAGGAGTCCTTGCAATCTTCGTTCTCAGCGGTAGCAGATCCAGCACTCCAACCCTCCCCCTGGAAACCAGCACATACCATGAACTAGGTCCCTGGGGACATCTAGCTGTGGTCTGCCATTGTCAAGACCTTCAGCCCCCTCCTTGGGGAGAGTGTCCTGCATTTCTGTTTTCTTGGCCTATGGGTTAATGTTTCTGCATGGGCTGTCTTTAACAGGAGAGGGAACCAGCGACAACCCTTGCTCCGAAATATACCACGGACCCCACGCCAATTCAGAAGTGGAGGTAAAATCAGTGGTTGATTTCATTCGAGAGCACGGGCATTTCAAAGGCTTCATTGACCTGCACAGCTACTCTCAGCTGCTGATGTATCCATATGCGTACACGGTCAAGAAGGCCCCAGATGCCGCCGAGCTGGTGAGTGATGTGCTGCCCAGGGTCAGCTTGAGCCTCAGGCACAGCCAAGGTAGTGGTTGTACAGCTTTATAGGGAAAGCCCAGGAACCTGGACACATGTCATAAAGGGCTCAGTCTTCTCTCCTGCCCTTTGGGACGTGCCATCAGACCTACTGGGGACAAGAAGATGATGTTTCTTACTTCTCTGTCTGCTTTGAGTTCCAAGAACAACACTTGACTCCTGTCCTTCCTTCTCATTTGTTTTTCTGACTGAAATGTATCATGGACCCACAGCTTGCCCAGGACTGTGGGTGGTGCTGTGGTGCACAAGGGCGCGGTGCATCTCACTCTGGTTAAGGAGGAGGTTAAGGCGAGTGTAGACTCCAGTACAGACGTGCTCTATGTCAAGTCCAATGGCTCACACTAGAATATGGGGAAGCAGCTAAGGGTGAACTGGTGAGTTTGGGGTGACTTATAGACTCTTTGCTGTCTCTGTATCTTTCTGCTTGGGTGCAACCCCCTGCTCAGGGCCACAGCCAGCCCCACTTAGGCTAATGGAGGTATGGACTAGGTGTTCCGGGCAGGGCTCACTCATGCATGGTGGCCCATTTCCACCTCTTCTCTAGAATATCCAGTTCTTCAAGGGTTTTCTCTTGAGCATGCTTGGCCTTTCCTCACGACCATGACAGGAATGTCCCCTCCCTTAGGATAGGTGAGATGAAGGTGCCCTTGCCAGATTCCTGAAGTGTTGGTGAGCAGCTTCCCAGACCTTTGGAGCACTTGGATGGACTCTTCCAAGTGGTGTGCATAACACACAAGCTCGAGAGTGTTCATCAGGTCTCTCTGGCTCCCGTCTCTACCTCCTACCCCAAACTGGAAGGAAAGCCCTGGGCTGTGTTGGGAGAAGGAGCTGGAGGATGCGTGCTTTATCCTAGGTTTGTGGTCAGGCCTTGGCTCTGGTAGCATGGGAAAGAAGAAAGGAAAAATTGGGGAAGGGGCTGAGAACTTCGCAAATCATCCCAGTGTAGAACAGCTGAGGACTGTTGAGATCCACTCGTTCTCACTTGCTGATGCCCCTTTCCCAGGATGAGGTGGCGAGGCGTGCGGCCAAAGCTCTGGCTTCCCTGTCGGGCACCAAGTACCAAGTGGGTCCCACCTGTACCACTGTCTGTAAGTACTCTCTCTATTTACTATCTAGAAAACACTCTGAGAGGAAATGTGAAGTGAAGTGGGAGGTGAGTTGAGCCGCATAAAGCAGTGAGCATGATGCTGGTGTTCGTGCTGCTAACTGCAGCAACAATCCAATTGCCGTTTTCCAGTTGTCTTTGTACTTAGTAATAAGCTGAATTTATGTCAATTCCATGTGACAATAATTGTTGCTATTTTCATCTTCCTCAGTGTTGCCACCATCAGGCTATTTATCACGTGTTCATGATGAGTGAAGTCCAGTCAGTGAGATAGAATCTGCATTCCTTATTTTGCATTAAAGATCCTGACATAGTTTACAAAAAATGACTCAATCACTCCACACTTGAAGGAAACCACCTTAAAATGGCAGACTGATGGTGGTGGCAGGGGGGCTTGAGGAGACACCCTCACCTTGCTATCAGAAATGAACAAGCATTGGAGCCTAGTAACCTAGTAAGTTTGGTTAGGGGGGGTCCTCCCAACAATGGTCAATCCCCAGCCCCCCTAAAACCTACCAAGTCCCCAAATCTGAACGTGGTCTTGAGGTTCATGACCTGCAACCTCACTTAAAAAAATGTATATGCATTTGATAGAAAGTGGACAGATATGGAAGATTTATTGCTAAGTGAACTCCTTGCTATGGCTATGAAAGAGAGACATTGTATGTCTCCACTTAACGTACAATGACTGTCAGTACTCTATGGTAGAGACTGAAAGATTGAAGGGCATAAAAGCATTGAAAATAGTTATGGATACTGGAGACTGTGTGTAAAGAGGGGGAAAGAGTGTAGGGAAGGTAATTAGGGAGAAAAATAGAGAAGGCAATTGTGGGACACAGAAATGGCTTATTACCTGTTGCTCATATGTGTAGTATTCTCAATTGGACTGGTCTAAGGTATATTTCATGTTGGGTAAATTCCCTCTACAAGCTAAATGATGTATAGCAATTGAATGTGTAAAATAATAATAATAATTCAAAAAAATTAAAAATAAAAAAGTTTATTTCTTGAGAGAAAGATACAGTACCCCCAGCAGGGCCCCACCATCTACCCCCAGTGTCAACCAGCTCTTGGTCAAGGGCATATGCATGCCCAGCAAACTCTGGGAGGTCTCAGTATGCAAACCTGGAACCTTCCCATGTGGGTTAGCCTCACAGAGTGACATGTTTTACTGCTGCCTCTCTGTCCCAACTCCTCATAGCTGCATTCTGAGGAAATATTTTTGTTTTGGTTTCTCATTAAACTATTTCAATCAATTGCTGCTGATCCTACCAGTTCTCTTAGTCCATGAGTCTGTCTTGAAATGTTTCTGTTGGAAAAGATACATACTCCAAGACCCCAACTCTAAATGAGAAATTAAATATATACATGGGAAGCATAGTTTTGATTACTTGAAAGATTGTAGTATCTTTTATTCCTTGTAGTATCTCATCCATAAATGGTGTTCTTAACAGTTGGTCCATCCTCAGGGCCCCTGCACACTCACTAGTATCTTTCCTCTTTAGTACTGTGACTCACTCTCCCATACTGCCTGATTCTCTCAGACCTCCTCTTCTGAGAAGACTCTCCATCTTGCCCTCTTGGCTCTCCTCCGGACTCTGACCTCAACTGTCTGGTCTCTGCTTTATTTGCCAGTGAGCTGCATAAAGCAGTGAGCATGATGCTGGTGTTCGTGCTGCTAACTGCAGCAACAATCCATTAATTATTCATGGTTTATTGTTATTAGTGTCATTAAATGGGAACCCTTTAGAGACACATCAGTAGTTTCTCCACCCTCTGCTTAATTAGTCAGAACTGAGTCAGGGACTAAAGAATGTTAACAAAGATTTGGTAGAAGCCCTCTTAGGAGGCCCTTTCCAAAGATCTTTGTGGCTTACCAGAGTCCTGGGCTTTTGGGTCAAATACTAGTTTGAGTAATGGCTTTGTCTTCTCACATTAAACACTTTCTCCTTGAAGCTGTGCCCAGACTGAGATTTCCTGGGGCCGGCTGATGGAGCAGTGGTAAGGCAGCTCTCTGCCATGTCAGAGCCACATGGAAACATCCCAGGTTTGGGTGCAGAGGCCTTCCTGCACCTGCCTGATGTGTGTGTGTGCCTGAGATCTGCGGCCAGCTGAGGCTGGGGGTGGATTGTGGCATGAAGACCCTCGTGGGGGCTGTCTCTTAAGGAAGAAATAAACTTTAAACACATACCCACAAGCCCACAAACCAAGAGATACTCATCAGGAAGGCTCTTCTGAGAGCTGTGCAGGAGACAGAATGTGCTACCTCTTACAAGAGTTCATCTTCTCTCTTCTCTCTATTTTTTTTTAATCACCAGTGGCACTTGCGCTTACCAGAGAGAGACAGAGAGACACAGCAAGAGAGAGAGAAAGCATCTCCACCCAGTAAAGTGTGGTCATGGCGGAGTCCCTTCCCCTCCATTTCTCCATCCTGTCAGAGATGGTATGCACACACACATGGCCGGGGTCAGGATTCAAACTGTGGTCACCCATATGGGATGTGGCTCACTTAACCACTGCTATGGGGCTGGCCAGTCCTCTGTATTCTTTTTTTTTTGGAGAGGTTTTTGCTATAGGGCGTGTGCGCTCACCAGACAGAGAGAGAGAGACATAGAGAGAGAAAGCGAGAAATCACCCCCCGGGGGGATGGTCACGCCGCAATCCCTTCTCCTCCATTCTCCTCTCGGGATCTTGGGCACACACGCACACGCGCCCGGCATGAGTTTTAAGCCACCGGGTCCGGGACGCGAACAGCGGTTGACTACGTGGGAGTCCAGCGACATAGCCATTACGCTAACTGCTGGTTCCCAGTCCTCTGTATTCTTGATAGGGCTTATTGCTATTGTTGTTTTCCCGAAAAGCAATCATTTTTATGATAACACTGTATGCATCGCCCTGGGTTGTGGGATATGTTACATAAATAGTTGACATTTGTCCCTTCAAGTGCTGGATTTTTTCTTAGATTAACTATATTAGAAGATAATAATTCTCAAGTGGATCTCACATTTACCTGTATATTAAACAGAGCATGTTTTCTACAGGCTCTTGAAGCCTCTTTCTTCATGACTGAGTAGTTTCTGAACGTCAGTTATTGACATATCCTGAAGACCTACTGCCTCATATTGGACTGTGCAGTCCCACTGCTAAATAGCTCCAACCTATTTTGCTTTTAAATTCTTGTGTCTGCTTTTTAGTTGTTAAGTCTCCTTTCTCCTGTCAGACTGTCAGCAGTAGCTTGTAGTACATTTAGACCAACTGCTTCTTTCTACCTTCTCTCTCCTCTTCACTGATTCTGACCTACTAAGGGCTTAGAAACAAATTCTTTGGTTTATTTAACTCATGGGTACATCATAAATATTAAGGATGCCTATAGAAAAATTGAAAAAAATTGAAAAAGACTGAAAAACATCTGAAAGGAAGGTACTGGGTAAGTTTACATTTACTGAATCCATACAGTGAAACATACAGCCCTTGAATGAATGAAATGGGCCCATATGTCCTAACAGAGAATAATCTTCTATTGTTCATTGAAGAATGCAGAGAGCAGAACAGTGTCAGAGTGCATTCCCATTTGTTTGATTTTTTAAAAAGAATTGTTGATTAAATTTTATTTATTTATTTATTTTTTGGAGAGGTTTTTGCTACAGGGCGTGTGCTCTCGCCAGGACAGAGAGAGACAGAGAGACAGAAAGTGAGAAATCACTCCCCCAGGGAGGTTGGCCACACTGCAATCCCTTCTCCTCCATTCTCCTCTGGGGATCTTAGGCACGCATGCATATGAGCCCAGCATGAGTTAAGCCACCGGGTCTGGGACTTGAACTGCAGTCAACTACATGGAAGTCCAGCAACATAGCCATTATGCCAACTGCTGGTCCCTAAATTTTATTTATTATTATTATGATTATTTAAATTTGACCAGAGAGAGAGACAGAGAGATAGAGAGGGAAAGTGAGAAAGCAAGCCACCAGGTCCGGACTCAAATTGTGGTTGGCCACGTGGGAGTTCAGTACCTTAACCATCACATCACCTGCTGGCCCCCTTGCTTTGTTTTGTTTTGTTTTATTTTAAAGTGAAGGTAGATTTTGAGCAGGGATCCAAATAAAATGAACTCCATTCCATGAATGTGATCACTTTGAAGCTTAGACGAAGCCTTTTGCCTTCTTCTTGAGTCTTAAACAAGTTAATATCACTTACACTTTGCATTTTTAGTCATTTTCTTCTCTGGTAGAGTTTGGGGAAAATGTAGAAAAATAGGTCACTTGCCTTTCTTAAGATTTTGGCAAGGGAAATCCCAAGGCCTGTGCTTCCTTCTATCTGGGTTATTTCCTGCTGTGTGTGTGTGTGTGTGTGTGTGTGTATAAATTTACCAGCCTAAAACAATAAGCATTTATTTTTGGGGACCATCAGGTGGCGTGGTGGTTAAGGCACTGGACACTATCACGTGGCCAGCCATGGAATTCTTTTAAAAAAAATAAGCATTTACTCTCTTATTTCCGAAAGTCAGGGATATGAGTGACTCAGCTGGATGATTCTGGCTTAGGGTGTCTCATGAAGTTGCATCAAGATGTCTTCTAAGGTGGGAACCAGCAGTTAGCGTAATGGCTATGTTGCTGGACTCCCACGTAGTCGACCACGGTTCGCGTCCCGGACCCGGTGGCTTAAAACTCACGCAGGGCGCATGTGCGTGCGTGCCCAAGATCCCGAGAGGAGAATGGAGGAGAAGGGATTGCGGCGTGACCATCCCCCCTGGGGGGTGATTTCTCGCTTTCTGTCTCTATGTCTCTCTCTGCCTGTCTGGCGAGCGCACGCGCCCTATAGCGAAAACCTCCCTCCCCAAAAAAAGATGTCTTCTAAGGCGATAGTCAACTGAAGGCTTGACAGGACTGGAGGCTCTACTTCTGCGCTGGCTCAATCAGGTGTTTGGAAGTTAGTGCTGATTAGTGGCAGGTCTCAGGTCATCACATGGACTTTATTTTTTCCTTTTTCCTTTTTTCTTTTCTTTTCTTTTCTTTTTTTTTTTTTTTTCTGCCATAGGGCATGTTGGAAAGACAGGGAGATAGGGAAAATAAGAAAGCACTGCAATTCCTCTTCTGGGGATTTTGGGCACACACACATGTGAGAGACAGAAAGCAAGAAATTAATCCCCTTCACCAGGGGGATGGCCACACCACAATCCCTTCTCCTTCATTCTCCTCTTAGGATTTTGGGCACATGCACACGCATGTCCGATGTGAATTTTAAGCCACTGGGTCTGGGACTCAAACCATGGTTGACCACATGCAAGTCCAGCACCTTAACCACCACACCACATGCTGGCCCCCACCTATTGTGATTTTCAAGCTATTGGGTCTGTGACTCAAACTGCACAGTGGGCCATGTGGGATCCAGGGTCTTCACCTCCCTGTCACCTGTTGGCCTCACATGGACCTCTTTATAGAACTGCTTGACCTTACACCATGGCAACTGGCTTTTCTCAGAGTGGGTGGTGAAGACAAGGCAAGGAAGAAGCCACAGTATTTTTTGTGACCTTGTATTGATGGCCACACAGCTGCCCACGTTTCTGCAATGTCCTGTTGGTTACACGGGGGAGGTCAGCCCTATTCAGTGCAGCAGAGCAGCTCCACAGGATGTGGCTTCCAGGACACAAGGACCACTGGGGCTATCTTGGACATTGCCAAGAGACTTTCTCTCTATCTCTCTTTTTTTAAAAAAAAAATTATTTATTTATTCATTTATGTTTTAATTTGACCAGACACACACACACACACACACACACACACAGAGAGAGAGAAAGAGAGAGAGAGAGAGAGAGAGAGAGAGAGAGGAAGTGAGAAAGCAAGCCACCACCAGGTCCAGGACTCAAACCATGGTTGGCCATGTGGCAGTGTCTAGCACCTTAGCCACCATGCCATCTGCTGATCCCCAGATACTTTGTTTCTTTAAAGATGAATTTCGGGCCAGCAAGTTGAGGCACCGGACTCCTTCATAACCAACCTCGGTTCAAGTCCTGGACCTGGTGGCCTACTATCTCACTTTCCCTCTCTCTGTCTCTCTCTGATGAATGTGTTCTATAGCAAATTAAAAAATAATAATAATAACAATAAATAAAATCATTCTTTGAAAAAAAAAAAAAGGTGGATTTCAAGTGATGTGTTGGATTGAACATAGTGACTTAGTGACAAGGCGGAAGTGAGGATTTCAAATTTCTTGTGCCATAGGCCTGAGACTTGTATAAAGAACTCTAGATGCCTAAGGGACACCAGGCACGTGGAGCCCTTGGTCCCTTCCCATCTAACCCTGAACAGAAGGCTAGGGGACTGTCTAGCTGTTCTTTTGTCCTAACGGTGTTTTTCCTTCTGACTTGCAGATCCAGCCAGCGGGAGCAGTGTTGACTGGGCGTATGATAATGGCATCAAGTATGCCTTCACATTTGAGCTGAGAGACACGGGGCACTTTGGCTTCCTCCTACCAGCCAAGCAGATCATCCCCACTGCAGAGGAGACCTGGCTGGGACTGAAGGTCATCATGGAGCACGTGCGGGACAATCTCTACTAGGCGAGGAGCCCCAGTGTGTGTGCATTTATTTGTATGCACGTAGGCACACACTGAGGTTGCCATAACAGGAGCGCATTCCTGCATGCATCAGAGCCCCCTGGGTTTGCAGAGAGCACAGGCCAGCCCTCTCCAGCCCCATCCTGGGGTCTGCATGTCCAGGCGGGGCCTGCCGTTTTGTCCAGCCTTTAGCCTTCTGGGTGTCTCTCCTTCCATTGTGCTGGCTGGTCAGGCGCACTCAGGGCCACCCCTGCGTGGGCAGTGTGTCTCTACCTCATCTTTAGGACAAAAGGACACCAGAGACAGCCCTCTAGCCTCACTTGCATCTAGTAAAGCTGATGACCTTTCTCTCATCAGCCCCTACGTGGGGACACTAGCAAAGACAATGGGGACTTCCAGGTGGCTCTCAATGATGTTCCAGAACCTTCAGTGATTTTTCTCACTCTAAAACCTATTTTTCTTTGAGCAACGAATCCTGTAGGGGGCCCAGCCACAGTGGCATGTACTGGACCCCCTTGCTCAGCAGGCTAAGTCCCTGTGGGAGACCCGGGGTTCAATTCTTTGCCTACCCTAAAAGCCGGGCGCTGTGGCATATACCGGTAGTATCAGCTATTCGGGAGCCTGAGGCTGGAGAATCACTGTAAAAGACCCTGTTGATATAACAACCACAATAAATAAGAAAAGAAAACAAGACAAAACAAAACACACGCACACAAACACACACACACACACTCCAGCATGATCTTCAGTAGAAGTCTCCCTGCCTTCATTCCCACATCCCCTTTTTTTGGCTGAATACAAAGTAAAGGATCACTTCCTACTGCTAGGCTTAAGAATTTGCTGATACTACAGTTCTCACTTTCTTCCCTTTCTTATTCGGTGTAGCTGCAATCCCAGAGGGGGATCTGGGTCACCATAGGTGCTGCTGACCTAGGGACCTTGGAGGAAGGGGTGATCTAAACTGCCGGATTGCTAAATTATCCCCATCTGTCCTGAGGGGCTCTCCTCCACTTTGCCTTTTGAACTCACTTCAAAGATCTTGCCCTCACCCCGTAGGCCCTAAATCATCCTCTGGCCTGGACAATCTCACTGCTTGGCACATTCCTGCCCCTGCTCTAGCATACCCTGTGTTTCCGGCTCCTCTCCCTCTCTCTAAAGTCGTTGTTGTCTCTTTTACATCCTGGACCGTAAGTACCTACGTGGAGCAAGAATTCATCTTAGATGCCTCTCGTTCCATTTCTCCTCAGCACGTACCATCTGTCCTTTTTTTTGGTCTTTCATGTTTTTGTTTTTTGCGTTTTTCAAACATGTCTGTAAATCTGAACCTTCTGCCTAGGATTTGTGCAGCATCTGGTGTGTGTTCATAAGCCAATAAATATTCAATACGAGTCTTCCGATTGTCTCCTATCCCTCGCCTTCACCTGAATGGAACCAAGCCACGGTTTTGAATATGCAGCTCTTTAGAATGTCAAAAGTCAATTTTAATCCCCGTTCGTATCGCATGACATGTAGGAAGGCCTTCTTCATCAGGCCGAGGGGCCTCCGGGGCACTGTTACCTTGGTGATTTCACTCAGTTCCTGGGTCTAGTTCTTAGCTTTTCAGCTCCGAAGCTCGATGTTCTCCGTGTCCGTGTTGATTAGACTCGGGGATGCTGACTCACGCCTATAGAGCTCAGATGAGACAGATGATAAAATCGGAATACAAATTTATTAATTTACATCATAGCATGTAACTGTTGAGTGGATTGGATCCTCACGTCAGCCTGAACAGTACATTCTCTCCCCGTAGGCAAGATACATGGGAAGCCAAATTATAATCAGAAGGTTGCTTAGCGAGCGGGTGTCAGAGCAAGGAAAGTTAATTACAGTCTATGATTAGAATTTTTAATGGCACCCAGCTCTAATAGCATGATATATCCAGTTCTATAGCCAGAACACACCTGCCAAACAGCCAGCTGGCCACTTCTGCTGGCTACTCAGGCTGCCTTGGCTGGGACACTGCTTCTGCAGGCAGGACAATGTTCGCCTCTGTGACTGTCTCTAGCCTGGTTCCCTTTGTGATCCTCCTACCCCCTACCCCCCCACCTCAGGTTGTGATTGTCTTTTAGATTCCTTAAGGGAAAGGTTTCTTACACATGACAGGAAACACGATGAAAAGAAGATCCATACCTACGAATATCATAAAACTAAGAACCTGTGTTCATTAAAAGGCACCAGAAAGAGAGAAAACAAATTACAAGCTAGACATCATTCACAATATTCATAATATACACAACTAAGAAAGTATAAAAAGCTTCTGTAAATCAGTGCAAAAAACGCAAATAACTCAAAGGAAAAATGGGTAAAAGATTGGAGCAAGCATTTCACCTAAGAGAAAGTCAGTTTGTCCAATAAACACATAAAGCGATGATTAGTGATTGAGCACATGCAAATCAAGACTGTAGTGAGATGTCAATGAGTACTCACGCATTTATAAAAATCAAAAAGTTGGAGAGGATGTGGATGGCAGGTCTGCTACACATTACCGGAGGACTGGAGAATTAATAGAACCACTCTGGAAAGCAGTTTGACATTGTGTTCTGAAATTTGCATCTTATGATCCAGCTATTTCACCACAGGTATAAATCTAAGAAATTGTTGCAGTTCAACAACAGAAGACATATAGAAGAATGTGCATAGGTCCAAGCAGAGCTGGTGCTCAGGAAGTGTGGCTCTCCGGTGACCATGTCAGCGGGCCCTGGCTGTTCAGCTGTGGAAAGTACAGATCATAACAGATGGATTGGATGAATAGTGATTTCTGGAGGAAGAGACTCTTGCCACCAGCTCTCATCCCATACTGGTCAAAGGTTCACTCTGTGGAATGTTGACCTACTGTCCACCACCAGGTTGCACATGCATAGTCCTTGTGCCAGGGTCCCTGACAGGCGTGGGTGAAATTATTTCACAGCAGTTGCTGAGAAGTGGGGTCTGCAGGAACACCAGGTGGGCCAGTCTCTGACCGTGGTGTCTCTGGTTTGTGGCTTTGTGGATTCTATGTTAGGAGGCTAGTGTGGGATTTTGGATCAGTTCATCCCTGGCGCCATCAAGGTTGATGCACTGAAGAAGAGGTCATTGGGGGACTAGCAGATGGCATAATGCCATTATCAACTCCCACATAGTTGATCGCAACTCGAGTCTCAGACCCAGTGGCTTAAAACTCACGCTGGATGCATGTGTGTGTGTGCCCAAAATACTGAGAGGAGAAGGGATTGTGGTGTGGCCATCCCCCTGGGATTCTCACTTTCTGTCTCTCTATCTCACTCTGTTTCACTGGTAAGCACATGTTCCCTATTGCAAAAATCTCTCTTAAAAAAGAAGAAAAGAAAGATGGGAACCAGCAGTTAGCGTAATGGCTATGTCGCTGGACTCCCACGTAGTCGACCGCGGTTCGCGTCTCGGACCCGGTGGCTTAAAACTCACGCCGGGCGCGTGTGCGTGCGTGCCCAAGATCCCGAGAGGAGAATGGAGGAGAAGGGATTGTGGCGTGACCATCCCCCCTGGGGGGTGATTTCTCGCTTTCTGTCTCTATGTCTCTCTCTGTCTGGTGAGCGCACGCGCCCTATAGCAAAAAACCTCTCCAAAAAAAAAAAAAAAAAAAAAAGAAGAAAAGAAAGAGAGAAGAAAGAAAGGAAAAGAGAAAGAAAGAAAGAAAGGAAGAGAGAAAGAAAAAGAATAGGTCATTGGATCAGGGGTCTTTGCCTTGTGTTTTCTAGGCTGCTTTCTCGGGGATTATCATGAAGCCCTCATCACCAACCACTCTCTCTGGCCTGCTGTGCAGTTAGTTGATTCCTACCTGGTCCCCCTTAGAAGTGGACCATTGCTCAGTGTGTTGCTGTCATCTGGAACTCCTACCTGTCCTGAAAGACACATCAGCCCTGTGCCTGCTTGGCTCTATTGTCTCCATGTTGTGGTCATGTAGCTTGATGGCACTGGTTGGTTAGACAACCTCCACAAAGGAGGCATAGCAGTTCCCATGAACTTGGGTTGCTGGTCAGAACTCTAAATGATTAACATTCTGAAATGGCCCATTTCACTTTAAAATGTAAACTGACTACCTCTGAAACCACTAAAATTTTTATAATAGTCATTCCCACCACATGGTACATACTCTGCAAATATTTGTTGAACCATTAAGAAAAAAAAAAAAGAATGTTCACAGCAACACTGTTCATAATGGTGAGAACCTAAAAACAACTCAAAAGACCATCCGTGGGAGAATGGATAAAGTACGGTACAGTCACATACTGAAATATTATTCAATAGTCAAAACAAAATTTAGTATCATTTTCCTTCTAGAAAATTCCAAACTACTGAAAAAGTGTACATACATATTTTTAAGGAATATACACAAACTTTGATAAAATGATATAAAAAAGGAAGCAAGACAGTGGACATGGCCAGACCCCTTCTTCCTGATCAAGTGCACTGATCTCCAGCTGTCATGAATATTAATGGTCTACAGTTCAGTTCAAGCCTCCATCTTACTCTAGAGAATTGCTTTTTTTTTTTTTTCCTGAAATTTTCCATAGTAAGACACCAGTGAGGACACAAATGGGATAATCCATTAATAATGGGAAAAAGTTGGTGTGGTGGTTAAGGGTGCTTGACTCCCACATGGTCAATCACGGTTTGAGTTCCGGACCTGGCAGCTTGCTTTCTTGTTTTCCCTCTCCCTCTCTCTCACTCTCACTCTGTCCTTCTCTGGTCAAATTAAAATAAATAAATTAAAAAGTTAAATAAAAATAATTAAAAAAAATAATGGGAAAAAAAGTGTTTTGAGTTCTCTTAATTTTCAGTGCTGGAAGTGTGTGGGGCGGTTCACCAAGCCATCTCCAAGTCTTATACTCAGTCCTCCTGGGGACCAAAAGACCTTTGAGAAGCAGCTGACAGAGTGCACAAGGACTGCAGTCTGTGGCTGTGGCTGTGGCTGTGGCTGTGGCTGTGGCTGTGGCTGTGGCGGGCTTAGCGTCATCCATGTACCGTCCACTTCAGACCAGAGTCCCTCATTGAGTTGCTGTCACTTGGGGACCAATGAGCAGACCACCTCCATTTCCATCCCATGTAGTGGGGAGCAGAGGAATGGCCCAGCTCCTCCACTTAGCTGAGTGACCTTGGTCTATGACATATTATCTGGACTCCTCAGTTTTCCATCTTTAAAAATGAGAATAGTAATACTAACTGCAATGACTTGTTAAGAGAATCAGGTGTGCTAATAGTTTGTTCGGAAAGTCATGATGTATTTTTCTGTGTAAAAATGTGTCATGACTTTCCCAATGACTCAATATTAAAGTACTCAGTGTCTTACCTGCAGTAGAAGGCACTCCGTACGTGTAAAAAGGATTCTTCTCATCAGATGATGGAAATCTACTTATGAATCAGGTCATGGGCATTTTCCCTAAGTAGGAGACTTACTTGCTTTAGACTTTTCATCTCTCTCTTTCTGGCGAGTGCACGCACCCAATAGCAAACAAACAAACAAACAAACAAAAAAAAAAAACAAAGATCTCAATCATTCATGGAAAAATACTAGTTGGATGTTCAGTTTTAGTATAATTTGGCTTTCAGAATATTGGTCTTTTTCTCTGTAGATATTGATGCTCCTTTGTTAGATTAAGACAAAGGACCATTGCCTGGAACCTGCATAGGGCCAGCTTTCAAGTATGTAGGGTCATCTCTGAGTTTTATAGGTCCTGGCAAGGCCCTGGCTTAAATTTATTTTGGCTATGGGGCTGGCCAGTAGCGTGGTGGTTAAGTGTGCTGGACTCCCACATGGTCGACCGAGGCTTGAGTTCCGGACCCGGTGGCTTGCGTTCTCACCTTCTCTCTCTCACTCTGTCCCTCTCTGGTCAAATTAGAATAAGTAAATAAAGTTATTTAAGTAAAATAATTATTTAAAAAATTAATTTTGGGTAAAGTTAAGGGCATGTCCAACTCTGAAATGTCCTATGTGGATAGTACTTATTTTATGTTGCTATATAAAGACCAAATATGTAGAATCCTTTTTGTCATTATCGTCATCATCTTTATCTTTCCAGTTGATGAATTCTGGAATTTTGCCAAGCTAGACAGCTTGTAAAATAAATTCTCTCTGCTGTTTGTGTTGAGCCTTAAATCACGAACACCAGCTGTTCCTTGTATTTGAAGTAAAGCTCCAGGTGTACGGGGGCCCCCAGGGAACGCGTGCAGTGTTTTTCCTCCTCTAGAATGCAGGAGTACTGTGGTATAGCGGGGCCATTTGCTCCTTTAACGCAGAAAGTGAGTCCCATGCTTTTCTGTATTTCTTGCACGGGAGAGCTCAGCAGCTAGTAAATATTTGTTGATTTGATTTGCTGCAGGGCAGCCAGTTAACAATCACATAAGCCATAGTCTCAACAAGTTAGGGCAGGAGGAAATGAGTCCTTTTCCAATAAACATTATCAGTGGAATTCTGGAAAACAGAGTGGAATGTTTGTCCCTTGGTTCTAGGCGAGATAGAGCATAAATTAAACATACAGAGATAAGGAAGGCTTGATATTGGTTAAATTGCTTGCTGTTTTGTGATGATTTATGGTTTTAAATGCTATATAGATATTTGATAATTAAATTATCAAACCACCTGGTGATACGTGCAGGTGTTATTACCCCTGTTATAGCGGTTGAGGGATGAAAGCATTAAAGAGACGAAGTTATATGCCCAAGTTTACAAAGATGGTGTAATCATCTCAAGATCAGCCCTGTGGATTGATTGTTGCTGGGAAAACAGAGGTGGGTGGCGTTTTGTTGACTGTGTTTTTGAATGCCCATAGTTTCTGTAGTCCCTCTGGTCTCCTACCCCCTATGTTCTACAGGGTTCCTGAATCTTTGAGTTTTCAGCTTTGCAATCGTGAGAGGGAATTTAGGGAGTAAACAGGAGTCAGGTCTCCCCCTCTGGCTGCCGTTGCTGGCCTAAGTCACGCCACTGAGTAGGGACGTTGTGTTGTTTCTGTAGTCCTCCCCCACAGGCCTGTGCTCAGGATTGCTGTCCAGGGGAAAATATGGGTAATGTTTTCATATGAAACACCCGGAATGGGCTGATGTCTCTGTATACTTTGGGAATTTTATGTCTTTTCACAAACCCACCTACCTAGCCTCTTCAACCTCATATGACAACCTCATATGTCCAGTTCTCTCAGCAAGCAATACATGTATTATGAGTATTTAGATAATCTGGAGGGGTCAGATGGTGGTGTGGCAGTTAAATGCAACCCTCTGTGAAACTGACCCACATGGGAAGGTTCCGGTTTGCATTTAGAGGCCTCCTTGAGTACACAGGATGTGCGTATGCCCGTGATCACAGGACCAGATGTAGCTGGGGTAGATTGTGGTACTGTCTCTCTGTCTCTGCCTCTCTGTTTCTTTTACTCGTGAAAGAAACAAACTTTAAAACAAAATAAAACGCAAAACCAATTTGGCCTACCTTTAGAAAAATCATTCATCCAGGCTTTAGATCTGTAAGTCTTTCATGAGCAGGGTCAATGTTTTATGTATTTTGCATCCCTAGCACCTAAGTACATGATGTTGCATCATAAAGATGCATTAAATAAAACCTACAGTGGTATCAATTTTACATCAGATGCAAAAAAGCTCAGTGTCTTCTTTCCACTTCACTGACTGGCTGTGGCAGTCTTCTTCCCTCAGCTCTGAGTCCCTTACCCTGACATTGTTTTTTGCTGATGAATGTTAAGAAACCCAGAGGTCAGGAAAAGCTTCAATTTCAGCAAATCTGTATTAGAAAGCTTGGAGCTGCCAGGCCTGGTGGGAAAGGGTGACCTATCTTATCACTGAAAAGTGATATTTCTTTTTTTTTTTGGAGAGGTTTTCGCTATATGGCGTGTGTGCTCGCCAGACAGACAGAGAGAGACATAGAGACAGAAAGCAAGAAATCACCCCCCAGGGGGGATGGTCACACTGCAATCCCTTCTCCTCCATTCTCCTCTTGGGATCTTGGGCACGCACGCACGCACACGCGCCCGGCGTGAGTTTTAAGCCACCGGGTCCGGCACGTGAACCGCGGTCGACTATGTGGGAGTCCAGCAACATAGCAATTACGCTAACTGCTGGTTCCCGAAAAGTGATATTTCTAAAATGCTCCCAGAGGTAGCTGGTGGGTGGACAGGTTAACTTGGTTAAGGAGGCATGTCAAAGAAGAAGGCATCAGGTCTTTCTCTTCCCTTCCTGTTCCAGGGCCATCAATAGGATCAATATTTAACAGGCATGTCTCTGTATGTCCATGGGGCTCTCTGGCACCTGGCTCCTATCTAAGAGTCTTCTGTTTACTCTGCAAAACAAACGAAGGACTCATGTAGCAGAAAGATATTCATTCAAGCTGAAAAGTAGACAAATTGCTAGACTAGGGTAGGCTTGTTAATGAGTAGCACTGGCCCTGCTTCTCTCCCACTCCCTGCCAGTGCTACAGAGAGGTGGAAGGGTCAAGATGCCGGCTCTACTGTCTCAGAGACCAATGATATCATGACCTTTGGAAATTAAGCCAGGAGATTGGGAAGAGGAGACCCAGAGATGTTTTCCCTTCTGGTTAATAGAAGGAGAAATAAAAACAAGTTGATCTATGTTTTTCTGGGTTGCTCATACTAGATAGAACTTTTATTCTAGCAATACCAAGATTTTACCTTTATTTTTCTGATATTATGAGTATTTAGATATCCAAATTTGTAGACCCTTCCCCAGCTGCTACTACCAATATTTGAGCAAAGTAAGTTTCAGAGTAAAGCTGCTAGCTCAGGACTCAATGGTCTTGCGTTCTAAATCTGTTTTCCAGCACCCTGAAGCATCTCTCAAACTTCTCATGCTCTCAACACCTAGGGTATGCTGGGGATCCTGGGAAAGTAGAGGCCTCACTCTTACTGTAACAACCATCTTCCAGAGTCAGGATATCTTCTCCTGTCAGATGTGATAAATTCCTGAACATGTATAGAAAGCCTGAAGTATGACAGTCTAGGATTAGCCATGGATTATAAGAAACAGACTATTCCCAGGGAGCCAGAGCATTGCTGCTCGAGGTGGAATGCAACATCTGGCAATACCAGGGAGCTTGTTGGGAACAGAATCTCTGGCCACACTCCAGATCTATGGACTCAGAATCTGCATTGATGGGGCTGGATGGTCATGCAGCAGTAAAATGTGATATTCTGTGAGGTCCTGGGTTTGCATCTGGAGATGTCTGTGAATGTGCTGGGCATCTGTGTGCCTGTGATCTAGGGCTGGTTGAGGCCTAGGTGGATCATATTATCAGGACCCTGTTAGGGCCTTTCTCTCTCAGAAGAAATACATAAAAGAAAAAGATGAGGATTAGCCCTGAAGCACCGTATTAAGCTCTGTGCACAGGGAGCCTGATCCCATATGGTAGATGGATTTCAATCTCAGTCCAAGTGGCTTGAAAAATATGCTGGGCATGTGTATGCATGTGCCCAAGACCCAGAAGGGATGAAGGAATGGAGGAAAAAGGATTGTGGTGTGACCAGGTCCCACTGGGGGGCACTTTCTCTCTCTCATGCTCCTTCTCTCACCTTCTCTCTCCATGTCTCCTTTAGTTATGGAAGAAAAAAACTTGCTTGGGAAAAAATAATTAAAGTGGAAACCCACTTTAAATATAAAGACTAAGATATATTGGGAACCAGCAGTTAGCGTAATGGCTATGTCGCTGGACTCCCACGTAGTCAACCGCGGTTCACATCCCAGACCCGTTGGCTTAGAACTCACGCCGGGCGCGTGTGCGTACGTGCCCAAAATCCCGAGAGGAGAATGGAGGAGAAGGGATTGCGGCGTGACCATCCTCTCTGGGGGGTGATTTCTCGCTTTCTGCCTCTATGTCTCTCTCTGTCTGTCTGGCGAGCGCACGTGCCCTATAGCAAAAAACCTCTCAAAAAAAAAAATTACCTCTGTCAGGGACAAACAGATGGCATAATGGCTACATTGCTGGACTTCCATGTGGTTGACTGCGGTTCGAGTCCTGGACCCGGTGGCTTAAACTCACACTGGGTGCGTGTGCCCAAGATCCTGAGAGGAGAATGAAGGAGAAGGGATTGTGGCATGGCCATCCCCCCGGGGGGTGATTTTTCGCTTTCTGTCTCTCTGTCTCTCTCTTTTTGGTGAGTGCATGCGCCCTATAGCAAAAACTTCTCCACAAAAAATGTCCTCTTTCAGTCATGTATATATAAGTGAAGCACAGCAGTAAGAATAGAGTTGACGTGAGCAGTATCATCAATCAACCTGATCTAATAGACACTTAGACACTTACAGATACTCCCTCCAACAACGATGGAATACACATTCTTCTAAAGCTCATGTGGAGTATCTACTAAGTAGAAATGACATTCTGAGAAAAAAATAAAATAAAATAAAACTTTAAAAACTTATCAAATTTAAAAGTATAGAAATTGGAAGGGCCAGCATATGGCATAATGGTAATATCGCTGGACTCACATGTTGTCAACTGCAGTTCGAGTCCTGGACCCTGCAGCTTCAAACTCATGCCAGGCACATGTGTGTGTGTGCCCAAAACCCCGAGAGGAAAATGGAGGAGAAGGGATTGTGGCATGGCAATCTCCCTTGCTGGGGGGGGGGATTTCTTAAAAAAAAAAAAAAGAATGAAAGTGTTAAAGGATTCAGACTCTCCATATTTAGGGTTACTTTCCTGTAATTTAACCTACTACCTGTGCCCATGGAAAATGGGACTCAGAGAATAGGCACAAATGCCAATACTGTCATGAGTAACAGTTCTTTGTTTGTGACCCAGGGTTTTTGTGTCTTCTGCTGGCATCCATGAAATTGTGGCGAAATAACTTGTTTGCTTATAAGTAGGGTAAAATCTCTGATCAGCAGAGTCCTCGTGGATAAGCCATCCCCAGTCTGAGCCAGTCAGGATCATAGGCACACGCCTGTGCACCCAGCGCATACAGGGACCCAACCCAGGAACTTCCCGTATGGCTTCAGCATTCGTGGAGCTCTGTGTTAACACCACCTTGGCTTGCCCTCCCAGCTCTCGACTACATCTTTTATAGTTTTCTCTTTTTTTTCTACCCAAATCAATACTCAGATACCTGAGCTAATCCAGTGACTGTCCAAGAGAGGCTAACAATTTACTTCCAGTGTATCATATCAATTGTATCAACTTTATCTCAACTGTTGGATCACGGACACCAATAATTTCGGTTCTCCATTTTCCACCGATTTTTATTAAACATGGATAAAACATGCACAAACACTACTGTTTAGATGAAGGCAAGTAAGGTGAAGAGCTTAATTGGCAGGTGGCATCTCCTCCCCGCAACTTGCCACCCTTCCAGTGTTGCTGCTCAAAATTGGCTGGCTGTTGTACAAGAGGCTGAGTTCAGCACATAAGGTATTACTACATAATTTACACGAGTTAAACCCAGCCTGAAGTCAGTGAGGACGGAACAGTAGTTTGAAAGTTCTTTATTCAAAGGCTCACCTTGGGGGAAGGCGATTCTGACTACAGGACAAAAACGAGTGGCAAGGACTCAATAACTCAACCAGATACCAGGTTCCAGTGACAGAACCTTGTCCATAGCAGTGCTCAGTAAGCACCATTTTTTCCCATAATGCACTGAAATTCTCTGATAGTGATCAACATTGATATAAATAAATTTAAATTAAAAAATCAGATTATCACTATGTGAGAGAAGAGATATTACATGGGGGGGATCTTCAAAAGTTTATAGAAAATATATATGATGAAAAAACTGGGCATAGGCCTTTTTTTTTTTCCACCAAGAAAAGAAACTTGTACTTTAATTCCATTTCCATGAGCTTTTTAAAAAAGTTCTCTTGTAGAAACAAAGGCATGACAGTGTGAAGCTTTTTAAAATAAACTGATATGAGGTCATTAGGCCAACATTCTTCAGATTCTTTTTATCCTACACCCCTATCATTAAGAAAAATTGAGCATGTCACACCAACATTTGTAACTACATATTTAAAAATTATGTATAAGTACTCATATATTTCAAAACAAAAACTGAAATAAAAAAAGAATGAGATTAAAAGAATGAAAACCTTTTTTAAAAGTTATTTTATTTAACTGTATTTATTTATTTATTTTAATTTTACCAGAGTGAGAGAGAGAAGAAAAGTGAGAAAGCAAGCCTCCAGGTCTGGGACTCAAATCATGGTCAGCCATGTGGGAGTCCAGCACCCTTAACCACCACATCACATGCTGGCCCCAAAAGCATGGAAATCTTAATAATGTCTTTTTTTATTCCCAGTGGGAATAAATGGATCCCTTTTGAGATCAGGGGTTTGATTAAAGACTCTCTCTAACTCTTGTCTCTGGTTTACCTTGAGCTCTCTAATTGTTTTGAATAGCCTCCTAGATGAATGCTTGCCTCTTCAATGAGACCAAGGCAGGCACACTACAGCCTGCAGGTCAGATCCAGCCCACTAGTTAAGCATAGTTTTCACGTTACAATTTTTTTTGAAATGCAAAAAATACTTCCAAGTGACAATAGCTGCCCCGTCTTACCTCATGACTCCCAAAATCTAAAATACTCTTTGACCCTTTGCAGAAAAATGTTTGCTGGCTGCTGAGCAGGGGAAGTGTGAGGGTTGCCTTTGCCATTCCTCTACATAGCAGGGACTTCGTGAACTCCTCACAGGGTTGTACAGGTGGCTTTCTAGGCCCACAGGGCAGGTCTTGGTTAGAGCTGCACACTTTGGCCTGCAGGTGCCCTTCTTCCTTAGAACAAGAAGTGACTTCTCCATCATGGCTGCCAACCCACCATCTGGTTGGAAATAGGTCTTGGCCTGTGGTCTTGGGCACTTCAGGGTGGTTATTAGCTGGGTGTAGGGTGGTCAAACCAATAACCAGTGGTAAGGCCTGTAGCACTGAAGGATGGAGCTGGAGCTCTGTTGGTAGGTGGTAGCACAGGGTGAAGGGGAAGGAGATAGGTGTGGTACAGTTGAGGGGCCAGCCAGTTTCCCGGTTGGATACAGCCAAGTGGCGGAGGGTAGCTCAAGGGCCTGTCATTAACCTCTAGGCCTAGGCTTGGGGAAGGTCATCAGACCTGGAAGAGGGGAAGACAAGATCCTGGTGTTGGAGAATGATACCAGTTGAGGTCACTGACTATGGGGGTGAGAATGGCACTCAGGGACTGAAAACGAGGGGCAGGTCAGAGCAAAGATGCCAGAACTTTGAGCAGATGCAGAGCTGAGTGCACAGGCCAGGCAAGCTCCAAGGCCTAAGAAGCAAGGCTTATTCCCCTGAGCTTCAGGAAGTCATTCAAAGGAGTAAATGGGCAGATTGATCAGTGGACAGTCTCAGGCAATGGTCTGGGTGTAAACAGAGTTCCTGGGTGTGGAGAGTTCCTAAGAAAACAGGCAAACCAAAGGTTAATAAAGAGGGCCTAAGATGAGCCTCACCCAAGGAAATAAGTAAACTTGCTCTGGTTAATGAAAGGACCCAGGATAAAGACCCCGAGATAAGCTTTTACAACAGGGTAAACAGACTTTCCAGACCTCCCTCTGGCGCCACCCCTAGCAATCCCTGTGGTAATCCCTGCATTCCTGAAAAACTGACCAGCACCACCCTTGCCCCCTTCACCCGGACTGAGCTTGCAGAGTTTATCCTTCCTCTTCCCCTAGGATCAAGACCATAAAAAGAGACCCTCCTGAGGTTCCAACCTGAAAACCTGTTCAGGTCTCACCTAATCTTTCTCAGTCACTGTCTTTGAGCTCTAATTAACTTGTGCTCATGCTTAAATTTCTCTGGTAATTCTTCTTTTGAGAAATTTTTGCTCTAGGGCACATGCGCTTGCCAGAGATACAGAGAGATCTTTTAGCACCCATGCAGCAGCCCTACTGCCCCACTGCCCCACTGCACTAGGGTCACAGATGAATATGACAGCCCTAGGGCACAAGGAGTTTGTTTCATGTAGCAAATGCCTATAAGGAATTAGAATCTATGCGCTGGCTTCATGACACAGTGCCAGTGTGTTGCTTGAGGGAAGCCTGATTCCACATGGCAGCTATAGTTCAAATCTCTGGCCTGGTCAGCCTGAAACCTGCTAGGCATGCACATGAGTGCCCAAGATGCAATGGACTGGAGGACCGGAGTAAGGGGATTGGGGGGTGACTGGATCCTTGGAGGGCGATCGTCTGTTCTCTCACTCTCTCTCATTCTCTTGCTATGAGCACGTATATTCTATCACGAATAAAAGAAAAAAAAAAAAAGAACCAGAATATCTGGTGTGATGCTGGAGGGAGGCACAAGGCATGATTAGCTAAAGTGGGGAGACATGGTTTCCCCCAGGGGATGGTGGCCCCACTGTGGGGTTTTGACCAAGGAAGTTGGGTTAGAACCTCTTGGCTAGAGCAATATTAACCCACCTTTTGGTAGGTCACTTTTTCCGTGGATTTTTAATGTTCCATTTCCTCTGAAAGTATTTGTTTAGCTTATTTCTGAAAGATGGAATCAGCCTGTTTTTTGTTAATTAAATCACATTTGGAGTGTAGCAGGGGAGCTTCTATGTGAAGAAACTGTGGTAAAGCCTCTTGTTAATCAAGGAGTCTTTCTGGAATATGAATGACCATGCTCCTGTTTTTCTGCTTTTTTTTTTTTTTTTTTTTTTTTTTTTTTTTTTTTTTTTTAAAGACTACATCTGATATATTTATTTCCATCAAGTGCCTGAAGGGGACTTGTGGAGCTTAAACATAATTTAGATTGGGAGTTTTATTTGTGAATGTTGGAACATATCATGTGATCTCTGGAGACCCTCGGGGTGGTCCCCAGCCAGAAGTGGGAATTAAACCTTAATGAGGAAGGGATTCAGAGCAAGAATCAGATTTCCAGTGGCCTTACCACCCTGCTTTGGCTAGTTAACTCCTTCACATCTTACCTAACTTAACTCAAATGTCACTTTTTTTTTTTTTGGAGGGGGGCATTTAATTTGTGAGTATGGTAAAATATACAAAATATAAAATATACAATTTTGATTTTTTTTGTTGCTGTTATTGTTTGGCAAGAGTGTGCATGTGCTTGCCAGAGAGAGTGAGAGATGGAGAAAACCACCTATCCTGGGGCATGGTCATGCCGCAGCCTTCTCTTCAATCTCTCCTTTGGAGATTTTGAGCATGTGCAAAACTGCACACTGTCAGCATGTATTTCAAGCCAGAGAGGTCAGGATTTGAACAGTGTGGTTGGCTGTATGGAATCTGGCTGCCTCAACTACCAGGACATGGACCTGGCACTTGACTTTTTTTTTTTTTTTTTCCCCAGAGATTTTTTTTTAGAGATTTTTTGCTATAGGGTGTGTGCACTCGCCAGAGAGACAGAGAGCGAATGAGAGATAGAAAGCGAGAAATCACCCCTGGGGGCGGATGGTCACACTGCAATCCCTTCTCCATTCTCCTCTAGGGATTGTGGGCACGCATGCACACACATCAGGCATGAGTTTTAAGTCGTCGGGTCTGGGACTTGAACCGTGGCCGACTATGTGGGCATCCAGCAATGCAATCATTATGCCATCTGCTGGTCCTGGTACTTGACTGTTTTTAAGCATATAGTTTGGTGGCATTAAGTCTACTCACGTTGGAATGCAACCATCACCACCATCCATCTGCAAAACTTGTTCATCTTCAGAAACCGAAACTATACCCATTAAATACCAGTTTTCCATTTGTACCTACCTACCTTTTGACCTGTGGCGACCACCATTCTACTTTCTGTCGCTAAGAATTTGACTACTCTAGATATCAAATGCCACTCTTAAACCACTCTTATTGAAATAAGCTATGCAGTACATCACTTAAAGAGTCAAATAGTTCTGTAAGATTGGTCATATTGGGGTCGGCAGGTGGTATAGTGGTTAAGGGCATTGGTCGGCCATGTGGGAGTCTAGTGCTTTAACTATAATGCCACCTGTCGGCCTCTCATGAACTTTTTAAAGACCTTGTATTCTTGTTCTTCACATGAGTAGTTGGTAAGATATGTATTTTATTTTTAACAGACCATGTAAATTTTATCCAGGCTCTAGTATATATGATGTACCTTTAAATAAAACATATTTTAAAATAAATATGGGAAAACTAAATTGTTATTTTTCATAGTGAGAAAGCAATAAAAATTGCCTAGAACTGAAAAATCAGTAAGTAACAAATGCAGTTTGTCTGTGTTTATGAATGTGAATACTAGGGCTAACAAAGTCAACATGGTGGTTACTGGAGAATAAGATGTAGAAAGAAGAGGGGGAATGAGACTGCTGCCTTAAAGAAGGATCTTCACCATTACCCCAGCAGCCTATAGGAACCCCTCAGATGCTCTCCCTTTCCTTCTCCATACAAAACTAATCTGTGCTATTAATGTTCTTTTTTTCCCCTTATACTTGTCATGCACGTACATATTTCTAAATAATACATCGTTTGTGGACATAAATAAATGGTGGAGAGAGACAGAGAGAGAAAGTAAGAAGGCACCCCCCAGGGGTGATAGCCACGCCACAATTCTCCCTCTTGCCTAGCATGCTTTCCAAGCTGCTGGGTCTGGGGCTCAACAAGTTGACCATGTGGGATCCAGCTGCCTTAACCACCAAGGCATCAATTGGCCCTAAAATCTTTCTTTCTCACTGGTTTATTTTTTATTTTTATTTTTTCCACTTTTTATTTCATCTTTTCACTTTCTACCCACTTGGAAGTTATATATTCTGTGTCTATTCTTTTAATTGCTACCTTAGCTATTTGAAAATGCACAGTTACCAAAGTCTAAAAAATTGTCAGTATTTATCATTTCTCCCAAAAATTCCAGGACCTTAAAACACTTTAACTCTGTTTGCAAACAATATGCTATTATTTTCCAGGACTTAAAGTCTATGTAATGGGTGATCCTAGGGAAAATATTCTCTGAGAATTCATAACCACAAGTAAGCCCTCACAAGAGTTTGTGGTATAAGCTTATGCAGTCCAAAAACAGAACAAAACAAAACAAAATTAAAAAAAAAACAATAAAAACTTGAACAAATAATTTAAAGGGTCTCAGGTTGCCCCCTAAGCAACTCACAAAAGTAAATGCAAGTCTTCTCTGGAGTTGCTCAGCTTCAACTCAGGCCTCAAAAGATTTTTATAGATAAATATTCCAAGAAAATGATTGGATCACAGATAAATAACACAAGAAAACAATGCACCATGAGTGAGAACCAGCAGAAATCATACACATAAGTAGACTTACAAAGACTTCAAGTATTATAATTATCTGACACAGTATTTTAAAACTGGTTTTGCAAGTTTGAAGAAACAAACAAGAATGGGCCAGCAGGTAGTGTGGTGGGTAAGGTGCTGGACTCCCACACAACCAACCACAGTTTGAGTCCCAGACCAGGCAGCTTGAAAATTATGCTGAGTGCATGTGTATGAGTGCCCAAAATCCCAAGAGGAGAATAGAGGAGACAGGATTGTGGTGTGGTCATTCACTTTGGGGTTGTGACTTCTCACTTTCTTTCACTCTCTGGTGAGTGCATGTGCCATATTGCAAAAAACTTTAAAAAAAAAGAAAGAAAGAAAAAAGAAAGAAACATTAAGTTCTAAAATAGATAAAGTAAAGTCATTTGGACTTGACAGAGAATTAGATATAACTTCTAAAGATGAAAAGTGAATACTGTATTATGTTGACTATAAAACAGGATTGATTAGTAGATGTGCTATAGTTTTATGGAATTTATATACTCTGTACCTATTCTTTTAGTTGTTACTCTAGTCACCAAAAGCACTGTTCATCAGGCTGGCCATGTAGTGCGGTGGTTAAGGACTGTGTCAAGGGAGCCAGATCTGCATGGCCAACCATGGTTAGAGTCCCAGCTCTAGAAGCTTGAAAAACATCACTGGGTTCCTGATAATATAGAGAAATAGAGGAGAAAGGATTGTGTTGTGACCATGCCCCATTGAGGGTCACACCCCCCGCCCCCCATCTAGCAAGCACACATACCTTCTGGCAATAAAACAAACAAAAACACACTGCAAATTAATTTCAGCCACAGTGGTGCAAGTAGTAGAGCCAAGTGCATGAGGCTGGGGCTACATGGAAAGTACTGGTTTGGATCCTACACCAACTTGAACAGGTTGAGCTGGGTGATTGGGTAAGTAATTATGAGTGAGAAGCCAAGATGAGGTTTTAGGTCAAGCACGGCAATGTGTCTCAGCTTCAAAATCAGTGAATGGAGGTGGTAATTTTAGGGTCAATGAGTTCCCCCCCAGAACTCTGCTGTCCAATTAGGTAGCATTACAGGCATGCTACCTAATTGGGATGCTGGAGCAGAGTATCACAACAGCAAGGTCTTTTTAAAAAAATCTCTCATTCTATCTCTTCTTTTTTGATGAGAGTGCCTGTGTGCAACCACTCATGATTCTTGCTGGCTAGAAGGTTGAAGGGAGGATTGCAACATAACCAGACCTTGTCAAAGGTTCTTTTCTTTTTCTCTTTCTCTTAAAAGAAAAATTTAAAAAGACTTAAAAAATAAAAGAAAAACCACTGCCAATTTATCATTGTAAGATGTCACCAATTGTAAGAACATCCTAATTTCAGAGATGTTAAAATCGGAAAAAAATTGTTTCAGAATTAGTGAACAGTAGCAATTGAAATGTAAAATTTAGCAGATAGATTGAGTTACAGATTAAACTCAATTGGTGAGAGAATCAATTAATTGGAATAAAATACCAAATATTTGATACAAATAAATTATCCAGGATGTAGCCCAGAGAGACAGTGAAATGGAAATACAACTGCATGGATAAAAGTCTCAAAGCATAGAACAAGAAGATTCAACATCAAAAGTTGTAGATGAAGGTAACAGAGTGAAAAAGAGGTGCTATTAAAAAAAAAAAACATAATGGTGGAGAAAATTTGAAAATAGTGGAAAGAAAGCAATACCCAGCTATAAGAATCCAAATGATTTTCAAGCAGGATAAAACAAAAGAAATTTTTACCTCAATGTATTATGCTGTACCTGAAGAATACATGATAATGAAACTGTGGAACATCAAAGACATCAAAGAGGAGATCTTCAAAGCAACCAGGAATAAAAAGACCACCTACTATAGAGCAAATAAGTAACTGGCTACCTCTAAACAGCCAAGATGGGAGCCAGAAGACTTAGATAATATTTTCAATGTGCTAAGAGAAAAACAATAATCAACCTAGAATATATACCTGGTAAAAAAAACTCTTTGAAGAATAACAGCAACATAGGGCCAGTGTGGTGATGCAGTGTTAGTGTGTTGTTCTGCAATGTTGGAGCCATTTGAAGATCAGGGTTCAATTCTCAGGTCTTCCTAAGCACTCGAGTAGAATGTTCGTCTGTGGTCCTGACTGGATGGGAAGGCTATGGGCATGATTGTGGTGTGAATCCATGTTGAGGGTGCCTATTTCTCTGTCTTTTTCTCTCATGAAATAAATAACTCAATTAAGGGGGGGGGGAGAAGGGGGGCAAAGTAAATAAAAACAGAGACCTTGGCTAAAGGAAAGTTTTAAAAGACTTCAAGCTGAAGAGAAACGATCTTCCATGCAGGGTACACTCTTCTAGGAGGAAAACCAAGAACTCTGGGGTTCTAGAAACCCTCAGGAGGTTACCTTGCAGGTATCTGTCTGGCTGTTATTTCTTTTTGGGGATCTGTAGATTCTTATTTTTGGGTCAACCCATTGACACATTTAAAAAGCTGTTATTAAAAACCATTTTATCTTGTAATTTGAGTTGCTTCATTTGGGCAGGAGTGTCTAAGCCTCTAACCCACCCACCAGTAGGAAATAGAAGTCCCCCAATACAATTCCTTTGGGGAAGCCTTGCTTAAGTCTACATGGAGTCCTTACCTGTTTTTACGTACCTCTCTCAACATACTTTCTCCCTGTAGCGTGTATGGCAGCCATATTTTTACATTTATCAGTATGCTCTTTAAATGAATTGTCTCCTTACCCTGTAAGAAATGGAAAGGCCATGTCTGTATGACTGTACATTTTACTCCCAGACTTCAGCAAGTGTATGACACATAGTAGGTGTTCAGGAGACACTTACTGGGTAAATGATTAGGTGAGTAATTATGAATGAGAAGCCAAGATGAAGTTTTAGGTCAAGCACAACAGTGTGTCTCAGCTTCAAAATCAGCCAATGGAGGTGGTGGTTTTAGGGTCAATGAGTTCCCCCAGAGTTCTGCTGTCCATCATGTTAGCCATTAGCCACATGTAGTGATTTAAATGAATTAAAATTAAACTTCAATTCCTCAGTCACACTAGCCACGTTTCCTATTGGGCAATGTGGACATAGAACATTTCTATTATCACAGAAAGTTCTATTGGAAGTGGTGCCATAGAATTCTGAAGAATTCTTAGCCTCAATTCTCTTTTTCTTCCTCTCTCTCTCTCTCTCTGTTTCTCTACCCCTAAACCAAGTACAGGAATAGTTGGTTCCTTATCAGTGACTTAAACGATGCTTTTGAACAAGAGGATGCTGGTCACTTTCGGTGACTAGCACCATCTCCACTTTTTTCTTTTGAATTTCTGAGCTGTTCTTTTATTCCCATCGCTACTAAAGCTGAATGTTACTTGGGTGAAGAGCATAATTGCTTTCTTTTCTAGGTCCTTAAACCCTTTGCTAATGTTTCTGTCTGAGAGCTCCCAAAGCCAGTGTTCTAGGAGAGTTTGGCGTGTCTGAGCAGCTGAACCATGAAATAGCGAAGTAGGGTGGGCAGTGCGGGGGAGGGAGCAAGGCATTCAGTCAGTGAAAGAGCTCCCCTCTCTGCACACATGACCAGTTAATTGGCCATCCTGGGAAAGTATGACTGAGGAGGGAGGTTTCTGAGAATCGCCGGTGACAGTTAAGTGGCCTTTTGTTGACGTCCTCTGCTCAACAACTTTGTTGGATTTCATTTCTGCTTTTTTCCCCACCTCCTGTGGATTTTCTGTTAGACTCATCATTTACCATTCAGGCGTCATCTTTGTCTTTATCCTTCCAATATGGCTGCTTTGTGTGTTGGCCTCTGCTTAATTCCTACCATTCTCAGGCTATAAAGGGGACTGAGTAGGGCTGAGAAACTGATTCTGCTGTGTGTTGAGAACTAGGATAATGACTACAGTGGCCTTCATGTCTAGCATTGCCTGTCTCAGAATAAATGACTACCTGATGATAGAGAAAGGGAATCTTGACTAATTCCTTCTCATACTATGATATATATTCCTTTGTTCCCCATCCACTCTCTTCCCATTATCCCCACTGCAAGCAAAGTATTGACCTAAAATACAAGTCTGAGAGTTAATTGATTAAGAATAATTAACTAAGAGTTAATTCTTTGGAAATAATAATATTTTTACATTTCACAGGCTTTGCCAAGCCAATTCACCCAAGTTGTCTCATCTAATAGCCCCAAAACCCTGTGAGGTAGGGAGGGGAGGTATTATTAACCCCTTTGACTAAAGAGTAAGCTGAGATGTAGAGTGATTAGGTCAGCTGCCCCAGATCTTTGAGACAGGAATTGAGCACCCGGTTCTCTGTCTCTAAGCACAGCAGTCTTACAATGGCGCCCACACCTGTATGTATAAGATATGGCCAGGGAAAGTATGAGTGGGTTGGGAGGGAGGAGAGCCAAAGAGCAGATTCCATAGAGGAGGGAGGAAAGGAGTGGCATTTCAGGGTACTAGCGACCTCCATCTTGCTCTGGAGATAGATGCTTCTAAGAGACTGGGCCAGCAAACCATGGAGAGGAATAAAGCTAAGGGCTTGGTTTTCCCTTTTCTCTCTTCCTTCTCCCCTTTGTCAGAGAGGAGACGCATACGGGGGAGGGGTGGCCTTTGCTCTCCCAAGGCCTGGCATGTGGGAGTCACATGCTGGGTCTCCCTAGAGAGAGCCTAATATCCATTCTCAGGCCGGGTCCACCGGCCTTTAGGTGTTGTGCTCTCCTGAGGCATAGGCCATGCCTGTGCATGAGGAAAACCCTTGAAGCTCGCCTGGAGGAAGAAGCATGCAGGACACTCCTGGAGAAGGGACAGGCCCTGGGCTGCTCTCTGTGGACCAGCGGACACTCCTGGTCTGCAGCTTTATCTTGGCAGCAGCTTTGGGCCAGATGAATTTCACAGGGTGAGTGGCTGCCCCACAGTGGAAGGGAGGACTGGCGGGAGTGAGGGGACTGCGTGTCGGTGAGAAGGTGGCCTTCCAAGCAGACCTGAGCCAAAGTTGAGAAATTGGGACGTAGGTGTCTATCCTTCACCCACTTCCAGCTCCAGTGTTTCCCACTCTGGTACTCTAGGGCCAGCCATTGCTGTGTAATTGTCCCTCCCTGGATCCAGAGTTTTTATTTGGGGCCCTGGGGTAAACTTTTAGGACTCCAAAAATCCTCCGAAATGACTTGTTACCATTTTTATATAGTAATTCTTTATAGGTGAAGGGTTGATAGCTTTCTTCATATTGTTTTTATTTATTAATTTTAATGTCAGAGTATGTGTATGTGTGCTTGTGTATAAGAAAGAGAGAGAGAAACCTCCCCAATGGGTCCTGGTCCTACCGCTATCCTCTTGCCTCCAATTCTCCATCTTGTCAGGTTCTTGGGCAGGCATATGTGTGTCCATGGTGAAGCTGATGGGGCTGGGACCCAACCCTTGGTTGGTCATGTGGACTCAGCTTTCTCTACCCAGTGCCTAACTGCTGGGCTGTAGGGCAGTCCCATTCCTTGCATTCCTAAAGAAGTTAGTAACTCCTCAAAGCCTGTGTACTACCAAAAATGGATGTGGTACTATCCTCCTTTGAATAACAGGAAGTTCTGGTGTTATACGCCAGACCCTCTGTGGACATGTCTGTGAGCTTCCCAAAGATCCCAGGAGGTCGATACCTCATACTTTCTCCTTGGTGGAGAAGAGGAGACATAGCACAGAAGTGGGGCTCAAAGTCCACTGTCTCAGAGACAGTCGAGAGGGAGCCAACCTCCTGCTGGAGCCTGTCTGGTCTCTCCCCTTCCATGCCATTTGAAACATTCCATTCTACAGTCCTTATGAAGTCAATTTCATGAAGTTATCTCATGCTATACCCCCCAAGATCCCTAGAGGTAGGGAGAGAAGGTATGATTAACTCCATTTGATTGATGAGCAAACTGAGGTGTCGAAAGATTAGGTGTTCAGAGCTTTTCTAGCCTCCATTGGTCTCCTCAACCCCCTGGATCTCTTCTTTTTCCCTTTTGTTCCTTAGTTCTATTCAAATGTCTACACACCCTACTCCCTATATTTCTTTCCCATCCTTCTTCCCTTATCTTGGCTTTAGGTTCATCAGTAGCACTGACGGGTTTTATTTAGTCCCTTGCATGGTCTGTCAGTGGGGCTGGAGAGACCAGCAGTTCTAGGCTGACGGACTGTGTCCTCCCAGAGCTATGAGGCCTTTCTGCACAAAGTCCTTTCAACCTCAGGGTCCTGTTGTTCCTCCCGGCCTTCTAAGAATCCTTCTCTACACCTTCTTCTGCCCTGATTGTGTATTTTTTGTTTTGTTTTGTTTTGTTTTTGATTTTTGTTTTTCCCAGAGACCAGGTTCTTCGAGTCCAGGCCAAAGATGAGAAGGAGCTTTCACTTCTCAGGGATTTGGAGAGCCTGAAGCCACAAAAGGTGAGGATTCCTCTGGGCTTGGGGACCTCTGCCCCCAACACGTAGTGGTTCACATAGTCGGCTCCCATCCTGACCACCCCCCTTCCCAAACTTGCCCTCTTGATGTTCTGCCAAAGATCATAGAATGGTGGATAAATACAATGTGGCTCCTCTTCAAGTAAGGTTGGGGACACTTGCCCAGAGGTTGGATGGCCTTTTTAGTTTGGGGCTCCTTTGTGTTCCCTTCTGTCCTGGATAGGAGGGCTGCCAAGTGCACCCTGTCAGGGAAGCTACTCTGAAACTGGACAGAATTTCCTAAAGCCACATGGAGGGCACGGGTGTCTCTGACTGGAATGCCACGTCACACGGAGACTGGGCACGTCTGCTTCCCAGTTGAAATGTCTTAACTTGGCAAACCTGGGTCTTATTTGAGTTTGTCCCTGTTAGCCTGAGTTTATTTCAGAGAACATTTATTCTCTACAACTTTTCACAATGGAAAACATTTCTCCAGCTGTTCTGAGAGAGGAATTTTGTTTAAAAACTGGTGAAACAACTTGACATTTCTAGACGTGGCCCACTGACCTTGGTCCTGTTTGTATGAGTGTCTCTGTGGACCAGGACTCAAAACACTTTATGATAATACTTTCCATTTCACATTTGAAAAATAGACCTAGCATTAGGATGATGTGGGGATCTCAACGAGGCTTCTCCTGGGATTTGGATGACGTCTGGATGATATCTTCTTCTTCTGACCAGGGTTCTGGTCCATGTTAACGTCACCTTTAGGAACTCCTTAAGGCGAAGTTACAATGTGACTGAGATGCTTGAAATTAGGGAAACTTCCTTGTTTCCTCTCTGCTCAGCCTCCAAGTTTTCACTGTGGAGCTGGAGCCTCATTAAGTGTGTAAGAGGCAATCACCTGGCCTCCCAGGAGGCTGACAGGATGTACAGAGGGACATGCAAGAGACGCACTGTCTTCCTTTCTCTTGTGAACCAGGTGGACTTCTGGCGTGGCCCCGCCAGGCCCAGTCTCCCTGTGGACATGAGAGTTCCTTTCTCTGAGCTTAGAGATGTCAAAGCTTACCTGGATTCTCACGGCCTTGCTTACAACATCATGATAAAGGACATCCAGGTGAGGTCCTGCCCCACTGCCTTGGCTGCATTTCACATTCCTTTCTTTCTTCCTCTTCCCCTTCCTTCGTTCCTTTTAAAAGTGTATTTATTTTTTTCCATGAGAGAAAGATCTAGATGATGTGAGGGGGCATCCCCATCAGGATCCCCATGTTGGGATCCACCCCAGTCCCAGCTGGCCTGGTCATGGTACATATGTACACTTAGCATGCTTCGTGGGTCCCGGGACGTGAACACAGGATCCCTCCCATGAGGGCCCATGCTATTATGTGACCCCTTATGTTTCTTTCTCATTGGAGCCCGACATGGAGGAAAACCCTCCAGGGTGAAAAAATGGACATTTTGTTTCTAGATCCATCTGTGTGTTTGCCATGGAAGGAATCTCGCACGTGTTGGGAGAGGTCATGGGGGGAAAGCACTCACAGTGCAAGCACAAGGAGAGTGCTTGGGGGTGAAGTCTCTGTGGAGGAATTACAGCCAGCAGCCAGGGAGGGAGGAGATGGAGAGAACAGAGCTGGTTCTTCTCTGGGCACCATGGGAGGCACCTCTGGATGGCTTCCTTTGCTTTGCTGGTTGTTCCCTCCTGTGCCATTGTGTCTCAACCATCCAATGCCAGAGGGATTCCTTTACCCCAGAATTCCTTTACCCCATGAAAGAAGCCATGAGCGAGCCCTGGTGTGGTTTCCCTCCATCCACCCCCACCCCGGGACTGTCTGTTCTGGGCATCTCTCCAGAGCAGGATTCTTGCTGAGGAACAGCTTTGGGAGAAGTAGTTTCAGCCCATCCCCTGGGAAGGGCAGGGAAGCTTCATTCTGGGCACCCAGCCTCCATGCCTCCTCTCAGTGCATCTCACGGCATCTTTCCTGAACATCACGAGGTTTGATTTCAATGGTTCTGTCTTCAGGGATAACCCACAGAGCCTCTGAAAGGAGCTGGCAGCATTGCCTCCTTCCCAAACTTTCCTCTGGGTTCTGCTCACTGGGTTAAGCCTCCTGGCTGCATGTGTCCGTGAGTGCAGTGCCGGCCGTGTACCTGTGGAGCTGTATCCACGTCGATTCATTCCCACCGTGCTGTACATCACTAATCTCCTCTAAGGATGCCGAGTGTGGGAGCACAGTGCTTCTCAGAGTGTGCTCATTTGACACCGCATGCCAAGGGATCAACGCTCTAGGGTTAGGCGGCATTCCTTTCCCAGGCCAGCACAGGGCAGGGGTGCTCTGGTCCCTCTAAGACCTTTATCCCTCACCAGGCACATCTGTTTCCTGCTCGACATGCGGGGGTGGGATATTTCTCTAATTAAATCCCCCATGAACAAAAATGGGGAAACTCCCACAGACCCAAGAGGCTACCACATCAAAAGAAAACAGAACGGAATTCTCATTTTTAGCCCAGATCTGTATTTTGAAGTTCACATTTCCCTGCTTCTGCTTACCCTGGGAACCCCGGCAGCATTTGGCAGACTGATACACAGAGGTCCCTAAAACCATTCTGTTGGTTTCTGCACACCAGGAACGGCCCCGGCATCGCCTCTGTGCCTCCCCCGATGGCTCCTCTGGAGTTGGTGGTCTGCATTCTCCTCTGTCCGTCCTCCCCTGACATCACAGCTCTCAGGAACATGCCCTGAACTTGTGGCCCTGGCCCAGCCGGGCAGGATTCTCACCAACAGCTCGCTCTGTCTGCGTTGTATCAAACCCTGACTGCCATAGTTGAGATCACAATTTGGCTTAGAGGGAGTCGGGGGAGGAAGAGGCCGCTGTGTGGAGTTGATTAGTTGTGATGATGGGGGCCGCGGTGTCCAGGAGACTGAAAACACAGAAGCACAAATAGGACAGGAAGGGCTTTGCGTCCCAACTTACATCTCAGACGCACACGGGCCTGACTTTCTCCTCGTCCCCAGCACCCGATTTCATGTCCCCTGGGTGGTGTGTCTCAATTGCCTGTGGAATGAATTAGTCTCCTGGCGGGCTCCAGGCAAGCATGTCCAGAGAGACACCTTGTTACCATGCTGATCTTTGTCTCCCTCAGCCCCTCGAGGTCCAAGATCGTGCCCCTTATCCATCTTCACACCTTAGCACCTGCGACAGGATCTGGAGCTTAGTGGAGGCTTAATAAGTGTGAGCTGAATTAATGGATGTGCGAGGCGTGGGGGGGGGGGGGGGGGGGGAGAGGAGGGGGTGCGTTTGGGAGCCAGGACCAGGCTGAGAGGGAGTGTGGAAAACCTGGCTGCTGATTTTCACATTGGTCAGGGGCAGGGGAGATTCTGGGGCAAGGGAAGTGGTCCCCCAACTCCCTTCCCTGTGACCAGAGGGATGCTTGAGAAAGAGGAGGTGGGCCCACTCCTTCCACCCACGGATACAGCATTATCTGCCGTGTGCTGGATGTTGGGAAGGTGCAGAAAACACAAAGATAACACTCCAGGCCCTGCATCCAGGGGTGTTGGAGAGCCGAGGGGGATGGGGGAGCGGAGGGGAGTAAATTGATGATTACAATGGAGTGGATGAGTCTGCCATGGAGTGAGAGCAGGTTGCTATGGGAGCGGGTACAAGAGGCACTGCACGTCGTGGTTCTGAGAAGGCGGTAATTGCGAGCTGAGCAGCGGCTCAGAGCGGGCGGGCGAGGGGGGAGGCTGGCGAGGGAAGGGTGCCCCCCCAGACTGGAGATGAGGCCGGACCAGATCACAAAGGGCATCTTCTGCCATGTGAAGAGGTCAGGATTTTATCCTGGAAACCATGGGGGAGCCACTGAAGTGGCTTTGACATGATCAGATTTGCATTTAAGAAAAACCACTCTGACAGTGACGGTGTTGAGTTGGGGACAGGGCCAGGGAGAGACTGACAGGCAGGAGGGCGCTGAGGAAATTGCAGTGGGCCAGGCAAGAAATTATCTGATTCCGAGGGAGCTCTATTTGCATTTAATTTTTCTTCACCTTCTCGTTCTTTTCAGCCCTTTGGTGGTTATGGGTTTTTTCCTAGGATGAATCGTCATGGAAAAGCTTCACTTGAGCAATCAGCTCTGTGGATTTTAATGGCTTTTTTTCTGATTATGATATTAATAAATATTCATGTTAGATAATTGGGAAAATAGGGGAAGCACAAGAAGAAAACAAAAATCACCCATGCTCCGACCATCTAGAGCGAAATACAATTAAGGGTAAATATTGCTTCACCAATTTCCCCTCTCCGCGGGACCATCCCATCAGCATACGAATAGTTATTTCTCCCATCTCAGAAAATCCTCTCTTGATCCCCTGCCACCGCCCCACCATCACCCATTTTTCTGCTTCCCTGGAGAGCAAAACTCCCAGAAATACTGAGGGGACTTCAAAAAAATTGTGGAAAAATGGAATTAAAGTACGAATTTATCTTGATGCAAAAAAAAAAAAATCAAAATCTATGCAAAGGTTTTTCATAATATGCATATTCCATAGACTTTTTTTTTTTTTTTTTTAGTTTGCCTTAGGGCACATGCACTCACTAGACAGAGACAAAGTGAGAAATCGGCCCCCTGGCAGGGGGGGGGGGGGTGGACAGGGAGGTACAGAATGGCCATGCCACAATCCCTTCTGTACTCTCTGGGAATTTGGGGCATGTACACACATGCACCTGAGATGTTTTTTAAGCTGCTAGGTCCAGGGCTTGAACTGAACAGTTGGCCATGTGAAATCCGGTGTCTTAACCACCACGTCACCAGCTGGCCCTCCATGGACTTTTGGAAGACTCCTTGTCCTCGCCATCTCTATCCCTCTCCTCTGGCAGACTGTCCTCCCCTCACTTCAGCAAAGCTGCCCTGGGCTGAGTCACACGCAACTCCTAGGTGGAACTCAGCCTCTGTGTTCACTGTTCTCTGCTCTCGGCCGCCTGGGCACTCTCTTCTCCCTGAAACACACCTTGGCTTCCAGGATGCTGCATGCTCCTGGGGATCTTGTCTCATCTTTCCAGTTTCCAGCTCTATTTTGAACCTCTCCTCCGCACCCTCATCCAGGATCACGACGTTAAAAGCCTTCTCTCTCCTGCTGACTCCCAGGTGATGTTTCCTGCCAGCATCTCTTTCTCGAACTCTAGATTCTTCTGTTCGACCACCTGCTCGGCCTCTCCACCGGGCTGTCTGTGGCATCAGAGACTTTGTAGATCCATCCGGATCTGAGCTTCCTTGGCTTCCCCGTCTGTTCCCCCACAGCTCGGGAGATGGAAATGCTACCCTCAGTCACTGGGAGCCATTCTTGACTCCTTTCTCTCATCCCACGTCCTGTCCGCAAGCAAATCCCACAGGCTCTGCCTTCCGACTGTCTTAGCGCATCCCATGCCTCCAGCCTGGGCCAACATGCCATCATCCCTCACCTGGTTACTCCAGTGGCTTTCCAACTGCTCCAATTCCACCCTAGCCTCCTACTGCCTATTTTCAAAACAGCAGCCAGAGGGGCCCTTCAAAAATACCCAAGTTCAATCACGTCACTTCTCTGCTTAAATTCTCCACTGGCTTTCCAACTCACTCAAAGTAAAACCCTGGTCCTTCAAATGGTCACAAGATTACATGACCTGCTCCTTGCCCCATGTCACTGACAATTCTCCCCTTTCCTCGCTCTGCTCCACACGCATCGGCCTCCTTGGTGTTCCTCAAACTTGCCTGGCTTATTCCTGCCTCAGGGCCTTTGCACACTCTGGTCCCTCTACTTGGAATGCCGCTCCTGAAGATATCTGCTTGGCTTACTCTCTCACTTGTTCACATGTCACCTTTTCATCGTGTTTTAAATTCTTTTCCCCCGGCTCCCTCTTTCCTTCGTGCTTCACTCTCCTCACCATGACTACTTTCTCACATCCTGTATCATTTCCTTCTCCTCTTGCTCATTGTCAGGCTTCCCTACAGGACAGTGAGCTCCACCAGGGCAGGCAGTTTTGTTCTGTGGGCTGCCACATCTTCAGTGCCCGGCACTCAGAGTGCATTCAACAGATGATCCCTGAAATAGTTTTAGACATGGAAATGCTGTCAGCTGGCATGGGGGTGGTGGCAGCTCTAAAGAGGAGAGGAAGACAGTGGGGAGGATTGCGGGGGAAGGCAGAGAGGAAAGGTACAATCACAGGCAAGGCCCCCGAGGGGCAAGCAGAGTCTGGCTTCAAGAAGGAGGGGCAGAAGAAGGGCCAAGCCCCACATGACTGACAAGGGCTGACTGACTCACCCAAGTGACCCTTAATGGGGCAGTCCTTCAGCCAAGACCTATGGATGCCATAATCCTTCTGAAGGAATCCAAATTTCCTGGTTAGGCCTTGGGATGATCCCTCACAGAGCCCAGGAGTCACCCCAGGGTGACTATGACCACCATTGTCATCACGTCATAGCTAACATTTACTAGCACTTAGTATGCGCCATTCTAGGCACTTTACATGTAGTAACCCTTCCAGTTGTCATGAGAACACTTTGAAGTATGTGCTAAAGTATATGATAACATAACCCCCGTTTGATGGAGGGGAAACTGAAGCACAGAGAAATTAGTAATTTGTGGCCAGCAGGTGGAGTGGTGGTTAAGGGTACTGGACTCCCACATGGCTGACTGTGGTTCAAGTCCCGGATCTGGCAGCTCGCTTTCTCACTTTCTCTCTCTCTGTGTTCCTCTCTGGTCAAATTAAAATAAATAAATAAAGATAAATAAGATAACTCTTAAAAAAAAGAAATTAGTAATTTGTCTGAAGTTAGTAATGTGCTCTGGTGTCTGGACCCAGGCATCTGCCCCTCAGCGGTCATCATTGTTGTGTTTTAACTTGGTCCTTTGGGCAGCCAGGCCACATGGTTCAGCCTTGACCTCTTAGTAGGTCCATTCTAACAACACGGGAGCCATAGCTGCCCCTCATGGAGGTGCCTACAGATTGAATTTACCATTGACCACGTTGCTATTGCTGTGAGTATTAGGCCTGGAAGAGGAGATGGGGGACACACCAGAAGAAGCCACTGCTATTGTCACAGAGCTTCCCACCCTCTGCATTCCAGCGAGCTGTGTCTATTTTATGCCTACAGCAGGTCTGCTCCCTTCAGGCCTTGACTTGGCCTTTGGACCCTCATCTCTTCGGCCTTTTCTTCCTCCTCCCCCATCTTGGAGCTGCTGTTCTTTGCTCCTGTCCTTCCTTAGTGGCATAAATTACGTCATATCAGGCTATGGCATTCGGGGAGGCAAATGGCTTCCTTCGGGAGCTGGCTGGGTTTTCTGTTCTGCTTTTCTCTCCTGAGAAGCAGGACAGGGTGTAATTAGGCATTCCTGAGCCTGTGGCAAGGCTGCATTCCTGGGCCTCCCATCCCCTTCCTGCAGCCTGGGAAGGGAGCGAACATCTGTGCATTTTTCAGGTCCGGGTAGATGAGCGGTCCTGGAATTGGGGTCCAGCTGTGAGGGCTGAGCATTCCCGATTTGTAAGAGAGTGTCATCTCCATTCACAAGGCTGGGAGGGTGTGTGGAGAGGGATTTGCAGTTTGGTGCTGACGTCCCATCTGCCTCCAAGCTGTTTTGTGGAACAAAGGACAACCTCGTGGGAGCTGTCTTCCTGTGGGCATCCCTGGGCTGTGTGGGAAAACCTGGGTCCTCTCTTCCCAATTTCTCCTCCTGTCTAGCCCACCCCACCTTGAACCTTTGCCAGACCTGTGGAGATTAGCCATTTACTCCCTTAACTTCATCAGTGGGACGGAACTGGGGACTGGCCTCCCCTGACTCCCCCTGACTGGCCCAGCCTCCTGTCCTCACAGCTGTCACCACAGCTGGCAGCACCTGGCCCACAGTGTTGGACACACATTGGTCATGGTGGGCTGCTGAGACGCAGGTGGGTTTCCTGGGAAGAAGACAAATTTCTTTCCACAGAGATTCCCAGGGCGGTGCTTGTGAGCGGCCAGCCAGGCCAGAGCATCTCCGGCCTCGTCTAATTTAACCAGTAATCCCAGCTTCACCTAAGTGGGCAGGTCCCAGCCTGGCCAGTTCTCTGTGATTATGATCACCCATCATGTAGTTAGGGCTCTGAAATAAAACGTAAGAGCCCTGAGTCTCAATTTCCAGTCCCACTTTGGAATCTGTGAGTCTGAGAGCTGTGAGCAAGCCGACTGGGCTGCAGATGAGGGGACTAATGGGCAGTGGTCCCATCTGGAGCTGGTGGGGCTGGAGTAGGAAGTGCTTTTCCTCCAGCTCTGGGATTAAAGTCTCTATGGCTGCTATCTCACTTTAGCTATCAGAGATTCTGGTTTGAGTATTACTGATTCAGTCAAATGTTCTTATTATTGACATAGTACAAGCATGTTGCCAAAATGTAAAAATGAATAAAAGAAAAAAAAATACTTGGAATCCTAATCCTTCCATTTGAACAGGTATTGTTAGAATTTTAGAATATATTTTTGGCTTAAAAATTTTTTTTAGAGATTTTTGCCCTACGGCGGCGGGGGGGGGGGGGGAGAGAAAAAAAAAAACAAACAAACAGTGAGAGGGAAAGTGAGAAATCATCCCTCAGGGGGTATGGCCACTCCACAATCCCTTCTCCTTCCTTCTCCTCTTGGGATCTTGGGTACTCACGCACATGTGCCCAACATGATTTTCAAGCCACCAGGTCTAGGACTCAAACCGTGGTCAGTCATGTGAGAGTCCAACGACGTAACCACTATGCCATCGGCTGGTCCCTATTTTTGGCATTTTAATGTCTTGTTCTCCTATGCTTGAGGGTACTTGATTTGACATTATTTAAAAAAAATCTTTTTAATGGCAAGAAACAGTATGATGAAGTTTTCAGCTGGTGTAAATATTTTGTACATTTGTGTGCCTTCCTTCCCCAACCTGTGCACGTGTGCACAAACACACGCACAGAAATACATGTCTGTGTATATATGTTACCCCTGTTGGCCTTTAGTTTTGAAAGCTAGCCATAAGGAACCCAAGGCTGGGAACTAGACCTGGTTCTTTTTTTTTGGAGAGGTTTTGGCTATAGGGCACATGCGCTCGCCAGAGAGACAGAGAGAGTCAGAGAGACAGAAAGTGAGAAATCACCCCTAGGGAGGATGGCCATGCCGCAATCCCTTCTCCTCCATTCTCCTCTCGGGATCTTGGGCACACACATACACACACGCGCGCCCGGCGTGATTTTCAAGCCACTGGGTCTAGGACTCAAACCGTAGTCGACTACATGGGAGTCCAGCAACATAGCCATTGCACTGACTGCTGGTCCCTAGACCTGGTTCTTAACTCACTTCTGCCACTTGTTAACTTTGCCTTTAGGTGACTTCACCCCTCTAACCTGCTTTATCTTTAAAATGCAAATAATGAATTCTGCCCTGTCATCTGGTCATCTAGCCAGATTAAGTGAGATAATGAAGATAAAGACACTTGGTAAACCAGCAGGGTCTGGCTCCAAGTGAGGCATTGTCAAGACTCAAGACCCGCAGCTGCAAACAATGGGCAGCCTTGGGTTGATGAGGATGCTTAGCGCCTGTGGCAGAGTACCCTGGGCACTTCTCACACTGCACAGATGGTGCTGAATTCTGGGATGCCTTTGCCCCTGGGTATCAATACAAGGGCACAAGCTTAGGAGGAGTATATCTGCCTATCTCATGGTGACCCAGACTGAGAAAAATGTTCCAGGAGCATGTGGATGGTCTGAGTAATGAGTGACCAATCCAACCCAGGCACCGTGGTCAGTGTGAAGCACCATGTGATGACTGAGTGCCAGCTCCAAGTTGTTACCCAAGGATTTTGCTTTTGCCTTACCTGGACTGTGAGAAGGCAGTTACCATGGTGAGTGAAAACCACTGGAATATTAATAATAATTATCTGGACTTGCTTTATCCATACCTGGCTTTCCAAATGACTTAGATACCATCTCTCTAGGCTGCTTCCTTGGGGGCAAAGGCAATGTCGTGAATTAGGAAAACCCTCTGTTTCTCCCGGGGGCCAGTGTGCATGGTTCAGCTTGGATTCTCACTCAACAGAGCGTTTTCAAAGAACAATGTTGGTAGTAGACCATAAGCATCTTTTCCAAAACACTATCATCTCCATGATTGTGTTTTATCCTGTGCGGTGGCAAGGATATTACTGTCCTAGTTTTCACGCTGAGGAAACTAAGGCCACAGCAATTTCATGACAGAGGCCAACTTAGAACCCAACTCCCTGGATTCCCTGCTCTAGGCTCATTTGGCAAACAGCAGTGTGAATACCAGCTTGCCAAACAGAAGAAATAGCAACCCGGCATCTTCTGCTGTGTGGCTCGCATTCATGGTGGCTCATTTTCCTGTGTTGATGCTGTCTTTATATACAGCCAGTTGAGGCAGGGCTCAGGAGAAGTATGGCCAGCCCAGCTCTCCCTTCCCTTCCCATATGTATTCCCTACCTCCCAGGTGCTGCTGGATGAGGAGAGAGAAGCCATGGCAAAATCCCGCCGGCTGGAGCGTAGCACCAGCAGCTTCAGTTATTCCTCTTACCACACCCTGGATGAGGTAGGATTGCCTAGTCAGGCCCTGAGCTCTCTTCTACCTTTGGACCCTTGAGGGGCTTCACACTCAGAGACTAATGAAGGACTCTAGGGTGTGAGTGAGACTGTGAACTGATATTTAAGCCGATGGTAGCTTCAAGAAGGTCTAGAAACTGGTATTTGGGTAGAGGAGATTGCTGTTGGATATTTTAGCCCTAGGCAGGTACGGTGCAGAGAAATGGGTTCACTAGGCAGAACACTAAGGCAGGACCTGCTATGGGTCAGCACAGAGCAGTGGAGGCTGCCTTCAAATCCAATGCTCTGGTTAGGGATCCAAGGGTCCCTGTGACCAATCCGTGCTCAGTGGCCCCATCTGTGGATATGAGAGGATCTGATGGGCAGGAAGTGAGGCACATTAGACAGCCCTTTTGTAGAATGAAACAGAGTTGCCTTCACTTGGAGAAAATGCATGACCAGGTAGGGCAGGTGTGACTTGTTTATAAAGGAGACTATGCACAGAGGACAGAAACACACCCACTCCAGAAAGAAACTCAGGCACAGGTCTCATTTTGTGTGTAAAAAGAATGACAGTTGATATTATCTACACAATTATTATCAGCATCACTTTTTCCATTTTACAAGGCTTATAATAGAGGATCCTTTTTTATATATATTTAAAAAATTCATTTGTGAACATTGAAAGAACAAGAGAATGAATTAATATAATGTGTCACTATTTACTGATGCCAAAGATAAGTAAATATGAAACTTGACTTCAAGGGGTTGAGTCTAAAAGGGAGAAAAGATAAAAACCAGTATTACAGTGTTTGTAAGATTGGTCAAATAGATTAAATAGGCCAGAAAATGGAGGTAAGAAAAATAGAGAGAACCAACCATGGTTCTCTCAACCAGAGAGAACCATGAAGACTAAGCCTAGGGATTTGAACAGGCCTAGCACATGCTGTTCTCTGAGGCAAAGACATAGCTCTGTGCAAGAGAGCCTGGGATCCAGCCAGACAACAGTTCATTGTCCTTAGTGTCCGAAGGATCATTGACTTTTGCAATTTTTAGACCCTGAAGGGAGGTGGGCAACATTGATAAGTGTGGGATGAGGGAAGGGGAATATTTGAGGAGGTCCTGTGCTTCACCCCTCCCCCTGCTTAACTGCCATCTGATAAACTTCATTCCTTTCAGATATATAGCTGGATTGACAACTTTGTAACCGAGTATTCAGATATTGTCTCAAAAGTTCATATTGGCAACAGTTTTGAAAATCGATCCATTCTTGTCCTGAAGGTAAAAGCTCACAGTGTCAACCAGTAGACTTTATAGTGAGAACTTCTAGCATAAGATTGAACCCATGTGGGCTTAGTGGCTAAGTGGGAGTTTGGAGGAGAGGGAAGATGTATACATACCTGTCTTTAGGTGACCCATGAGGGTTGGGATTGCAGTATTAGGGACCCACCCTTTTAGGTATGAACAGGTAACAGTGTGGTGACCCGGCATGTCCTTGGTCAGGAAGTAGTGGGAGGGTTGCTAAAGAGATGGAACTGCAGAATGGTACTTGTTACTCTGGACTTGGGGTGTAAATATGGTTGAGTCATCATTCTTCCTGTTACCTTGGTTGTACCATCTGTTAAGGAAAGAGATGGGCCCATTTGCAAATGACTGAGGTCATCTGGCTCAGGCAGTCCCTGAGATAGGCCTGAGTTACTGGGGAAATCTCCCAGCCTTTATAAAGGCCACTGGGACAGAATTTGAGCAAACTCAGCAACTGCAGTGCCCTTAATCAGGAAGGAAACAGGATAGGTGAGTGCAGAGCTCATTGAAAAATAATTCTTACTCTGTGCCCTCAAGGACACTCCTCAAGGACACTCATGAGCACGGCCCATGCAGAGCATTTGACTTCAGTTGTCAGCAAAGACAGGTGCTGCTGTTCTCAATAATGCTCCGGTGGACTCTTTGGAATAGCCTAGTGGCTTTACCTAACTGGGTCTTAACATTACCTGTCCCTGCTTCCATTTCTCCCCAGAGACGGTTGTGTTCTATTTTTAATGTTGCCTAAGACTTTACTTAGTGTGGTCCTTTCACATGTTGAGCATCAACATTGCAGGGACTTGTTAGAAATGCCCAATTTCAGGCTACCCACCCCCTACTGAATCAGAATCTGCATTTGAGTAGGATCTCTGGGGGATTCATTAAAGTTTGTTTGAGACACATTAGGCTTATGATACTCTGGATCTTGGGAAATTCTGTGCCATGTGGGCCCCCATACGTGCACACATCATAGTGGCATCCACAGGTACCTGCTTTCTACAGCAAAGCACAATTGGTGCATAGAGTTTCCCTAAGCAGTTAGGATGCATCTGGGGTCTCCTTCCAAGCAGTCCAGGACAGTGCATAGCTGTCTCAGTTCAAACCTCTGTTGGAGACTGATTCTTTTTCTTAGTTTAGCACTGGAGGTTCCCAGCGCCCAGCCATCTGGATTGATACTGGCATCCACTCCCGGGAGTGGATCACCCATGCCACTGGTATCTGGATTGCCAAAAAGGTCAGTATAGGCCAGCAGATGAGGGGCAGCAGGGATGGGGGCTGGAACTGGGGAAGAGAGGCTGCTCCACTATGTAAGGGCAGCTCCAATGGAAAATTACACCCAGTCCATTTAAATTCAGGGTGCTGGATCCCCTCCTGCCCTGTGGAACAGCTACATGTACTCTGGCCTTTGTGGTATGAAGCCCTGCCTTCTAATCAATTAAGATGTAAATCTTTGGTTCTGGATAAAGGATGTTCTTTTTTTTTTTTTTTTTTTTTTTTTTAATTTGCCAGAGGACACATGTATTCAACTAGAGAGAGACAGGGAAACAGAGAGAGAGAGAGAGAGAGGGAGAAAGCACCCACCAATGGGGTGTGGTCATGCTACAATCCTTTCTCCTCTAACTCTCCATCTTGTTGGGATTTTGGGCATGCATGCACATGCACCCAGTTTATTTTCAAGCCACCAGGTTCAGGACTTGAACAGTGTGATTGGTCATGTGGGATCTGGCTCCCTTAACCACTGGCCACAAGATTGGCCCAAAGGATGTTCTTAATGGCCTCATGCCACCTCTTCCTGCAGCTGGTGGCTATGCAAATGTCCTACTCCAGCTTCGAGGAGAGCCCAGGAGACCTTCCTACCCCTCACCCTTTCTTGCAGATTGTCAGTGAATACGGCAAAGACTCCATCCTGACAGACACACTGAAAGCCATGGACATCTTCATAGAGCTAGTTACCAACCCTGATGGGTTTGCTTTCACCCACAGCATGGTGAGGGCACCTGAGGAGCGTGGGGAAGGCTCAGGTCTAGGGGGATGGAGGAAAGGCCACTATGGCCTTGGGGAGGAAGCCCCTCGGAGGCTCTTTGCAGAGAGCCTCACTGAGGGCAAGAGGCTGGCCAGTTATTGCAGCTGTAACTTCCTGCTCTCTGACCTCCTTCCTGCTGCCCTCTGACCTCCTTCACTATTGGCAGCCGGTGCTCAAGCCTCTTTCCAAATCCTGGCTCCAACCACAAAGTATACGATTAGCAGCCTTGGCCTGTCCTGGAGCTTCCTTCCCATTGCTCCTCCTTACCCCACCAGACCCCGCCCCCCCTTTCATAGGCCAAGATGTCAGGGGCTCCTATTCCTGGGAATGGGCCCTGTGGATGAGGTCACCTGACCTGGTCTTTCTCAGAACCGCTTGTGGCGGAAGAACAAGTCTAGCAGACCTGGAATCTTCTGCATTGGTGTGGACCTCAACAGGAATTGGAAGTCAGGCTTTGGAGGTACTGTAACCTACTGGTCCTGGGGCAGGGCTGAAGAAGGAGCAGTTGGCCCTGGGCAGGGGCTTCCACGTGGTCAGATTATGGAGGCCTGGGACTATGTGGTTAGCTAACATGAGTGACTCATGGCCAGAGATGGGCAAGCCTGTGCCTAGGATTGGACGTAGGATGTGGAGAGAGGTTGCATGTGTGTATTCCATGTATATGTGTGCTAGGCCTTCTTGGGAAACATGTAAGGGAGCCCCAAATGGGGATTTACCATAAGGGTCAGATCCTAAATATGGCAGAGAAAGGGTGATACAAGGTAGTCCTGCCAGTTGTTTAAACCCAGAGTTTATGGAGGCCCCAAAATGTCCTGAGCCCTTCCTTGGTAAGAGCCCAACACAAGAAAATGCCTCTAAACTTATTCCCTGAGAGCTGTGACTTGAAACATGTCCTCTGGGGAGGGCAGAGCAACAGGTCAAATATAGAGTGAGCCCATACCTTATCGTCAAGGCTGACATGGGCTTGGTATTTATTTTTGGCCCGTTACTTTGTAACCCTGGGCTAGTGGGCTGGTGCATACCTGCAGGGCTGTATTACACCAGGGAGAGGTGGCAGTGTTTCCTGAGTTCCTTGGTGTTCTCTCATTGCCTCCTTCACTATACCTGGGGTATGGGGAGTAGATGGGGAAACTGAGGCCTCCAGAAAGCCCCGAGGTAGGCTAATGGACTCTGGGAATAGGGCAAGTTGATGATTGGAGTGCTAGGTCTAGCTACGACAAGGTCTCCAGCACAGAAAGAGCTCTGGGGCCCCAGGAGTGGCACCCACAGCATTTCTGGGGACTGTGGCATTGCTGTTGAAAAGAAGACCCACAGGCTGATGGCCAAACTGGAGAGACAGAACATTCTAGATCTAAATACCCATTGCTCTGGAAATTTGGCTTCTTGAGGTCTGTTTTCACTGAAATATAAAGATGACTCTGAAACATTGGAAGTGAGGCCCCTCCATCCACAGGGTGGGGGTTACCTGAGAGTCTGGGTTCTGTGTGTAAAGGGGACACAATCTCCAACGACCAGATACTTGCCCAGTGGGCATCCATGTGGTCTTGCTATGAGTGCCCATGGGCCCCAAGATAGACTGGTTAGTGGAAAGATAAATGACCTCTTATAGAAAATAACTTCTGTGGGTTTCTGCACAGGAAAAAAAAAAAATCTATATATATACAACATAAAAAACAATTATGGGGAAAAATGCCCAGAGGGGGCCAAAAGCTCCCATAATCCCACTACCCAAAGATTACTGCTTTTAATAATTTACCATGCCCTTCCAGAGATTTCCCCTTGCTACAAATTACATTTTTTTTTTTTTTTTTTTTTTTTTTTTTTTTTTGGAGAGGTTTTTGCTATAGGGCGCGTGCGCTCGCCAGACAGACAGAGAGAGACAGAGAGATAGAAAGCAGGAAATCACCCCCCAGGGGGGATGGCCACGCCGCAATCCCTTCTCCTCCATTCTCCTCTCGGGATCTTGGGCACGCACGCACACGCGCCCGGCGTGAGTTTAAGCCGCCGGGTCCGGGACTCGAACCGCGGTCGACTACATGGGAGTCCAGTGACATAGCCATTACGCTAACTGCTGGTCCCTACATATTACATTTTTAGAGAAAGAAAAATAAATAGCTAATGAATCCATTAGCAGGTACTTGTGAAACAGGCAGGCTCAGAGGACCTTGACTGTGATCGTCAGAGAGGCAGGCGGCTAATTCCCATTTGGTCAGGGGAAGATTAGTTGATTCTGCTTAGCTCAAACCAGAACTAATGGCCTGAAGTGTTTCTCCATATATGGGCAAAGCCACCTGGTCGTTGGCAGGGGAACCGCTTTCTGTGCGTGGGCTGCAAATGCAGACAAAGCTTCCAGCCTCCCCCACTCTGCTCATCTGTTGCTATTTGTCATTCACGGAGTGTAGCAGGTGCAGAAGCTCCCAGCAGACACAACAAACAGGGCCACTGTTAGCTAGGCCAGCTCCAGCCTGGGAGCCTGCTCCTCACCCCCTTGCTCTCTCTAGGCACTTGCCCTTCTGACCAAGATCCCTTCCTCCCCAGGAGAGGACTAGCAAACTAAGGGAGGGATGTGTTTCTTGGTGACAGAATTGCCTCTGGGCCTGCCCATGGCCAGAAATAGTGTGTCTCTGGGTTGGCGGGTGATTCAGGCGGGAAGATTTTGTTTACAGTTTCGTGATTGCCTTAATTGAATTGCTGTGTAAAGTAATGAGTAATCCATAGACCACCCCTTGCACCTATGCCGGCCCTCACCTGCACCCTTGGGGAAGTCTAGCTTGCTGGGTTCCTAAAGCTCATCTGTACTGGCCCACGGGCCACTCGGAGCCCTAGGGTAGGGAAGGGTGCTCTGGAGTCTTTGGGAGGCTTCAAAAGCTGGAGTGATTCCTGGATTGGGCCTCTATGTAGCCATTTCAAGGAGGAGGAGTGAGAGGAGGAACTGGAATGACTTCTTTCAAATGTGTTCCCAATGCACAATTTGTATTTTTTGGTAAAGGGACCACACTTATTATTTTTATCATTTTCCATAATTTAATTATTTTAGTTTCTAAAATTAACATATAATATTGGGTTGTCAGGAAAGTTATGACACATTTTTTGCATAGAAAAACAGAAAAAAAAATGTCATGCTTTTTCTGACAACCTAGTAATTGTATATATTTGTGGGGATACATTATGATTTTTTCAGTAAATAAATACAATGTATAATGATTAAATCAGGATAATTAGTATACTTGTCCTCTCAACCATTTGTCATTACTTTGTATTCGGAACATTCAAAACCTCCTTTTTCAGTTATTCTGAGACAGAAGTTGCTGTTAACTATATGCACCTCACTGTATTTTATAACATTAGACAATGTTCCTCTTTTTAAAAAAATTTTATTTGCTATAGAGCATGTGCATTCACCAGAGAGAGAAAGAGAGAAGAAAAGTGAGAAATCACCCCTCAGGGGGGATGACCACATCATCTGTTCTCCTCCACACTCTTCTCGGGATTTTGCACACATGCACCTGGTGTGTTTTTCAGGCTGCCGGGTCTGGGACTTGAACCATGCTTTTGGACACGTTAGCTGCCTTAACCATCACGCCACCTAGCTGGCCTGACATTGTTATTCTTATCTATCTATAATTTTGTTTCTGCTACTCAACATCCCTCTGTTTCTACCACCACCCTTGCCTCTAGAACCAGTCCATAAATGAGCAGCTCACTCCAGGCCTCCATGATATGGCCCTTGGGGAACAGAGGGAAGCAGAAGAGTGGAAGAAGTAAACAAGAATTGGGGTGCAGAACATCAGGAGGAGATGAACACATTAAACCCATGGGAAAATAAAAGCACATTCTTCTTTGCCCTCCTCCCAACACAGGTCCCCTAAGAAGAATTTTCAAAGACCTTTTTGTATCTGTAGTTCCCAGGCCAGCGTCAGATAAATATGCAGATCTATTCTCTCCTTTCCTGGTCCCCAAGTCCATTGAGATCCTGGAGCCAGGAGTGCAGCAAAGCTTGAGCAGAGAGCAAGTCTGAGCCCGCCACTGACAGCAACCCCAAGATTGGTCAGTTAACAGGTTGCTGCTCAGTATGGGAAGCCAGGGTCAAGGAGAAGACCTATATTTTTTTCTGCGTGCCGCTTCTGAGGCAAGTCTGCTTTTCAGTGGAACCAGTCAGGACTTAACCAAAGGACAAGCCAAGAGAACTCCCTGCATGACAGAGTTGCTGGGTCATGGCATGGTTATACTCCTCAGAAGTATTAGACTAGTGTATGCAACAGTAACAAATAGCCCGCCAACCTCAGAGGCTTAACACGATAAAAGCTTGCTTTTCATGCACACAAAAGCCAATGTGGATAGTAGACTCTCTTAGGCAGCTCTCTTCCAGCATCGACAGAGGGTTTTCCAGAATGCTTCTTTAATCCAGAATTTTTTTGCAGACAGAACAGAGTGTGGAGAAATCACACTTGTCTTTAACAACCTCAGACCAAAAGGGACATAAATTTCTGTTTGTGTTCTCATTAATCAGGAACACAAATGCTTCTTAACTTACGATGGGGTTATACTCCAATAAACCCATTGTAGACTGAAAATGTCAAAGGTTGAAAATGCATTTATTATACCTAACCTACAGAACACGAGAACTAGCCTACCTTCAACATGCTCTAAACACTTAAGAGTTGGGCAAAGTTATCTAACCCAAGTTTATGAGAAGTGTTGAATATCTCATGGAATTTATTGAAAAAAAAAAATTGTACCAAAAGTCCAAAACAGGATGGTTGTGTGGGTGCTCTACATGTGCTTTCTACTGGGTGTGTGTGCCTTTTGCCACCACCATAAAGCCGAAAAATCGTTAAGTCAGTGATTGTCTGTACTCACATAACTTCAACTGAGCTGCAAAGGACACTGGGCAATGTAAGGGGACACATGGGTATTTTGTAAGCATGAAGTGTCTCTGCCTCATCTGAGAATTCTGACCATCTGGGTGCTTTCCACTTCCAGGAAATGGTTCTAACAACAACTCCTGCTCAGAGACGTATCGTGGGCCCTTCCCTCAGTCGGAGCCAGAGGTGGCCGCCATTGTGGACTTCATCACAGTCCATGGGAACTTCAAGGCTCTGATCTCCATCCACAGCTACTCTCAGATGCTCATGTACCCCTACGGTCACTCGCTGGAACCTGTTTTAAACCAGAAGGAGTTGGTGAGATTGGCTGCTCCAGAAAACCTACATCTGGTGCACTCTCATAGGGTTCAGGATCTCACTCCCTAAACAAGGGTTTGGGTCAATAGATTCCCTGGTGGCGGGGGGGAGGGCTACCTGTTCTCAGGTGAGATCAAGTTCAGAGCTGAGGGTGCTGTGTTTCCTTCCCTCAAGAGCTATCTGCATGTTTCAACATCCAGGACTCTTAGTCCCTGTTTCTCATCAACTGCTGGGGGAGTGAGGTATGTGGGGAGGCCCTTGAACCCCGGGCCTCTCACCCTCGGGGTGTAATCTTGCAGTACGACCTCGCCAAGGAGGCAGTGAAGGCCCTGCATAACGTCAATGGGATCGAATACATTTTTGGCAGCATCAGCACCACCCTCTGTGAGTGAGCCTTCCCTGGCCGCTGTTGCAGACTCCACATCCACCTGGGTTTGGGCAGTACCACATGTGGTTGGGCTGGGCCAATATCTGAGTAGATGAGGCGAACGGAGGTATCCAGGCAGCTGGTTCTTTGCAATGTTAATGCACAGCTTCCATGCCTGGCTTACTGCATGTTTCCTGGAGGGGAAGCCCCTCCATCTGGGGCCTACAGGAGCCTCTTCTTTGCAAGGGTAGAGAATAGGCGGGGTAGGAGGGATGGGGCCCAGGTGGAAACCCAGACCAGGAAGATTGATATGGTCTAGGGTGGATGGGGTTTGGCCCAGGGCCTACTTTCCAGTCAGGATGCCTCTGTACCTGTGGTCACCCTTCTTCCTTTGTATCTAGACGTGGCCAGCGGGATCACAGTGGACTGGGCCTATGACGTGGGCATCAAGTACGCCTTCAGCTTTGAGCTCCGGGACACCGGGCGCTATGGCTTCCTGCTGCCAGCCAGCCAGATCGTCCCCACCGCCCAAGAGACATGGATGGCGATTCGGACCATCATGAAGCACACCCTGAATCACCCCTACTAGCAACACAGAGCGGGAGGGGTCCCTCCTCAAGGGCCTGGGGCTTCTCTAGAAACTCAAGTTATATATTCCTGGCCCCTGCCCTCACCCGAAACCTTAGAAAATATACATGTTCCAACAGGATTTGCCGCCTCTGGTGTTGGCTCCCATGCCTTCGGGCTCACTCAGCATTGAGAAGGGAACAAAGCGCAGCTTAAATGCCTCAGGAAGTCTCTTTACTCCGTGTTACTTTCTGGAAGATAAGAGGCTGGCCGGCAACCACCTTTTTCCTCTTGGAGTTCTCTCAGGGCCTAGAGTGGAGAACTCACCCCAGGGGTTGCTGAGCTACACCTTGTTCCAGTCTATTTTCAGTCTAAGATGAACCTGTAGGGGATATGCTTGAGCTAAAGGAGGAGATCTTAGTGATGGCCTTTCTGGCTCTTCCAGGAAGAAGGAGACTCAGACAAGTAGCCTCCTCCTCTGCCTGCTCTCCACGACAGGTGGGGCAGGAGCACAGCTGAAATTCCTCAGCTGGAGGAGCCCACTTACCCCATAATGGAACATGAATGAGTCACTGCTTTGTGACCTGCTCCTCTGGGGTCCCCTCCAAGACTCATTTGTCTTAGAAACACAGAGTCCCAGCCAGTCAGGGCCAGCACTGTAAAGACCATGTATACAACCAGGGGAAGAAACTCTCCTCCTCCTGTTGTCACCATAATCACCATGGTTGTCACTTAGTCATTCATGGAGCAGTTCCTCCAGACAGGCCAGATGCTAAGTAGGCATTTTAGCTAAAACAGTGAAAGGGATATTTTGAGATCTCCCACTCCTAGGCTTCTTTGTACCTTTTGTCTCCCTCATCACCGGGAAGCAGAAATTGAATTGTGGGCCTGTTTGCCCTCAGAGGAGCCAGATACCCCCTAGAAGCAAGAAATTGATTGAAAAGCCAGATGGGTTTGTGTCCGTCTGAAGGAGAAACTCAAATCTTCTGAGCAAAACTTTCATTTACAAGAGCTAGGCTGTGTGTGTGTGTGTGTCTAAGAAAAGGATTGGGAATGCCATGAGCCAGCTCCTGGAGGACACAGAGACAGGGAAGGAGGTAAAGTAAGAAGAAGTCACCATTCCATCCAACCTGTGAAAGGAGAGAGAGGTGGTCCGCTGGTGGGAGAAGGGGATGGGAGATGAACAAAACTCCAGGTAAGGTCCCTATTCAATATGGAGCCCGTTGTGAGCCATGAATAAGACCTCAGATATATTTGTGCCTTTCCACAATATCAGACTTTCCACAATTTTATGTCATAGCATAAAATTTGGCATGGCAAAGCAGTCAGGTCAAGGGATGAGAACAACTCATGCTAGCTGGTCACCCTGAGCACCAATGGAAGCAAAGAGCCAGTTGTGGGTCTCCAGATATTTCAAGCATCTACCTTGGAAGGAAAGAGTTTGTCCAACGCACTCCTGGAGGTCCCCAAGGGTCTGAGGACAAACGCTGATGCTGGGAGGGAGGCACTGAGTCTCACACTGTCTTACGTACCAAGGTCCACGAGTGTCTCATGGAGCGGCTGGAACAGTGTGCTCTGGTCATGGTGCCAAGAGGGAATGACAAAGTGGCTCTGGTGAGGCTCTTCTGTCTCAGGGTGAACAGAGTCTCTTAGATTAGCACCCGTGTCTAAGGTTAGCACATGGCGAGTCTTTCTAAGTGCCCCAGCATATCTTGAGGTGTCATGTTTGGGCATCCCTTTTCCTTCCTTTCAATTCGGCAGGTGAAGCGGGGACCTGGGGTGTATGTGTCACACTTTTTACTGCTCAGTGTGGTCTTGTCATCACAGAATCCATTTTGTGTAACCTGGTGCTCTCCACAGGGCCTAAACAGCAATCGGGAGTGCTGAGGAAGGGAATTCAGCGTGATCAGAGGCAGCCACATGGGCTGGACTCACCTCAGCAGTGCAGCTAGAGTGACGAGCACAGAAACAAGTTTGGCAGGTGGGGAGGCCTAGGCTAGGGGTGAGAAGGCCAAGCCCAGGGCCATGCCACCAGCAGCCATGATGGCACAACGGGCACTGGCTGGGCATGTGAATACCCAGGACCAGCTGCGTTGTGTAGACGCTCTGACAAGTCAGGGTAATTAACCCTGAAGGAGCCGAATCACCTCCAGAGGAGGAACCAGCTGCAGAGAAGGATCCATTTCTGGTTGAAGTTTCAAACAAAGGACTGGACTTTTTTAAGGAAGCTGTCTGAGTGAGCTAGAATTTCCAACCTGAAGTTTTCTGCTATTAGTGGAAATACGAGGTCATGGGCTGAGTTAATATAAACTATAGATGAATAAAGCACATTATACCTTTGCACACTTGAGTCTGGGATTATAACTTTTATGTTCTCTACATAAATATTTTTATTTCATCCTCACGGGAAAGGTATTACTGGTATTAATAACCTCATTTTTCAGATAAAGAAAGCAACTTTCGGAGAGGTTTCAGGGGCCATGCAAGGCCATGCAGACAGAAAGTTGTTGAGGCAGATTTGAACTTGGATTTGTCTCACCCCAAAGCTGCGATGTCACTGTTTGTCCAGGTGTGGCCTGTGGCCCACCTGTTGGAACCGAAGTGTTTGAGTTCTATCCGTAGACTCGGACAGACTCTCCATGGTAGGACCGGGGTGATTCTAATGCCAACTTGGAGAAGCCTGGCCCAGAGACAGGAGTTTGGACTCTGATGAGCTTTCCAGTAACAACAAAAATAATAAACTCTTTTCTAGCACTCCTTACGGGACGGGCACAGTTCCAAGGGCATCACAGGGGTCCACACATTGCCTCCTTGCAGCTCTGAGAGGTAGGACTGTGACTGTCTGTATTTTCAGCTAGGAAGCTCAGGTTCAGAGAGAGGATGAGGATGACAGGTAAAGGGCTCACAGCTCCTGAGAGTCAGGGCTGGGCCTAGCTTTCAGCCCAGCAGTTCATTGTCTGCCTGCAGAACCTGATTCATGCCCCAGGGCCCTCAGGACCAGGATGAAGGAGCTGCTGCTCACAGCCAGGCTGGCAGGATCTCTGTGAAGCCACAGGCCCTCAGAAGTTGGGCTGACACTGCTTTCTAGATGGAGGGCTTCTTACAAGGCAGTCTTCATTTTCTCCTTCTCCTCTTGTTCCCCTGTCCCCCTCTCTTTCCTCCTCGCCAGAGGCCATGTGCGCTTGCGAGAGAGAGAGAGAAAGAGAAAGAGAGAGAGAAAACCCTCATGGAGTATGCAATCCTTTCTCCATTTCTCCATCATTCTGGGATTTGGGGCACACACGTACATGCACCTGGTGTTTTTCAAGCCACCAGAGCCAGGCTTTGAACTGTGGCTGACCATGTGGGATCTAGCTCCCTCAGCACAGCAACCAACCACTGTGGTACCAGGCTGGCCCAATATTCTTTTTCAAATCCTTCAGGGACTTTAAATAAAACCTGGCCCATGGCACTGCATGACTGGCCCGGTCTTTCTCTTCCTCCTTGTTTCAATTCTCCTCACGCTCCCACCCTCACCCCACTCACCAGTGCCCACCGTCTTCTCAGCTAGAGGCCATTGCGTGGGCAGCTCTGTTTGGTCTGGTGCATTCTCTCCTGCACTTTTCCCCTTCAACATTGTTTCCTCACTAGTCCCAGGACTGCCCGCTGGAAGTAGATGTCCTATTAACCTCTTTTTGAGGGCCTCATTTATTCCTGTCAGAGCAATGCTGATTTGTCATGAATGAACTTTGTTAACTTGCCATTTGTGTTTCCCACTGGTTCGGGAGCCCTACAAGGGCAGAGGCAGTGTCTGGGCTACTCTCTTACTCTGTTCCTGGCAGTGCCAGGCACACAGGAGATACTTGATAACTATTGAAGGACCATTTCTCCTCTTTAGCCTACTACAAATTAGTTTTTGATGTATGTGACAGAAATTCTCCTTACTATGGCTTAACCCGATAGGGGTTTTCAGTTTTGTCATGTCATAAGAAGTCATCTGAGGCTGGGCAGGTTCAATGACTCTTGGGTGCTTTGGGGACCCAGACTCTTCTGACTTGTTCTTTTTTGCCATTCTCTGTATTTGGACCTCTAGTTGCAAGATGGCTGCTTTACCTCTACCATGTGTCTGAATTCTAGGCAGAAGAGAAAGGGCAAAAAATGTGAACCAGCTGAGTTGGCTGGTCAAGGAACTGAAACGTACATCTTACTGGTTGGAACCAACTGGCCATACCCAGTTGCAAGGGAGGCTGGGAAGTTGCTTTCTAGCCTAGCCAGGCACATGGCTGCCCTGAATGAAACTGGAACTGGGATGAAAGGAAGAAGGGGACAATGGATATTGCCAAGGTGGCAGTTTCTCTGGGGGGAAAGAGGATTAGAAGGGGTCAGAGGCTGTTTCTTGCTTTGGTTCATCAAGTGACTGACTTAGTCATAAAGCCATAGAACTTTCCAGATGGTCTAGTTCAACCCCCTCATTTTCAAGTTTTAAAGACAGAGGTCTCTAGATGCCGAGACCAGCATAAGGCTCCTAATGAGCCTAAGGGCTAAGAGAGATGAAAATCAGGGGTCCCCCTGGGACTGAGGCCCTACCTTGCTGGGGTTCCTCAGCAAATCTAGGAAGAAGGGGACTGGGCATTTACTCCACACTCAGACACAGAAGCTTTATGGATATTACACAAGAATCTTCTTTTGCGTAAAATCGGAACATCCCTTCACCCCATTTTCTTTTTCTTTTTTTTGGAGAGGTTTTTGCTATAGGGTGCATGCACTCGCCAGAAAGACAGAGAAAGACAGAGAGAAAGAAAGCGAGAATTCACCCCCAGGGGGGATAGCCATGCCACAATCCATTTTTCTCTATTCTCCTCTCAGGGTCTTGGGCACGCATGCACACGTGCCCGGCGTGAGTTTAAGCCACTGGGTCCAGGACTCGAACTACAGCCGACTACCTGGGAGTCCAGCGACATCACCATTATGCTAACTGCTGGTCCCACACCGCATTTTCTTAGGTACTCAGTACTAAAAAGGAACTCAGCTTTTCTACATTCTGCTTGGTGGATTTTTTTCTCCTTCTTCTTTTTCCAACAAACTGCTCTTTTTAGGTATGTTTTTTCATCCTTTTCACCAGTAAAATTTATGAGCATTTATTTAAAAGAAAAAACATTGGAAAAACTGAAGGGAGAAAGAGCGATTATACATATGGAAAGCTATAAAGAACCGTCGTGACTGTGCTGCGGTTATTGCTTTCTTAAAAAAACAAGCGGGGCAGGCCGTTTGGAATGCGAGAGGCCCATGCGCGGCCTCGGGCCAAGGGCCATTGGCCAGGGAGCCCGGCGAGGAGCCGAACCTATCCCCAGCCTCCTCCATTTCCCCTCTGACTACTCCATGAGAGACGGCGCCAGAGAGAAAAGGGCTTTACTGAAAACACCGATTTGTACTTTTCTTCATGAGCCAATGTTTTATTTTTTCATTTCTTGCATTTGAAGTACTCTTCGATGACATCCTTGGCCCGAGAGTCCTTGCCATAGTCCTTAACTACTACACAGCTGCAACCAACCACTTGATGGGGTTTTGCCTCTGTTGGTTTTACAGAGGCCTACCCATGCCCCTGGTTTCCTGTCATCATTTTATAAAATGCTCCTTTAGAGAAACAAGAGGCATGAGCGGTCAACGAGTCCAGGCTGAGAGCCAGTGGGAGTAAGATTAACACGGCGCCCATCAGCGCACAGAGCTGCGCGGATTACGGGTCAGAGGCCAACGAGGGCCATCCCACATGGAATGGGTGTCTGGAACTTGTGACTGTTTCCAGGATTGTCCCAAATACTTGTGATAAGGAAACCTCAAAGGCTGCACAGGCTGCCTGGATCAGTCCTCCAGGACCCCCATCCCCAGGAGAACGTAACTCGTTGCTGTTTGAGAACTGGGTCTGGCACTGCTGCTCCCAGATAGGTCCCTGTTGGGACAGAGGCTGGGGTGGGCTCTGAGGAATGTTCTCAGGCAACAAGTCTATTTCTTCAACTGTAGCGTGAGATTTACCTACTGTCCCTGCCTGACCAGGAGGCCGCATGGCCAGTCTCCTCCTGCCTGGCCTCCCATGTGGCCTGCCAGAGTAGGCCATCTGGCCCCACATCCCCAGCCTGGGGCACTTGGGGTGGGGATGGTATCCTGAAGGACAACTCTGGCCTCTTTGGCCTTCTGGGTTCTTCATGCCCCCACACCCTCAGGATAATCCTTAGATGTGATAACACGTCCTCCAGTCGTCTGGACTCTCGCTTTGTCTACACAGCTCACCAGGCTACGTGGCTCTCTTCTGCCTCCAAACCCTCCACCCACCTCCCTCAATTCCACAAAGCGTGGCTAAGACCATGGGGTAAAATTTCACACAATATTACTTGAGACACAAAAAAGAAATACAATATAATATAGAAAATAAAAAAAACTAAACGGGGCACTAGTATGTCCTGGAATTGGAGTTTGTGGGGTAACCCCATAGGCCGCCATTCTTGACCCGCTGTCTGCTTACATGTGGCCGCTGCAGCCCAGGTCCCCTCCTCAAGTACTGGCGTGCCTTCCAACTCCCCTCTCTGGATCAGCGAGAAGCATACCTCCTCCCCCGTTTTCCTTTTACACGGTGGTGCTCTCCCGTTCCGTCCCTCGCCAACCACAGGCCTCCAGTCTGAGATGTGGGCTCTGTCTCGACCCGTCTTTAGGACCCTGGATACCACAGTGTGGCTCTCTTCAGGTGACTCTTCCTCTTGAGAAAAATTCTACCTTTACTGGGCATAAACTGCACTGGCCAATTTATAACAGCTCCTTTTAAAAACATTTATTCATTCCATGACTTAGAGAGACAGAAACAGAGAGAGAGACTGTACCCCTGACGGGGTCCTGTGCTGTGATCCACGCCCCCAGCATTAGCCAGCTGGGGTCATTGGCACTCATGTGCCTTGAGTATTCAGGGAGGTCTTTGGATGTGAACTTGGAACTTTCTTGTATGGGTCAACCTTGTAGATTGTTGCATTTTACCACTGTGCCACTGTTGGGCCCCTACCACTGGCCACTTTAAGGTGACAGTTCTGCAGCTTTAAAGCAAGCAAACCAATGGTCTCCACTGGACTGAAGGAGTCAGCTGACTGGACCTCATTGCCGAAGCCTTCCATGGTGCCCCAACTACTGGTGACCCTCTGTGACCACAGCCTTAGCAGGATAAAGCCCTGGACACACACTCATTGAAAATCTCAGGCCTTCCATGGCTGGATCTTGGTTTCTCTAAAAACCTTGCAATCTTCTCTCCATCCTCCCTTGACCTGTCACCATGGCTTGGTTTATTTTGAGAGAATCCAATGGGGCCAGTTCATGGCCTAGCGGTTGAAGTCATTGGATCCCACATGAAGGACCATGCAGTTGAAGTCCTGGACCCAGCAGTTGGAAAAACATACCAGGTGCATGTGCATACATGTCCAAAAAACCAAGAAGAAGGAGAATGGAGGAGAAGGGATTGTGGTGTGACCATGCCCCATGCAGGTGGGGAGGGTTGCTTTCTCGCTTTGTGTGTGTGTGTGTGTGTGTGTGTGTGTGTGTGTATGTGTATGTGTGTATCTGGCACATGCATATACCTTTTGGCAAATCTTTTAAAAATCCGAACTGGCCCGGCCTTGATGGTGCAGGCAGCAGCATACTGATCTGAAGTGCTGAAAGCCACGTAGCTGGCCTCAAGTCTGACTCCCTCTGGGAACCTGAAACTTGCCGGGCACGCACACTCATGCCCAAGATCCTGACCAGATATCCTAGAATTGTAAGTTGTCATAGCTAGAAGGGGCCATGGTGATCATTTTGACCAACCTTCCATTTTAGAGGAAGATGAGGAAACAGACTGAGGGCTGTGAAGAGACCTGCCCAAAGTCACGTAACATCATATAATGCGGTGATCTACTTAGAAGGCACTCCCTTTCCGTTTTCTCTCTTTTGAAGTAAGAGGATGTCTGTGTACTACCTGTGTACTATCCCCAGACACACATAGCAGAAAACCAACTTGAAAAAGCTCAAGGAGAAACAATAAAACTTGTGGCTCATCCCTAGAGCTGGCGTTGGAGTAGGGTGACTGGGTCCACTTAAATCTTGTGGCTTCAGAGCAGGGAAGAGGTCCCTAAGGGAATATGGAGATGCTGCTATCCAAAGAAAGAGGATGTAAGGCTGTCCACTACTTAGCTGCCCCGTGTTCCCATAGACTCCTTTCCCATACGAACAACTGAACCACTACAACCCTAAACAGACCTGCCCAAGGGAGATGGTTGAAGTCTCATTTGGTTGCTATACCCAGCCCTTCTGACTGTGCCATTTATGCTCCCTACAGGGAATCTTGTCCACTGTCCTCTGGTGATCCCTAATATAGACACTGGAAACTGGTTCTCCATTTGGCTCTTTAACAATCCATTTTCTAGATTATGGATTTGAGTTCTCTGAGCATTGCTTTGGAGCCTCTGTTTGTCATTTTTGGGGTTCTTCTGGCAACAGGGCTGCCATGGAAAGCTGTCCAGTTCGTGCACTGCTCAAAGTTATCCTGTTGAGAATGAGGCACAGTCTGCTCAGTTGGGAGGGGTGCCTTTCTCCATTTCACATACAGTCTCTGATAGGCTAGAGTGGCCTCAGCTCCTGACAGTACTAGTACTTTTTTGGTAGGTGCACCAGTAGGAATGCTTTTTATAGCATCAATAGAAACTCTGAGCAACTATAAATGTGCACTACTTCATACTATGTAGTCTAAAGATACCAATATCCAGAAAAAGGTGTCTCCTTCTTAAGAGTAGGACAGACTTCTAGAAACTTCCCCACTGGCCTTTCCTCACATCTCACATGCCTACTTCTAAACCAATCACTTGCTAAAGGGAATGAAATTTCCCCCATCATCCTAGACCAATAAGAATTTACCCCTGAGCTGTGAGTGGGGCAGCTTTCTTGAAAGTGGATGTTCACACATGATTCAGGAAGTGGGATGCAGAGGAGGATAGTCAGTGTAGTTGCATCAGGTAAATGTTGAGTGTATCCATCTTTTTTTTTTCTTATTACTTTTCCTTTTAAAAAATTACTCATTACTTTTTTTTTTTTTTTTTGAGAGGTTTTCGCTATAGGGCGCGTGCACTCACCAGACAGACAGAGAGAGACATAGAGACAGAAAGCGAGAAATCACCCCCCAGAGGGGATGGTCACGCCGCAATCCCTTCTCCTCCATTCTCCTCTCGGGATCTTGGGCACACACGCACACGCGCCTGGCGTGAGTTTTAAGCCACCGGGTCCGGGACGCGAACCGCGGTCGACTACGTGGAAGTCCAGCGACATAGCCATTACGCCAACTGCTGGTTCCCCTCATTACTTTTTTAAACATCCAATCGCTATACATCATTTGGCTTGTAAAGATAATTTACCAATGTGAAATATACCTCAGACCAGTCCAGTTGAGAATACCATAAATGTCATCAACAGGAAATAAACCATTTCTGTGTCCCACAAATGTCTTGCCTCTCTATTTTTCTGTCCCTGATTTGGGTGTCTCAGTCTTTGAATGGACATCCCTGGTGATTTCTTCCTCCTGGTTATAGTTCTTGGTGCTCTATCTACTCCCTGGCTGGCAGCCTCATGGCTTCCATCTTTACCCTTGCCCTAGAGCAATATGAAATAAGCCCATAGGGTGGGAAAAAGGAAAGCCCTCTGCCCCAGGTTACATTCCAGCAAAATGATCTTTATCAAAAGGTGATTTTCAGCTTCCTTAGGTGCTCTGGAGGGGCTAGGGGATTAGGTTTGACCTCTACCTGAGACCCAAATTCCTCTACTGCCATGCTGTCAGCTTCCTGCCAGTGCTGGCTCTAAGGTCAGCTCCTGGCACTTAATTCATCTTTTCCACCCCCGCAAGAAAATATACGATATGGCTCTTGACGTCTTAGCTTGCAGACTGGAGGCAGAAAGAGGCTCCCTGGGCGAGTCTGTGCCCTTCCCTCCCACTGCTACCTTCTTCAGCGAGCTTATCTTTTCTGGAAGAAACTCAGATGTCCAAGAGCTAACCACCAACTGCAGCACATGCAGGGTGAGTAGAAGGGATTCAAAATGATAGGGAAGTTTCATATTTAGGAATAGAAAAAAATATTCTTCGTATAATGCAAATGATGCTCTACAAGCCTGCCTTCCTGGTGAGCACAGAGCAGGAGCGCTCCAGGGCACTGCAGGGCATCTGGAGATGAGGGAGCCTCTCAGGAGTGTGTAAGACATGGTTCCTAACCTGGGGATGTCTAGTCCAGTTGTGGAGACAAAAATAACACTCCAAGAACAAGAAAGAAGAAGTGAATATGAGTTGGTGATCAAACACTGAATAGTGTGATAAGTGCCTCTTTTCCTTCCCTGTCTGATAAAATCTTAAGACCCAAGGCAAATGTCACCTTCTTGGTAAGATCTTCCATGGACCCTCCTGTATGTTCTTAGACTATGTGCCCACAGTCCTAGAACTTTTCGGCTCACATCACAAAAAAATGTGCTGTTTGGGTCTCCTGGGAGGTGCACAGCCCCAGAAAGTCCCTTGCACCTCTGATCCTGCCCTAGTGACAGCTTCTTGGGAGATCTGTTGGAGAACTAGCAAGTTAGTTGGTTCCTTTTGTCTTCCCAGACCATGAGCTCCCTGAGAATAGGGCTGGCTTGTTGTAGGCACCACTGCCTGGCCTTGGACTCAGGGTGTTATTATCTCCCTGGAGTCAAGCTCAGGACAGAATTGTGGGTAAATATAACTGGGTTACTCTGCCTTGGTATAAGAGGGCTGGCCAGGAAAGGGGCCGTGGAGGGAGGCAGAGGGAACTGATGGAAACCAGAAGGGGCTGCCTTGACTGTTGTTTGTGCCTGAGTCCGAGGACTTGACACAGAGCAGAGCCCCTAGATAGTGCTCGAGAACCCCTAGAATCTCCTGAGGATTAGGGGGGATTTGTATGAGCTGTCTCTGCAATGAGCTCAGCATTGGAGCTGAGCTGCGAGTTCTGGTTTCTCCTGTATACTGGGAGCCCTCGGAGAAGACTGGCTGTGGTTCCCACCATCCACTTTGAATTCACAAGACATCTGGTCACAGTTCCCGTCAGGAGTGACCTTGATCTGGGGGGACCTGGAGAGGTGTGAGTAGAGGGGAACCTGCCCCAGCTGCTGCTGTGGTCTGACTCCCGCAGGGCCACCAAGGCGGAAGGAGTAGGACTGGGAAGTCAATGGCCTGTACTCCTGGAGAGGAATGTGCCATGCAAGGGCTGGGGTGGAAGCCAATGTGGTGGGGCAGACACAGGAAGGGTGGGGGCAGGGAGCCTGGCTTGCTCAAATACAGGAGCAGGGGAACTGGAGCTCAGGGACACGGGACAAAGGACGCCTTGCCAAGGCCCCAGCTGCCCTCAGTAAATAGGGCCTCCACCTGCTGCAATGCCTGGGGTTGGGGGCTGCAGGCAGTGGGCTGTAGGGAGGCCTCAGCCCCAGCTGACCCTCAGGCCCCAGGCTGACTCCTCATGGTCAGGGCCTGAAGCTTGGCTTATCTCCTCAGCTGTCCTGTTCCCTGCCTCGTTATCAGAGAGGCCATGGAGGCACCAGAGCTCAGAACTCCCAGCCTCCCTCCCCGTGAGACCAGCCAGGTGCAAGGGGAGGACAGTCAGGAGACCTCTGTTCTGGGAAGGTTTAAAAGGCCCACGGCTGACTCAGCCTCAGTCTGACCTTCCCCTCTGGTGACAGCATGCGGGAGCTGCTGATCTTGAGTGTGCTGCTGGGGGCCGTCCTTGGCCATGAAGACTTTGTTGGGTAGGGGTGTGGAGAGGAGGGGGTGTGCTGAGGGCAGTTGGGAGGACTTGCCCCCTTGCCCCTGCCAGTGTCTGGAGGAGATGAACAGACACATAGGAACACAACCAGAGAGGAAGGACAGACTTGGGACGACAGGCTCATGAGGGCCTAGGGCTGGGTGGGGGCCTGGGGCCCTGCAGAAATCTGGACCATGAAGGAAAATTTTCAGGAGAGAAAGTGGGCAGAGGCCGGCTGGCTTAGGGGAGCAAAGTACAGTAGTCCCCTCCTTATCCATGAGGATCCATTCCAAGACCCCCAGTGGAGGCCTGAAATTGTGGGCAGTATGAATCTTACATGCTATGTTTTCCAAGCTGGCTACTAAGTGATACACAGGCAGCTGGTATATATAACACGCATACACGCATACAGTGGACAAAGGAATGATTCATGTCCCAGAGGGAGGGAGCAGCATGGCATGTGGTTCTATATCCACATCCAGAACATGTGTAATATACAACTTAGGAATTATTCATTTCTGAAATTTTCCATTTTATTTCTGGAATTTTCCATTTAATATTTTTGGACTGCAGTTGACCACAGGTAACTGAAACCATGGAAAGCAAAACCCAGGTAAGGGGGGGGGGGGGGTACTGTAGTCTACATTGAGATGGGGACAGCAACAGAGTCTAGAAATTCCCAAAGATGAAGAGAGAAGGAACCCAGGCCTCCCATTGCTGAGACCTCATGGCCCAGCCTGGGGATTCCAGGCAGCCACCTTCCTCCCCACCTGTGGTGTTCACGGCCAGGGCAGGTGCTGCCAAGGTGCTGAGTGCCCCCTCCTGCTCTGCCCAGGCACCAGGTGCTCCGAATCTCTGCAGCCGATGAAGCCCAGGTACAGAAGGTGAAGGAGCTGGAGGACCTGGAGCACCTGCAGGTCAGAGGAGGGAAAGACCCTCACTGAGGCCCCAGTGACTCTCGGGTCAGCTAGGCCCACCCCAGTCCTCCACCACCCCTGCAGCAGCTTGGTGCCCAGGCTCTCTCTCCCCAACAAGGAGGCACGGGACTGGTCCTTGCTAGAAAGTGACTCCAACTCCCCAGTTCTAGAATCTCACTGCCCTTGAGCATCTTAGCAAAATGTCAGGGCCCTCTTTCCTAGTTCTTCTCCCAGCCTACAGGCTCAAAGCCCCTCTACTTTTCTTCCCGGGCTATTGTCCTGACCACACTGGACTTTGGTCAGTCCAGGAGGGTCCCCTTCTTTTTCTGCACCTAACACTCATGCCACATCCCCACCCCCAATTATAAGGCCTTCTGGCTGCAGCACCCCTTCCCAGAATGAGCCTGATTCTGACTATGGTCTTGACTGTTGTCACCAGCTGGCGGTGACTGTGCTGGCTCTTGTCTTCCCCAGCTGGACTTCTGGAGGAGCCCTACCAGGCCTGACTCCCCCATCGACGTCCGAGTGCCCTTTTCTGGACTCCAGGCTACCAAAATCTTCCTAGAGACCCATGGCATCAGGTACGAGACCATGATTGAGGACGTGCAGTCGCTGCTGGATCAGGAGCAGGAGCAGATGTTTGCCTTCCGGTCCCTGTTCACCTCCACCGAGTCCTTTAACTACGCCACCTACCACACCCTGCAGGAGGTGAGGGCATCCCTACAGCCACGTCCCACAGGCAGCAAGCTTGTCATCATGGCTATCCAAACGCAGGCCAGAGCCACCTGCTCAGTTTCCCTGCATGGTTTGGGGCATGACTCCATCCATGGCAGGAGCTGTTAAGGGAGGTGTCTGGAAGCCCAGAGCCATTATGGCCATTGTTCTGTCCTTTCCCATCTCAGATCTATGACTTTATGGATATACTGGTCGCTGAGAACCCCCAGCTTGTCAGCAAGATCAAGATCGGTGATACCTATGAAAGTCGTCCCATTTATGTGCTGAAGGTATGAGTGCCCACTGCAAGAATACACGGGCAAGAGTGGGCCCCCCCATGGACCACAGGTGGGCATGGACTCCCTCAGACCCACGGAACACACCGCTGTATGGCCTCCCCACGAAGACATGTGGGGAGATCTGAATTCCCGTGCTGGTCTCAGTGTACGCTCATGCACACACACAGTTGGAACTTTTTTTTTTTTTTTTTAGTATTTTCTATTTTTGTCTCATATTACATTTTTTGAACACTAATATTTCTTTCAATATCTACCTCTAATCTCTTGGAAAAAATCCTAATATATTTCCCTTCTGACTAACTCCTCATTGTCTATAACTATGGATGTTGCTGCCTTTAATACTCTTATCTAGCATAGAGCGATATTTTCCCTTTTCTTTTTAAAGGAATTTTGAAAATTTTTAATTAGCACGTAATCGCACATATTTATGGGGCACAGTGGGATTTTTCAGGACATGAGCACAATGTGTAATGGTGAAATCAGGGTAATTACCACATCTAGCATCTCAAACATTTACCATCACTTGCACACAATTGAAATGTTGAGGTGACCCAGTGTTTCCAATCGTGTCACAGTACAGAAAGTGTGGTGAGGCTCAGTAGTCAGGTCAGACATTTTGTTCGTGAGCTCTTGCAGAGAGCTATACATACGCAGCACAGGGGCAGGGCCTGGCCTTCTAGTTGAGTTGCTTTCCCCTCAAGCATGGGCTGAGGGTGGGAGGCCAGGCTCTGGGGTCCCCAGTCCAGCCCCATGCCTGCCTGAGTGATGGCCACCTTCTCAGAGACACACAGAGAACAGGGGGCCTCTGACCTAGGTTGGGTTCCTTTTTGGGGGTGTAAAATGAGGTCTCAGCTGTGGAGTTGCCTCTCTGCCACTTCCCTGCCTCTTCTCCAGTTTAGTACAGGAGGGGACAATCGTCCGGCCATCTGGATTGACACGGGCATCCATTCCCGGGAGTGGGTTACCCAAGCCAGCGGAGTCTGGTTTGCCAAGAAGGTAAGGCTGGGTGGTGAAGAGGGCTCTGGCCTGGTGGGATACTGGTGGTCAAGACCCACAGGAGCCTGGTGGCCACAGAGGGAGGCACTGGAAGGCATCCATTGGTCTGGCCTGGCAAATGCCTGGCCTGGTCACTCTGCCCTCCTACCCCTCTAATCCCTATCCAGATCACACAAGACTATGGCCATGATGAAGTTTTAACTTCTGTTCTTAACACCATGGACATCTTCCTGGAGATTGTCACCAATCCTGATGGTTTTGCTTACACCCAGAGCACGGTATGGGCCTTCTCCTATTCTTGGGGAAGGCAGGATGGGCCTCTGAGCCCCACCCCTGCTCACCCCTAAATTCAACACCCAGAAGCTAAAAAGGGTCAAACAGACCTGTCTCCTAGATCCATTGGGTGGATAAGTCATGGTTGTGGGGGTGGTCCTGTGCATGTGGGGTGTGATCTCCTACTCGCTAGGAGCCAGCAGCGGTCTATCCCTTATGCATGGCTACCAAATACGTCCTCAGAGATTGCAAAATGTCTTGGGGAGACAATCAAGACTGCCTCCAGTTGAAACTCGCTGTCCCAGAGTTACTTCCTGATCCTAGTTTTATTTTTATGGCAAATACAGCATCTCACCAATGAAACGGTGTTGAGGGAGATAGGTGTTCTTCGCCACCCAGAATCCTCAGGCTAAATACCACCCCCTGGTCACCACTTACCTTTGCCTGAGGCCCCTTTGCAAATCTTCCTCCCTGACATCCAGTGGAAAGTAGTTCCTGTCCCCCATGTTGTGCCCACAGCCATGCTCCCAATCAGGGCACTCAGGGCACGGTGACATGTGGCTGGTAGCCTCCTCTAGGGAGCTCTCCAGCCTTTCTCAGCCTCCCCAGCTCTCTGCAGGCACTGAATGCCTTGTGATAGGCAAGGGCCCGATGCTCAACACGAGCTGTGATTGGCTGATACTCTTTCCTTCCTCAGAACCGCCTGTGGCGCAAGACCCGGTCCCACAGTACAGGCTCTGTCTGTGTTGGGGTGGACCCCAACAGGAACTGGGACGCTGGCTTTGGGTGTAAGGCTCCTTGTGATTTGGGGAGCAGGGATGGGACAGACCAAAAGGGCTTCTTACCTCCTTTGTCTCATTGCCCTCACCCCTTTCCTGCCCCAGCGGTGAGGGGATGGCCGGCGAGGGCTCTCTGTGATGTAGGCTGCACTCTGAGATTTGGTTGACCTTTTTCCATAAAAGAAAGTTCCTTTAAATGGAACTAAGTTCTGAGAGCCTAAGTTAACTGCACCTACTTCCCTCTCTGGCCACTGATCTCACTGAGGACTCCATCTTACCTTCCTGGGCATGTCTGTCAGCTCTCTCCAAGCCTGGGTGGGAAGGGAGGCAGGATCCCCAGGTTGGGCAAGGCCCTGGCTTTCCTTAATCCAAGGGTGGGACTAGCCCTCCTGCACCCCCCCCCCCCCCCCCGCCCCAGTCACTAACTCCATGCAAAGAACTAGAAGCTGTGGACATCCTAGAAGCCACACCACATGGGTGTAGGAAGTGCCAGCTATGCCCTCTGTCATTTCACAGTGACTGGAGCCAGCAGCAACCCCTGCTCAGAGACTTACCACGGCAGTTTTGCCAATTCTGAAGTGGAAGTCAAATCCGTGGTGGACTTTGTGAAGAACCATGGGAACATCAAGGCCTTCATCTCCATCCACAGCTACTCCCAGCTCCTCCTCTATCCCTATGGTTATAAAGTAGAACCAGCCTCTGACCAGAAAGAGCTGGTAGGTGCTATCCCATTTCCCTCCCATTCCAGTCTTGGTAGGCCTGGGCTTCCATCCACCAACCTGCCTGAGGCACAAGGGCCTCCAGAGAGCCTGGCACCTCCTTTCTCTCACAGCTCCTTGATGACTTGAAAAGACTACCCAGGTGGACCAGTCTCCCTTGCTTTCTGGGAAATGGCGTCACAGAGTGGTTGAGTCACTTCTGTCACATGATAGAGCTAGAAATAGGGCTAGACTGAACTTCAGCACCTCACTCTGAGCTATAGTGTGACCCAGGGCAGGGAAGTGCCAGTCAGACAGCCCACAGGCTCAGATCGAGCCACAGCTGAGCTCTGGGGCTCCGTGCTTCCTGCTGGGGACTCACTCTTACAGTGCGAGGCTCCTGCTGGGCCATCCTGAGAGTCTCTGGGCTACCCTGGTTATAACGAGTGGCCTTCTTTGGTGTTTCTCCAGGATCAGCTAGCCCAGTCTACTGTGACGGCCCTGGCCTCTCTGTACGGGACCACATACAAGTATGGCAGCATCATCAAAGCAATTTGTAAGTGGCCACATGGTCTGTCTGGGTGGTCCCGGGATGACTATCACCTGGCTCCTCTGGCCCAAGCAGTTGTCCCCCATGGAAGAACAAAGCCAAGGGCGCCCAGACCTGGGAGCACAGGCAAGGAGAACAGCTCCTTCCCCAGCCGTGCCTGATACCTGCTAGGTAGGGTCATTTGAGAGGTGGCCATTACCTTTCCCTGACATGAACTCTGCTGTCTTCGGTACTTTCAGGCAAACATGTGAATTCCTCTGGGAACTCTTTTCCCTTCGTCTTGGGGATAAGTCCAATTTCACACATGGGTGGGGTGAAAATTCCCGCTGGGATATGTAGATCATGCAGGAAATTCAACTTAAAAACCACTTCTTTTCCAGTGCCCTCCAAGTAAAGAGTATGCTCACCCTTTTCCACTCACTCACTCAGTCCATGCAATGCCCCTGGGAGGAGCATGACTGCCTCAAAGTGGGATTCAGTCAACAGTGTCCATAGAACACCCGCTCTGCACCAGGCCCTGTCACGTGCTTGGAATCAGCGATAGGATCGACACAGATACGTAGCGCTACAGCGTGTTAGGTGATCAATGCTGAGGCGGGAGGATTAGTACGGTGGGAGTGGAGGCTTGGCAGGCCTCCTGGGAGAGTGAACTTTTGGCAAGTGTTAAAATGAGCGAGGAGCCAAGAGGCTATCTATCTAGGGAAGAACTTTCCAGCCGGAGGAACCTCCCAGAGCCAAGGCCCTATGTGTGAGCTGGCCTTGGGGGTGTGGTGGGAAAAGCAGCAGCAGTGTGGCTTTCTCTGAGTACTGACAGGAAGAAGTACAGGGGTGGGGGTGTGGGCACACTTGCCTCACACACCTCCGGTTCAGGGTGTCCAGGTTTTGGTGGGTGAGTCTAGAACTCAGCCAACGATGACCTCGCTTTGGACCCAGGCCCTCCTTAGAAATGGTTTTGACCCTGAGGCAAAGGCTTTGCTTCATTCGATGTTGTCAGGTGGAATTATGCAGCCAGCCTCCCTCTCCCCAGTCCAATTCGAAAGTGGCTTCATGACCGACCGTTCATCACAAAACCGACATCTCCTCCTAGGAGACAGACAAGGGCCTTTGGCTTGAAAGCTGGCTCTTTGCACTTTCCCCTGTCGACCAGAGTCCCAGGGGAACACCCCCTAGTTATCCAAGCAGGAAACACTGACATATTTAGAGGCTTCACCGAAATGGCTCTTGGATGACAGTTTTCAGAGGAGCTTTTGCAATGGCAGACTTTCTCGCGTTCCCCTGTGAACAGGAGGCCCGGCGTCGGTCTCCTCTTTGGGCCTCTTGGGCTTATCCCCTTTTGCTGGGCTAAGCCAGGCTGTGTGGTCAGCAGCAGCAGTAGGACTCCATTTGGCCTTGCGCAAGCCCTGGGCTTTGGCTGTTACCCTGGCCTGTGCAAATGTTTCCAAAGTGACTGACGCTTGCTCTCCTCTGCTCTCACCCCAGATCAAGCCAGTGGAAGCAGCATCGACTGGGCCTATAACCAGGGCATCAAGTACTCCTTCACCTTTGAGCTCCGCGACACCGGGCGCTATGGCTTCCTGTTGCCGGCCTCCCAGATTGTCCCCACGGCCCAGGAGACATGGCTGGGACTTCGGGTCATCATGGACTACACCCACAGGAACCCTTACTGAAAACCGGCCTTTTGGCACCCTCCTCTTCTTCCTCTCTGGCCCCATCCAGGAACCCAAATAAAGCTTGCATGTACAAGGAATAGAATGCTGGGATGTGTGCAACACATGTGGCATATCTGCCTTTTCAAGCTGAGGCCAAAAGTGATTTAGTTCCTGCAGGTCTTGCTGGAAATATGTGGGTGGCTGGACTAGATGACCCCTAAACTTCCCTACATTCCAAGGTTTTGTGAAGTTGTATCCAAGTGGCGTCTGTTTTAATTAGACCACCCTGAGCCTGGCTCATCAGTGGGGTGCTTCATTCATACCTTAGTAACAAGCAGAGTCACAGCTGCTGACCAAATGCCTGGCACCCCATGGCGTCGTGGGATCAGCGTGTGCAATAGTCTAGCTAGTTGAATCCATTCATCTATAAAGGCAATAACCAGGAGTATGAAATATAATAATCCTGGTGCCCACTGCTATCTGAAATGGATGTGGCAGCCAAGTAAAACAGATTACTGTAAAGCAGACCATGGTCTCCCGCTCCTGAATTAAATGGAAACAATTGGGTTAAATGAAATCACTTACTAGAGATAAAGAAATAATGCCAATCCCTGGACATGTTATTAATTGTAGTATATCGCACAGGCTTTGCCTTTAGGGATAGGAGAGGTTTGCTTTTCGCTTGCCACATGCTCCTTAGCTTCTTCGGTACCTGGTCTCTCCTCCCTCTCCTGTCTCAGGTCACCCTACTCCTTGCCGCTCTCCTGGTGGTTCTCCCTGCAGCTCCTAGAATCCGCTGTCCTCTTTGGCATGGTAAGGCTGATGCCTATAGTATGCTTGGTGGCTTGAATCACAACACATAGGATGTTCCAACCTTTTTTTTTTTTCTTTAGTCGTGATAGGGCCTGTATGGAGGTGGGGTGTGGGGAGAGAAACATTCTTCCCAGGATCTAGTCATGCAGTGATCCCTTTCCTCCAACCCTCCAGCCCACTGGGCCTTGGGCCTCTGTGTGTATGCCCAGCATGTTTCAGGCTGACCAGGACAGGGTTCAAGCTCCAGTTGCCATGTGGGATCTGGCCTCTCTTGAGCATGCACCACTGCTGCGTCACAGAGCCAGTCCAGGAGATGCCAGCTTTTCTCAAAGCTACTCTTTTGATTCTTCTATCTCTTAAGCTGTAATTATAGGATTCCTGTCACAGAACTCGCAGGGGAAGCAGGGGAGGGGTGGACTGTGGAGCTGGGGAGAAGATGGCAGCTTCTCCCTGTATTGGCCAGGTCAGGTTTCAAGATACATCTAGTTCTACTGACTTGAGTCTTGTCTTTTCTCATTAAATGGCCTGAAGGTAAAAATGCTTTGCATTCCCTGCGGAGACAGAGCCAATAGGGTATGAGTAGATATACTGCAGGGGATTTATTGGGGGAATCAGCTCGTGATTACGACACCTGAGAATTCCCGTGACCGGCCATCTGTAAGCTGGAGATCTTGGGATACTGGTGGTGTAGCTCAGCTCAAGCCTGAAGGCCTGAGGCAGGGAAACTGATGTTGTAACTCTTAGTCTGAGCCCAAAGACCAAGAACCCAGCCGTTAGTGTGTGTGTGTGTGGGGGGGGGGGGGGTGGGGGGGTGGGTGTGGGTACTGGTGCGAGTGTTGGAGGACTCACCCAAAGGTGGGTAAGCCTTGTGTTCTGATGTCTGACACAGCAGAAGTCTACCTGGAGGCCCAGCTTTCTTCTGTAGTCGTCTCTGGGCACGTGTTGATTGGAGGGTCCCTGCCCACACTGGAGGATGATCTTCCTCACCTAGTCTCCTTAGACTCACATGCTAATCACCCCTGGAAACACGCCCCTATCCACACTCAGAATAATGTTGTATCAGGTTTCTAGCTATTCCCTAGTCCAGTTGACACCCAAAAACTAACCATCGGGTGCTTTACTGTTAATAGTTTAAGGGACATGAGGACATTTTCATCTTGGAGTTTTTTAAAAGAATTATTTTGTTTAACTTTAATTAATTAGTTAATTAATTAATTTTAATTTGACCAGAGAGGGTCAGAGAGAGAGAGTGAGAGAAAGTGAGAAAGCAAGCTGCCAGGTCCGGGACATGAACTGTGGTCTAGAGCCCCTATTCACCACACCACTTGCCAGCCCCTTTATATTGGTTTTGCTACCAAACATTCTAAAAAATTAAAAGAATGAGCTGACTATATGTAAACTTACAGATATCCAAATTTATGAGACAGAGTGCAATGGTATCTCAGTCTTCAGATAACCTAAGGATTTGATAAGACTCTCTTCAAGCTCTCTTTTGGAAAGCATTTCCTTTCAATGTAACAAGAGATTGCAGATATGCTGAAATGCATTTTAACTGCTTACTTTGGATAAGTAGGAAGCTGATTATCTTATCTTTTGTTTAATAAAGACTAATGAAAGAACATATATTAAATTAGCAGAACATAGCATTTTACAAAACTGGTTACCTAAATCTTGATGGTAAAATTGTTTAAAGTAAATTGTGTTCCTTGAGGGACAGCTGATGGTATGGCGCTTAAGAAGGATGGATCCCATATGGCCAACTGTGCAGTTCAAGTCCTGAACCTGGCAGCCTGAAAACACACCAAGCACATGTGTGTGCATGCCCAAAATCCCAAAAGGAGGATGGAGAAGAAGGGATTGTGGTGTAGTCATTCCCTCTGGGGAATTAAATATCACCTTGATTGATATTTAATCTCCAACACCATCAACAGTGATAAAGTACTGTTCATTGAATGAATGTTCCCTACTTTTAGTAAGGAATTAATAAACTTTATAATCTGTACCACGTAGCCTTGCTAAAAGTACCCATGTGCAAGCTATTTTGAATTTCCAGAGTCATAGGTTAGAAAGTAAGTTTTCTTAATGTAAAGCTTGGTTGGTGACCCTCATTATCTGAAAAATAATGGCCTTGCAGAACTTAAATAATTTTCATTGAACATAACTTAGATCATTCTTGGTTAAAAAAGTCATTTATTGGGCCCAGCACTTGGTGTAATGGCTATGTCGCTGGACTCCCATGTAGCCGACCGCGATTCAAGTTCTGGACCTGGTGGCTTAAACTCACGCCGGGCACGTGCGTGTGTGTGTGTGTGTGTGTGTGTACCCAAGATCCCAAGAGGAGAATGAAGGGATTGTGCCACGGCCATATCCCCTGGGAAGGGGAGATTTCTCACTTTCTGTCTCTCTGTCTCTCTGGTGAGTGCACGCACCCTATAGCAACAAACTCTCCCAAAAAAGTCATTTATTTATAATTTTTAAAATTTATAATATATATTAATATAACTAAAATATGTGATCAATAAAACTCTTGTTTTTATTAAACAAACAAAAAAAAGAAAGGCTTTGAATAAGAAGGATGAAGAGTCAAGGAATGAAGTGCAGGAATGCAAATTTCATGAGGCAGGGATTGTGTTGTTTTGGTCACCACTGAAGCCCTACTAGTCGGCCAGGTGTGAGGCACACAGTAATAATCACATTAAGAATAATAGCTTGTTACATGAAGACATTAAGTTATTAATGCTTTTCCTTTTTTGTATTTTCAAGAGTGGGAAGAGTTTTACATCTTGTTTGCAGATGCATATTTTCACAACTCTATGGGTAAATAAAAACATAAAGCTTGGGGGACCAGCAGGTGGCGTGGTGGTTAAGGTGCTGGACACTCCCACATGGCCAACCGCGGTTCGAGTACCGGACCTAGTGGCTTGCTTTCTCACTTTCCCTCTCTCTCTCTGTGTATCTCTCTCTGGTCAAATTAAAATAAATGAATGAATAAATAAAATTAAATAAATAATTATTTTTAAAAAACCATAAAGCTAAAAGAATACTTTTAGGAAATATTGCAACTTCTGTGAAAATAAGTATTAATAACTGTGGGGAGTTTCAGTAAAAGGGTTAAAGAAAAAGACCAATTTTCCAAAGGAAAATACGCAATTTCCCCCAAAAGAAACACAGAAAGCCAGTGAATGCATCAAAGATACTAATGCACTATGTGATTTCTTGTACATTAAACCACCTGGTGGTTAAGGCTGCTGGAGGCCACATGTCCAACTGCACAGTCCAAGTACTGGACCTGGAGGCTTGAGAACCATGCTGGGTAAGTGTGTGCATGCCCAAAATTCCAAAAGGAGAGAAAAATGCAGAAGAGATTGCGACATGACTATGCCTCATGGGAAGTGCTGTCTTGCTCTCTCTCTCTCTTCTATCTCTCTCTCTGTTTTTCCCTGGCAAGTATACATACTCTTCTCTGGCAATTTAAAAAAATAATAAGTAAATCAAAACAAAAATATCGTATTTTTTTCTCATCAGATTGGCAAAGAATATTTTTCAAGGGTCTGAAGAAATAAACCCTGTCATAAACTGCTGGTGGGAGAATAAACTTGCACACCTTTCCAGAGGGAAAATTTGGAAATGTAAATAAAAATTTAAAATGCATTGCCTCTTTGACCTGAGAAATCCACTTGGAAGTATTTATTTAATTTAATTAATTAATTTATTTGGAGAGGGTTTTGTTTTGTTTTGTTGTTGTTTTGTTTGTTTGTTTTTTGCTATGGGGTGTGTTTGCTCACCAGAAAGAGAGAGACAGAAAGTGAGAAATTACCCCCCCAGGGAGGACGGCCATGCCGCAATCCCTTCTCCTCCATTCTCCTCTCAGGATTTTGGGCACGCACGCACACGCACCTGGCGTAAGTTTAAGTCACCAGGTCTGGGACTCGAACTGCGGTCAACTACATGGGAGTCCAGTGACACAGCCATTACGTCAACTGCTGGTCCTGGAAGTATTTATTTTATAAAAATACTTAGATAAGTTCAAAAATATGTGTAAGATTGGAATAGTAAATACGTAAATATAAAAGGAAAAGAACCTAACCTATTGATACTGGATATGACAATATTCACACAGTAGAGGGTCATGGAGCCATTAATGTCAGCCATTAAGGTATGAAATGGAAAAATATTTACGGTATACCAAGTGAGAGAAGCTGGCTACACAATGGAAATGTTCTAACATTAAATCATGGCTAAAGATGGTTGCACAATTCTGCAAATGTATAAGAAATCATTGACTTGCACACTTAAAATGGATGAATTGGATGGTATGCGATTTATATTTCAACACAGTTTTTTTTTTCTTTTTTGAGAGGTTTTTGCTATAGGGCATGTGCGCTCGCCAGACAGACAGAGAGAGACAGAGAGATAGAAAGTAAGAAATCACCCCCCAGTGGGGGATGACCACGCCACAATCCCTTCTCCTCCATTCTCCTCTCGGGATCTTGGGCATGCACGCACACGCGCCCGGTGTGAGTTTTAAGCCACCGGGTCAGGGACGCGAACTGCGGTCGACTACGTGGGAGTCCAGTAACATAGCCATTATGCTAACTGCTGGTCCCCACAGTTCTTTTTTTTTTTTTTTTTTTTTTTAAAAGCTGGCTACAAAATAATGTTGAGTATAAATTTTTTGTTTGTTTGTTTTAAAAAAGGAACACACACACAAATGCCTAGAAGGATCTATCTCTGATAATCATGCCTATTCTAGATAGTGGTTGTGGTTTTTCTCTTTATACATTTCAGAATTTCTTTCAATGAGCTTTTATAATCAGCTTTTAAAGTGTGTGTGTGTGTGTGTGTGCGTGTGTGAGAGAGAGAGAGAGGTGCTATTTCACACATACCAGATAATCTGTGTGTAGTTACTTCTCTCAATTTGTTATCCATATCAAACATCTAAATGACCATCTCAGTTTTTGCTCTGATTTCTTCTTGTAAGTCATCTAAATTCATTTCTTCTATTCTGGCACCACATTTTACCATCTCACTCACAACACTGCAGTTTGTCTCATCTTCAGAGAAATTTGTACTCCAGATAGAGCTAGAAGCAGCAGTGTCACTACCAAGGGGAGGGGTTCCTCAAGTCCCCAGGTGGGTCCTATTCCCTGAGCAGTCCGCTGTAGCTCAGATGAAAATTCCCAAGAGCCTCTTCTGCTCACGTTGAGCTCCCGTAGCAAGCTTGGAAATTGATTATGCTAATGTCTACTCTCCAGGGCCTTTTGAAAAAAATCTTTATTTTAAAATGAAAACATTTTACTTTTGTCTTAGACCAATACATGTGGTTCTCAACGACCTGTAGGCCGTTGGTGGTCCATGAGAATCCTTCAGCTAGTCTCTCGGATTAACACTCAGATAATGCATGTCTAGCTTTCTCGCTTGCGCCTAAAGTTAAAATCAAAATATCATTGACTACAATCCAGATATGACCTCACTGGTCCCTCATCCAGTGCGAAGCTATTCATCATCCTGACAACTGTTTTGCAAGGGTAAGAGGGACCAGGTGGATCTGAAGATGCGCAGGGTGCTTTTGCACTAAGGACTATAGAAGCATCATCCTGTGAACACATCGAGATCCAGACGTTACTTACAGGAAACCACCATGACTAACCACAACATTTGGATTGGCCAGATCAAGGAGAAGTGATGAGAAAAGTGATAGGACACCTGTCAAATCTTAAAAACTGTCAAAGGTAATAAAGTCTTCCCTAAAGCCTTCAGAATCTGCATTAATTTGGCAACTGAAACTGTGAGCATCGTCTAACAACCCCAGAGACTGAGAATGCCAGCGTTTATTGCCAAACTAAAAGGAGAAAGTGAAAAGTCTTCTTTCTGCTTAACTGCAGTCGTGGTGTCAGCCACCTTTTTGGGGGAGTGCAGTAGAATAAGGGCTCTGCAGAGACGGACTTGGGCAAAGAGGTTTGCCTGTTTCCCCAAAGAGACCCAAACCTGTGGCCTTCAGCCAATTCAGGCAGCTTATGTTTCAGACTAAATCAGAAACACTACTATAAAGGAAAGGACAGATCACACACAAATAGAATCAATATGGTTTATTGAATGAGTAAATCTGTGAGGAAGACAACCCACTTTTTCCTACAAGTTCATTAAAAGTTTATAGTTCTCAGGCCGGCTCCAAGGCACAGCGGTAAAGTGCTACTCAGGAGAAGCCGGATTCCATGTGGCGACCACAGTTCGAATCCTCAGGCTGGTCAGCCTGAAACACACCAGACACAAGGGCAAGTGCCTCAGATCCCACCAGTTGGAGGACTGGAGGAAGGAGATCAAGGAAGAGGACCAGACCCTAGCGGGGTTCCTGTCTCTCTCCCCCTCTTCCTCTATCACTCTCTCTCATGTGCATGCACTCTATTGTGAATGAAGGAAAGACATTTATAATTCTCATCCTGTAAGGATGCTTCATGAGGTGTCCACTAATAAACAAAATAAACCTCAGAAACCCTGTTGTGCCCATCCTTAAGAAAGGACACTGGACACAGTGGAATTGTGGACATGCATATCAGGGCAGCAGAAGTTTCAGCTCCTGGATTTTCACAGCCTTTGGGGCAAGCAGGAGGAGGGATACTTTTGGTGGACTCTCAGATGATCGGGAGGAAAGGGAAGCTGACAGTCTAGGGAATGTGCCATTTTCATTGGTAAATGAGAGGCATGTCTGAAGGAGAACCTGGCCATGCCACCCAGTGTGGTAAGCACAGAGCAGAGTGGCAAAGAGCACAAGCTCTGAAGCCGCAGTTGGGCCAATCCGGGCCTCTTAACCACTGCTCAGTGACTCAGGGTGAGTTGCTTAACTTCCACCGGAACCTCAGTCTCTTCTACAAATGGGGATGCCTACCTCAAAGGACTATGCTGAGGACTGAATGAGTCCAGACACCTAATGAAGAATCTACGAGCACAGCCTAACACTTAGCTGGCCATAAATGTCTGCTGATGTTGTTATCTGGACATCTTCAAGACTTGAAACAAAAGAGAAAAAAAAAAACCCACTCTCAGATGGGGATGATGCTCAATCTGCATTTGACAATTCTGAAGGTTACTTCGAGCCCAAAAGGACTATGGAATTGGGCCTGACAGACTACAGACAACCAGAGTTAACAATAACGCCCCGAGAGTCTTCTTGAAGAGAGTGATCTAAAACCTCAGGGTTGTGAATTCCTTGCCTATACAAGCAAGGTGTAGGCCCAGCCACGGTGCCCTAGGCAATAGGGTGCTGCTCTGCAATGCTGGAGCCACATAGAAGACCACAGTTCAGATCCTGCGTCAACCTGAAACGCGCCAGGCACACGTGCTCCCAGGATCCTGGCTGTCTGGAAGGGTGTGGGGGTGGAAGTCAAAATGTGAAGAGACTCTTTTGAGGGTGGTTGTTTTTTCATTTCTATGTCATGGAGAAAATGAAGTAAACTTAAAAAAAAATAAATAAAAAAAAAAAAAGGATGTACAAGGGAATAAAAGACGACAAGCTATCTGGGTCTCCAGATGGCGGACCAGCATTGAATGATCTCTATTGCGGGCATCAGCATATAGACTTCAGTCTTGACAGGTTCAAACCATTTAGTCACAAACACTGATTAAGGGCCATTGCAATAGAGTTAGTAATTTTATAGTCAAAATAATCTTCAAGGGCAAACATATGAATAACCTTTTAAAAATGTAGAGCCAGGCCCATAGCATAGTGGCTGGGGATTGTGCAAAGGGAGCCAGAAACCACATGACTGACCACAGTTCCAATCCAAGCCTGGTGGCTTGGAGAACATGCCAGGCACGTAAGCATGTGCCCCAGACCCTGATAGGAAAAAGAAATGAGAAAAAGAGGAAAAAGTGATTGCAGCAGGACCTGGCCCTGGTGGGGGCAGTTTTTTTCCTCTCTTTCTTTCTCTCACACACATGTACCCTTTAAAATTGAAAAAAAAAAAAAAAAAAAAAAAAAAAAAAAGTGGTCCTTTGGTCAACAGCACTTAATAAGTGATCTCTGTTGCCACACGGTTTACCAGGTATTTCCGGGCCTGGTGAGGAAAACTTGCTTCTGCATCTGCATTCAGAACAAGGAGAGTCAGCACCAGGGAGTGAGACCATGATGGGCAGCAATGTGGCAAACAAAGTTTCGTAAACACACACACAAATGTGCATTGAGCCCTGTTCTGTCAAAATCTAAGGCTGACAAATTTCCATCTTTACATTTCTCTAACATAACCAACTTGTGGACCAGTTTAAGAATGTCGTAATAATAATTTCAATAATTACTACAAGTCTAGGAAAGAATCGCCACCCAAATGTGTTTTGCAGACTGAAAGCACTGTGTGTTAGACTTACTACTTCCACACACAAAATGTGTTTGTTAATCAAAAATTAATTAAACTCTATATGAGTATTTAACATGCTCACTTGATTAAACTGAAGAATCATAATATACATGGTCCTGGTACTCAAGAGGGGAGACATGGAAGTTACTGAAGAAATTGTAAAGAAAATAAATGCACATTAAAAACACTGAGATGGCCCATTCTATGGCCTGGTGACTAAGGGAGCTGGAGCCCACATGGCCAACCATGTGGTTTGAGTCCTGGACCTGGTGGTTTGAATAGCAGACCAGACACATGTGCGGGTGCAACCAAAATCCCAAAAGGAGGGAGAGAAAGAGGAAAAGGGATTGCAGCGTGATCGTACCCCATTGGAGGTGCTTTCTCACTTTCCTTCCCTGTCTCTCTCTCTGGCAAGCGCAAACACACTCTGTCAAAAAAAAAAAAAAAAAGAAAAAAAAGACACTAAGAGAACAGTTTGGAAATAGAGATGGAAAGGTTTTAATGATTATTTTTGGAGTAAAACAAGATTTTAATCCAGGTAGACAGAAATTAATTACCCCCCCCCAAAAAAAGTCAGATAACATAAAAGACAAGATCTATAACCAATAAACAATGTGACAGAAACAAAAAACAACATAAGAAAAATTACCTATGTATTTCTCCCTAGCCGAGGACTCTGATTTCACTTATATTCCACTAGGGAATTGGAGAAAAGAAGGTTTTTGTTTTGTTCTGTTTTCTTGGTGAGTAGCCTGAAGTCTTCAGAATTTTAGTATAATCTAAATAGCACCACAGGAAAAATCCCTGAGCAGCTAAAGAACATTATTTGCTCTCATTTGATTCTGATTTACACCAGTTCAATATGATTGTGCTGGCTTTGACTTTCTACTAAAGGGAAAAAATAAAATTACTTTTAGGCCACTTGAATGATTCAATACTTTTCAATGTTTTGAACCTGGGTTTATTACAGTCTGAGATGTTTCTTCTGTTTTTGAATGAGTAAGGTAGCTCCCTCCTTACTTTTCTACCTCTCCTCTTCCTCCTCTCCCTTCTGTCTTGTTTCCCTGTTTCTTTCCTCTTTCCCTCCTTTCTCTCTTAAGCACAAGACCTTTAAATAAAGCACTTGCTGTATTTTTTAAGCTTTGGCCATCACTGTGGCTCTGGTGGAGCAGTAGCTGTATACAATAAAGCACCTTCCATCCCAGAGGTCAGAAATCCCCAGGCAAGGACAGCTGGTCAACCCCTGGAACACTGACAAGAAAGGCATGATCCCTTTTGTTGAAGGTGGCTGCTAGTCCCTACCTGGGCATGAAAAGAATCCCAGGCCTTCTGACCAGAGAGCTAAGGTCCCTTGTCCTAATTGGAATGATTTTCTCATTCATTTATACAAAGAATACATTACTTTCTGCAAGATGCAGCAAAAAGAGGTACTCTTTCAAAGAATCCTAGTCTCCTGACTCCCCCAAGTTGTCTCCACAGACAGAAAGAGAGAAGTTGAAAGTTTTAGCATATTAACAGCCGACAACAAATTAGTAACTATGTACTTTAATCTTCCACATTCATAATTGCACAAAATATTGCTGATCATTTAAATAATACATGTCAATTACTCTAATGAAGTAACTAGTAAAACAAAAGGTTAAACGCAATGCTGTGTAAAAAATGTCTGACAATAACATTTAAAACACAAGTGCAGAATCAGAACAGGTCTTTTGAGGAATGGTTATCTAAAAATCCTTACCAACAGGGCCAAACACTATGGAGAAATACTCATAAATATATTCAACCTGCCAGATCTCTCAGGCAAACACACAGCAATTCTAATAGGTCTGGCTACAGTGACTTTCCACGTATCTACAGTGGTTTCTAACACTAATGTTTGAGGATGGGAATGCAGAATGGGAATGAAGGGGGGACTACCATTTGCTTTAAGTATAGAATCAGGGAGAAAGGCTAAACTCCTGACTAGTCAATTTTAAAATGGCATGACCAGAACTTTGTTACACAGAAAAATATTTTCTTTTCCTGCAAAATGTATATGCATCAAAAATGGCTGACAATCTTGCCCATGCTAGGGGAAAGTTGAGTGTGGAAAAATCTGCATTTTTCTATCTCTGCTGTAAAGAAAATAAAAAGCCAGAGCATTTTGGCATTAGCAAAAGGCTGAACTAAGTTCTCAGGCAATAAATTTATGGGGAAACATGACAGGCTCCTCATTAAAGCTATGTGTACGTTGGCTGAATTTTATACAAGATTTTTGAATCTTGTGGAAAATTGGGCACGGCTTGACATCTGAACAATGTCCCTGGTTTGTTTGATTTTCTAAAGCATCGGAAAATGTTGCACTTTGGAAATCAAGTAGAGAAGAATAAACACACTTTAAAACCGAACTGGGCTGAATCTGAAAGTTATTTTTCCATATGTCTCTATGAGATATTTATTGCATTTATTTCTCATACAAACTCAGCTCCTCACGCTAGAAATACTGTGGTGCCTTTTTTTTTTTTTTTTTTTTTTTTTTTTTTTGGTGGCGAGAAAATAGTACCGTTCAGGCAAATCTTACCCGGCAGCAGGAACCACCTAAGGATAGGCAATTTTCAGTTGGCTTTTCAGAAGCTGGTTGCCATGACAAAGAGCACAATTTATTCTGCAGTCCCTTATCATAGCTGTGATCATAGACCATAAAAATTAACAAGCCTCTTTTCCTCTTCCGTCTGATTTCAGAGTTCTTCATCCTTACCTGAGGTCTTTCGTTCCTCCAATTAAATGGAATGAATGTCAGTCATCTAGCAATTCAATTAATGCTGATTCAAAAATACCGGCCCAAACCAGAATCTATAATCACAACCGCCTAATCACAGCTCAGTCATGAGAATGAAAAGTAAGCAGGAAATTACACTAATTACTCCATTAGACTAATACTGTATTTTTAAGCAAGGGCTTAAGGGGTTGTCAGCCCTGACAAAGGACTTCAGAGTCCTCCTCACCCTGTGTATCCCCCATTGCCCAATTGAAGCCGATGCTTTCAAGTGGTCATAATTCCTGCCCATCTAACGTAGATGGACCTGAGCTGGACAATGGAAATTTAAGACTCATATCTCTACCACACACACACAAAAAAGCAGATCCAGTGGGCTTCAAGGGGCTCTCGACAGAGCCAGTACAATGGCCAGGGCTTTCCTGTTGGAGGCCCTCATCCTCACTGTGAAGACAGATGAGTGTGCACCTGTCTGGTCCTGGAAAACATCTAGTGTGTGGGGGGGGAGCATTTGGTAGATGTAGAACTGCTCTACTAAATTTTAAAACTGAGCAATGCTCACAGGCACCAGAGCCTGTAGGATGCAGGGCAGGGGGCTCTTCAGTGAGTAGGCCATACCTGGTGTGGGGCCTGTGAGTGGCTGGACCCTAAGGCTTGTCCTACACCCCAGCGACAGCTTCTCACGCCATGCTCACCTGGAAAATTCTTTATAAAATCAAGAACAGGAGATGTAAAAACTGGTTGAGAAGAACACACCAGCAGCTGTGACTGAAGTATTTACAGAACAACACAGGATATGGACCAAACAAACTGGACCTTATTAAAAAAGAGAGATCCTTTCTCCTGTTCAGCTTCACGAGACTTAAATATTCTGTAAACAACAGGGAGGAGGACACTAGAGCCTGTCACGCCTCTGGTTTTTGTGGTCACTTGTCAAAATCCTTCCCGAGTTGGTTGTGGGGAGGGGAGCTGGAGACAGGGAGAGGGAAGAGGGCCTTGGTCTAGGGTCGCCATCTTTCCTCTGCAGCAGTTTCTGAAAATGACCAAATGGGAACTGCTCAGGGGTTCCGAAAGAAGGGAAAACATTTATTGGATTAAGTGAGACAAAGTCTTTACTTCCAGGGTTTGCCTTGCACTTGGCTGCTACTGAGGGACCGGGGTGTTGGGTGGCCGGCAGAGCCCCCAGCAGGCGGGTTCTGAGCGCTGCGGACCCCAGGCACCTTCGATTCTCTTCCAGAGGAGTTAGCTTGGTTCAGCCGGCCTAAGGAAGCAAGGAAGTGGGAGCAGAGCTTCAAGACCCATTCCAGGTACAATGCGCCAAGTGCACTTTTAAGCTAATGAAGTCCTGCTCTATAAACACTTTCAAGCTAATGACATTCTGTATGGTACCAACTTTAGGCCAAGGATGACCTTCTCTTTATCCTTGAAATCAGCTTCAAGGTGAGGAAAGGGACAGAGGATAGTAAAGGGAAACTCGGATAGCTTTTTTTCCCCGTTCTCTCCATTATTCCAACAAACCTAATCTGTCTTTCATCCCTTTCTTGGTAGAGAGGGGTACAGAGAGAGCCATGATAAAAGGAAAGAGAAGAGAAAGTACCAAGCCCAAGGGGAGGCAGGAAGACAAACCACAGAAGCTCTCAGGAGTGATGTAAATGTCCCCAGAAGTAGCAGAAGGAATCGAAGACTTCTCAGGAAGGAATCTGAAAGCCTCATGCGTAATGCATCAACTCTGCCTGTGGTGCACACTTCATGGATAAACTCTGTTTGTGTGCAACACCGACTTCTTGTCACTCTCTGGGATCATCACACACACACATACACACACACACACACACACAACACCTGTACCCACCCCCAAATATTTTAAGCCTCTTAATATAAGAGATGAAACTTTTCATATGAGGTGCTGCTCAAAGCTGCAAATGCCAAGTGCTGCAGAAAACATTCTGTTTATAGGTTAAAATATCTTACTAGGATTGTCTGCAGGACCTTGATCTTCTTCCAAATAATATTCTATCTTTTTTAAATCTTCCGGGGTAAATCTCCATTTATTCTCAGCTGGTAGGGGCGGCACTTTGGGGCTGGATCGTTTTCGAGCAGAGCCAGGAGGAAGAGCCTGCTGGCAGGATGCTGGCAGGGAACCAGTAATCAGTCCTTCTGGGAATTTCTGAGCTAAGACTTTCAGACCTAAGTTTAGAAGATCATTAGAAAAAGCAAAATTAATATGATAAGGCCAAGTCAAAACCTGGAAAGGAGCCTGCATGTGTTCTAATCTTTGGTCACCAAGTTGAGGCCAACTTAAAGCCAGGAAGTCTTTCTTAACTGTGTCACTGTTAAGCAAATTATACCAGAACATGCCAGTTGTTAGGGAGGATTCTGCGAATGCCACAGGAAACTTTTTCACTCAAGTCTTTAGCATTAGGGCTTTCTTTTGGAGCCGCAGGACAACATCATTATTTTAGGAATTAAAAACATGGGCTGATGGAGTTACTGGAAGTTCACGTAACCACTGTCTCCTTTCAGCCTGCATATTTGCTCTCTCTAGAATAAATAAATCCTGAGCACTGGGAGGAAAAAGGTGACAGGGGTGCGGTGGAAGGATCCTGAGTCCAAATACCTGTCTCATAAGTCCTAAGCAGAATACAAGCTCACTCACCTCCAGAAAGCATGAAGAGGTTTTCAAATCCGCGCTCACACATAGTGGTGGCTGCCTGGCTGGCCAGCCTTTCGTCATCATCATACAGAATAATGATCTTGCCGTGGGCTAGGAGTCAAATGAGTTAAGGTTTGGGCTCAGCTCCTTTTAAAAGGCTAGCACACTTTCCTGAGTCAAATGAGTTAAGGTTTGAAAGCACTAGTTATCTAATTTATATCCTTCAGCTCTTTAATCCTTACAATTCTGGAGAATAAACACTCCATTTCACAGACGAGGAAACAGAAAAACTGCTATACCCAACGTGTCTACTAAAGCCTTATCTACAGTAGTAAAAAAGTGGGAACTATGTCCAAATAGAGGTATGACTTAGTAAATTACAGTAAACCTGAAGATGTATAATAACATGGTATCAAAATTGAATTCACGGAGTTTGTGTTAGCCTGGAGGAATACATTGTAATATAAAGTGGGAAAAAGTAAGATATTAAATTACATATACAGTATAATTCCAACTTTATTAAAAAAAAAGAAGATAGTCTGGAATAAAAAATACTAATAATATAATAGGCGTTTTTACTCAATTGTGTGATTATAGGAGACTTTTTTTTTTTTTTTTTAATGTTGTTGGGGAGAGACAGAGAGGAAAAGTGAGAAAGCAAGAAAGCAAAGCCCCATAGGGGAATAGTCCCACCACAATCCCTTCTTTTCCATTTCTCCTTTTGGGATTTTGGGCATGTATGCACATGTGCCAAACATGTTTCTCAAGCTACCATGTCTGGGTGTTGAACCATGCAGTCCTCTATGTGGGATCCAGCTGCCTTAACCATCACACCACAGGCTGGCCCAATGTTCTTTTTCACATTTTTCAATGTTTAAATTATTTCCTACCTGTATGACTTTCAGGAATGAAAAAAATTAAAAATTTTAAAATAAAATATAGTGATGTGGCTGACTGTGCAGGTCAAGTTCCAGACCTGGTTGTTTGAAAAACTCGTTGGGCATGTGTGCATGTGTGCCCCATATCCCAAAGGAGAAACAAATGAAGAGATTGGAGCCTGACTGTCCCTCATGGAGGGTACGTTTTCACTTTCCATCTCTCTCTGTCTCCCTCTCTGGTAAACACATGTGACCTCTAGATAATTAAAAAAAAATTAAATAGAAAGAAAAATATTTATTTCTTAAATTCTACTTGGGAAATCTTTCTGAGGGAAAAAAACTCTTAGGACTAATTCTCAATAGGCCATAACCCTTGACCTAGTGTTTTCTGGGTCAGGGCAACACAGTTTGGAAGCACCTGCCTTAATAAGCACCAATATTCTCAGCAATAGCTAGGAATCCAAATTATAAAATATGTCAAGTTAATTAATACTGAAGGTCAGGGGCCAGCAAGTGGCATGGTGGTTAGAGGTGCTGGACTCCCACATGGCCAACCACGGTTCAAGTCTCAGACCTGGTGGCTTGCTTTCATACTTCCTCTCTCTCTCTCTCTCTCTCTCTCTCTCTGTATCTCTCTGATCAAGCTGGAAAATAATAATGACAATAATAATAAATAAAGTTAAGTAAAATAATTCTTTAAAAAAAAAAAAAACTGAAGGTCTTCACAGTTGTTCATATTGAAGGTCTTCTCACTAGGAGCACAATTCACCATAAGTTTAGTTTTTACCTTCATACTACCCAATTCCTTAAAACACAACAAAGGATACATATTCAAGAATATCATTTGAATAAGGGTTCATTGTCCTAGACAGAGTTGCAATTGGGTAACTGTAAGCTGCAAAGAGAAGGACAAGTTTTGTTAGTCTGTAGCTCTCGGTACAATTTGGCTCAAATCTCAGCTGGCTTAAAATCTAAGAGTTAAATACATTTTCAGAATCAATGAGCCATAACCCTAAATACTTTTGTGAAAGAAAAGAAATAAGACACCATGTCCAAGGTTGAAGCGTCACTTCACTGCTTCCACTGTTCAGCCCTGGGCCTCTGAGTCAGCCAAGAACACCAGCAGCCTTTCCAAGGGCATCGGGGCTGAGTCAATGCTATAGGTTTTTCACTACGGATCCACCTAATATATGGTTTCCTTGATTGTTGACCCAGGGCTGTGGTTCAAGTCCACCTGGACTCAAGAACAGCCTCTGTTCTTGGCAGTGAGGCACTATAAAGCCTTCCCTCTCTTACCTCCCACGATGTGGCACTGCTGGTAAGAATCTCTATCGCGCACATCTAGCAGCAGGAAGGGGCAGTCAGGATAAGGCCTGTCTTTGGTGCTAGGCTCTGCTTTCTTCACTAGCCCTTTGTCTAGATCCAGTTCTCCAACACCACTGATGACGCTGAAAATGAAAAAGTAGGTCAGTAGAAGCTAGTCAGGGGTTGGTGGCTTAAAGGTCAAATGCGTATCTTCAGAACAGTGAGATGCGTGTTCAATGTCTTTTCAAAAGATACTTCAAAGAAAATGGGAAAATGGATATTGTGTCTCAGTCCTGCCTCTGAAGCGGGAGCCTATGGATTCCCATACCATTACACTGGATTCCAAAGAGGAGCTCCCTCAGATAATGTAAGCTCGGTCATTACCTGGCTGAGGGGGTGGAAACTGCAAGCACATGCTGCCTCCAGGAACAAGGGCAGCACTCAGAAAAAGGAAGAGAAAAGCAGTTAATCCAAAGGAATTTTGAGGAATGCAGGAAAGTGCAGCAAAGGGAAAGCTTAAAGGGTGACAGGACAAGAAAAATGTAAGGCATTTTTATGTATATTGTATGTACTATAAAGTAACAATAATATTTTATAGTTTTATATGTATCATGTTTATGCAATGGGTTATTATTCAATATGGACATTGAATATTTTTTTTTTTGAAGAGGTTTTTGCTATAGGGCATGTGCACTTTGCTAGAAAGACAGAGTGATAGAGACAGAAAGCAAGAAATCACCCTCCAGGGAGGATGGCCATGCTGCAATCCCTTCTCCTCCATTCTCTTCTCGGGATCTTGGGCATGCACGCACATGCGCCTGGCGTGAGTTTAAGCCACTGGGTCCGGGACTTGAACCACGGTCGACCATTGAATCTTATTTTTAAAAGTTATCTAAACTTACTTTCATTGTACAGGTTATAATGCTGAGGTTGAAGAGCCTTTTAGATTTGGTGCCATTCACACGGGACAGAAGAAGAGCAGGGACTAAAATGGGAGAGCTCACCACAGACAGATCTGTTTCTAAGGCTGCTAAATCACGAAAACTGGTTGTGATCTTCATATTATAGGAAAAATGTGATGAAAATGTGAACCAAAGACATAGGAAGACTGAAGATTATAAATATTGTAGTAATCTGGAGTATTTGTATTGGAATAAGAAGATGGCTACTGTTTCAGAAGATATTAAGATACACTTGCTAAACCACAGGTTGGTATGTAACACACAGTTCCTCTCCATTAAAGTAAATAAAATTCCGCATTTAAATCTGATAAACTCTATAACTGTAGTGCTATCTAGTGCTTATTTTGTTGACCAAAGGAGAAGAAAATCTATTTGATGTGAAACTGCCTCCTTGGTAGAGATCCTGTTGTCCTCTCTCTTCTTGAATGCAATTTTAGAGTCCTTTCACAAAAGTAGCTATAAAAATATGAGTGGCATTGATGATAGCAATTCTTTCTCTAATAGAACTGGTTTCTCTAGTAAAATTGTTTTACTAGTATAAGGAATGAGTACGTGTTGAAAAATCAGCACTGTCTTCTAATTAATAGTTATATTTGTGAGAAAAAACGGCATGGGATAAAGCCCATGCAGTGAGCCCACTGAACAGGAAGGAGCCGTCGCATGCAATTCTAGAATGAACACCCAGTTACTTTCACTCTCTTTTGCATCTATTCACTATCAGAGCACTACGGGTGGCTCTGCAACTATTTTTCTGATTCTAGACAGGGTAATTATAAGCTGCAGTAGACAGAAAAGCAGGGAAAATCATACTCTCTGAATCAAATGGGAGTACTTGTAAAGCTAAGTCCTAATGACAAGATTACACATAGGAGGGCAGAACAGAATGGAACTGAGGAATGAAGATTGTTACCCTCCTATTAATATGTTCGTGCATTAACGCAGTACGAACACTGTCAAAAGGACTGAGGAAGTGGCACTTACAAAAAGAGAAAGTAAAAGGACTGGGATGAAAACGTGGGACTTCAGTATAACCAATTCTGTTTCTAAGGTAATTAAATCACAGAAATCGTTCGTGAATGCAGTGAACATATGAGTCAGATTAGAGTACCTCTGAAGGGTTGAGCGACTGGAGTCTCCTGCGCCCACACTGTTTATGAACTGGACAGGGCTTGGCGACTGCTCATCTGGGCTCCCTTTCCCATTGGTTCTAGCACTGATTTCAGCATCAGGGTCTGAAGCTGCAGAATCATTGTCTAAAATTTGCAAATGAAAAAATAATTAAATTCAACCTGAGGATCTGCATTTACTTAGGAGGAAATCCTACTGAAATTAAATCTAGAAAAGGAAATCTTGTCACAATCATTTGATTGTTCCTGAAGTTCTATTGCACAGGTAGACTTTACAAATCTCCAGATTTATTTATTTATTTTTTTTGAGAGACTGCAAGGTGAAAACTATTTTCAAATAGTTTAAAAGACATTATTTGTCTTTTCACTGTGTTGATATTTGCATTGATGCTGCAAAAGAAATGGTGGATAGAACACTCAGCACCTTAGCAAGAATCCTGACAGTAGCAGCTAACTTTATCAGCAATTACTGTATTTTTCACTTTCATGCACACACTCAGTAATAAATATGGTGGTCATGCTAAACAAGTCTCTGATAAAGTAAAAATGACAAATATTTTTATTAACTCTCACCCTGAAGAGGGACATACCTTTTTAATGATCTATGTGATAAAATGGGGAATCCACATATTTAAGCTTGCTGCATACCAAAGTGCCAGGGTTATCTCAAGGAAAAATATTAGCAACTCACTGCTGAGTTGCAAGCTAAACCAGCCACTTTTGCCATGAAGGCTATATTTACTTAGAAGTAAATGTGACAAAAAAAAGAAAGCCGTGGTTACTTAGACTTATATATTTGACAGACATTTTCTCAAAAACAAACTAAGTGAGCCTATCATTTCAAGGAAAACAACCAATGAATTTGTTGCCAGTGATTAAATTTTGAGCAAAAATCAGATTTTGGAAATTGTATTTGCTTCAGGAGGTGAAATATAGGAAGTTGCTTCCCCATACTTCTAGACTTTTCTGATCAAGACAGATGGTGATATTAATAAATGTGATTGTTTTTTATAGAGTGTAATGAAATTTGTCAACACTTAGATCTTTCAAACTCAGTGAACTCATGTTTTCCAAATGACCAATGCATGATACTATAAAATATTGCATAAGTAAAAGACTCATTCAAAGTGGAAGAAAAACCAATGAATTTTAGTGTAATAGAGTATGAAAGGGTCATTAATATGGTTTCAGATTCCACATTACAGCTAACTTTTAAGAAATGATCAGATGTCAAGTTTTGATGCAGTATAAAAATCATGTCCACAGTTATTTGAAAGGGCTATTAAAATACTCCTCCATTCTCTAACTACACATCCATGTGAGCTGGATTTTCTTCCTATACTTCAACTCAAACAGCATATTGCAACAGACTGAATACAGAAACAGGTATGGCTTCTTCTATTAAACCAGACATTAAAGAAATTTACAAGATATGTAAAATGATACCATTCTCAGTAACATTTTGTTTTAGAAATATCACTATTTTTCACAAACATATGTTTTTATGTTTGTAAAGGGTTTGTTACTGAAAAGTGAAATAATAACTAAATATTAAATTCTCAGTTTAATCTTTTAATACACGAAATATTGATAGATATAATGCATAAAGCAAAGCTCAATATTGGAGCCCTCAATAGTTTTTTTTTTTTTTTTTTAAGGGCACGTGTACTTGCCAGAGAGAGGCAAAAAGAAAGGGAGAGAGAGAGAGACAGAAAAGGCTAAAAAGCACCCCTTCCAAAGGGGATGGCATACTATAATCCCTTTTCCTCCACTGTCCTCTTGGGATTTTGGACATGTGCCTGATATTTTCCAAGCCACTAGGTCCAGGACTTGAAATGCACAGTCAGTCATGTGGGATCCAGCTAGTCCTCAATAATTTTTATGATTATGAAATAAAATTGAGACCAAAAGGTTTGGGAATTTGCTGCTCTAACCCATACAATGATAGAAGAAGAAATATAAATAAGAGACCCAATTATTAAAGAGGATATTAAACTATAATTGCATATGATATGATAACATGCATATTATATATTCCTGATTGGGTGACTCAAAGTGAAACAATGTAAATCCTTTCCAAACTTAAGTTTTAGCCTTAATATTAATCTCAATGGGATTTAAAATACACACACATACACACATATTAAGGGTAATTTGGAGAACTACCTTATTAAATAGCAATATATATTGAAAAGGTAAATGATCAAAATAGTGCAGAACTACAACCAGAACAATGGACTATAACAGAGAACATGGAAACAAATTCTGGAATATATATAAAAAAATTCGTATGTTCACATCATGAATCAGTGAGTAAAGGGAGAACTATTGAATAAATGGTGCTGGGAATAGTTCTCAACTATCTGGAAAAATTTAATTACGATAGTCACTTCTCAGGACCCGCAGATGGCATAATGGTTATGTCGCTGGCTTCCCGCATGGATGTCCGCAGTTCAAGTCCCGTACCTGGTGGCTTAAAACTCATGATAGGTGTGTGTGCGTACATGTCCAAAATCTCAAGAGGAAAAGACAGGATTGCAGTGTGGCCATCTCCCCCCGGGGAGTGATTTCTTGCTTTCTGTCTCTCTATCTCTCTCTGTCTCTTAGGTAAATGCATGCACCCTAGAGCAAAAATCTCTCTTAAAAAAAAAGATAGTCACCTCTCATCATATACCAAAGTATACAACAGATGGTTTAATATTAAATAAAAAACAAAGAAGGCAATAGAAGAAAGTATAAGTGAATAATTTACCTTATTTTGCAATTTATAAGCCTATAGCAATAAAAGAAAACAATAGAGAAGGCTAATAGATTTGATAGTGTAAAAAACGCAGACCTCAAAAAATGCAAACCTCATACATGTTCAAAACAACACAAAATGAAAAGGTGAGTAACAAATAAGGAAAATTATCTGTAACACATATACAGGAGAAAAATTAATATAACCAATTTATAGTTATTTTTAATTAACTAGCTCTTGAATTCAAAAAGGATCATGTGCAGGAGGTAAAAATGCCAACAACATAGAATTGACAGAATTATGAATATGGAAAATAAGTCTTCTTCCCATATCAGACCTGTATGCCCTCAGGAAAACAGCTACATACTTTTAAATATATTTTACTTCCTTCCCTCTTTACATATCCAGGAGGATTCCATTTACACTATTCTATTTGAGGTTTTGTTTGCTTTGTTGTTGTTTTATTTTTATTTACTAATATAGCTTGGAAATTTTTCTTAAAAAAAATCAAGAAAAGATTTTTCTTATTCATTTTCAAGGTTGTATTGGATTCCACTGTAAATAGATATCATAATTACACAGGGCTCTTATAAACTAATACAGTAAAAAATAGGAAAAGGCACATACAGTCCTTAAAAAAAAGAAACATGTATGACCAATAAACACATACTCAGCTCAAGCTCACTATCAAAGAAACTAAAGTAAAACTTTAGATACCACATTTCATCTATTGAATTGGCAAATAATTACAAAATGAAAACTATTCCACAGTGGTCAGGTCATGGAGAAACACGTCTCATCCATTCTTGGTGTGAGTGCAAAGAGGACCACCCTGCTGGAGACAGTGTGGTCATCAGCACTGAGTGCCTGAAAGGTTCCACCCTTTCACGATATGCAGTAATTTATCCTCTGGAAATAATCAGGATCATACAAATTTTTAGGTATATAAATTGCAGCATTATTTTATGAAAGTGAAAAATCAGAAACAACTGCAATGCCCACCAATAGGTAAACAGTTAAATTATGGTATGTTCAAAGGATAGACATTATATGACAAAGCGACCTTCACAATCATGTTTTTGAAGTCTATTTAATGACATAGGAAAGAATGTATACAAAAATGTTAATTGAAAACAGTATAATGCAAAACTATATACAAAGAGTATGGATTTGATTGGGGTGAAGAGGGAAAATGGACCAAAAATGTTAACAGTGGTTATTAGTTATTTTAAGTTTCTGCTTTATATATATATATTTTCAGTTTTCTAATTTACTAGAAATGACTTTTAAGTCAGGAAAAAGTAATAAACATTATAAAAGAGATTATTGTATCCCTTCAAAGTTAGCCAATATGCATACAGATACAATCTGCTCTCCAGGCACTTCTGAGTGAGTTATTATCTGTGTAGAGCACTAGAAAACACTAATATTACTCACACATTATGGTGTCCTACTTTACAAGAGCCTATTTTGCCGTGCAAATTTATCTCAGAAGAGAAAATTGCATGTGCCCATATGTTCTGGTGCTGCAATCTCAACAGTGAATTAAAGGACTAAATCTAGGTGCTTATATAACCCGGTTAAAATTGGGAGTACTTGTATGAGGAGACTCAATTATCTCTGTTACAAAGAGCCCTTATTTTCTCTGCCGTGTGAGAGGCATCTGTCAAAGATAAACTCCTGTCGTTTTCAGATGCTCTTTATCCTCCCTAACAAAAACCAGCCGAGGGAAATGACAGTGGAGTTGCACGAAACCAGTGTTCAGACTTCCTGAGAAACTTGTCTTGAAATCAGAAGTCAAATTCCTGACCTACATCAATCTTAACAAAACACATTCCCCTTCAATAAACAGCCACACATTGGTTGTTGGGTACTTCAGGATAAAATAAAGACCTTAACTCTGTGGATTCTTTTCACGAGAGCACAACTAGGAGGTTTCATTTTCGACTCGATATTTAAGAAAGGAAATCTGGAGTGCACCTATCTTTCGAGCCTTATCTATCTAGTACCTACTTCTCCTTTAGACCACAGCAAGATTGGATTACCGGATTTCCCAAACATGCTTGGTGCTCTTACGTCTCCATGCCTTTCTCAGGCTGCTCATCAGCCTGTAACAGCCTCAACCTTAACTTGTACCTGTGGAGATTCTTGACCCCCTTCAAGGCCCAGTTCAAATGCCTTGAGGAAGCTTACCTTGGTCTTCATTTATTTATTTACCTTGGTCTTCTAACTGGAAAGTGTCTTTCCTTTCTCAGAACTCCCAGAGCATCCTGCATCTCTCTAGAGGCACTTTCCAGAATCCCTGAAGGATGCAAGGCAGGCAGTGAAAAGACACTGTTGCCACCAGAGACACTTAGATTTGTACCATAGCATTCTTTACTAGTCGTATGAACTCAAGCAATTAATTTAACCTCTGAAGCTTAAGCTTCTCGTCTGTAAAGCACATCTTCCTTCTAGAGCTTTTGAGAAGGTAAATAAGAAAACTCATGTGAAGTGCCTAGCAATAACTATTCCACAAATGCTGGTTTCCTTCCACTCTTCCATGATTAAATTCTGCTGCATTCGCAATTTTGTGACACTGTTATCGTTCTCCTCACCCAGCACACATTCACATGTGCAATGCACACACGTCACCACAAATCCACATAAGCCCAGCTGTGTGCTGTTCATCTCTATAGTCTCATAGCACTGAGTTCTGGTATGTGTACGTACAGAGAAGGCACTAAAAACATCTGTTGAAAAACATTAGTATATTATACATATCTCAAACATTTAAAGCTGTAAGTGTTAAGTCAGAAAACCAGATGGCTGTTTCAAAGACATAAGCATTAACAAGGCACCAGATAGAATTTCTCTGAGAGTAACAATCTAATTCCAAATAGATACATCAAAGACTGGAATTCCTATGAACAGGACAGCAAATATGTACAGAGTGAGATTTCAGGCAAATAGTCTATCTACTATTTTTCCCACACTCTCAATTCTCATTACCTTCAAGCCTTTGAATCTCCTCTGCTGTCACTTCCAGTGTTTGATCAGATAGGGAAGCAACTTGGATGACCTGATAGAAAAAAAAAGAATAAAATGTGTACGTATGTGCATGTTTGTTTGTTCTTAAGCAGAAGCAATTTTGTTCTTTACAAAAGAGATAGCAAACATCAAAGATCTCTTGTTTTAAGAAACTGTCAGTATCCTCAACTGGAGACTGAATCTCAGGCCTCCTGTCTTTCAGGTTGGTAATTATACTGCAGATTATTATTCTAAAAAAAAGATTCATTTAACACATTACAAAATAAACTTAAAAAGCCAAAAGGATAATTTAACACAAGAAACACGAGGAAGAGTTTAAAACTACATCTTTATGTATTCTGGTCCCAACATAACACATTATTTCTTGAAAATGTAATATTGGCCTATAATAACATGGAATGGTATCAACAATTCTCTATGCAATGAAGAAATAAATGCAATTATGAATATATACTGATCACATCATTTGATAACCATATACAGTATTCATTGTTGCAACTTAATTCATAAAGACCCAAGATCCAACATGAGTTACACCAATGGAACTCTAATTTATTTATTTATTTATTTATTTGTTTATTTGAGAGATTTTTGCTATGGGGTGTGTTTGCTTGCTGGAGAAAGAGAGAGAGACAGAGAAACAGAAAGCAAGAAATCCCTTCCCCCCCTCCCCCCCGGTGGGGATGGCTGTAATCTTTCTCTTCTATTCTCTCAGGATTTTAGGGCATGTATGCACATGTGCCTGGTGTGAGTTTTAAGCCGCCAGGTCTGGGACTTGAACTGGGGTCGACTAAGTGGTAGTCCAGCAATGTAACCATTACATCATCTGTTGGTCCCAATGGAACTCTTATTTGAGGGCCGAAAGAGACACCTGTCTATAATCTTCATATGAAAGTAGAAAACACCTTGGTCAATAGTAATGAAATAGACCATGGTAGAATGATTTGGAAATGAGATCAGTCATAGAAGAAGGAAAATTATTTGGTTTCCACAGAGAAAAATGTCTAAATAATCCAGAGTCCCTGATCTAGATTCTAAACATTCAATAAAACATATAAGAAAAAAATTAAACCTAAATTATAAATTCAATGAAATAAAGTAGAATGTACATTTACTTTATAGAATTCTTAATTCAAGAAAAGAGAAAAATTACATACTATCTTCATGTGAACAAACACACCACACATCATTAATCTTCCCACAGTGAAATGCAAGGAGTGAAGAAACCCCTCTGCAAACATTCGCTAGTTGCAGTTAGAAGCACTCATACTCAGCTGCACAAATCAGACAGTCTTTATTCCAATGTTAAGACCACTGAACTTACCAGCTGTGCAAAAGTTGTAACTTTCAGTCTCTTAAAGAGTTCATCTTTTTTGTACCGATAATCTGAAAAGCAGAATAAGACAAATATTTATCTAGGTTTATTTTTCTTTCTTAAAGCTATTTATCCTTTCTAACCATCAAGTTTTATGTTTTATCTTTCAAGGTATTTATATACTTTTAGATATACTGGGTTGTCGGAAAAGTCATGACACATTTTTGCATAGAAAAATAAGTCATGACTTATCCGACAACCCAATATTATCTCATTTGATACGCTCAATATCCTCAAAATTAGGTGTGACAGGTAATATTATCATACGTTAATTTGTTTTCCTTTTGCTTTGGCCATTAGGAAACTTAAAATTGAATTTATAAATCACCTTTTTGTGTCCAGTGTGACTTTACCCTTTGCCTTTATTTTATTAGCCTACCGTTTTTCTTATACTAAGCTGTCTTTACCTAGACCACACTGTACTGCATGTATTTTTATAAAGTGCCTAAAACCCTTTTCAGAACCAAGCAGGGAATAAATATCTGCATTTTACAAATGAGGATGGAGATCCAGAGAAGCTGAGTTACTCCAGGTCCAAAACTGGTAAAAAAAACCTTTCTGCCCTACTATTCTGCCTTGCTCGAAAAGATAGTCACAATATTCCTGCAGCTACCAACTATGCTAGAGAGACAGAACTTTCTTTGTATGTGGCATGAAGTTAGGATTGGTCTTAATAACCTCTTATCAGTTTTCCTTCAACTTCAATGATAAACGACCTATTCAGTATTACAAGATGAAACAAGTTCTGGAATCTTGTTGTATAACAATGTGAGTTTACTTAACGCAACCGAACCATTCACTTAAAAATGGTAAATTGTATGTGTGTGTTTCACCACAATTAAAAATTAAAACCAACCTAAAATATCAGGATTCATTCAGTGCTACCATTATAGTTTTGAGATATAACTCAAATGGGGGTACTTCTGCACTTGTGTTAATAATTTTTTTAAATCACATTAGTTACTAAAAATGGGGCCTATCTCACTTTATCTGTCCCACAGATGCATGCTGAAAACATCCTTAACTTTTCTGAAGAGGCCTACAAATTCTGAAGAGTCTTCTGTGTTGAACTCTTACCCACCTTTATCCTTCCCTCTTTTCCTATGTTTTTTTTTTCCCCCTTGGTGCCTGTGACTCCTTAAGTACAGCCTCATTATTCCAGAATTACCAAAGGTTAGCTGGATAATTGCTACAGCCTTCACAACATAAATGTCTCATAAACTAACACTCCTAGCAACGAAGGAAAGGATTAAAGGTATTTAAGATTGTTTACCTGGTGTTACTAATCATTTCCATGAATTTTACCAAAAAACTAGCACAGACCGGATGATTACTTGAAAGGCCAGCATAGGCTTGGTTTACCAAATGCAGTAGGATTTAAAGTCAGGAAATGATGGTACCTTGAAAACTGGCCTGCTGTAACTCTATCAAGACTCTTTCTTACAGGGAATTAAAACGTCTTTGTTCTAAAATGTCTCAAAGAGAGCATTTTGATAAGTAACAGACCATGCTTATAGAAAATTCTAGATGCAACAGAGCTTCTAAAACCTGCCAGGCAGCAGAACCAAGGAGGCTGAGCAGACTTTTTAAAAAGTACAAATGAAGGGAACCAGCAGTTAGTGTAATGGCTATGTCGCTGGACTCGCACGTAGTCGACCGTGGTTCGCGTCCCGGACCCGGTGGCTTAAAACTCACGCCGGGCACGTGTGTGTGCGTGCCAAGATCCCGAGAGGAGAATGGAGGAGAAGGGATTGCAGCGTGACCACCCCCACTGGGGGGGTGATTTCTTGCTTTCTGTCTCTATGTCTCTCTCTGTTTGTCTGGCGAGCGCACGCACCCTATAGTGAAAACCTCTCAAAAAAAAAAAAAAAAAAAAAAAAAAGTACAAATGAATAACTACAGTGCTCCTCTCAATTGCCACCAACTTGCCCACCCAAAAGTCACTTAAGTAAACCAAATGGCCAAGAGTAAGCTAACAGCTTTCAAGTAGTTTGTTCTGTGACATTGATCCTCTTTTGGTATGGTTACAAACAGTTTGACATATTTTATTATAAAATATACACATTAAAATCCCCTGTAACTAAATAGATTTACCTTAAATTAAAAAACAGACTTTGGTATATTCTAAGGATTGGCATTTCTACCATCTTCTACAAGCAGTAGGAGCCCCCTGCAAATTCGAGCCTGAACTCTACGTACCTGGTTCTGGTTTAGAAGGACAGCCATCAGTAGGACTTTCTGACATTATTACTCAGAGATAAAAGATCAAACTAGACGTTTTATAGTAAGTTTTAAATTTTTATAAAAAGGATGACTTGGAAAGCTCTGCCAGTCTGTCCTTGCAAGAGCGAACAGAGCTTTAAGAATGGAGCTTCTGCTACTGTAGCTTCTCTCAAACTGTGTTGAAGACAAATAATCCTAGTTTCAGAAACGTTATCAAGGTTTGCTTCTCCAATAAGTCTAGGGCCCAAGTCTGTGTCTCTCGAGTTACTGGAAGGACAGAGACCTGACTATCTAGGATGTTTCACACTGGGTCCAACTAGTGTCATCTAACCACTCAGAACCAAGAATAGGCTTTGTAAACAGTGAATAGACACAGAGTGTCTATTTTCCCCAGGCAGAGTTGAAAGAATATTCAGATTACAAAGGATTTCTGCGTTTTCAGAGTTCTATAAAATGTGTTACTAGCAAAGGGAAGTTGGGTTCACTGTGGAATACAAATCAAAGGAAGTAACAGAACAGGGTTTGTGATTTCACAGAAAGAAATGGCATCTAAGGTAAGCCGAGTAAAGTGATAGGCCTGGGGTGTCGTAAGACAAGGCAATAAATATTCTCCTCCCTTTTGACCCAGAAGAACACTTACAACGGAAAATGGGAAAAGAGAAGGAAATATCTTCTAAAATGTAGTTGCCAAACTAGCATCTAAAGTCATCCTGTCAGGGAATCAGCACAAGGTGTGTGAAACAAGATGATAGAAACCTCCTGCCCACAGCTTCTAAAGATGGAAATGAAAGGAGCATTTTCAAGGATGCTACTCCCAGGGTGTTTATTCTGGAAGATAATCTCCATTTTAAAGAAAGCACATTGTACCTTTAAGAAATGTTTCAAGCAAGATTTCACCAATCTGGGTGGAACAAGACATTTTTTATGGGACAAATTTCGGGGGAGGACATGTGAGCTCATACTCAGCTACAAATGGATGGGAGGTGAAAGAGACCACGAACCCAAATAGAAGCAGGCCAGCTGGACTTTCTCTTCTTGGATGATGAAAGGATGACAGAGATGAACTTTAGGTGAGTAAATTAAGATTTTTCCCCCCATAGTTTGACATTTTAATATATATTATATATAAATATTTAAAATATATACACTTACATAAAACATAAAATGTAAAAGAAGAAACGAGAAGGATACTGGGATATTGCACATTTAAAGAAAAATGTCTATGACACCATTTGTTAGAGCTGAACATGGCGAGTGTTACTAAAAACCAGTCAGCATAGAGCTGCTCCTGAGCCCAAATCTACTGTCTAGGGGTTCCCACTACTGCAGCAGTTCAGAAGGAACATTATCATTTTTAAATGAAAAGATCTGCTGTGTTAAAAACAGACAAACAAAGCTTCTGGTGTATTCTGGACTCATCATTTTCTCTTCCAAGAAGACATGTATTGCCAGAAACAAGTCCTGAACTGTGATCAACTGGAGTGCCTCTTTAGTACCATTAGCTAAATACTCCCTTAGCACTGGGCTCTCCTACTTCAGATGTGAGCAAATCCACCTAAGTAAACAGATGTTTATGCATCTTTAATTCTGGCCTTGACAAATACATTCTATATCAGTTTTTTTAATAAGTTTTTTTAAGAGTTATTTATGTAATTCCCATTTGTTGTTATTATCTTTTTTTTTTTTTTTAATTTGACCAGTAAGAGACAGAAAGAGAGAGAAAGGGAAAGCGAGAAAGCAAGCCACCAGGTCCAGGACTTGAACCATGGTCAGCCATGTGGGAATCCAGTGCCTCATCCACCACGCCACCTGCCAGCTCTCTATATCAGTTCTGAACGCAGACTGAAAAATTATGATTTTGTGCAAGGGTGATGTTCTCAATGACTGCCAGTATACCTGTGCAGGAGATCAGTTTTTAAAAAGGATGTACATGAAATAAGATTTTTAATTAAAACAGACTGCAATGAATTGATAATACTTAATACAAAGAATAAGCTTTCTTTCTTTCTCACATCTCTCAGTCTTTCATGGATACTCCATAATTTATACTCACAAAAATGTAATGAAGAGAGATATTATTATCTTTATCTCAGTTAAAAACAAAACACAACAGGAAAGATTAATAACTTGAAAAAGGCCTGAAGACTGTAGTACAATGAAACTAGAAGCTCAGGTTCTGATGTCGAACCAGATAATATCTCCTATAGGATACAGGTTGGACAGAACTCAGATGCAGAAATCACAGACTCAGAAGCTGAACAGGACGGTACCTAGTGTCTGCCACATCCTCCAAGGCACCCAGTCAGGTTCACCTGACTTCCGTAACTCCCCATGTGTGTCAGCTGTAGAGTACGGCTGTTCGTTAATAACTGTCTTATAAAACGACTAGAAAGTTCCATTTCCTTAAAACACCAATAGTGTTACTCACTTTTTTTGATCTCTTCTAGCTTCTCAGTGTATTTAGTCATACTGTTTCCTAAAAAGAAAATCAGAATTTTAGATACACTTTAAATGGAAGAAAATGAGTACTACTGTGAAAACAGAATGAACATGTATTCCTAAGATTTCCTATTCTGTTACTACAGGATGGTGGAGAGTAGAGTCACTGAAAGACGAGGAATAGAAGGAAATGTTTTGGCAAAATGTTTTGGTCAAATGTGTTTAAGCTAGAGTATATCCTTCCAAATCATTTATAATTCCCAGGCAGATGCTCATTTTATACATATATTTTTTGCTTTCTGAGTAAAGGTTTTCCTCCTTATATCCCTCCATAATTGTTTTGTGGAAAAGATATACAGATAAGGGGAAAGAAAGAAGCAATCCTCTTTGACTAGACTGTCTAGAATGTGCCTTTGACTACCCAAGTGACTCTCTCCTCTCCATTCTGTCTTCATAGCTTCCTCCTCCTTCCTAGATTTGGTCTTCCACTCACAATTCATGATGATGTTGCAGCCTGAACTAGACCACACAGTCTGTACCCTAGTATTCTCCATGGATTTGGTTTGCTGAGAAAGAACAGCAGATTCCCGCCATTGTGGACAGTCCCCACAGCCCTCATGTTTTATAGTTTGGTTCTATATGCTAGGTTCTAGCCAAGGTAGTTTGGAGAGTTTTTGTACTTGAAAACTCGGCCAGGATCATTCTGGTTTCCAAATGAACTATTGTAAATGCTAGTTCTCACACCAGGGGCTATGATTTTTACTAGACATGCTTTGATTTGATTCAGTTCAACACAGCTCCTAAAAGGTATGGCAAAAGGAAAACATTCACAATAACTTCTCATTTAAAAAACACTGCTCCTGGGACCAGCAGTTAGTGTAATGGCTATGCTGCTGGACTCCCATGTAGTCGATCGCAGTTCGAGTCCTGGACCCGGTGGCTTAAACTCATGCCGGGCGCATGTGTGTGCTTGCCCAAGATCCCAAGAGGAGAAAGGAGGAGAAGGGATTGCGGCATGGCCATCCCCCCTGGGGGGTGATTTCTCACTTTTTGTCTCTCTGTCTCTTTCTGTCTTTCTGGCGAGCGCAGGCGGCCCTATAGCAAAAACCTCTCAAAACAAAACAAAACAAACAAACAAACAAACAAAACAAAAGAACTCTGCCCCTAACTTTTTAAGCCTTAAGAGCATCTAGTCTGATTCAGTCCCAATTTGAGAAAAAAGAAATGCTTCCCAATTTATGTCATGAACTGATATTTTTTTTTTTTTGAGAGGTTTTCGCTATAGGGCGTGTGCGCTCGCCAGACAGACAGAGAGAGACATAGAGACAGAAAGCGAGAAACCACCCCCCAGGGGGGATGGTCATGCTGCAATCCCTTCTCCTCCATTCTCCTCTCGGGATCTTGGGCACGCACACACATGCGTCCGGCGTGAGTTTTAAGCCACCGGGTCCAGGACGCGAACCGCGGTCGACTACGTGGGAATCCAGCGACATAGCCATCACGCTAACTGCTGGTTCCATGAACTGATATTTTTAAGGACCATTCTGAACTTTTCCTTATGTCTGGGTCAAAAGTAGAGAAAGAAAATTCTTGCTCTGAAACTCAAAATACATTTTCAAAAAAAAAACAAAAAAACAAAAAAAAACACCCCACTTACTTCACTTATTATTACATCTTTATCATAAATTTATTGTAGCTATTTGTTTGTTTGTTTTTCCTCTTCAGACAGAGAATGGAGGGTTTTGTGTGACCCAGACCTAGTCTGTGTCTTTCCAGAAGCTTGGAGAGAGACGAAGGCAGTCAGAGTTACCCAGAAGCCTGAGCTTTCCCGAGAAATCTGGATTGCACCTCAGAAGAGACCCAAATATCACCAAAGAACAGAGGTGGAACCAAAGGAGATCTTTCCTACGTTCTTCAAACTGCAATTGACCTGAAATATGACCAGATCTCCAGAGCAGAAACCACAAATTCTTCCTGGACACACATCCCTCCTTCCTACTGCAACTCTGAACTCAGAGTATTCCCTGATCAATATTATGGAAAAAGATGACAAATCGGTATGTTGTGCAGCTCCTCACAGTCTTAATCTTTTTAAATTTATTTGTATATGTTATGAGAGTGAGAGCATGAGCGAGAGGGAAATAAGCACCTCAACAGAGTCCCCAGCAATAGTCTTCTTGCCCCAGCCTTCAAGCCAGCCAGGACCATGGATGCACATAGGTAGACCAAGAACTGAAACTGTGATGGTCCATATAGATCCAGCCTCACCTACAGCAGGTTACCACTGCACCACTGAGCTGGCCCACAGTCTTGGTCTTAACTGTTTTGTACAGCAGCTTTCGGTTCTATGTCCCGGAGTTCCCTACAGTTGTACATTGGTGACGTAGCAGTTTCTTTTGCCTAGAGGAGCCTTAGGTAGTCTAGTCTGAAAAGTGAGGGACAAAAAGGATTACTGGTTTTTCCAGTGACACAAATAGCTAGTAGCTAAGCCAGAAGCCTCATTTCCAACCTCCTAGTTTCTAATATGGCTCACGAAAACACATGGCTCTTCTATTTGTGTTGTTTTAAAAGCATGATTCACCATGAGGTAAATCTGTAGGAAGTGCTTCTTCCTTAAATAGTAACAGGTAGGGGCTAGCCTAGGCTGCGAACTCCCTGAGGAATGGAAAACAATATGCATCGAAAACAATAGTGGATCTCATTCACACTGTCTTTGTTTTAAAATACTGCACAGTAGTCTCTACTAACAGGGTCTAAAATTAATCTCTCAACTAATTACTAATGTTGTCAGTCTTTACACAGTATTTCTGGTATCAACAGCCCCTCCCTCATGATCACATTATAAGATAAACTGTCACATTGATGCTTTTCCCGCTAAAAGTGAACATAGTGAAACAAAGTCTTTTCCACAATTATGTAACTGTTGGGCAAAATTAAGAACAAATCTAAGAGAACTGTTGATAAAAAGTCTTTTCATTATAGAGATCCATTCAATCCAATAGCAAAAAAAAAGAGAGAGAGAGAATTGAGAATTTCTGCATTGCTTCAATTGGAGAAATAAGGCAGGAGGATGGCTGACACAAAAAATCAACATAGACATCCCTAGAAGTGATTTTAGAAACTACGATAGGTGGCATTTCTATAAACGTTTATTCATTTCTTTTCATGAGACAGAGAGAAAAGCACCTTCAATATGATCTCATGCTGCTATTGTCCCACCAGCCTTCCTAGCCAGCCAGGATCATGGGCAAGCACACAGACCTGGTGTGTACAGATGGACCTGGGGGCCAAACCCCAGTCTTCCATATGACTCTCAGCATTGTTGTGCGGCTGCTTATAACACCATAGTGATACCAAAAAGTAGCATTTTATCACAGTTTATACACTGCTTATACCTTAACTAAGCAGTTTATCTTATCTGATGGCATCTAAAAACAGATTTTTGAGGACCAGCAGATAGTGTAATGGTTATGTTGTTGGACTCCCATGTAGTCGACCATGTTTCGAGTCCCAGACCCGGAGGCTTAAAACTCACACCAGGTATGAGTGCGAGCATGCCCAAAAATCCTAAGAGGAGAATGGAGTAGAAGGGATTATGGAGTGGTCACCTCCCCCGGAGGGGGGGGGGTTGATTTCTTGCTTTCTGTCTCTCTGGCAAGAGCATGTGCCCTATAGCAAAAATCTGTCTAAATAAATAAATAAAAATGTTATTTTGACTACCTTTTTAAAAAGACCGAAAGGAATCAACTTCATCATGCCTTATTCATAAATATATATTTTTTAAATATGAAAATAAGGAGACCTGTGCCAGTTTCATAACCTGGTGGTTAAGGGAAATTGCCCCCAAATGGTTGATGGCAGTGGAAATTCCAGCCTTCCTGGCTTGAAAAACACATAGAGCATGTGTGCCTGCCCCAGATCCCAGCAAGATGGTGAAATGGAGGAGGAGAGATTGCCATGTGATCACATCTGACTAGGGGGGTGCTTTTTACCTCTCCCTGTGGCCTATGTGCATTTGCCCTTTACAATTAAAAATAAAATAAAGGAGACTATCAGTGAGCTGACTTTTTTTTTTTTTTTTGGAGAGGTTTTTGCTACAGGGCATGTGTGCTCGCCAGACAGACAGAGAGAGAGACAGAGAAACAGAAAACGAGAAATCACCCCCCAGGAGGGATGGCTATGCCGCAGTCCCTTCTCCTCCATTCTCCTCTTGGGATCTTGGGCACACACACACACGTGCCCAGTGTGAGTTCAAGCCACCGGGTCTGAGACTCGAACCGCGGTCGACTACATGGGAGTCCAGCGACATAGCCATTACGCTAACTGCTGGTCCCTGTGAGCTGACTTTTAAAGAAATTTGAAATTACACATTACTGCCAGACAACTTTTCCTACATAAGACTTTAATTGAAAAGAAAAAAGTCAGTGCTCCCCATTGCTTACTGACTGAAGTTTAAACTGACTCTAGCACTAAAGACATTAACTTCTCCATCTCTGCAATGTCGCCTTAATTACTGACCTTGATAAACTCTCAGTCTTTGGTTCTCTAACATAGCACCTTGTCTTAGGAAACACAATAGCTTACCCAGAAGGAAGTGACCTTTTCTGCCTTTGAACTTCCACAGCACTCAGCTTACCACCATAAAGCATCTATCACTGGACTGCCTTGTCCACCTTATTAGAAAGTCCTTTATGTGCATGTGCGTGCGCACACACATACACACACAATCTTTATTCTTGTATTGTCTAACATATATGACACTCAAACACATTTGCTGAATGAAATACACTATAAAGATCTACCATCTGAAAACTCTTACAGTGAGTTGTTGTATCAGGCAAATAATCACACTCCTTTGGCTTAAGTTTTTGCATCCCTGATTTTCTTTTCTTTTCCCTTCCTTTTCTCTCTCTATCTTTTTCTTTCTTTTTCTAAAATACCAAAGGCTGTGCATGTTTGCCAGGGGAGAGACAGAAAGAGAAAGAGAGAGAGAAAGCAAGAAAGCACTCACTATGGGGTATGGTTATACTGCAATACCTCCTCCATTTCTCTCTTCTGTTGGGATTTTGGGCACTCACACACACATATCCAGCAGATAAAAACACACCAATGCCGCGACTTGCTGCCTTAACTACCAAGCTGACCCCTGATTTTTTTAAAACTATGCACAACTTGACTTGCTTACAGTATGTTCTATATATACTACTTATATGAACCATATTGTTTCAGGATCCCATCAACCTTGACATATATAAGGTGGTATTTAGCTTCTATTTTGTTTATAAATTTAAGCTGCAATAAAAGATATATAATATTTTACAATTAGAATCAAGAGAAAGAAACAACTAGATGAATGGCACTATGCAGAGATTACAATCAATTAACTGACTGACTCATTCATTAGACTTTTTTCGTTGTTTTTCTATAATTTAATAACATGATTTGTACTGAGCTAGCAAGAAAAGCAAGTGATTTTGAGCACAGTAATCTAAAGTGGGTAAGATTTATAAGGCATGAACTCAGTTGCTAAGAGACAACTCCACGGCTTTATTTTCCTTCAATATTTCCCTCCTCTACAGAGAAGTTCTTCTGGCTCAGAAGGAGCAAAAAGCGTGAAAAGAGGCACAGTGGTCCTTTGTGAATCTCAACAAGTTATACATGTGTATAGTGCTTTCTGGTTTATAAAAGCCTTTCACATACATTTCTTCCTTTGACGTAAGAAACAGAATTAAATACCAAATAAAAATGAAAGGTAGTCTGTAATGAGTTTGAGTGCTTCAGATCAAGGCCATTAGTGAATATTCAGGAAAAATGAAAGCTAAAGAAGAAAAAAAGAAATGACTAGTTTGTGTAGAGATAACAAAAGAAAGGTGAATCTCTTTCAAAAAAAAAAAAAAAAAAACAGAAATAGGCAAGAAAAGACTAAGAAAGTCTACAGAATTTTGGAAGGCTAGAGAAATTTTAAATTAGATTGACTATGATTGAAATGAGAGGATAATACAGCCAACAAAAGAGTGTAAGGGACTAGTAAAGGGGGAGCCCCACAGCTTGGAAAGTGCGCCATAATCAGCTTGCAGTGCTGCAGAACAGAAACCCAGAGAGGATGCTCAAGGATCCACGAGAAACCTGCGATGGCAACTGAACCAAACGCAGTCAGGGATTTCATCAGAAGCATAATCCGTTCACAGCACAGTCTGGCAATATGGGGGAGCTGGTGAGATAACTCAATCACCTAGGGAACAAAAGAAATATTTGAAGTTCGAAATTATTCTGAGATTTCTAGCCGTGGCTGTACATCGGTATTTGGGTTTACGTTAGAGGTTGGAAGTATAGAAACGGAAAATATCTTTACCCAGGAAGAAGATAACAGTCTTTGAAGAACTCAGTAGAAGGTGATTTGGGAGAAGACAGGAAACGGCACAAAATAGTTTATTTCTTTTGATGAACTCTGAACTCCTCGCTATTTGGTAAGAAAATATTAAAGACCCATCTATTTAGTCTAAGAAAGAGAACTACTCCTCATTCCTGTGCCTATTTCTATTGCTCTGATGGCAGAGCTCAAGAGCAGACTACAGCTGGGAACTTCCTACAGTTATGAGGGCTTAAAGTCCCTCTTCTGTTTTAACACAGATTCCTCACTCTATTTTTTCACCTCATGGCACATAAATTGGGTTGTTGGAAAAGTCATGACTTTTTTTTCTACGTGAAAAATCCATCATGACTTTTCTGACAACCCAATATAAATAACATAACATTTGAATAAAACACTGGGCTTGGGCTGCCCAAGTCCTATTGGTTTCCCAAAGGGCTGAAGGGATCTGTATCTTGGCACATAATTGTCAGGCCAATGCACACCAGGTGGAAATCTCCCTCTCAATACACACGGAGTAAGTTACAAAAATGCATAGAAACACAGACATTAAAATAAAATCTCTCCTCTAAATTGACTTTAAAATAAATTCTAAATTTGAAACAATAAAAAAGAAATTGAACACTAGAATAAGATTTCTCTCCTACACTCTCTAAACTACTTTGAGTTTTAAGCAATGACGCACATATTGGCTCTTCCAAAAGCTATTACAACAAAAGTTGTTTGGAAGACTTTTGCTTTCAGTAAATGGGGTAGATGTACTTTTCTCTACTTCTCTACTTATGGACCCACAGAATGGGAGAAAATACTTACAAATCGTATTTCTTATAAGACTCCATTATCCAGAATATGTAAAAGAACTCTTATAACTCAAAACTAAGCAATTTAAAAATGGGCAAATGATTTGAATAGATGTTTCTTCGTAAGAGATACACAAATGCCAACAGGCACATAAAAAGGTGCTCAGCATCATTAGTTGTTAGGAACATGTGAACTGAAACCACATAGATGGCTATAATCAAAATGATAGATAATAACAAGTATTAGTGAGGATATGGAGAAAATTGAGCTCTTAATGTTGGTGGGAGTGTAAAATGGTGTGGCTGCTTTGGAAACAGTTTGGCTGTTCATCAGAAAATTGCACATAAAGTTACTATATGACCTTCAATTCAACTCCTAGGCATGTACCCAAGAAAACTGAAAACACGTGTTCATATATAAAAACTTGTACACTGCAGTTTATAGCAGCACTGTGGCCAGAAAGTGTAAACAATCCAAATATTCATCAACTGATGAGTAGACAAACTGTGAGATATCTATATAATAGAATATTATTTGGCAATAAAAAGGAATGAAGTACAGACACATAATATAAGGGATTAACCTTAAAGACATTCACTAAGTGAAAGAAGCCAATAACAAAAGGTCAATATTGTATGATTCCATTTATGTGAAATGTTCAGGATAGACAAATCAGTAGATACAGAAAGTGGATTAGTGGTTACCAGAAACTGGTAATGGAAGGAATGGGAAATGATCGCTATTGAATATAGGGAGTTTCCTTTTTTGATGACAAAATATTTCCATAATTAGATAGTGCTGATGGTTGCACAATCTTGTGAACACAGGTTTGGAAGGAAAGAGGAATGCAAACCTACTAGGAATCTCAGGACCTGAGGAATAACATAACGGTCAAGTTATCTGTATTTTCATTTTTTAGCATCATATACCTAGACCTGAAACTAAAGAAGCGCGCGATCCAGAAACACCGATGTACACAAACTAATCCCCATGAAAAATCTGCTGTCTTTAGCCAAATGAATGGAAAAGGGACAGCCTAGTAAGACAGAAACTGCTAGACAACTGCTCTACTCCAATCAAACCAGAGAAGTGGTTTCATCCTCACCCCTACCAGCAAAGGCCAAGTGGGGAACCTTGACTGCCAACTTCGCTACATGAGTGACCTAGTGACCTCCAATAAGCTGTCAATGGAGTACCGGAAAGAGGAGGAAAAGAGCAGGGCTGAAAAAGCAGTCAAAGATAGTGCTGAAATCTTCCTAAATTTGGCAAGACTTACGTAGAAGCTGAATGAACTCTCTGAACAGGATAAACCCAAAGAAATTCACACCAAGACACATATAATTAAACTTCTAAAAACTAATGACAAGCGTCAGACTATGGTCTGGTGGTTAAAAAGTTGGATCCCATATGGCAAACCATGCAGTTTGAGTCCTGGACCCAGCAGCCTGAAAAACATGTGTGCCCACAATCTCAAAAGGAGAGAGAA